>OX608049.1:41704352-42904352 GCA_951509405.1 Machimus rusticus | reverse complement strand
AATTATTTCTTGAAGCAATTGTTGAGTAAACAAATCAGCGAATGATGAGTCGAACAAATAAGCGGCTGAGAAGAGTTGTCTTGAGCAAACTTCACGTTTGGGCGCAGTTTTCATCAATTACTCAAAAAGACGCATCTAAGGGGAGTTTTTACAAGACGTAACATCGCCATATTGCGCTAATTAAACCGCACTTAATGCTCCTCGACGCAATTAATAACGTCGAGGAGGACGGGGGGTTGCACCATCCAATTCATCTGGCTAAATTTTAGTTTTTCCCATGGAATTTGATCGACGCCGACGTGGCAGCTGGGAAGGGGCGTAATTCGCTGTGACTATCGGGAATCGGGAATCAGGACGCATTGCGGTGGGTTGGCCACGTACTGAGCCCTTCCCACCTCTCAAAAAAACATATCGCTTTTGAGATTGGCCGTGGTCGAGCTGGGTTAAGGGTCCAAACCCCTGTCAGCGCGACCACGAAGAAAAACCAGCCCCAACCCATGTCTCATCAAACATCCGATGTCTTACAGCGGAATTAATTTGATTAATGAGGGAGCAGTGTGTTTGCACACCGAGGTATTCATCATTGTTCATTTGTCTCCGGATGAATACCGGCTTTTGTCGGAGGACCCACCTTGCTTTTACCTCAGGATGTACCCTTCAGACCTGGTCTAATTTATCGAGCACCGAAAATGGCTTTCTAATGATGACGAACTTGCGGATGCCATCGAAAGGATTCGGGCCAGTAATTAGTCAAGCCAAGGCGATAAGCCTCCCTCGGCAGGAACTGGTCCACCTCACGTGCATCTGACGTCGCGTCGATTTATCAATCCGACATCTTGCCCTAATGGAGCTTCCTTGAACGGGCATTTATTATTATTTCTTTCAAATCTCGGATTTTAGTCCCCAACTATTTTTATCTTGATCAATTCTCTCAACCTAACAAGCTAAACTAAAAAATTCTTACTGGTTTGAAAGAAAATCTTTTAAAACCTAGATAACCCCTTTATAATAACTAGTAAAATTAGTCATCCAAATTTGTAATTTTTCAAGATTTGCAGCAAACGTCGTCTAACGTCTAACTAGGATTTGCAACAATCAGGGCGACTAAAAGGGCGGCAATTAAACGAAAATTTTTTACTTTTTGTCCATCTAAGAAACGCTCACTTTTCTATTTTTTAAATGAAATATTATAATTATATTGTTAACACTATATTTAAATTTTTTTTTTAACATTACATATAAAAATATGCTTGGTTTTAATTCGTAGTTTAGATGATTGATTGATTAGTTATAGAGTAACATTGATTTACGTTTAGTTATTTATAGGGTTAAAGAAATTTTTGTCGAAATTTTCATATGTAGATTCAAATATTCGTCGACTTCTTACACGGCACGGGATTTACGCATAATAACAACTGAACTAGATATTGTAAAAAATTTATAGGGTTCTATTAGTTTCCAAAGATTAAGTTGACAATTAAGTGTCTTATTTTTTTTCATTAAATCTGGGCTCGTTTGAAAAGTTCTAATTATATAAGGATTCAAAACCAATTCTTATTAAATATTTAAATATTTTATGCGAGGAAGTTTTAAGATTCTTTTTCTCCCCTATATTCATTGATTCTATGATAAAGTTACTTTTTGAGAAATTTGCGGTATAGAACATTGTAAAAACTGTTGCTGTAATATTACCTTCCCTTTAGAAGGAAATTTAATAACTTCCATAATGGTAGTAAAATTGAATTAAAAGAGTGAATTAACATCCATGTATGTACATATATGATCACAAATTTTAGTTAACGCAACTTTTCCTTTTTCTCAAAAATTATAAATACAATTCATTACACAGTGCGTCTTAACTGCAAGTATAACTCCACAAAGTGGTTTCGATGAAGTTTGCTTTAATTGAGAAAATATGTATTTTAAATTTACATCAGTTTGATTTAGTTTTACATTTGTATTTGCAAAAATAACTAACCCATTTTGTCCCAGTTTACACATGTACCTACTTTATTCTTGTTTAACTTATGAATGTTTATATTTGGGAAATTTAATACTTAGAAGTAAATATAAAAATAGTGTCATTATAGATAACGTATTATCGTTTTTGAAATCAGTATGAACAATCTTACAAACATCGATGAGTTCATGCGTAATTCATTTGAACTATTAAAATTACAATCAGTTTGTAATTTTTTCCAACTAATTGAAAGCTGCTACTGTAGAAGGCTACCTTTAAAGTAGTAAAAACTGTACACTGTGTGGGCTCTTAGATTTATAGATCATTCAAAACATTAGAACAAATTGTCCATTCGCCGCTTTCAAGGGCAAGCTTTATATATTTAGTTACGGTAAGAAAAAAGGTAACATTTTCATTAATTTGTTGCGTCCATTAGTTCCCGAGTGTTTCCGCATTAAATTCCTTTCAAATTGAACGCTGTAAATTTAACGCATGCCCGGCGAGGGGCGCAAGGGCCATAATTTAATGAAGATTAATATTTGGAGCAGTTACTGCGGAGCATGGCTAACTCGTAACGACTTTCCCAAAAGAAAAAAAAGCGAAAATTGCCCAAAACGTACGAAATATTTTGGGGTTTAAGACAGATGGTTGTAATTACGGCGACCATTAAGCGCTGGAAAAAGCGCACTGCCGGCCGAATTAGGCCCAGCAGGAAGGTGCTGCCGCTGCCCTGGCTGCTGTGATTAAAAACCCATAAAAATCGCTTCCGTCTTCTCGGGGCGACTGAAGTCTCGCCAGACACTGGGGCACGGGCGTCCCGACGCCGCGCCGCCGCTGTCGAAGGCGTGAACGCGACCCGGGGATAAACCGCAATTTGTGTAATCGCCGTTTATTGACCGAAACCTGTAAACAGCGTCTTTTAATTGCCACCTATTATCCTTTCCCTAAAAATGCTGAGCCTCGTCGGGAGATTCTTTTTGGCGCGGAGCACCTATAAATAACTTCAAATGCAGCCGCGCGCTGCCAACCGCGTTGTTGGGGCTCAGGGGAATTATTTAGCATCGCGTGTAATTGCCAACGAACAGAGCGGCGGAGCCCCGGTGCTTCGCGGGGCGGATGTCGGACTTCGACACCGTGCCTTATGCACCCAGTGCGGACCGAGCCTCATTTCATATGCGTGCGTGGTTTGTAATTACCGTGTAGACTGGTTCGGCGGGGCCCGGTCATTCGTCCGCAGCTTCGATTTACATATTTAAGGAAAAACATGTGCTTGGCGCTGTCGTGTCCAGCGTCCGGGGACGACATCCTAGAAGGAGATGAAGGAGCACGAACGGCCGCCCGGGCATTTTTCATCAGGCAATTAACCTCACCTAAGTCCGGGTGGGGCCGTGGCAGAGCACCGGGGCTCCGCTCCGCTCGAAGCTCACCGCAGCCCGACGTCGCATGGGAAGCGACTATGAGGCCACTGCCGGCCAATAATTTGCCCTCATCGTCGGGTGATTAAGCACAGAAGGCACGTCCAGCTCTTAATTAGCATTCTCCAATCGTCGGGTAATTACATCGATACTCCCGAGGAATTTTTAATTGATATTATGCTTGTGCCCCTCGGAACCCTAATTAATAGCCAGCTGATGACCGCTGACTCGTCTATTTTTTAGCAGCTCCGGGAGGAAGCACGGATTCAGTCCTCTGTCAAATTAATCGAGCCCTCCTTATATAGGACTCCCAAATGTTCTTACAAAATTCCAGATATTTTGACGGAAATATCTTAGTTTGGAACAAGAAAGTCTAACAAAACTTGTATTTTAGATAATCAAATTCAAAAGACGTATTACAATACCTTTTGATACTGTGCTTTGTACACGACTTTTAACCACAATCACCTTATAGACGAAATTAGATTTGTTACTCCCTACTTTGAAAAATTGTAACGCCTTAAGTTTGATAACGTCTTTCCAGTTATAGAATGAAGTTTCATATCAGTCAAGCTCGCGGCCAGAATTTGAATATGTATATTTGGTAAAATTTTGAGATATTATATTGAAGGTATCTCCGAAGCATCTCAAATTAAAACTATTGCAGTTCTACTCAAAGTGAAAAACAGGGTTATGTATACCTACCTATATATTTTAAAAATGGTTCTATTTTTTTTTAAGAACAGCTTTTACTTGACACATTTTCACACTAAACCATTTAATTCCTAAAATTTCTCATTTCCGCACTTAATCTAGATTTTGGAATAGTACAATACGAGTATATTTTCTAAATTATAATACCTAATTTCAAACTTAAAACATACGAAACATTTTAGGAGTTAAGCTCAGCAAATTTCTGACAGATATGTATAAACGATTTGGCGATCGCTCGTACTTTAAGAAGATATATGTCCATACTATATAAAATTAAATTTTCCTGGCGCAATTTTTCATATTTCCAAAAATTCGTTATGAATTGTGCCAAAGTCAAATTTAAAGACGTTTTTAACTTTTTCTTAAAATATGCCTTACAAAATAAGTGTATTTAAGGCTCTCCGCCTTAATGAAGAGGCTTTCTGAGACACATCTTGTGACTGATGATTATAATATTAACAGCGAAATATAAGAGTTGACAGATATTTTAAAAGCAGACAATGTAGAAGATTTTAAACGTCCGTTCCTGTTTTTAAAGGAACTAAATATTTTCTCTATTATTTAAATTACCTGTAGGTACATATACCTGTACCTATGAGAATCATTAAATTATAATAATAATAATAAGTAAAAGAACCTGAATATAGCTAAGAACACATAATCCTCTGTTCGGTCGATGCTTTAAGACGTTATTTTTATAGAAAGACAAATATTGAGACGCATCTTCTAATTCTAATTGAATAAAAAGGTCTTGTTGTATCAAAGTACACGTTTTTGCCTCATAGCTGATTTACGAAACGTGCAAAAAAGGAGCCGCCAACTTGAATAAGGGCCCATTAGTTTAAAAATTTCCCAAGAAAGGTTTGGGAAGATGTCTCAAATGCTTGCATCCAAAGCACCAGTTATCCTCCATAATTCTGCCAGTGTGAATAAGAATTTCGAGCCGCTTTGCACCTGCCGGCAGCGGCGTCGTTCACCTGAAATTCCTGCATTAGGTATTCAAATGATGGTTGCGAGCACCTCTTGAATAAAATAAGCTGACTGCCCTTAAATTCACCTCAACCGCATTTGGCATAATAGCGCCTTAAAGGCGAATTCACATCGCGTCAAGTCCTTGTTCGTGAAATATTTATTGTGCCAGCTCCCGGCGAGTCATAAAAATGTTAAGCAAATGGCGATGCACATCTCAGACATCAAAAGCCCTGGTCCTAACAAGGTGAAAAATACTTGGATGAGACGGCACTTTTCATAACTTGCGCCCGACTCCCTAAAAGCCCCAAATGTATCACTGGGAGCATAGTGGAAACATAAAGTCGTAAAACCGGGAATGCATATAAAATTGTGGAAATGGCCCCGCAACTCCCTGGGACCTGAAAGGAACTCATTATGGGGCCCGGGCTCCGTCGTAACTTTGCGCCGCCCGGCCGGAGCCGCACTTTGCCAGTCGTGAAGGAATGATAATTGGTCATTGTTCCTTAGCGACTTCACCTGGACCGCCAGGATGCAACGCCGGGAGCCCCTGAGTCCTTCTTAATGCTGGTTCTAATTAATTTCGGATTCCACTCACGTTCCCGGAGAATGGTGACAAAATTGCGTTTAGGACCCACTGGAGACCGGGCTAAATTCGATTCCCCTATAATTTGAGAAATTTTTCACACCAGTCGTTATGCTGGTAGACTTCAACTGCTAGGGTTACTGAAGTACGTCTTACGAATTCAGTATTAAAAACATAATTAAAAAACCAACCAAATTCAAATAGGTAACGCGATCAGAAAGAATATTCCGACCCGTGTAGACTATTTTTATTTTCGGTTTAATTAGGTTCCTATTAAAATATATCAACGGGTTTTTAGGATAGCTGATGTCAAAATGGGCGCACAAATGTACTTACACGATGGCCGAATATTTGCATTTAACAACATGTGCATTGATGTTAAAAACGAATAGATTTTTAGGACCGTAGATTTTAAATGCAAAATTTTTAATGAACTATATCAATTTTCTTTACTTTTACGACGAAAATCGAAAACAATATTCAGAAACTCAGTAATTTCGAAATATAAATGGGAATATGTAGCTACATATGTTCTTTCATTTACCTGCCTATGGCTATGGAGTTGAATTTTAAAAACTATCACATTTCATCAAAATTTTAACATTTGAGAAAGAAAACAAGTTTAAAGGTACCTATAAAATGATAACTTAAAAAACTTCTCGATTTATATATATATACTTCTGTCTTGTATAACAGTGGTGAACGTGAACTGCGCATGATTAAGTTATTCTGTGAAATATCTGAAAGTAAACGCATCTTGTTTTTATTTGATTTCACATAGAGTTCGGTCATTTCTAAAGTTAAAACCATGAAAATTGTTACTGGTTAGAGGATGTTTCAAATAAAATTTCCGAACGAACGAAAATAACGAAAATCATGGCCCCTTTTGTGCACAATTTGGGCAGAGCTAGAAATTTCCTCGGGAATGCATATTTTTGGGATGAAAAGTATCCTATGTTGTTCTCAGCTTTTTACTTTAGCTATATGCCAAATCGGCTCAGTAGTTGTATTTCCCAAAAATATTTTAAAGCCGCTTAATATAAAAAAAATATGATCCAGAAAAATCTAATATTGGTGATAAGGTTAATGAAACGCTTATCGTATATAGTACTTCAAAAGTGTTGTTTTTTAATGAAGTTTAAGATAAAAGAAATGATTTATAATGTGAGCTGTTATTTTTGAAAGTGGTATAAGTCCAATTTTTGAAATATTCACATGAGGGGTATCTACATGATAAGATTTAATTAGAAAACTTGTTAAAATGCTATGTTAAAAAAGTGGACTTACACTAAGTTCAAAAATACCAGCTCATATGAAGATTTATTGCTTCAAAGGTATCTAGGTACTTATAGAAAGGGAATTTTTAATCCTCCACCCTTTTCCTAAATTCAAGAGTATATATAAAGATTGAACGGACAATCGCCATAAAGTAGGTATCTTTATTTGCACCAATCCTGAAAAAATTTCTAATCTATGTAGTATTTCGGGAACGGGTCAGCTCCCGAAAAAGGCGGCCAATTTAAAAGGAATTTATTTTGTATCCCCAAAATCCTTGTTATTCTAAGCATTCACTCCTAAATCCACAAAATCGCCCCTAAGCTGAGCCGAATTCGGGTCCCCATTCGAAAAGATAATTCGCCCTCGCAGGACAGATGGCGGGGAGTTTTCAATCAGGAAAAGAACCCCTGCCACACGACGAAATTGAATTACACATCAAAGGCAGGTCCTGAGAGCTTAATATGATTCTCACGTCTCCTGATGTTGCCCTCAGGAACTAACCGCGATACAAACAAGCCCCCGCGTGTAGCGTCTTATAGTTAAGGGTTCCCCAGCGAGTCCCCGGGAGCTCCAGCCGGGATAACCGCCGCCGGCAACGTCGGCTTGATGGCAAAAGAGTGAAATATTCTCGAGGGCCGTGACTTAGCTTTCATCAGGTTGTTCAGCCACCAGAGCCGGGATCGACCCACGCATCCCAGCATCCCTGGTCCTGGGATGCTCCTCCGCTCGGGAGCAGAGTCGTAGCTCTGCACCGTCAATTCTTCGTGATTCACCCGGCGATGCCAGATGATGATAAACTATACAAAAAGCGGTTGCAAATTTGTTATGCATGACATCGTATTAGGAGGAGATTTATATTTTGATTTTCGTGCCACACAGCGCTCTGGAGCGGCGAATTGCGGACCATTAATCTTCCACTTGTGCAAGGTCTGGCGAAACTGGGGCCCCGGTCCGCAGGCGGTGCTCCCTGAACCAGGGCACCACCGGCGGCACCAGCAGCACCTCCGGGGCCCCAGAGTGGGAGTGGATCAGAACTGCATTCTGCACCTCATCCTCGCGGCCGACGCGGTGCTCAATCCTACGTCCAGGTGATTTTGTCTGGGCGCACTTTCGACGTAACACGCAACGCAACCGATGAACCGACGGACACCGCGCGCACCGTCTGGCGAAGGTGACACAATGAGGCAGAGTCTTCGTGCAGATCAGATTTTAAGATACGCGATGCTGCGTCATTTGATATTCCCCGAGATTAGCATCCCTGGACCAAAGCGACGCGGTGCGCGGTATCGTGCTTTCTGGACCGCGATAAGGAGAGAGACTTACGACGACGCTGATCTACTTCGTGACGCCTTTCATCTCGGCGTCTGCGTCTCGTTCGGCGTTAATAAAGGCGACTGTTGCGGTTGTAATGAGTTCGTTTTGCAACCAGCCGCGGATTTTAACACACGGGCCCCGCATTCTTAACATTCTGACAAACGGCGACAAATGGTGTCGCTTTCTGAGAGCAATCTCGCATAATGTCCGCGTTTCGTGCAGGCAGCAGGGTTGGCTTTTTAGAGGCACTTCAGCGCGCCACACAGAAAACGGCGGCCCCGCGAACGAGATTTTTAAGCCACACATTCATCGAGTGGCCTTCTTTTTTCCATTTCCACTTTTTTTAAATGAAGTGAAATGCCCCCACGGGCCGGGATCACCCGCCGTTTCTGATTCCAAGAAACTGGGGGAGTAAAAAGTGCTTCGCGAGCAAAGAAAAAGATATGGGGATTGAGTTTTTTTTCGGTTCTTCAGTTCTTAAGCAATCTTTTCAACTGAAGTTTTTGGATCAATTAATCAAGCCGATTCCTGCAAGTCACGTCCCCCTCAGTAGTCATCAGCTTACCAGCAAATCCACACTCTTGCGATTGATTTGCTTTGAAGATTTTTTTAAAAAAGAAAAATCATTCAAGAATGAAGTCATACGCCGAGGATTCTAGGCGGCACGTTTCACTCATTTACATCATAATCCGTGCGTCTGTACATGCGTCTTTGAAATTGGAACGCACCCCTAAAATCCCTTATTTACTTAAACCCTTCGTTTTTATCAAGGAACCGTACATAAGGTTTGCCAATAACTTTTTACCTGAAATATGAACTTCTTTTAATAAAAAACTGGATTATTTCCAAAACACTTTTACTGAACTTCAATCGTTGAGTTCATTTTCATTTCAAAATAGTCCTAATTTTCAACTTTCACAATTAACTTCTGGGAAAAGATAAAAATGATCGCAAACTAATGGATATCAAACCTCTTTTATATTCGATAAGTTTTACGTTGAATTGATGACAATAAAGGGAAAAACACTTTTTTATCAAGCTAATTCACTGGCTCTGACGTTCACAGTTGTCATAATGATCATTTTCATATTGATTTTTTTAATATGAAACTATTATATTTCTAGCAATGAGAACAAATATCTTTTGTAAACCTCGATTCTACTAATTCATATTTAATGCATGATAACTATTTAGATATATGAGATATGATTATAAACTGTAGAAAAATCTTGAATTTTTAAGTTTTGATTGCGGTCGCCTAAATGTACTAATGTTTTTTTTTTTTTTAGTATGTCAATAATACATATAAAACACGCGCCGCCCTTTTATTGTTCAGTGTCGTAAAAAAATTATAATGGTGAATCGAAAATTACGACTTCAAGTCTACTATCAAATTTTGAAAATTTCAATAAAGTACTAATACATTAATAACATTTTCCCGACTGTTTATTTCCCTCTAAAAGAAAAATTATTTTTTTTTATAGTTAAATGTGTAAATGGCACGTTTAGAACCAATTTGTTTGCATTTTCCACGTATGTATTTACAAATTATATGTAAATTTTCATTCACTGCCATTTATAAATGAATTTGTATGCGCATTCACGATGTACTCGTTCATCGACTGCCAGTGGATAGTCAGTTTATTTGAAGGCCTGTTTTCTTTGAACTTGAATTATGGCGCGACGGAACGAATCTCCGGGTTCTGGGAATCGGGTTGCTCCTCTTTTCCTGACTTATTAAATTTGTATGGTAATCCGAGAACAGAATCTATTGCTCGGTCTAGACCTGGACCCGCCAGCCTAGCCGCCGGGGAGTTCTAGGGCTGGTACAGCTGCCGCCGCCGCCGCCGTCGCGGTGCCGACACACCGACCAGACACCGCGAGAAGGCGTGTTAATGAGCGTGTCATAATGATCCGTATGGCATCGATCCCGATAATATATCTCGGGAAAATGGGGCTCTGTCCGGGTCTTATTATAGTTATTCGTCGCACTCAGATTATCGTGAGATATAGCCTTTCGGTGTCAGGAGCTATCGATAGTCATTAGGCTCACCATGAGTAATTAGCATGTCCGATTGGGTCTGGATTTCCACAGCAATTTATTTCACGAAATCGTTAATAAATAGAGACGTGGTTATGCAAATGAGACCACCACAAAAAAAAAAATGCGCGCTTTAATTTCTTTGAGCATTTTTGAATGTAGGTACCTCGGACGAGCTATTGGTAGGAAGCGATAAATTTTCGCGAGTTTTATAAAGTAAACGAGATTTTTAGTAATTATTATAATTGCTCTCAACTTGTTTATACTTTATTGAAGTTGGACACTGCTAATCGCTTCGGATCAGCATTTTAATTAGTGCAAAATATATGGCTCACTGCGCAAATTTGTAGTAAATTTTAATAGCAGGTGCAAAACCAGATTTATGTCAATGATTTTATCTTTTACGGAAATATAGATATCAAACGTGCATACATTCTTTATATAATACAACATTTATTTTGTACAAGAATAGACTCTGACGATATATTTTATATTCTTTGCAAATTCTCCGTAAAACAAAAGAAAAAAGGGTGTTTGGCATAGAACAGAAAATTAATTGTTGTCTAGGTATTAATAAAATAAATATTACTCGAACAAAGACGCGGGATTTTGCTATTTAGTGATAAAATTTAGCAATAGAATAAATACAATGTGAACGAATTCGCTATAGTTATAATTATTATTTTCTTACTTCGTTCGGAAGATAACAAAATGTTTATACAATAGAGAATTTTATATTTAGTATCGTTGAATCAGAACCCATAATTTAACTAAGTATAGTGTAGCAAAATAAGTAATTGTAATATGTAATTTTAATTATTTCAGTATTTAAATTTTTGAACGAAAAACCGAGTGAAAAGTTATTCTACTTGGTACTATTAGTATTTAAAATTGATAATACTTAGGACTACCACCGCTACAAGTTTCCAGGATGTAGAAGTAGTATAGTATCAAAGCCTTTTTCAAGAAATTTGTTTGCTTTTGTTTCTATGTATAAAGTCTCTTTTCGCGATGTTGTGCAATTTCATGCTTGGAAAAGTGATTGAAGTAGGTATATTATATTTTATTATTTATTTCTGTCTAATAACAGTTTTTGAAAGGGTAATTTGAAGTAACTTATTATTCTTGCTAAAATAAGATTCAGAGGATCATTTTCAATTTTCCGATATGTATACGTACATATTGGAGTTACAATAAGTACGTCATTCAATATTTTGTGTTGCACAGATATTTATCCAAAGTGGTTTTCCATTAAATCATCAACCATGAAACCTTAACCCTATGTTGTTTCATCTTTTACTTTAGAACATGTGTCCAACTTATTTAACTTATTTGATCAAAGCAAAGGGAACATGTTTTCTTTAAAATGTCCAACTTACCCGGGGGAACCCCCTCAATTCCCGAGTCATTAGTCGTCACGGGCTCTCCGCTAATGGGAAATTCACATTCTCACATTAGTTTACTTTAATTTCGGGCTCGTCCAGTGGCCGACGTTTCATCGCTTTTTAATTTAGAGCCGGTTGACAGGACTGTCAGCCTGAGCTAGATCAATTACCTCGCCGAGGATCCTACTGTCGGACCGAAGCTATTTTGACAGCTGCCTTCCTCTCGAAAAGTCGACCGTCTCCAAATAATTAAGGGTGCCCCGCTGGCGACATATTGATGCGATGGTGCATTCTTCCATTTCTTCGGCATGTCGCCGACGTCGCCGCGCCGTCACCGTCTTTTCTTGGCCCTCCAGAAATAAACCAACGAAAATAGAAATTTTTCCATGTTTTGTGACGGGCCGATGCAATCGAAACTGAGCGGTGCATCTTTGGCCCGCCAGGACCGGTGAATTGATGAATAAATTCGGGAGATGCACTGGGCCCGCTCGACGCTCGTTCGCCGTCGCGATCAATCGTCGCGGGCCGCCGCCGGTTAAAAATAGGCCACTTCAAATAATTTGTAGTCCAAGACGCTTTTTAGGCCGAAGGAGAGACGCCCTCAGCTGGCTCTGGGCCTGATGCTGTGAATCTGTGATAGATGGATCATCTGCGTTATGCGCTCTATGGTTTTTGCCCCGCAATATTCGGAATTTATGGCCAAGTTGGGACAAATTTAATGGGCCGCGAGTGGATTTTTCTCCAACACTTGTGGCCGTATTCGATCCGATGAAATGCCAACGCTTGCAGCTCATTAGCTCGAAATAGCTCGGTTCGATTCGCGATAGTTAGAACCGCATGCCGTCGATAGCATTCGTTGCTTTTTTTCCGAATCCGATTTGCATGGCATCGCTCGTTTAGTTCCTTTTCGAAATAGCATCGTTTTTTCTGATCAGATTGGAATGCTCGCGCTTGGGACTGGAATCGCTCAAGTGGCTCGAGCGGCATTCCGACGGTCTAAAAAGTCGCAAGTCGCGAGTCGCGCATTACCCGCCTTAAGATGACTAATTAAAACGGCCGCACCGAGCCAATTCACGGAGACACAAAAATGGTCAAGGAATCCACATGCGTGCGCGACACGATTTTGTGAAACGGTTCGCTGCGCACGCAAATGTGACTAATTGAAGGCGATTCGTCGATTAAAATCAAATTGATAACGATGAACTCGATCAGTGAGAAGCAGACGTTTAGAAATTCGTTACATGCGTGTTTAATTGCCTGCATCTGATTACTTGAGATGACTTTAATTATCGTGCTAATAAACTGGGTGTACGCATTATACGCCAATTAATTCTATGGAATTTTCTGAACAACAACAACTCTACAAATTGAATTTTAGACAGAATCCAGTCGGAAATTATTATTTTAAGACGGAAATAATGCGAAAATATTTTACCGTCGGAAAGAAGATTGAAAATAGACGGAATTAGAATTTTCTTCGCTGTAGTAGAACTTAGAAATTGTTAAAATGCACTAAACTAAACCGTGAATCAGTGTTAGACTTTAATTTACTTCTTTTCATTAATGCAACATTTCTAATCCTGGAAAACGATCAAAAAGTAAACTTAGATTCCTTGAAAGGATATAAGAATCATGGGAAGATGCTGGGCCCTAAAATTAACTTATTTATTCTACGCGATTGAAAAATAAAAATTAATCGGTATTGACCGATCGTAATCGTTATCGAATGATTGAAAACTAAAAATCAATTCCTAATCATTATCGAGCGGTCGCAAAATATAAATTAATCGAAAGAAATTAAACCTTTCATGCAAAGTATTTTTAAATCTTAGTAAGACTATACAAATGTAATAATTTATTTTAGGTTAATATAAAGCGTTAAGTTAAGTTGATTCAAATTTATATATGTATATGTACATATATCAGAATGTGAAGACTAACAATCCTTCAAGCAATATGAGTCATAATTGTTTTAAACACAAGTTTTCAAAAAGATGACTTCTTAGACCTCAATCCTTAAAAATAGTAGAAAAACAAAAAATTAAGAGGCATGACCTTTTCAGGAGAAATATTATCAAAGTAGTTAAATGAAAGATTCTGTAAGTTCAGAGCATGTACGTATATCTGGTTAGCCACAGGGTGGTTGAAAGAACAGACAGAAAATAGTTATGAAGGATATATCTAAGATTTTAAAAGTTTTGCTCAATCTTGTTCTACCTTCGTCATTTGCTTTTTTTCACTCAATAATGTGTCACCCTGTATACATATTTTATTTTTGTTTCAGATAGAAGTTGCGTTCATTAGTTTGTAATTCAGAGGACCAGTGCGATTCTCGGAATCGATTCGTTCTGGGTGTGCTGTGACGAAAGTTGAAAACGAACAGGGCCAAAATTAAGATAAAAAGCGACTGTAAAAAGTGCTACTCACCAGATGCTGCGGCCAGGCAGAGGGTCCAGAAAGTGAGGAGGACAAGAGCAAGTCTGGGTCCCCCGGGGCTCCGAAGCACGGGGCGGAGGCGTCTCTCACTCCGCGGCATTTTTGGCGCTGCTGTCCACTAAAATCCTCCACGGGCGGGCTCACTTCACGAGCACATTTTCACCTCGCACCAGAATCACTTGAGCACTTGCACTGAGGTATCTTTGGCGGATTAAAAGTCGCGCTGCGACACGGCTGCGGGGGCGACTGCGTCCAGACCTGGTTCACGTGCACGGGTCCGCGGCGAGCGGCGAGACATCGCATAAAGCGCCAGCATAAATAAATTTGAAATTTTTATGACGCGCTCAGCGCTCGGCTGCCGGGCGGGAATCCTTTCGGTCGCATTTCCTCACGTAAGCAGCGCCTTCCCCGGCACCAAGTGCATTCAGCCGGCTCGCCTTTTTGATGGGGCTTTGTTGGCTCGGGCGCTGGATGGCGCTCCTCCAACCGGGGGCCCACCTCCGGCTCCGCGCCGGAGATGCACTAGAGCCCGGGGCGGTGGGTGGCCGTCGCCTCCCGGCGTCTCCTCTGCGGCGTCGGTGTCCCTGCGGAGCAGATATAAAATGGTCGTAAGCTATAAAAATTCAAAGAGATGTTCCCATAAAATTGTGCAGAATTTTTCCTTGGCTTTCCACACATATCCAGCTCTGGTGGCGGAGCCCCCGAATGGCGAAAACTGCTTAATACCCCAAATGACTGTAATTTGAGCCCCGAGCTCCTCCGATGTGACGGGAAAACGTGACAGTGGCGCGCTCAAGAAATAAGGACAGCGTGAATCACACCGCGATCGAACTCGTCAATTTGGGGATAATAAAATTGTCTACGTACTCTTTGAATTTCAAATAACCCTTTTTATGGAGAATATCCACAAATTAATTCTCCTGTGGAAAAACGGGCGTGATTTGATTTCCTTTTGGTTAATAAAAAAAACTTTAGAACCCTTTACTGCTAGTTACAATATTATTATCTAAAATATTATACCATGTTTTTGATTTGTCGAAAATTAGCTACTTGTTTTAGACAAATTTTCGATTTTATATATAAATATTTATCACTTTCTAAACTCTATGGACCCGATTGTTGAATCCGTTTGAATCGGATCGAAAAGAGCTTAATAAACGCTTTTTGTTTAATTTATTAATTATTAATTTCTGTAATCTTTGACTTCAATTCATTTTTTCTTTTAAAGTGGTTAAAATAATCCGATAGAAAAACCGCATCGAAATATTTGGCCTTATATGTATGTATGTACATATATGTATGTTTTCGGTTGTTACAATTCAAATTAATTAAAACGCGATGCAATACTTTTATTAAATTTAATTTTTATTTAATTTCGTGAAAAATACTGTCGGAATAGTTTTTATATATTTTCAATTAAATCTGACATATGTAAGTTAAGGGTAAGGTCAAATCTTTCCAAAAAAATTGTTTTCTATTATCTGAAAATTATAATCAATAGGTCAAAATATTGCATTTGCAGCACCTTAATGTTAATTTACTTATATTATGTTATAGTTCTTAAAGAAGGTATTTTCTTTTCACTTTCCAATGAGATGAATTCTAATAGGGTCTGAAAGAGTATATCTTTGATTGCGGACTGGAACTGAAATAATAACGATAAATTCTGTATTTTATTATTTAAACGAAGGAAAAATAGTGGGATGATTTCACATTGAATGATGCATGAATATTATTTAAAATTTCATATATAAATATACAAGCTAGACGACTTTAAACGATTTTATATTTTACAAATGAGCCTAGAATATTCGTTTATTCCGATGCGAACAAAATGTAGCTAAACTGAAGTCAAAATTAGGGCGAATGAAATTGTAAAAACGTTTGTATATGTATATATTTTTGTTTTTCATTTAAATAATAGTTGAGTGTTCAGATCATATTTTGGGATGTGTTCAAATTTAAACTTTCAAGATGGGATATCTAAGTTATAAAAGTAAAAAGTTTTTATAAAATCTCAAAGAAATGTTCCCATAAAATTGTTCAGAATTTTTCCTTCGCTTTCCGCACATATCGAGGTCTGGTGGAGCCTTCGAATGGCGAAAACTGCTTAATACCCCAAATGACTGTAATTTGAAGCCCGAGTTCCTCCGGTGCGGTAGAAAAACGTGACAGTGGGCGCCGAAGGAATGTGAACGGCGTGAATCACACCGTGCTCGAACTCATCAATTTGGGGACCCACAAGTCCTGGGGCCGTAATTTTCGTACTTTCTGAAATTTCTAATAATTTTTTCGGGAATATGTGGAGTTTCACGAGTTTGTACTCCTGTGGGGGATGTGTCCGCACGTAATGTGGCCGCCGAGCCGTGCCGCGCCGTGCCGTGACCGCTCTATCTCGCGCGGCCTGATAAGCCAAATTGGACAAAAATGATTTTGTGGCTTTCCACTCTATAATTCCGGTGCCAACGTGTCGGGGGATGGACGATAGTTCAAAAGTCCGGCGAGGCGAATTTTCCCGCCAACGCTCGTAATTCCACCGCGGGCCCGCCGAGTGCAAAAACTCGTGCGGTCCGCGCGGAGCAATTTATTTCTGCAGCTTAAATGGATTCAAATGAAGTTTGGTTAACCACATGCAAATTTATGCTCTGGCGAACTGCGTGCCGCTGCAGGACCAATGGCGCACACCACCGGACTATGATTTAAAGTCCCTCACCGTCAGCATTCATTTTCGGCTCACCTTTTTTCCGTTGAATTAAAGTAATTGATATTGTGCGGTCGCCGGACATGTGTAGGGCCGAATTTTATGAACCCGGCAGGGCATCCCGGCGGATACTCGCCCGCCAAGTTTACTTGATAGTTTCACGCCCAGACTGTTTAAATTAAGCCCTAATGAACGGCGATTCAATTACTGCACCGCGCTCGGAAAAACAAATTATTCTTAAACGCTGGGAAAATACGAATTTCGAAATGTTCATTTAATTAACGACCTTTGTTTGCATTTGCTGTTTTATTACGTCCAATCATATTCCCTTACTGGGTAAATAACTGGCCTCGACAAATATTGAAAGGTATTAATTAATTTTAAATTATCTTGCAATCTCTCGGCTTTTTAAAAGGGATCCCTTGCTGGAACAGATACCCTTTGCGACCTTTTGCAATTTTTATGAGGTGAAAATTGCAAGCCAATGGCAATTTTATCCTAAAGGTCAAAAATATCGTGTAAAAAATTCAGTTTTTCAACACTTTTATAAATACAACCGTATAAGTCTACTAACAGTGTGGTTTGCTTTGTGCGGTTGTAAGAAGTAATGTAGGTACTGAAGGGAATCTTAAGGGTTCCGCACCGCAAATCTTAGTAAGTAGTTAGTTACTTTATTCTATTAAACTTGAATTAGAGCTTAAGTTTGTCACGTAATTATATAGAAAAAAATTCCTCATAGAATTAGAAATTATTATAATTATTTTCGAATTTGTTCCTTTATTTCTGCTATTAGACCTTTTTTCGTGACAAATTTGAATGTTCTAGGTCAAAAGGAAGTACCCTATAGATTTTGATGTGTCAACCAGTCAGTGAAATAGTCTGCTAGTATGAAGATATCTACATTTTGAAAGATCGTATCTTAATATATAGTTTGTTAGAAACTTGGAATTTTTACAGGACTCTGAAGCTTGGTATTCATTCCAACTAAATATACTTCTAGCAGTTCCTAAGAAAAAGGAAATTATTATTATTAAAAAATAATAGCTTTACTTCCGATTTTTTTAAAAAATTAATTTGAAACCATTTTGACGACTACAAAGAATGTTAACACATTTTTTGGTAAATCCGAAAGGCTTTACCTACATGAAATTCTCCAATATAATTAATAGCTTCTGATTGGTTTTAGTTTCCCTTAAAGTAAATAAAAACAAATTTAATTCAAAAATTGCAGCAAATATTGCAATTCATGCTTAATATACATATGTACATATGATTGATACGTGAGTGATGTCTAACTTATCTAAGTTAGATAAAAAATAATTAAAGAATCTTAATATTGCTCTAACTTTAGAGTGACCTAGTACATTTATTTCACTTAAATAAGTATTTTCCGAAAGTTAGCGCACTGTCGACTTTTGCTCTAACTTATAGAGTTGGCAAAGTGGCTCTAATTTAGACCGTTTTTTTCTTTTGCTAGAGTACTCTAATGTTAGAATTTAGACTTTAAACTCGTTAAGAAATCCCAGGGTTGCGGGTAAAGTTTGAGTTTAAAACTCAACAGGTCTACATATCTTCTATACCTAAAGTATCCATTGCCAAGTTTATCTGGATATATCACTGTTTAGCTCTTAAATTGAGCTAGTGGAGTTAAGTAAATGGGTTTGATCGAGGAAGAAAAGACTGCTCTAGTTGCCAGTCAGTACAAAAGTGATTTATTCAAAATTTAAACTTAATCATGTTACATTGGTATCGTGTATATTATTGATTTGGCACGTGATCGTCGGTTCTTGAACTTATTGATGTAGCAATTTTCGGCTTCACGGGCGACCTCAATAATATTTACATATGTCGCGTTTTTGCCCGCGATCACGAGCGACCTCAATAATATTTACATGTTTCGCGCTTTATCCGCTGGGTCAGCCGGTGCACCGGCTATCCGGCCGTGCAGTGGGTTCGCTGACCGCTCGCTGTTCTGGCTACGTTGTAGACAATCACAGACGGTTAAATGAAGTCTAAGGGTCTAATGTTAAATACTAACTACGTACCTTAACTGTCTAGTTACAGCGTAACCGATAATCTTTTAGGCTGTAGGCTCATCAAAACATATAAATACTCGAAGACATTGATAACTGGCCATAAATTATAGTTTGTCAAATCATCGGGGTCCAAATTCGAAGACGCAGTTTTGATTCCATACATATAGTCAAACTCATTGTTTTCGAGAAAACATGCAATTATTGTAAATGAATTGAAAATGAACTCCTTTATAAAGCATTGAAATATTTCAGTAGAATCAACCACCCTAAACCAAATATACCCACTCCTTCGTTGCAGAATCACTGCACACGAATCCACGGGTGATCGGCGTGAAAACAGATGCATATGCCATCCTCCGAGAGCCCCATAAATTTTGTATGCAGTTGCTCCAAATGCACCTAATTGAGGCGATGCAATTCTGCCGAGATGAGGCACCTGCTGACCCACAATAAATTTTTGACAAGCAATTTCCACTTGTAAACCCTCCGCCGGACAAGAGCGCGGCGACTACAAAGGGAAGACCGCGATCGAATGCCCACAAAGCCCCTGATTAATAGTCCGATTCAGTTCAGAGCGACTCATTTGCATGAAATCGCAGCTCGACGGCCAGCTAATGCAAATGAATGCAAATTGATTGGGAATTTTTGGTCCAAATAATCGCTCCCACACACGCGGACACCGCGCGAGATGCCCGCGGCGGCGGCGTTGGCTGCAGCGTCAGCATCAGCAGCGGCCGGAGGGCGATGCAAATAAGTCATAAAATGCAAATGATTAGCACGTTTATCCAAATTAATATCATTCCGAGTTGCGAATTTCCCTGAATGGCCCTGATTATTTCAGAATTACGAGGGTCACGGGAGTGACAGCCCAATTAGGAGATTCCATCGGATCGCGGGATCAGTTCCAGCCACATTCGGGGTCCGCGGGCCGCACTTGCTGGCGCGACGGGGCTCAGGAATGCAAGCCCGCCGCGATTTTGACAGGGCTGCGGCCGGGCAGTTAAGACGGAGGTGCTGGTATTAGGCGCAAGACTGCTTCCTTGCAGGCAGCCGGATTAATCTTGAAACGTGTTACTAATTAAGTAAATTGGTCTTTGCTACGGGCTGATTATAATCAGCCTTTTCGGATGTCGACTTTGCGCTTCCCGTTTCCATCCTCCTTGCAAATCCCGAGGTATCTTGCCTCGGGCGAACGAATTTAAGAAAAGTGGCGCGCGACGGAGTCTGTTCAATGTTAAATCCCTGGACGTCTTGCAAAAGACGTTAACCTCGCGATTTGATCGCGAACTGATTGTTTTTTAATTGCCCAGGAATCGATTGGCAGTGATACCGAAAGTGAGCACTGGCTGCCTAAGCTGCCATGGGATTAGATAAATCTTGGGGGATTTCGCTTAACTTAAGCAAGCGGCGATCTATTTCTAGATCTCGCTCTTGGGCCCACCCCAAGCCAGGAGATAGAAAACATATTTCTTGTCTAATTGCCATGGAAATTCCGACGTCAAGACGATTTGCTTTCTCGCATGCTTAGGACATCCAAAAGTGTGACATCCGCAGCGCGCTTACGAAGATATGACTAATCGCCCAAGAAGTGGTATCGATTTATGGGGGTTCCCGCGACGAAAATGATTTACGTGTGTCGCCCGTCAGGCGGAATGGAACTGCTCGAGGCATATTTATTTGCTGGCGCACTCGCCGCATCCTTCGGTCGTTGAAGGAAAGCATAAAATGATTTTTTAATATTCGTTTGACGCGGTAATGCACAAGCAAATGTTTCAGATTAACGATTTGCAAATATTCTTAGAACCTCTGTTACTTTTCATGACAAACTGCATACTGCTTATTGTTTTAGTTAGTAGTTAGCACATTCTTACCTACCACATTTTTTATTTTAATAGATAGGTAATTTCTATTTCACAAAATTTGATCAAACTTATTGTTTTATTAGTTCTCAAGGTAGGCAAGAAAATATAAAATAAAGTATCTATTCTATGTATTTCAAAAATTCTGTAAATCAACAAAATACTTAGATAAAATTACGGCTTTTTTAGGAAGAAGTTTTTGAGGTCGCTGATTACGAATCGAATGGCCACGATTTCATAGTTCGGCTCTCTTGGATTTTGATACTTTATAACTTTTCGAAATTTAAATATAACTCGCCCTTATCTCGTCCTCCATATAAATAGGTTTTATCAGTATGTTATTAATTACCCCATAAAATTAATCAAAGCCGCAAAGTTATTAGGCCTAGGGTGGCCCTATGTAATCTATTGGTAATAAAATCGCGATTGGGTGTTTTATTTAAATTTATGAAGCCATAATGATATGAATTGTACATCAATTTTCTTAGTACATATTCTGTTACAGACTATGCGATGTTATCAAAACAGTTGAGCAATAAAAAGTAGGTTCTTAAATTTGTTCTTCAAAGAGAAAATATTCTAATTATAGATAGAATTAAGTAATTCTTGACAGAACTTTGACTTAATTGTTTTTTCATTTGTTTTATAAGTTTTTAACTAGTTTTCTGTTTTTTTTTTTAAACTAACATACATTTTCCGAAAAAGGATTATTTATTTGTAGACGTTAAAATTCATAAAAGCTTCAGTATGTATTATGGAAATATATAACAACAATGTTTCATCGAACACAAAAGACCATGTTAAATTTTAATTTAACAAATGAAAAGAATTCGAAAGGTCTGAAGAAGGTTGTGCCCTTAAATAATTAATACAAATCGCTTCACGCATATCATAAATGCAAATCAAGCACGTACTCAAAATCTAAATGCTGTCCATATATCTTAGAAATTGTCGAATATTTTTTGTCACTGTTTCTCATTAGACGAAAACCTGTTGAGCGACAAATGTAAAAAGGCTTAAGTGCTCTAAATCAATAATGTCCATTCTTGTTTAAGTCGTAAATCAAACGGAGACGGACTAAATTTTGAATTTTGAATTTTCGGTTATCCCAAAATTTGAATAATACACACCGAAATTTGTGTTAAAAAGAATGTCGCCAGTGTGGAGATAGCCTCTGAAGTGCGGCAGGGTCTTGGGACTGTTTGTTTCCCGAATTCAAGAATTTCATTGATTACACAGCGATCGGAGGCGCGTACATCGTGTCTCATTAATATGCAACATGTCATCAAGTCGAGGACTCCTCGAGATCTTTCCCAGAAGACGTTCGGCCGCCGCGTGAGGCATGATCCGCGTACAAAGCAGAACCGCGAGAAACGGGAACAGAGCGGTCCATTGTGAGCAGCATCCACTTCCGGCGGTGTCATCGCTGCTCTCAAGAACAGTGGCCGGGTAATAGAGGAGGCTCCCTGCACGGGAATTGCCCTTTGTGCCAAAATGAGCCCTTTGTGGGCCAGGTGAGGGCCTCGGCTCGCATTCAGCACACGCCATTCCCAGGTAACTGCGTAGGATCCAGGTAACCGCCGCCGCCTCTTTTTTCCCGCGACTCGCCTTTTCTTCATTTCGTCCGCATATCCAGGGCCGGCCGTTTCAAAGATGAGATAACGAACCGAGGCAGTTGTGCTGAATCTCAATGGGGCCCCATTAATAGCCCTGTTGGGCCTTTTCACCTCCTCGCGGGGCTCCCGGGAAAATTCTAAGAGATTTTCACGTTAGTGGCTAATGATAGGAGCGAACTGCGTTATCAAGGGCCCTCGAAGACAGGAAATAATCCATGGAAGCGGTCGTTATGACCCGCCTCACGTCGGCAGCGTATTTTAATGAGTTGTTCTTTATGTTCGATTATTTATCGCTTATAAATTGATCGCCGGACCTCTATTGTCGCCTGTGTCGGCTACTCGTCCACTTCCAGTTAACTGCGATGCGCGCGGAATAATTAGCACCTTGCCTCCAAGGAAGGGCGGCAGCATGTGTTCTCCGCTGTATATGCAAATCATCTTTGTCTATTGAACGTGAACCCTTCCGATTTAGAAACGTTCTCATTTTAATCAATACGAAATAATGCATTCACCTCTTTTATGACGAAAAATGATAGGTACACTCTAAACAATTTTGGTGCAAATTTGTCATCTTTTTTGAGAGAGAATTATACTTAAAAACATTATATGTACAAACATTACACACACAAGACGGCGCACTAAAAGGAAAATCGTCACTAAAATCAAAAACTTTAAAAACTGATGTAATTTTACACATTTTTTCTGATTACACTTAAAATGTGTAAGTACCTTTAGGATTGTGATAAACTTTTCCACACAAAAAAAAAAGTAAAATTACTCTTAAGACTAGAATGGAATTACTAAAACAATCGTCACTCAGGATTGTAGCCTCAAAAAAAAAAGCAAAAATATAACCGTCTTCAAATCTATAACTATTTTTCGCTTAGGGTTCAAACTCTCTTTTCAAACAAGTATAAAGCGAAAAAAATGAACGTCCTTGTTAACGCAATTTCCAATAATAGCTAAAATATGATTTATTTTACTTTTGAGCATAGTATTTTCAATTTTAAGATCTGAATTAAATTAAAGCTTATCAATACCAAATTTTCGAAAACGACCAAACTGTCTTAAAATTGCTCAGATTTTGGATAATTTAATTAACATTTTGCATCAGACACATTTTTTGTTTATTTTTTACATATTATGTTCAAGTTTTACGGGGTGGAATTCCGTGTAAAAGACTAAAAAAGCCAATTTTCATGATTTTTTTTTTCATAGACATTTTATATGCAAGATTAATTAGAGAATTGGATAATAATGTTTGGAGTGTTTAAAAATATTTTTTATTTATTTTTTTTTTTAAACAGAACGGCGCGCGCCCAAATACGTGATTTTCTCGAAACAGCATTTTTGAAATTTCCGCGCAAGATATCTTAAAAACTATTTTATCTGGGATGCTTCAAATAGTTTGAATGTTTAATTTCAGTTTATAGTTCACTCCTATATACTGCTAATTTATACATATATTAGATATTCTTTATAATTCTTACCCTCAGTGTTTAAAGCATTAATTTCGAAAATTATTATTAGGTCGACTTAGGACATATGTACGATTCGTGATTAAATTCGCCTGTCAGATTGGAGTCGCTATTTTGTATTTATACCTTTTACAAAAATGCATATGTTAGGTGAAATTAGGCGTTACTTACCCACACATTAGAAGTCGTATAAGTATTATATAAAAACAAATCAATAACGTCTTATCTGACGAAATGCAACAGCCTTCTAATTAGACAGAAGAAAGAACCCAGACTCAAAACAATCGTCCGCGCCGATCTACGCGACCCAAATGTAAATAAAGTGAGCATGACCCGCACCAGCCACTTGCTGTAGTTGCGCATTTTTAAGCGGTCTCACTTTCTTGGCCGTTAAGAGTTGCATTTAGAAGCGGATATCTTTGGATTAATGCAACCTTAAGACACCAGCCGCCGAGCTGATGAATGGGACGAAAGATAAACAGCCCACTTGAAGTGTCAGCAAATTCGATAACTTCCAAATGGAAATCAAGAACCAGTTACGGCCGCAATAGGAGTGAAAAAAGCGATTGAGATAAAAGGAGGCATCGACGGCAGTCGCACGGGCGCGTTCCGAACCCTCAATTGCGGCTCTATAAACAATAAGACACAATCTGAGAGCGATGACATAAAAATGCGGAGATAACGTCTTAAGTGGTTTTCGTGTGGGCCCAAATTCCCTCAAGGATCTGGTTGCACACTTCACAACATTTTTGAGTTATTCAATAAGTTTGGGAAGATTCTGGGGATGGCCGAACTCTGGCGGGATCTGCTACTCGAAAGAGTCACTTGTATAGAATTTCATTTCAAATATTTGTCTAGAGGTATGTTTCTTTCAATTTATTTAACCCTTCACCAATTTGATATGGAGATGACAATAAAAGCTATGAGCAATATAACAATTTTGAGAATTTGGGACTTCTAGGTAAATTTTTGACATAAATTTATAAAGCATTTGAAAAGGATCATTTAGTTTTAATAGATTTGTGAGGTGTAGAAAATCAATCGTCTTGGGATTTAGGATAAGTCAACAAATATGACATTCCTTGACATAATATCAGCTTTTGAACTTTTGAGTGGTCAAAGAATCGTAAAGGTATAAATTAATTGTTTCATATTATTTTGAAGCCAGTTCATAAATTCAAAAGTTTTAATGTGGCCTTTGACCGTGTCCCTAATTCCGATAATTTTATATTTTGACCAATAATTCTTTATTTATCATATTTCAGTGTAAAATTGTGTTCACTTTAATTACAAAAGAAATTATTCAGAATAATTTAATAATATTATTTCCAATTTTATACGAAAACGACAGGCAATTAAAACATGGAAATGCAGAAACCTCCGACCTACTAGTGTTAAGAACCACGGCAAAATGCGACCAAATAACATTCAGTTTTTGAAAAAGTAGGTTTTTAAACAGTGATTTTATCGAATTTGAGAACTTTCAACTTTATTTATGTATATATGTAGCCATAAGCATAGGTCCTATTTTAATAAACCTATACGACTTAGGTTAAAACTATGTAGAACACTAGAGGGATCTAACATCTTTACATCAAGGTAAGTAAAAATGTTATTTTAATATATTTTAAAAATGAATTTTCAATTGTCGCAACATTATAATTTCACGGTTTGCCCTTCTCGATTGATTTTATTTATTTAATTTTAAATTTTAAAAATCAGTCTTAATATAAGGAAGCTGAAATTAAACTTTACATTACGAGTACCAAAGTAATTTCCCACCTCAATGAATTTATTTTAAGTAAGATCAGCCTCAAGTTTTCAACTTCATGAATAGTAACATTAGAATTACATATTTTAATATTTTGTTTTTATTGAACAAGGATTTTGTTGCAATAATAATGTATGTATATGTGGTAGGCTCTTGGGATGATTTTGATATTCTTTTAAAAATCAACGAAACGTCATGGAAAATTTTATCGTGTTGTATCGTAATATTTTATGAGCAGATTTAGCATGAGTGCATGTAACATACATTAATTTACTTTAGCTGCTAGCAAATCAGAGATCCATTCAAGTTCAAGAAATGTTGTCTAATGCAAAATTATTATGTTTTAATATACATATAAGGGAAGATTAAAGATTTTATTCCTACCTTTTTCTTTTTGCTTTTTACCTGATATTTTGTCGCCTTACAAATTTCTTCTCATTTTGAGAATTTTGAGTACTTTAATCATGATCTCATTATTATTCAGTAAATGTATGATGAAATGTTTTGTTTTCGCGAACGCAAAGAACACGAAGCGTAACAAGCACAAAATTACTTGGGGTCGATGAACTATCGTTTGGCGCCTGAATTGCCTTGAGTACACGTCTTGGTGCTAATTTTAAAGTTATATCGGTGAGTGCAAAGTAAAGTGCTGACAGGCACTTTGTTTATTTATACTTCTAGAAAATATCTTCTAGACCGCGTTGCGATCACTCCTCTGCCAAGATCGTTGCGGAATAAATGAATTGTTTTAATCTAATTGATTACTGCCCATTAAAAACATCCCGGAAGATATATTGCCAGAAATAATTTCGGTTATTAGTCTACAATAATGAATCATTTATTTTATGCGCCTACCCTGAAATATTGGAAGAAATCAATTAGATACCTTCTGTTGTAAATAGAGGGCAAACAAAGGACGTCCCCAGGGAATAAACAGGAAGAAAGCAGCTACTGAGGGGAAAAGAAGATTGCGGAAGTAATTGGTAATCCCACAGACGCCCACCCTTCCAAAATTGGATCACCCCGTGCCAGGATGAAACAAAAGCCCAGAAACTATCCCGGCGTTAACAAATCGCCAACCGATCGGACGGGAGAAAGTCCGGGAACAGGAGGCCTAGACCCGTGGAGGACGCATAGATAATCTCCCGGACCCGATGGCAGCTGCCAGGGGCATCATTAAAAATTTGACAGGAACTAGGGTCCCATATGTCAACCATTCTTCCTCTCCTGTTCGGCTTCATCTATTCGAATCGTAAAATTTCCGATAAAATCTGGGTAAAGGCGAGGGATAGGGAAGAGTCCCGGTCAGGAGTCGGGAGAACGCAGCCGAAAAATTTTCTTCCAGGAATTCCCTCGGTGCGCGCTTACATCGCCGCCGGGTCGACGGGGTGACAAGATTTGTATCTCGAATTGATTTGCTTACGCACTTCGGGAGTTCCTGACTTTGGCCAGAGCCCGAAGGACATTTGTCTATAGATCCCAAGGAGGGTTCAAATTACATTCCAGGGTGAATGGCATTACTGCATGACTAGAGATTAGGGGTTGACACGGCCGTTTTTCAATGTACATGTGGCCGTATTGTGATTTGTTAGCCGAGGGTTCCCGAGGGTTCCTCTTAATCCAGGTAACGCTCGAAACACACAGCCCTTCCGATACGGATCGAAACATCTAAAAATGGCGACACGCCTCTTCCCCTGCGGTCACCGGGATGAATTACATAAGGAAGGAATTCATGTAGGTATTATCATGACACATACAATATTAAATAACATAGTTAAGGAGTGCTAATTCCTCCTTTATATTGCAAAACTCCAGGAAGATCCTAATCCTTGTTTTTAATGAAGACGAACATTTTCAATAATCTACTCCTTGCACACATGCGACCATCACCCAAGTGCAGACCATTGCCAAGTTGAAGACGAGCCCGAGAAGGAGGCCAAGGAGCTGAGCTGAGTCAGCTACGATTATCCGAAGAAAACATATGCGCTCCCTCGGGAATGGATATTATGGGGTAATAACCGAATTTGTTCGACCACAGATGGGAACAGCTTTATTAGAAAATCGTTTTCCAACTCGTTAAAGTATCGAATTTCGGCGTCCCTGGATATTCGACTCAATTTTACAGTTCATACAGAACGTGACGATGGCTTGTCTAGCCGAAAGGGATTAATGGATCAAGATGTGCAGACGGAGCGGCTGCCCCGGGTATTTTTGGCACTTTGACGGCACCGAAACCGGCGTCTGACTGTGAAACAGGCAATTTGTAAACAAGACCGGCTTAAGTTAACGATTTTGATAAGAAAAAAAAAATCAAAAAAGAAGTTATGCTCAGGACGAAACAAAGCCTAAATATAGAAAACGGACAAATATATGTATGAAAATATTTCACGTGTAATTGATGAGCCCAAATCTTTCACTACTTTTACTTTACTAATTGAGTTGGCAATTTTGTTTGATGATAGCATACACTATACCCACAAAACTTTTTTCCAGCTAGAATGCAAGTAAAATTGACTATAGTGAAAATAAAGATACTAAAAAACATTTGAAACACTATTACTCAAAAATGTTAGTACAAATAATATGGCAAAATACAAGTTAAACTCCGTTCCATACTTTCAAGTTTATTAAAACGAGATAATTTACATTAATCTATACTTTGGTCTGAATGTTCATGATTTTATTGATTTTTTGACGATCCTTTTGCTGGGTGGACAGCAATTTTTAAGGTTTTTGTTTTAAGGGGAGCAAACCCTGTAAAATGCCTGAAAATAAGCCATTTTTCATGAGTATTTTATAAAGGTGAAAAAATAACTGCATCATTCTAAATTCTAAATATCATTTTATTATATATTAAAGGTGTAGGCAAACATTTTTGTTAAATTTTAAAATTCAAAATAACAGCTTTTTTAGGGTATACTCTTTTCGGCGTTTCAAGTGTGACGTAAAAAGTGCTGCATCTGGCATATTTTTTCTATTGATCTAAAATCAAAATAAAAAAAAAGTTTTCTATTACTGACATGTGTAAAGGAAGGCTAAACCTTTAAAATTAAAAAAATATATAAAATTAAAAGTTAGGTAGGCCGTTTAATCAAAAGTTCAATTTTTCGGATATTTTTTTGGCTATTTTTACCCCAAAAATATGATTTATTTTCGCGATATCTTTAAAATTATAGGTACATCCTACCGATAATAATATAGGCAGAAACCCACCAAAATTTCAGCCAAATCGATTAATAACTTTTTGAGCTACAGCAGCAGCAGTTTTTGAAAACGCGGTTTCGAGATAATCGCGTTTAAAGTTCCAGTACAATGAGTTTTAACACGAAGAATCGTATTTCACTTTCAAAATAAACGGTTCAAATATAGAATATTTGGATTTTTTCTTTTTCCGGGATGTTCCCGATATATTATACTTTCGAAATATGAGGAAAAAAAAAATCGATTTTTTGAAAAATTTACAGGGTTTGCTCCCCTTAAAGTGTTCATAAAAAATATAACACAAGCGCATTATGCATTTTGTAATTCATGGTTCAACGAGTTTTCATTTGACACTCCACAAGATGACCTTAAAATAAAACAAAGTTCGTGAACACTGAAAAACAATGCTAACTTAATCACAGTTGTGAGAATTTTGGAATTGTAGATTTCCCGTGAAATGTATTTATGCGTTTACATAGGTACATATAACACAAAACAAAACAAAAATAAAACAATTTAGTGAAAAGGCAATAATTTTGCACATCCTGATATGGAATAACTATGTGGTATTGGAAAACAATATTAATTTGATTAAAATTTAACCGAGCAATACCTGATTGGGATTTAAAATAATCTCCCATGTGAGAAATAAAATCAGAGAACAATTGAATTAAAAACAGCCGATTGCTCAATCGCGATAATTACATTATTCGTGGGCATGCACGAATATTGACGACTATCATAACCATACATTTTAGAAAAAGTCTGTTTTCACATATCAATACTTCGTCTAGGTTCCATTCGATTGTTTTATTTTATTCTTTTTTTATTGACATGGATGCAACTGATATTTTATATAATCTATTGTTCAAATATTTGCTATTTTTTGTTTTAAGTAATACAACAATTAACAAATGTTGAATTATTATAATACTCGCATAAATTAGGTACAAGCAAAAGAGCTATTCAACTAATTAAAGTTCATTTGGATAATATGATTTTTTAATACTAATAATCCATTAAAAATATATGTAAATTAACTATTTAAGCTGCATATATAAATTAATGATTGAAAAAACACGAATAGTGTAAAATATATTTGTTATTCAAGTTCTGCAACGAATATTGGAACCCTTTTTTGAAAAGAGATTGACTCTTTTTCAAAATCATTGACTGTAAATGGATTTATAAGTTATAACCACGAAAAGGCGGCGGAATTTGTAGAACAACCAGTTTCCTTTTTTTATTGCATCACGTGCCAGATCGAGTTTTCACCCTTCCTGAAGAGTTGAATAAAATTTACTTAGGGTGGATGCACAATGCGCATGAATTGCTGACAACTGGATTAGGGTCTGACAACCTTTTGCGTTGTTTTATTATAATCTGCCAGATAGAAAAAAATGTATGCTCAGTTCTTACCTAGTCAACTATTTTCTTGAAGTATGTTTTTCCGTTTAAGTAGAATTAAGTTTTAAAGAAACTCTATTCTTCTATTCTATTATTGAATAGTTCAAATTTCTAAGGAATCTGCTGACACAAAATGGCTACTTATACTCAGCTATAAGCTACTCAAAGTGAGTATATGTTTTTAAGTTACAACAAAGACCTTCGAATTTAAATTTCAATTACGTGGATAAAACAATTCACACAGTGCAAATTTGTATATTCTTATCCTTAATCTGTTTGACTATTTCTAGTTTTTCAAAATTTGAAAAATTAAATGATGTGTCGTATTTTTAGGTTATTTAAAAAAATTGATATTTATTTATTTTATTTGTAAACGTGTAGGTAGAACTCGAACTCTAACTATTTGGAAATGTTTGAAAGATTGAATTTTTGAAAATTAATTATTTTAGTTAGATACTCTTCGATGTAATTTTAATACTATTATACGATAACTATATTATATTAACTTCAAAAATGTTTACAATCTATAATAAAATGTGTATTTTATAAAAACAGAAAAGTTTTTGTTTCTGCACAATTTTCACGGAAGAAAAGCCGGCAAAAGATTGATTGCTTCAGCAAAAACAAACCTCACTTACGAAGCGTTTAAAGCTTACCCATAAATTTGCCTCTTACGCCTTGCTCATTTTATTTATTTATTTTTTTATTATACTTATAATACCCAATTTCACGTTTTCGCGGCACGGCATCGTGTATCGCTTTCAAAGAACAACATCTCGAAATCGAGCAAGTCATACCTCAAAGCGAAGTGATTTTCAAAATTACATTTGCTCAAGCAGCGAGACATTTGCATGGCTCGCGAGATGCTCACCTTCCACCTTCCATTTACGACGTTTATGTGGTCACGTGCTTAAAACCAGACCATCACCTGAAGCTAGGCTCGTTACACGCGGAAAGGTATTTTTTGCTCTGCCCTAAACAAACAATCGCGTTTAAAATTCAATGATTTCTAGCGCTAGCCGAGCTGCAGACAATCTTGCAACCTTCGAGGCGCAAACTATCAGAGGAAACTTCGCAATTCATCAGAGCACCAATTGTCCATGTTGCCGCGATCGGCATTGATTACCCCTTTGATTGCCGACTGCCCGGCCGCAAGTCTTTGTCGTTTCCACATAAGAATCTGATTAGACATTGTGCGCGGCCGGCGAGCGGTCCGACCTTAGGCGATTCGACTGATCGCCATCTATTAATTTTTAAGTGGAAGTGGACGGAGCTTTAGTCCCAATCGATTTCAGATTTATTGGCTCGTCGTGGCCGCCTCCATCAAAGTGCGTTATTTAAATTCAGATAAATCTCGGCCATAGTCTCAAAATTTACTGCGACTCGTAAAAGTGCCCGAAAGTCACGATGACCATTCAATCAAAAATGCATCGGACTTAGCACGGCGGGCAGGGCGGCTCCCGCCGGGTCTCGTCCGCAGGACCACCGCAGCGATTTGTGCATTTTTCCACAAAAGCCAACTCATAAAATTGCATTCGTGATCATCCGAACCCGCTGCGGGTTCGGTGTTTGTCCAGGTGTCGGATTACCTGTTTTGCTTAATTGAGCTTTATTGGAAGGCCGCGGTGCGAACGGAAACGTAAACCACTAGGTGGCCGCTGGGGTGTAGTGTACCCATAAATATTTAGGATTTTTTCCTTTTGCTCCAGATATGGAAACTCTACCGTGAGAACGCGGCTTTTCGAATGAATTTATGGTTCAACGCGGAGCAAACGATGTATCTCCACAAAACTTTACCAACATTACATGCACTTCAAAATTTAAACATTTTCACCACAGTGAAAACGAACCTAAGGAAAGTGCCTTAAGAATTGTCATAAACGTTTTGTAATTAAATTATATATACGCGACTCTAGTTTAAATTACTGCAACTAATTTTCAATAATTTTATCTATATGTATACTGTATATGCTGGAAAGATATTTTCCATTAAAACTGAACTTCTAGCATGTTGTCAAAAACTCTGATATTTTAGTAGATTACTGTCCATTTGTCTCATAATCATTTGTCCGACAGCTATATTTCCGACAAACGTGCTAAAACTCCCCATTCAAAACATTATATTTAGTCAACAGATATTTTGCAAAAGGATAATATTTAGTCAATATACACACATTATGTAAAAGGAAAATATTTAGTTATGTTTAGTAAAAGGGTAATATTGATCATAGTTGTTATCGGGTAAAATTCATGTCGTGGGGTTTGTGGGTTTTTATGGTTTTTACATCACCACTAATAATGATATACATAGTTATGAATTTATTTTGCCCGCAAGTGTAATAGTTTTATTAATCGCTTTTTTTTTCTTTCTAAGTGCTTAACAACCTGACTTTGTTTAATTTTTCCTGGGGGCACGTGAATTTTAGGTTTTAACCTTCCAAATCATTGGCTCTAAAATGTTGGTGTCATATCAGACTTTTTTGAAAAGTTTTGTTGTACTAGCGTTGTTTGATTGTGGTATAATATTTTTAACATTAATACTTAATCTTTAAACGAAAACTCCGCTGCTAAATTGTAATTTAATAATTTCCTCCAATTTTGAATGGATTTAACAGCAGATCTGCAAAGTAAAAAAGAGCACAGTTTTTTATGCTCCATAGCAAATCAAGTACACTTCATTCAAGGCCGTTTAATTCCGATATTTCATCTTAGATCGTTCAAAGCGCACTAGACTCAAGGCTGTGCAAAACTGAGATATTTCATCTCAGATCATTTGAAAGTCTTTGTGATAAATTACTAGAGCTTGAAGACTTGAAAAAATGCACGAACACAATTAAACTTCCTGAATTGTTTTAATTAACACGCTGTCTTAAACTGTTAACTAGTGCTCCAAGTCTAGATGTAAGAAACTATAATTTATCATATGTATCGGAATTTTGTGGGGGCACTATAAAATCGGTACAGAGGTTGTAAAATAGTGGATGACTTAAATAAGAGGTTATGAAAAAGGAAAACAGAATGATTACGATTACCCAGAAATGCTTCCCATGCCTACAAAATAGTAACGAATCAAAGGAATCTTGATTGGCCAGTAACAAGACAATCGGACATTTATTGACCACATGCCGGCGTTCAAGAAAATGTAACCGCTCCGATGCAAATTAATTGCTTTGAACATATTCCGCGGCGGCGCCAGCGCAGCCCGAGTAGGCTGGGAGCGTGTAGCCGCTGATATAGCCATAAAGCTCATTCCTCGGAATAATGCATATTAAATTATATCTAAACTCCTAGCGTCGGACAATTTTGATATGCTGCGGCCTGATAAAGAGCAATGAATAAATAACTCCCTGAAATTGCCCATAAACGCCAGAAGAATGTTTGATGCATTTGGGTAGGCGCTCACTCGGGCCGGTTGGCGAGGTGTTTGGACAGTGCAGAAACAATTTGTTAATTCAATTCTTGAGAGGACATTTTAACTACTTTTGCGGGGAATTTTAAAATTTACGATTAAAGGGTGCGGTTGTTGAAAATTGATTACATGTAAGATATTTTTGGAGTTGCAGACACTTTCAAAATGGCATTTTAAAATAGGAAAAGCGATATGAGGTACTTAAGAGAATGAGAAGTGATCAAGTCTTTCACACAAAAACGCCATCTTGCGGACAAAAACTTGTTTCACAAATTTATATCACGAGCTGAAAAATATTTGCTTCGAATATCTGATGGAATAGTTTTATAGAATTGTTTCTATAGATTATTGATCCGAAAAATTTAATATAAGATATTTTTAAAGAAATCAAAATACCTACTATGAGTAAAAGATGTTAAATTGCAAGTAAATTGTCATTTCACTACAAGCATTTTCAATTTTTAATAATTAATTATCAATATCTACTTTATTTAGAATTAATTTTTATGGGAACATATTTTTAAAAAAAAATTATTGAAATGCAAAAGGATTGGCCAAGCATGATAAAAACTATTGTCATTACTAGGTTTAGAGTTTGGGCACTACTTACAAAAATAACTGCTTTAATATGATTAATCTGCAACTTATATTAAATAATTTTTAGAGAATTGAATGCTTGGTTCTGATCGATGACCATTATCCAGTGGTAGTCTTCATTAAAAATCTTTGTATTATTGTTATGTAGTCTAAGGTTTGAATTTTCATTTACGTTACAAACTCCAATAAATACGTTTCAAAATATGACTAATTTTTCAAATGGACTAAGAATAATTGAATGGTTGTAACTTTATAACTTGAGCTTGAAAAAAATAAAAAGCTAATGTGGCTTAAAAAAGAAAACAATTGAAGCTATAAATTGTTATTTTCGGCTCAAAGCCAAGCTCTGGCTTTTTATTTTAGTCAAAAAAATATATTAAGATTCCAAGCTTGATTTTCATTGCTTCAACTAGACAAATAAAATTAATAATAATAAAGATAACAGAATTCGAAAGATAGCATCACGCACAACTTTTTGACCATGACAATTTCCTTCCTTATTCGAAAATTGTGAAATACAAGCTATATTCGGTATTTCTTACAAACATTTTTCATTCGGTCAAACTTAGCACCAACAAATTTTAAAAACGATTTTCATCAACAAAATTAATAATAATAAATAGATTTGTTATCAATTATGCAAATATGTAAGTATGTACTGTGAAAACATACATTTAATCAAGACAGATATGCCTTCATATATTAAACTGATTTCTAAATTAAAAATTTCCAAAACATTAGTTTTTGCATTTTAAAATTAAGTTTTGTTTTAATAGTCGCAGAAATAAGGAAGAACGGAGAAAATGAAACTGAAATAGGTACCTTCTCTAAGTACCTACTGGAAGATTTTTAGGAATTCAAGATAGCAATCGCAGAATGAAATAGATCCTTAAAATCTTAATTATTGCAGTCACGTTCGAGAAAGTCTACAGCCTTGTTAATGGCATTAAATTTCGAGAAAGGACCGCCAAAATCCCAAAGTAGACTGACCCACGTCCACACGCCCGCTTCGGGCGCCTCGCCATAGAAAGTGAAACGAACCCATTTTGGTGGACCCGTCAACCGTTTAAAACGTTATCACGCCTTTTGATCTGAATCTCTTAATTACATCCTGCGAAAACGGTCGCCGTCAGGAGGAACCTGGAGCTGGAACCCTTTCGAAGGCCATTCGTTAGACACACTTCATTACCCCGAAGTGGCCGGGCCCTAGGAAGGGTTCGAGCTGACCAGTTTTACGACTTCTGATGAGGAACCCAAGATGCAAAATTAATTCCAGAGTCAACAAGGGAGGGGGAATTTGGTATCAAACCAAACCAGCCCGGGGGAGGGGGGAGTATCCGATCCATCCAAGGATGGGTCCTCTTTTAGGCTGCCCAGTCACAATTAATCCAAGTCACGTCCGTAATCCACCAGAGCTGAATAAGTCCAGAAATAAACTCGGAACTCCACCCAACATCTGCATATTTTCCTCTAGGACATACTTTTCCTGTTTTCGAGCACAAGGAGCACTTCGGGACTTCTCAAATGCACGGGACACAGCACTTCACCAGAACTAGGACTCGGGAGGAGGGAGCTGCAGGGGCCGAGGTAAACGCACTTCGCGAACGGGAACGGCCGTATAAAGCCCGGGCTCACACTATATCCCCCAAGTTGGAACGGCTTCTGCACACCCTGTTCACACTGACTCCTTATCCTCAACTCAACTATCTACCTCTAGGGATTTGGGGAGCTGCTCCCAAAACAATGTTAAAAACTGCCAAAATAGACCGCGCCACGAGATCCAAAACCAACCCGAAACCTATCCCGACCGGATTCAAATTCATACTGAAGCCCGTTCACAGTGGAGCTGGTCGTCTTCCCGAGCAGCCGCTCGCTGGCTCACAATTTGAGTGGGAATCGACGCTCGGCCAGGCCCCGTGCGAAACCGGCTTCGAAAATCACTCGCAGCTTGAGTTTAGTTCCAAGACCTTGCACGAAAAAGTTCCATGGTGAGTGGGAGAAGATGAGGGAATTTCACTCAACTCCCGGTGATTCCCTTGATTGAGCACGTCCCGGCCGGGATTTATGGGAGAGCGGCGAGCGTGGCCGGCGCGTGCCCTCTGCGCCCTTCGGGAGGCGTCGCATGCAAAGCGTCTCCAGCATTGCATTGCATCGCACCGTCGAATGCGTCGCAGAGGTCTGAGGCCTGACGGCAGCCGCAACGCAACGCATGTAAACATCGCTGACCTTTCTCTCGAGTCGCGGCCGGGACGCGGGATTGCCGCTGGAGCGGGTGGAGGTCGCCGACGAGAGCGTCTCAATTTCAGTATAACAAGTAACAAGTCTTCGAACTGTTCGAATCGCCCTCGTCCAGGGCCAAAACAGTCGCTGTATAAGAGAAATGAGCGATTTTACGCTCCAAGTAACGGTAGCTCCGCGGTTCTGCAGCACCCACACACCGCGAAACCTGCGAACCTGCGAAGGTGCCAATTTCAGCTGTTGATTAGGCCACTCGACGGGTTGAATTCGGCGATGGCGGCGACGAACGCAGCCCTTTCTCAAGTGCGATGCTTCTCAGATTTCCCTTTTCCTTCCTGACTAAATTTTTATTTTTTTTTACAAATATCCAAAGCGCGGTGATTCCCCATCTAGGCCAATTTCCGGGATCGTCTGCACGAAATTAAACGAGCAAACGTGGAATGCAAAGCAAAAAAATAAAAATAAAAAAACTGGCTACTAATTAGCACTGCGGTATTTCTTCCTTTGAGTCAGCGATAGTCTTTTTAGCTTCTTTTGTCTTGAATATTGCTTGCGTTTTCGTTCCCTTGAGCTTCAGGGATATTGAAAAAGGTTTTGTCTGGGATTTGCGTGTTTCAGCAATGAGCCAAAAAAGGTGTGAAAGCTAATGAAAAAAACAAGCCATATTTATCTCTGGCTGAAAGGTTAAGACAGCAATGCAAAGACTTCTGAGCGACAGGCGAAAATTGTTAAGATATTTTTTTGTATAGTCGTCGTTTACAAAAATACATATAAAGTGTTCCTTATATTTGAAACACTAAGAAATTAAAATTGTTAAAAAAAAACTCATAAATTAAGCTAGATCGCCAAAATTGTTTATTAATATTTTATATAGAGGTGTGCGCACATATTTATATTATATATTAATATAGTAAAAAGTAATTATTAATATTCTAATACTTTTTCCGACATTTAATAAGAGTTAGGTATAATACATTTTTAAAAAAGAAAGCAATATTTTTTGAAAATATCAAGTTGATGCAACGAATAGTCTTATTTATAATAACCCTAAAACTAAAACTTTCCTATACTCTTGAAGACAGTGAATTTTTAGTTGCGTTTTTCACAAAAAAGCATTTTCAAAGTTGTTGTCGATCAATATTTTTTTATAAACAATAAAGAAGTGCTTTTTTACTTTCAAAGTCAATAGTACACTTTGGAACGATGACATTTTGTTCAATTGGAAGAAAAGAAGGCTTCGATGGGCCACTAGGCATCAAAATTTGAATAACTAGTTTTTCTAGCCTTCAATTAAAAGCTACAATATATATTATTTAAATAAAATATAACTATTACTTTGTGAAGGTTTAAATTGGTGAAATGGCCTTTTATTTATTTTTCAATAATCATAATAAAAGGTATATTTCATCCAACCTATACCTATACTTAGACTCCTCTAATTTAGAGAGCATTTTCATCTCTAAACGTTTTCTAAGAAACCTTCGCAACATTTTATCAGTCCGGCTGAACAGAGATTTAAAATAAACATTAATATGTAAAGACATTACCAGCAAAATGCCAGATGTTCATATTGTTTTTGTTTTATTATTGCTTTTATTGAGAATTTAAAATATATCGTTCCGAAAATACTTTTTATTTTCATCATTCGCTGAAGTAAAATTCTATTGTTTGTCAATTAAAATAAATAATATATATGAAAATAATCTATAAAAGCAGTAGTAAACAAATTTACTTATTATTTATTTAATAAGAATAGACCTATTATGTATATAATTATAGACCTTCTTAAAACTAAGTGTACTTGTGTGCCCATATGATGCGTGTAAATAAGTTAATTATTTAAATTATTTTAGTCGTTTAAACAACTTTTTTAGATGAAATTTATTTACGTTTTAATATTTTATTTTAGATTAAGTCACTGAGCAAATGTAATGCAATGTAAGAGCTTTGCTCATTAAATATTCAATAAAGAAAATAATAGCGTATAAAGGCGGGAGTTATTTAATATACTTATGTATATAAATAGAAAAGGAAGTGGTATACAATTTTCCTATCTTGGAGAAGTTGGTGGTTTAATACAATTAACAAAATCCATTTATTATTTTATTATTAACGTTCTAAAATAGCTAAATTAAACTCACCCTCAACAATTTTGCGAAGGTAGCTTCCCCCAAAAATCGATAGGAATACAAAGAGCATCGCATTGAAAACTTTTACTGAAAGGTGCAAAAGGGCAAAGTGAAAATGAGGACCATAAAAGTGAATAAGTGGCAATCAATGGCAGTCGGCGCGGTAACAAAAAACAGATTGTGCGGAGCCCTAAGAGCCCCATCCATCACCAGCACCTGTCAGTGCCTGAATTTGCCACTTTATAAACTTAAATTCCAATTTAAACTAAATCCTCCCCCGTTGCGGAGGGCGAGCGAAAGAAGCCGATAGTCGCGTAAATTACCCACCGGTTCTGCTTCTGAAGATGATAAATGTGCCCACATCGGCTCCCGATGACCAGGCGTCCCGGCGCTCCCCCGGGAGAAGGTGAGCAGCGTCGGCCCTTCACTGGGATTGAAGGATATCGGTGAAAATCATTTTCTAATGGCCTGAATCATCAGCGCAGATAGGCTAAAGAAGCGGAGTAAATAAATCACCTCGTGCTCGCCAGGGCAAACTTTTGACCCAGTTCGTCCGATTGCAGAAATCTGTTTTGTGGCGATAATCGGCCCGAGGGCCGGTCCACTTACTCAAGGGTTTTTGCGATGCTGAGGCACCGTGCACACGGAGATCTCTGGAAGTAATTTGCACTATAAATTACTCTGCGGTCGGAGGCGCTCAAAGGGCGGACTCGAAGCTCGGCTCTATTCAAACACAATTGCGAATGCCCGCAGTCATGGTGGCTGTTTGCTGTTTGCTGCTCGAGTTTTGGCATTCAGGTCTAATAGCTTCCAGATGCAGTTTGTTGTGGTTTGGTGTCCTAATATTTAAATACCTACAAATATTCACAAAATTTGGGGTGTTGGCTATTTTCTAAGTTTGCTTTGTGTGAAATAGTCTTGATTGTTAATATACAGGGTGTCCCATGCAACTCGTACCAGCGAAGGTCTGTGGTCTGGGGACACCAATACCTATCGATTGAACCCCATGTAGGTATGTTCCGCGATTTTTTGTAGTTTTCGAGATGTGAACTTTCTTCTTTTATTTTCAATTTTTTTTTAAAATTTGGACGGTTTTAACTATAACTTTTTCTGTGAAGTGATTCTTTCAGATTTTCTTTGTTAGTATTATAGATAGAATGTGTGTTCGTCTGTAAAAGCACTAAACACCAAAATTCTAGTACATATCTAAGAGTACTTGCGAATAAAATTTTATGTAAATACGTTATTTTACACCTTTTTAGCTCACATTCATAATTATTCACCATATTAATCGGAAAAATGTGAGAAAAGATATTTCAAATGCATGAAATAAATTTCACTATTTTCGATTGTATCAACTTTAAACTCCGTTTTCGCATAAAAATGCCCTATAAAGTACCAACTTCTACATGGGGTCCAATCGATAGGTATTGGTATCCCCAGACCACAGACCTTCGCTGGTACAGGTTGCCTGGGACACCCTGTAGATTCGTTTAAAGAACAAAACTTATGCCATATTGATTTGATTTTAATTCTTAAATTAATTAATATATGTATGTATGTACGTATCTATATTTGTTTGATGCCCCTATCCTCATGCATCTTATATTAAAGCTTACAAGTAACGGTTCAATTAAAATATATATATGCTAATCAAATAACTATAACTTACAATTGGTATTTTTTCTGATCTGGGATTTCTTAAAATTATATTCTAATGATTTTGATCCAATAATGAATGAGCAAGAAATTCGCTGAAGCCTCATTAAAAAGAATTCTCAAATAAAACTAGGTTTCCAAATATTTTTGAGTTTGTAGTTTTAGATTTCGGCTTTAAGGTTTCTGGAGGTCGCATGATGTTTGTTTTAGTAATAATTTTTTTTATTATCTATTTGCAATGAATTTTTATAGAGGTTATTTTGATGAATTTAAAAGTAAAAGTAGTAAAAGTGATCAAAAGTAATTATCATATTGGTATTTCTGACATTCGGCTGTCCTTTCTTGAAGGACTGGATATGGATTTATAAATATTGGCAAATCCTCAAATATTTAATATTATTATTTTTTAGCAAAGACTTTGAGAGATCGTTGGCAATTAAATGACTCACTGAATTGAAAATATTATTTGATCGTACATTTTGAAGTTTTGGTGTTCTTTTGAATTGAGCAAACACATTGACCTACATTGGCGCGGTAGATTATATAGCTGTGTTTTTTTCGATCTCCATAAAAATAAGAAAATTTATATTGACCTGAAGTTTATTAAGAATAAGGATTATCAATTTGTATCAACAATATATTAAAATGCCATGAATTTTGTTCACGCAAAACTTCAAACCTTGAACTGAGAAATTAGATTAATTTTTCACTTAAAAGTGAATTAAAGTCGTTGTTATTTGATGTTTTTTAGAAAATAATATTGTATTTGTTCTGTGGAAAAAAATGTTACTTTTAACTATTATTTAGGTAAATACTTACATAATAATCAGTATTAAGATTTATTATAGCTTGTCGATGGAAAGTACTCAATTCACTTAATAAGAAACTTTTCTCACAAGCAAATCTGTATCCTCATCATACATTTGAATATTGTAGAATTTTCAATTATGTATTTTATAGATCAATTTACAAATGCTGCAGTTCTGAAACTTGAAATAAAAGGTTAATTTGAACTTCATAGTCTGAATGAACAAAAAAAAAAACCAAGTTCCTAAAGCGCATAAAACTTTACATTTTTGCTTCTACAATCATCAAGCCTTATGATAAATTGAAAACTGATTAAGCTTAGTTACCTTTGCAGCAGTTTTTTGTAAAACATTTTCGAAAAGCAGATATGACTCTATTTCAAATTCAAAAGAAGCATTTGACGGCAAATAAATTATAATGTTTTTTGAAAAGTATAATGGCCAGTAAGGCGATAAGTGTGTGAAACCATTCACACTACTCTTAATAATAGTGTAAATGGTCTCTAGCAACTCCGTAAAAGTTGTTTTTTGCCACTCAGTGTCTCGCGGGTCTTTAATGGGCTCCCTTTAAAGCTTTTTTAATTAACATCGTTAGGTGTCACATTAACATTTCTTTGGCGCGTTAATGCGCTGCTTATCTGCTCCGCCGTTGCCTTCTTCCACGCATCACGTCCAACGTACCCATTAAGTCCGGAGCTAATTCCTCCGAGGCACGAAAACGAAACGGAAACCCCTCGAGAGGAGGTCTGATTTTGTCACCCGAGTGGCATCTTAACACCAAGCTCCCAGGAATTCATCTCGAGATATGCGAAAATCTTGTGTTAGTCGCTAGCATCAGACACAGCGTCTTAAGCGAACTTAAGACGCTGGCTGCTCCGCGTCGCGTCGCTCGTTGTGTCGAAAGTTTTAATAAAACGATTTTACGGGCTGCGAAATGTCTCGGCTCGAAAAAATCTGTCAATCAGGCTCAGGGCGCGATAGCAAGAAATTGTCACTGCACCGGGCGCTAAGTAATGAGGCCTAAACGAGGACAAATGGAATTCGGGATTGGGCCGGGCGGCGCGTGTAATTTGAGCCGCTCGCGTCAATGTCACCGGCTCGATCTCGTTTTGGGCGGCGACGGAGCCGTCACTTGTTCCTGGTTGCCGCCGCGGCCCCCTTTGAACTCGCCGCCATTCTGAACACTCCCCTGGCGGAGTTTTTTACCGGGAACAAGTTGTGGGAAAGAGCCGCGGCTCGGAGCCTCTTTATCGTGGGGCCAGTGGAATTAAGGCAACTTTAACGGGATTACAGCGGACCGGGACGAGATCTGGAAATCGTGCTGCGGTCGCCTCAGCGGTTGGATTTGGACTGAGCGGAGCCCGGCGAGGATGAGCCCTCCGCCCCGAATGGGATTAGCCGTAACCAAATCCCATTTTCTTCGGCGCTATGCACACCTAATTTACTCGGACCGTTACTGTGATTAATCCCTGAATGAAAGCACGCACCTGGGATGGTTGAGCTACGCCTAAAGAGTGTCGTAATTACTTCTTCTCGTTGGAGACGCCTTTTCCGGGGTTCGATGCCACGGCAAGTAAGTACTTTACATTTTTATTTTAGGAAATAACATTTTATTTTGAAATGTATACCTAATTTGCTATTTGATCGAGCTAATTGATTTACACCTACCTTTTTACAATAATTTTCTTATTAGAGAGATTACAAATAAATAAAATAAGTATTAATACTATACATAACTCTACTATTCCAAAAACTACAACTTTTACACGCGTTGTCCTTTTTGACGGACTCATTTATGATGCAAATGGCGCATCAAAGGTAAAAATAACAGAAATAATTGCTTTGGGTTTCACCACCTTGACGCTCGGAAAAACTAACCGAATAGGTATAAAAATAAAAAGTATTTTGGATGCGACTATTAAATATTATAAAATAATTTTTATTTCTAACAATATCATTTAAATGTTATTAGAAATATTAAAAAATCTCGGAGAAAGTGGATCAAATGCCATACTTTTTTTTAAAAACAAAAGTTACAACTCCTTCTTTTTGTAGATTTCCCACCGATTTATACTTTTTGGAAGTATGATATACATATACCTAATGTAATAAACAAAGTACCTACATATCTAGTAAAAAAATCACAATAATTCGACAATAGTTTTGTGATTTATTGCACAAGTCTCCCAAAAATTACTGTGACCACTTTACCCTATATATGTACATACATACATACATACATATATTATAAATAAAATTAAGTTAACATAAAACGTACTTGTTTTAAGAAATAAGAAAATGGAATTTAATACGGCCTTGGGAATGCTATTTATTTTCATTTTTCCAGCAATCCTCGAGAATTGGGATGTTTATTACTTACCGCAGGACTACTCATGCTGTTGTTAAAAACCTAATTAAATTCAAAATTAAGTTTTCTTTAGCTGGAATCACGCTGTTACACGACCCTCGTTCAGAAGTCGCCTAGTTGAGCTCTTTCGAACAAATGTTTCTTGTGTTTCGAAAGGATGCTCTCAAGACAAAACAGCGCGCGGTGGCTGCAAAGTGAGGCCGAACTCAACCGAAACTGCGAGCCCTTCTAGGAAAGCCCTCTGCTTAACTGGCTCACTCGAGGAAGCCAGACAGCGGCGAAATTAATTCCGCTGCACTCAGTAAACGAAATTACCTTTGTTGGCGGCTCGAGTGCCATAAACAGGCCGCGTTAAACGAGGGCTCTGAAATCCGGCGGGGTCCAGATATCGAATTACCGCGTCCGGGCGAGGTATTTGAATGCGGCTCATAAATAATAACTCCGAATATCTTGATGTGGAGTAATAACACTTCGAGGGCCGTATATTACGTTCGTTTGGGGCCCCGCGACTCTCCACCTTAATAAATCAAATCCAGTTATTGTCTTCAAGGAATAAAATGTTCTTTGTGCCCCGAAGAGCCTCGCCGGCAAATCCTATTCAAATGGCCTAGGAGAGAGCGCGCGGCTCATTATTAATTCCGCGGGTTGTTCTAGATATCAAAACCTGGTTCCGCGCGCCGCTTTCCATACAATGCGAAATTGTTAAAGGCAGGAGCGCTTTCCACCGCGGCGCAGCATGCCTTCTTCGGAACAATGCCAGACCCGGGGAACAATTGCTTTTTCCGGCCGGCGTTTTTCCATCTCGCGCCATTATTTTATAGCGCTACTGTGATCGTTTGATAAATAGTCCGGCCGATCGCGGCCCGGCAGTCGTCGTCGTCGCTGGCGAGATCATCGCCAAATTGCCCTACTCATCGACAAGACTTTTGTTTTATGGCCGAACAATTCCAATTAAGTAGGACACTGCATGCCACCGAACCTTAATTGTTCGCCGCGGCGAATTCGATCAAAATCCCCGGAGGGCGGCCCGCCGTATCTTTGCAAGTCATTTTCGTTCGTTCGAATTTTTAATTAAAACTGGGAGGAGCCCCAGCAGCGGTCGTCGGGACGCGACCGCGCCAACCTCGCCGCCGCGGGGCCAAGCGGTTTGACCCGATCGCGGCCCGGCGGACCGCGCTAAGGATGCCGATTATCGCTACCTCCGGCACCTATTTGGAGTGAAAAGTGAAAAGTCATTTGATTAATAACTTTCGTTGTCACACAAATTCCACGAAGCGCGGTATTTGCGCGGGCTTTGATAAATTGTCTCTGGCCGAACGCCGCCGGTTATGGCAAGCGTGACTGATTGCTTATGGGAGCACGCTACCATCGATTAAGGCCTCATTGAATAGTTTCGTTCGATTAATTCAGGCGGTGGGCTAATGGCTTTTGTAACTTTTTCTTTTATAGTTATCCTACAAACCACGAAAATATCGAATAAATTTTAAGTAGAATATTTATGATCATATCCTACTCTACATATCTGGTTAGTGTGTAGAAATCACTCTAGAAACCCAACTTTTTTATTTACTCTGGACCAGTATACTTTTCCAAACTAATTAATTAAAGCTTGGCTGTTCTTTAGCTATACTCATTCATACCCACAGTTCACAAATATCCATTCAGCAATGAAAACCATCTATTTTTTTAGAATAGTGGTCGATTTATTTTTGCTGTTTCCACAAGATGAGAACTTTGGGGCCCAAGTAATTGATTTCTTAATTTCTGCAACAATAACTTTCTCAAGGTAATTTATCTTTTTATTAGCAAAAGAGACTTTTCTTCCAAGATAAAGACACATATTAGTTTTAATCAATTAGCTGATAGTGCATACTGTCAAACTTTTTAGCACCCAATATATCGGGAACTTTAAATCTTCTGAAGCACACTTTCTCTAGGTTCGACAGAAGAGGAAGAGGAATTGTCCGTTCCATTGGCTCTTATGCATAAAAACTGAGCAAATGCTCAATCTTAATTTTTATAAAGAAAACTGGAGCTCAATCTCAATTTGGATGAGATAAAATTCGGGTTTTCTATATAAAAATTGAGATTGAGTATTTGCTCAGTTTTTATGCATAAGAGCCATTATTTTAAAGATATGTAGTCTAAATTGAGTTCTCAAAATAATAATCTAGAACTGTCTCAATTTTAATTAGTCAGATTGAGGCATAGGAAGCACAATTAGTTGACAGGAATAACGTAATTTAATAACAAGAAAAATGTTTCAGAGGGTAAAATCTATATATACTTAATAAAAGGAGATACTCGGGGGTATAAAACCAAATCCTTCCGCTACGCCTAAAAAAAAACTGAAACTTAATTTTCAAGTTAGAACGTTTGTTGAAGTAAATTTATTCGGATTTATTCGGTAGCCCATTGTGATACCATTTTTATAAAGACAATATAATGCCTTCTAAAAACTGTAGAAAACAGATGACTCTATGATTTTATAAATGTAATTTTTTCTGTGTACAAATTCTTCCAGTTTTACTGCGCACATGTGCAGGGTTTTTTCTCTTTTTAGCATTTCCTTGGCTTTATACGCAAAAGGTTCAATAGGTTATGATTGTGAAATCAATAATAGAATATCTTACTACGCCTATAGCGTTTCACAACTTGTAGCATTTTGAATATGTTTAACTACAGAACTTGCAAAAGCGAGAAAGCCTTCTACCGTTTGTGCTTCCAAACAATAGGCACGAATTTGCTCTTACAAAAACTGTCACTCGTGAGCTTCACCTCTGTGCGGCCGCGTAATCAATCAATCTCATCGTCTCCTAAGACCAGCCTGCTTCTGTCTACACGTGTTCGACGCCTAATCCGGCCAAAAATTGCGGATACGTTTGTCACATATGCACCACTTCGGTCTGGCGCAATGACATGTATTTTCGTGTGAAATTACAAATTTCCTTGACATTTTTCATTTGTGATGCTAATGAATAGGTGCGCAGCGCTCGAAAGCAAAGTCAATACGCCCGCTGCGTCGAGTGAAACGCGAGGGCGTCTTCAGCGAGACCTTTCGAGCCATTTTTGTTTGTGGAGTCTTAAGTCGTGCACACTTGAATAAATTATGGCAGCCCTGGCGCGCTGATTAACCATTCTCCGCGGTGCTACTCAGCCCCCCGAAAAGTGGCTCGAAGGAGCCAAAGCGCGACTCGAGGACCGCGCAAAAGTTATTAGTTGACGCTGGCATATGGCGGGAAACCTGTTGGCTAACCCACTTACCCACCGGTGGTATCGGAGCATGCGTCGATCGATTATGCTTCACGGCCCGCCAGAAATAGTGCTCCGCTGAGGCGAGCAAAACGACAAGGGGCCCCAGCGCAGCCCCAGGGATCGATTGCAGCCGGGCCAGCGCAAACTGAGTAGGATGATCCGTGGCGCTAGCACTGATTGGTACCTTGCTTAAACGACATTCCGCAAGTGGAGATTAGCGTCGCAAAAATCAGCGCACGAAAGTAGCTGGCAGAAAGATTTTCCTGACGCCAAGATATTTCGGAGCTGCCATCGATCTTATCAATCGGACACCCTTCCTCCGGCGCGGCGCGTCACGGCGGCAGGCGTACCGGTTCGCGTGCCTTAAGATCTCGAATCCGGAGGATTTCTTCGTGGCGTCGCGTCGTCCGCCTGTCAGTGAGTCACGTCACGAGACAGTGGGCACGCAATCGGGCCGTGCCGAGATACGATGCCCCCGCCGGAGTGTGCTGGATTGACACGTAGTTAGGCGTAAATCCTTCCTCATGATTAGCACCTTGTCATGCCACTAAGCCATTAATGAGGGCTACGTGAACGTACCCCAGGAATGCCCTCGGATTCCGTGAAATATGCAACAGTCTCGGCGCGGCATCCGAAGATGGGACGCACGTTATCACCCAGCCTCATCCAATTCATATAGACCCAAATTGACAGAAAGCATGCTATTTCGCATTTAAATATCCCAGACCCGGCCGCCGTCGGGTGAGCTCCCAGAAAGTTGCCCGATAAATCAACGTAATGGACTTACTTTCGTAATAAAGTTTCATTTTTACGTACTCCGGCTCGTATTTAACCCTTCAGGACTCGCGCCGAAATAGGGGGAATAAATCAATTTTTAGTGACTTTGGGGAAACGAAATAAATGATAACGGCCCTCGCCTACAATGAATGTCTGCAACTTTTCCGGGGAGTGCACACTCGACCCGGCCGGCAGTATGATAAAACTTACTTTTTCATGTTGGAATCTGAAAGATTTTCAGGTGACGACTGCCTTTCTACATCCTAAAGACATCTATCCTAATGAAACTTTTTTATAATATGTATATTAAGGAAATTCATTAGTAGTTGAAGGCTAATTATTAATTATTTAAATATATTTGTCACTATAGCCAAGAAATTTTCTGTTTATAATCAAATAAACCAACTTTTTCTTCATATCCATACGAAAAATACATCAATACAATCAACAATAAAAGTAAGAGAAAGCTCACGAACTAACGAATATATAACTTTAACGAAAATTTAATAATTTTTAACGAATTTTGATTAGGAATATTTTGTTGTAAGGTGCGGGCGCTCAATTCCTTAACGTGGTGTTCTTTGCGCAGTGAGGTTGCACACAGGACGAAATTCGTAAAATACAAAGTACGAAGCTATCCATTTGTAAAATGGATTCATCTAAAATAAGACGAAGTTATTTGAAATGTTTTGAAAAGGGAAACATATTTTATAAGCAAATTGTGTTTTAAATTTTAAAATCAGAAAATTACGATTAATACGAATTCTACGACAATGCAAATAGTAGGACGCTATATTAGATCCACAATTAAACGTTTTACTTTAATTTACCAAGCATCTCAATTTTAGGATAGCAAAAGGATTAAATATGTAAAGTTTACCAAGATTTAGTACTAATTTTACTTCGAAAAAAAGTTTCAATGTACAACAGATAAAATAAATTAAAAGTAAAACTGAAGTTATTTTAATGCTATATACTTGTATTTTGTAAAATAAATTAATAGTATGTAGTCATAAGTAATTTTTCCGTGCAGCTTAATTGAAAATATTTCAATCATCAAACTGCAACGCTTTGCTTCACAAAGTACTTATTTATTAAATCGTACTACAAATTGTTATGTGTGTATATTTAAGGTTATAATAAATAATTGTTATTTTTTTGGGCTGTCCGTGTTGCAGTTTGAAACCCAAACTTAATTATTAAATAATGTTTAGGTTCACATCGACGGAAATCATAAACAATATGCCAAAGCTTTTAAGTAATCATAAATTTTTAATTTTGTTTAGATATTGATTCATTCAACGAGCTTAAATTGATGACAACGAAGTTAAAAATAAAAGATTAGAAATACTTTCTTCTGCAAAAGAAGTCTAGTTCAGAAACTTTTGGAAATGCATTCTTGTCATGACCTATAGCATAGTTTGCTTGCAAAATACCTACCTGTTTCGAATATAGTGTGCTTATTACTCTAAACGTATTCCAGAGAAAGAAAAACACAATATAGTAAAAGTAGAACAGTAGAACAAATAGAGGACAACCTGAAATAAAGGCCCGAGTAGGTTGTGCCTCGAACCCTTTTTGGGACGAGGGAAGAGGATTTTTCGGGGATGTTAAATGTATAGAGCAAGAACAAAAGTCTTTTGAAAGCAACTTTCTTAGTCATCTCACACATGCGAGTTTCTAGCCGAGAAAGATTCAACTTAGTTTCTCAATTAGGAAGAAATTTCGCCCCGGAAGGCCTTTGCAGGGCGAAACTATCGCAGGCAAATCCTAAGCTATTGTGACGACGAGCACAATCAAGGAACTAATTTAAGTTCGTCCTATGAAGTCTTTTGGCAATTTTTGCCAAAGACTGGGTTAAGCTTTGTTACTCAGGCTGAAGGAAGGAACTCGTCTGCATTAAAAATTTCATGCAATCTCGTCATTTTGCCCGTTTTCCCAATGAGTTAACTTTTATTCCGCAATAAATTTAGCAAAAGTGCTTACTTCGCAAGGTATCTTAAAGAAGTTCCTCAGCCAGCGTGAGATAAAATCGCCTTGCTGCACCGAAGCGGTGCCATTCATCCTCGCGCGCCGACACTTCCTAGAGCTCGTCTTCTCGTCGAGCATCTCCAAGTCGGTGGGGATGCTGCGGGGAAAAAAATCCTCGTGGACCCGTGTTCACGGAGGTGGAGCTCTTTCAAGTCCTTAAAAAGACGACTTCCTCTGGGTGTAGGATGACCAGTCGCAACATAATTCCTCCTTGCTCAAATTTGTTTTTCTTGTCGGATCAGTTTAATTGGTCGTAAATTTACTTGGGTCCGATAAGATTATATATTTTTTTCGTTGACCCGCTAGATCAATTTGTGTTTTATACCTTTCCTCTGGTACCTGGACGCGGTCGGTTAATCCGCTTCTCGTGGGTACCGTGAACCGCGGATGAGTCGATCCAAAAACCGGATTCTCAATTACAGCTTCATTCTGGACCAGGATTGATATCCTAATCGATTGCTCTTAAGCGTTAATTTGGAAGATAAACCCTCGGAGGTGGATGTGTTCGAGTGCACATGTTCTCCCAGCAGTGGAAACTACTAGAGATGGCTATCTCCAATTTCAGCATTAATTTATCTGCGACAAAGTGGACTTATATCGTTCGCGGTTCGCGGCCAACCGCTGCGCCAGCGGACCTTAAGTGCACTTACGAACAAATTAAGAAATAATAAAAGTAGCCGAGAGCCACGGTGCTATCGAAAGGGATTTAATTGCGTTTGGATCCATGTGGTCGCGATCGCTGATTACATCTTAAAACCATTTTTATTTCCGTCCCAAAAGGAAAGCTAAGCGCCGGCCGGCTTAAGTATTTGAAAGCTGTTAAAATTTATGGCTCCGTGGTCATTTTGCATCACCTTCTTACAAGATCTAACAGCCATGCACAAAATGATTAAGAGCCAGCAAACGCCTGCGTTAAGACAGTAACAAGTGTATTCGAAGATAAGGATGGTCAAAGCCAGAACTACATTTTATCGTATTACTTCCCAGCAAAATTTTTTAAACATTTTATTTATAAATCTTTAAAACTTTTATGAAATTATAAGACTTTTTAATGGAAGTTAGGAAAATATTTTTATATAGCAAAAGAAGAAGAAATCTCGTTTTTGTAGGTTAGTTTTTGGATAAAGAATAAACTAAACCCCTTAGTCAGAAAACAGTCACAAAAGAAGTCACGTGTCTCCATTGTCATAAAATTGTGACTACTCTGGGCACAATTTTTATGGCTTTTGATATTCAGATAAAAGTCAAAAGTTTGACATTTAATTTTATTATTGGATAAGACACGTTTTTGAATGAAATCACTAAATTGAAACTGATATGGGATAGGTTTTCTTTCGGAATTTCCTTACAAACTTCTTAATTTTAACAAAAAAATAAAGAAACTCAAAAGTTTGTAAAGTGAAGTTTTAGTCTAAATCAAGGAAAAGTGCATAAATGATACTATGTACATACAAATTATAAAGATCCAGAAATACAAATTGAAATATTATTTTATAAATTCCAAAGTTATTTTCATAGTTCAAAGTAGAATTTCCATTTAGGTATAATATGGATGATACCTACCTACCCTAAATTTAGTAGTTTGAGGGAATCACTACCAGTTGAATTTGTATTGTAGTATTCAAATTGAATTCCACCTTCAATTTTCTTAAAAGGACCTTAAGGTTTTTTTTCGCAAATTTGTGAATGGTGTCTACAGTTTGGCTTAAAATATTAGTATTATCGACAAAGATATAGTTGAAAGGAAATCTGCTGTATTTGTAGGTACATGACCATTATAATTATTATTCATTATAAATAAGATTTTATAACACCCGTCAAATCCCCTTGATAAAATGGTAATAACTAAAGTACGATAAAATTACACTTTAACTAAAGGTATATTCGTAGATATTCGAAGATACGGAGTGTCAAAGCCATTAAAATCGAATTTTGTACCACCTCTTTCGTAGAAGATCTATACCAGCAATAGATGAATATGAGTGAATACCGGTCGGGATGCTGCGGAAAATAATTCCCTGCACTATGCCTACAGGTGTATCTGCAGATAAGGAGTGCCAAAGCCATTAAAACCGCATTTCACGAGCGAAAGACGTGTAATTCACGAAGCACCTACCTCTGCAGATAATGTGACATTTTTCCAGAGGAGATAACCCCCACAGGGACATAGAGAAAATCGTTCGAAGATATCACTTAAGATAATCTCCAATATTCTTTTGAACAAATTGCGTGCTGGTTACGACTGGTGTGCGGGTTTTTCTTTCTATTCACTCGGCACTCTCAGGGCAATTTCGCAAGAACTTAAGAAATCGGAAGAAATTGACATTAGGAAATGAACGTGGGCGTTATATTCCTTTTTCGGATATCAGTTTAAATCGATAACGAAAAAAAGTTAAGTCAAAAAGTCTTAAATCTTTTCTCATTGTGGAAATTGAACACATTTCTTTTCCTCACCCTTGTGGAGTTTATATAAACTTCTTAAGACAGCTTAAGGAGTGAAATAATCAATAATTTTACTGACTGCATAAGCGAAGAAAAATATATATTTTTTCTTCTTAAAAAGTGTTCCTGGAATTAATTACGTATTTACGAGATTTTAAAGGATTAGAAAAAGACTTGTCTAAGAATATTTGCCATAAAGTGGTACAAGTCATTACTTCGAAATCGTTTACTTGCTTTAAGAATTTTATTAATTATATATCATAATATTTCTATAGTTAAGAAAATACTCTTAAGATACCCTGATACCTGATCACATACTCATTTTTATCTGAGTTATAAAATCATGAAAAAGGTTAATTAGCTTTTTGATATCAAAGAGAATTAAAATAACAAATTGCCAGAATCCCGCCTACATAAATGTTAGGACCACAATTTTATGCCAGTTCTTCTAAATCCATAATAATTGAATACAGTGGCAATTTACTCCGCTAGTTTCAAGTGCTAATTAATTAAGGAGACATAAAATGTTCGAAATGGCGAAATAAATGATCCGTGGTCACGAAATTAATGACCTGATGCCAGTTTATTGATGGGAAAACCATTTCTAATTTGTTCTATCAAAACAGTTGATTTGCTCGGGGGCTAATTATAGAAACGAAACTCGACATGTCCCGGCTGAAATTCCGCACTCGCCTCCAAGGCATCTGGGGAAATTTATCTAATTAAATTTTCCCTGCCAGCAATCGCCCGTTTGTCAGGTTAATCCGCCATCTCTGGGACTGGCTGAAATGAATTTTGAAACCTGTTGCGATCGCCTCAGCATAAAGTCCATTGACATTTTAATAACAAATTGAACTGCTCCGTTGGCATGGGCCCCGCCATAAATCATATCACTCTTCAAGAAATATCGACTTGCACTTGCAAATAACCTGCGCTCTGGCCCACATAGCTTGCGAGACTCCCCGAGACAAGCGCGTGCGCGCACGACTCGGCCAAATCGGCCGGCGCGCTCGGAATACGTTCGAAACGACGCGAAATTCGCGGAGCCGCGCGGGTCCAGGCTCCAGAATCCGCGGACGTGTAGGTCGTTTATTGGCGCTAGCTGTGATTAGCATCGCGGCCACAAAGACCGCGGGGACTGCTCCTTCGGCGCTAGCGCTACAGATCCACAGGCCGGCCGTCACTAATCGAAATTTATTGAGATGGAGAAATTTGTAATCGCCGCAGTTTCGTGCGATTGTTATGTGTCGCAGAAGTGTTTCGGCCGGGATCATTGCGCCTTCCCATGCACAGCTGAGCTCGACTTATGTTGCATGAATCCCGGCATGTGTGAACATAAACTGTTTAGTTTTGGACCGGGACAGAAACAGAACTCACTCGTGAATTGGTCCATTCAATGATTTTCAATTAAGGGTTATGACCTGCGCATGACATTAAACACACAGTTTGTTATTTTCTCAGCTATTTCAACTCTACATTTTAATAGCAAACATAAAAATAATACACCCACCTACTTAACGAGTCCATCAGCAAATCATACTCTTTTATTATAATGGAGGAGACTATTTTATTAAGATTCGAAATGCTTGACCTTTTGGCTTCTGATTCAAAGTGGGAAGTTTTAAATTTTAAATTATGAAATATAAGATTTGATTACATTTTTAAAGGATCTAAATATGTCATAAACGTTTTGATGTCCAATAAAATAGCTTCACCTCCAGTTTATTCGCCATTCATAGGTTTATTACAAGCCTGATTTTATGTTTGAGCATGACGTCTATTTGATGTTATTTTATTTATTCACTCAGCTTATTTAATATTGTACTATCTTGGACCTTAAAACAATGCTAGACTATACTTAAAACGCCTTATTTTAACAAGGAATGTTTTTGAAAGGTGTAAATTTTTAAGCAATATAGAATACCCCGGAAATATTAAATAGGCAATAAATTATTTTTCTTCCATTACATGTATCGATTATTTGTTTTTGACATTAGGACTTTATGTCAGTGAAAAGCGGTATTGGATATCAAATCAATGTAAACTGAAATGTTTGAGTTTTGATAAGACTTACATTTTTAATTAACATTACGACTTTTTCAACTGAATTACAATTTTCTTTTAGAAATTCAAAAATTGTATAATACGAGTATATGAAACCATTTTGAAATTAAATGAAACTTTTTTTCAAATTAAATAAAACTATGACATGAAACATTAGAAGGCTAAAAATTATTTTACTTTTATTTTTTTTTTTTATAAATAATATTGTTTCAGGAGGAATTTACAGGGGGGCACAATAAAAAAAAGGGAAGTCACTTTACACACTATTTATTTCCTTGCGTATAATTAATGCCTTGGTTGCTGGTGATATCGTACCGGCTGGAATCCTGGTCTTGATGTGATAAAGGAAGTTTGTGAACCGGGGTCAACTAAGGCCCTGAGGAGAATGGGAGTTCCATCATGAGAAGATGCCTTTATTCTGATAGTAGCCAACAGTACTAATTTATTCTGACGAGCAAAGCAAGCTGTTATTTTGCTATTGGGAGAGCTAGCTTGAGTGGATTTTGCAGGGTCGAGAGAAATTGCTGTAGCACTTTCCCCGTCATTCAGGGGGGTGTTGTCTGGAACATGTAGCAGGGAGTTGTGTCTCCTGTTACAATATCGACACGTTTGATCACTGGGACAATTTTTTGCGGTGTGACTTTGAGCGAAGCAATTAGAGCATATGGAATTGGAGGACACAAATTTAGATTTTTCCTTTGGTGACAATTTTATGAATTTGAAGCATTTTCTTAGAGCATGAGGACCTTTGCAGAAAGGACAACTAAAACGGGTAGTATGATAGGAGCGGGTCTTCTTGTCCATCGATCCTGATGAAGTTTTTTGGAAATGTTTTTGTGGACTTAGGGTTTCCAGGGTACGAAAACGGGCTTCTAAAAATTCCTTGAGATCATTTAGAGAGGCTAGCGAAGAGGTATTACCTTGTTTTTGCTCCCATAGTTCCCTCGTTTCCGAAGGAAGGCGCTCTAATATCAGAAAATTGACAACCGGGTCCCAGTCTTCGACCTTTACTTTCAAGTTTTTTAATGTGGACAAACATTCATTTGTCACGTCAAGCATACGTCGAATTTGAAAAGCAGACTCAGCCTGAATGGGGTTTTGAGAAAACAATCTTTTTAAAGTATTGTTTACTAGAGCTCTGGTGTTCTGATACCTCTGAACCAAATTGTTCCATGCGATCGAATAATTGTCGTTAGTAATGTTCAAATGACGAACTATTGTCGCTGCTTCCCCGGTAAGCGAAGCCTTCAAATAATGCATCTTTTGAACGGCTGACAATTTATCGTTCGAGTTCACCATTGATTCAAAAACATCATGGAAAGACATCCAGGAATTGTAATCTCCCGAGAAGGTGGGAATTGTTATTCTAGGTAATTTTATGCCCGTCATTTCAGGATTTTGGATTGCTTGAGACTCTAAATGTGCCAATTGATTTGCAGGAGGGGGTGTTGATTCATTTGCCCGAGGCAATGCCACTAAACTGTCCATTAAATCTTTGATGATCCCTTTATATTCAAAGTATAAATCTTTAAACTCATCATACAAATCTTCGGTAAAATAACAATGATTTTCCTCTGCGTCCGCGCTATGAATTTTGTAGTCATTTTGATCAAAAGTACTATTAAGCTCTTCCAGCGAATTTAATCGACCCTGAAGGTAACCCTTACTTTCAAGCCTTTCCTTTGGCGATTTCTTATAATTCGTTACCCATTTCTTCAATTGTGAATGAACGACCCTTTGCGAAGCCACCAATTGTTCTAGCTCTTCTGAGTTGTTACCCATTTTAATTTCAACTAAAATGCGCTCACCTACTGATATTCAAACTTAGTGCACCAAATGATGTTGGATTAAATGGCTAATCGGAATTTTTATTACGGGGAGCGTTGCCGTGAGGAAAATAGACAATAATTGAAAAATTCGAAATTATTCACTCGGAGGAGGAGGTACCAAATCGGTTGAGCTTGGGAGACAATAAACCCCACGAAGGCTAGCGATTTATTGTAAACTAGTACTTGCCATTCAAAATGTTAATGCAACTTTAATGGAAATACTTCTTTCTGGGGGTAATTCTTTTTGATTGAACGAGCAGAGAAATTGCTATTACAAATTTCAACTCATAAGTGAAATCTTGACAGTAAATTTTTAATTTCATATAATTTCATCACACAGCCTTTCTCAGTAGGGATCGGAGTCAAACTTCCAACGATAGAGCCAGCGAACGGTAATGACTGTACGGTATTGTAACAACGGTACTGGGATTGGTACTTCTTTCCGTTTTATAGAAGATGGGAGGCAACCTACAGTGGAGCTCACCAAATTTAGAAAAAGTACAAAGTAAATTGTACCTTCTTTAACTTTATTGAGAAATTATAGCGCCACACGGAATATGAGATCTCACTCAAGAATGATCAACCGATAGAATACTTTACACCGAAAACCAAAGAAATTGATTCCTTTTATATATTTTATTATTATTTTATATATAATCCCGGCAATGATCACTGTCTATGAGTACCATGTGTGTACCTTCGCGATACCGTAAACTAAGATCGGTTTGCTACCAGTGAGCCCGTTTTAAATTTTTTAAAGCACCAATATCACGCACTTGAATTAAATAGATTGTGTAATTATTGACTCACCTACCTGGGAGGAGCCCTATCCTGACTCGAAGGACCAATGTTTCAGGAGGAATTTACAGGGGGGCACAATAAAAAAAAGGGAAGTCACTTTACACACTATTTATTTCCTTGCGTATAATTAATGCCTTGGTTGCTGGTGATATCGTACCGGCTGGAATCCTGGTCTTGATGTGTGGCTGCTCTGCTGCTGGCTGTTCAGATCCGAATCGAAAATCTGCTCTTGCTTCTTCTAGTTGTGGTGATAAGCACTCTTAAAAATGAGAAGGAGTACAGGAGGATCCAAATAGATAGACATGCCTCGATATTCTCTTTTGATGCAGAGGATAATTAGAGGCTTCTGGTGATAACCATCGACGCTCTGTCTCCTCTTTGATGAAGAAGATGATTAGAATAGCCATGATGAGAGATCACCCACGCTCTTCTGGTCTGGGTCGCCGGGTATAGGGTTGCCAATTATTGACTTGCGAGTTTTAAATTCCAACAAATATGAAGATTCAATAAAATATTCATGTAAAAATTGCATATGAAGCAAACACAATATTAATAAGTGTAGTCGTGAAAAGTATTCAACATTTAACTAAAATATGGTATAATGGATATGGTTTTGCAAATTCCACATGCAGAAGATCGCCAACCTCTTCACTAATACCACTTGTATTAGTAATAAAATTTTTTAGGAGCTCAATAAATATTAAAAATATATATTACACAATCTTTGATTATCGAGATATGTGCGCTATTCATAAAGGTTGGAATTTCCATCAAATTTCCGATTCCTGCCTCAACTTGTTTTCCAGTCAAGGTCCAGTCAAGCGGATCGGCGCAAAATTGATCTTATAAAAGGTGTTTCCATTTTTTCCTTTTGAAGCACTTATTATGATTATTAAAAATGTGTAAAGATATAACGTTTAATTTTTTTTTATTGGAGAATTGCTTTTCAATTCTAAGAAATATTATGGAAATTATTCTAAGGCGCCTTTCAACAAAGAAGGGGTCGGTTACGTACACCATATTAAAAGATGTGATGTGTAAGTTAAAGACTAAGCTGGAATGATGACTTGCTTTCGAAACTACGTTGTTAATATTGTGCATATTTGAATTAAATAGTAAGATGGAAACTCAAAACTCCTAATTATTTACGTAGGTTTCTACTAATATAAGATGAGGTAAACAAAGTGGAAAATAAGTCCTACCTGGAAGTTGACCTCATTTAACCTGACTTCCGCTCGCCAATGAGAAAGCAGCGACTTCCTACAGGTGGCCATCAAATTGGCGAAAGTGCCCTCAATCATCACCGGGGATGGCTCAGCGCGCACATGCGATCACGTTAATTAAATGATTTTCATACAAACTCTGAAACTCCGCCTCGGAGTTTAATTTAATTAGACAGCGCGTAGAAGTTTAGCAACAAAAGCGAGGAGGCCAAGTGAAATAATGGAACAAAGGATGTTCCTGTACCACGCGATGCCATTATAATTTAATTACCAGTAGCAGCGCCGGCGTGATGACAGGACGGGTTAACAGACCTAATTAAATGGTATTTGGTGAATGGTCGCTGCAGCGCCTTAAATAGAGCCCTCGACGTCACTTAACACCTTAGCGGGGCGGCGCGACGGCGAGGGGCCGCCGCACCCAACCGAGGCCTACGTGCGGAGCCCGCGAGAAATCGCGTGCTACCTTTGAGATTTTAATGGCCAGCGAGATGATTCCCAGGTCCTCTGGCTTTCCGGCCGTTTATTGTTTCTCTTCGATCTTTGGCCCTTGCCGGCAAGGCCCGGCCCCGCCAAGACGCGGCCCGGCCGGCCCTCGTCTTGGCCAAACACAGGAAGACGCTCTGTTTGCCGAGACCGTCTTATGTACACCCGGCGATAAAACAATTTCAGTGGAGCATTTTGTCGAATTTGTGATTTTTGGGATTTGAGGCCGTTCCCGGGTCGGGATGTTTGCTTTTCTATGGTCTGTGTTAACTCAGTTATTAGGTAACTTCGGTTCGTTTGTTTTCCTAGTCCAGAGGAAACATATTAAAATTTTGTGATGTTGCTGACTGACGCTCTATAGCTGACACGAGGCCTCCAAAATATTTCTGTAACTGTGGCGCGAATACAGTCAGATATCTTTTATTTGCTTCTCGTGAAACATTAAAGCGGTACTTTCGCGCAAATATGACGAAGTTCAGTTAATTACGTTATGAACTACGTGATTTTTTTTAGCTCTTTTCTTAAAAATTAAGTCTTCATTATAGACAGGCATAATAGAGGTAGGTACTCAATCTTTAGTGTATTTGGTCTTGTATCATAGCAAAACATATAGGTATCTAATATATTGTATTTAAATACAACGTAAGTACCTACATATATATCTTTTGAATATTATACCCTTGTAAAATTGTCTGCCTTCGGTTGCTGCGACTTTTAATTATATTGTTCTCATACGTATACATTGTTCAAACTCAAAATCTATCAATTTTATCAACTCACTGCTTCGTCATTTAATCAGTTGATCGAAATTTTACAAAAGTATAGTAATATTTTGCTCACTCTTCATTGTAAGCAAATAATACAAATTTGCTATTTAAATAAAAATACATCGGAGAGTGAATACCCCTATTTTTTCATTGTATGTAACAAGGGTAAAGTATCATACTGCCTAAATACATACGGGTAGTAAACTTTTAGAGGAGAAGGAAATTAATATTTAAAAAATGTGTACATTCAATTATCTTATCTCAGTATATTCGATATGTTCTTGTTACCTAAATTAAGATCTTATTCAAATTATGAACGTTTAACAACATATTTAAAATGTTTTCGCTATATACATAGGTATGTATAGGCGTGTTCCCACTTTTCTATGGAAGATGGATTTACTGATGAGAAGTCACCTTAACATTTGATGACTCCGGTAAGTAAATAAATAAATCTTTAAGACGTGTGTATTATAACTACATCGTATGTTAATAGGCAACTTAAAAATTTCGAAAATCAGTAGTAATAGTAGTTTATTTGTATAATTCATTTTACATAGAATTTTTACAAACGGAGTGTGCGTCCATTTCGGTTACAATTTATTCTTAGGTTACGTCTCATTATTATTAGGTAGATATATTTATGTATTTTTTTGTTTTGTTTAATTATCTCAATTCATTACAATCAAATCGTAAAATTAATTCTACCTTGCTTTTTTTTCGCGTACTCGGGAACTTAAACCCATATGGCGCTTTTTTCTGCATTTTTTTTTTTGTATTTTTATTTTATATATTTTTTATATGTGGGATGTTTTGCTTTTTTTTAACCAAGGTATTTCATGTGGAAATTACATACTCAGCCGAACCTCCCAGCCAACTACGCAACCCGCGAGGCCCCTTTGTTTGTTTTAAGGTTGTTTTTAATTTGTACACATTTATAGAAGATAAATTAATATCCCCGAAAAGTCATATTGTCTTATACATAACTTTTTGAAATTTTTAATTGAGCTGTACAAGCAAATTCTTTTTGTTATATGTATGTTCTTTGTTATTGATGATGAATAATACGTTAATGAATAATACAAAATTAGTATCAATAGACATACAATTCCCACGAAAAGCGCTTGTATGGTGTAAGTTAGAAAGAATTTTTAAGATGATTTGATGTCAATGTTTTGGTAATCTATTTTAACTTACCAACTTTCTAAGAAAATCGAACCATTTTTCTTTAGATGATTTATGTGTATCAAAATATTATAAGATAATTATCACGTATTCAATAAATCTGGCTCTCTACAAGCGACTGGAGGTATAATATATCATAATTATCCACGGCGTACTCACAATCTAAAGCGAAATCGACACCCGAAATCTGACACGTAATAATCCAAAGATCAGAGCCTTTTATGGAAAATATACGAACCTTCGCCTGCGCCGAGGAAGTCCATTAACCTGCGCCGGGAATAAGTAGGAAGCTCGGCGCGCATGCGTGCGGAGATTATCCGATTGTCTTCGAATATTAATAGACATGCACACGGCGCAGGTATCTGCGGCACCGATCGACGCTCATTTCCTTCGAAGGGGCTCGCAGCTCCGAGGAACTGATTTTGACGGGGTCTCCGCGATAAAATATTGAAATTGCTCCGAATGGACCAAAACGGGCAGCCGAGCCGGACTGATGCTGCGCGATAGCGCGATCGAAATGAACGCAGAACGCCGCATCCATAACGCAGGCATTCCGGCGACCGCGACGTGTCGTTGCGCTCCGTGGGGGGCACTCGCTCCGGCGATAGGTTGGCTGTTAAATCGAACACTTTTTCACCTCATATCAATTTGTTGTAATGACTCAATTTGCCCCACCCTGCCGGAATCCGCGCCGGGAAATGTGTCACATGCTGCAATTATGTAAACAATTTGTAGGAAATGTTTTCCTTTCCTGGCAATTATGCCGCGCCCGAAGTTTCACTTCACTCGCGAACATCATAGATTTATGGCTTCGGATTGTTGCCGTGCCGCCGCGCGGCAAACGTGTCGCCGCGGCCGCCAGTCGCTGCACTTCGTCCCGACGGGATGAGACGTTTTACAGCCGCCATAAAGGGAAAACGGCGACTCCTTAGCCAGCAATTAACTGCCGCCATCAGAACTTTATGATTACCTTTTACGGCTGCGATTGACTCTTTAAGAGGCCACGAATTAAGGTAGACATAAAACCCGCCGCGCCGATTTGTGGCGCTCGTTTACTGCTCAGCCACGAATTCGCAGGATTTATTGCGTGAGTTACTACCGGCGAAATCTCAGGCTCTTTGCGCTTCTTAAGATTGAGTACGCCACGTCTAGTCTTGCGAAGGAGGTATCCTTAGGGTGTGCCTTGGCTACTTCTACTTTAATGGATGGCTTAAATTAAGAGTCACTTCAGAGGAAACTACTTACTTTGTTGTAAAAATAAGTATTTAACGCTACCACTTTGTTGATTTTACTAATTAACTACAATGTACAATGTATGTTTTAAGCTACGCATTACTTTATAAAAAAATTTTTTTTTCTGCATACTGTATTCCTGGATAATGAAGATAACCAAAATTTCTTTAATTATACATATGAAGTTAAAGTTCACAAATGAAATCCTGTAAATTTTCATTTAAAAACATATCATGTCTTAGCTATAGCTCACCTAATTTTTGTCGTTTGTTTTTTTCTTAAAGGTTGTACATATTTGTAATTATTTTTCAATTTGAAATGCAATTAATTTTAAATTGAGCTGGAAAAGCTGTCTCAAAAACAAATTTAGCACAGTTTATAATGTTAACAAAGTCATATCATTTTTTTCGATCAAAGGCTTCGGGAATTATTATGAAATTTTATGATCATCAGTGAGTGAATGAGGGACAAAATTAATGAAGGGATAATCACTCTTTGTTGTATGTATATCCTATTACATCGTTGAGTAGAAATTTCCTATTTTCATAGTTTTTGTAATGGCCGAATTTTTTGCAAGGCCTATTTGCACTAAAGCGCGAATACCCATAATGAAAATGAAGTATTAATAAAATCTAAAGTAGCAGTGCTATAGAAATTTGCTATATTTCATTAGTCTTGCTATTAAATTCTATCCCCAATTTGAGTTTTTAAGTATTATCCAAACTGAAGTAATAGTTAATAAAATACACTGAGTTCAATACCGCGCGCGCAGATTTTGTTCAGTGTGCTTATTTAGTAAATAACTCATTTAAAACATATTATTATTCATTTGTGAAGTGGTGACAGACAGCCACTTCTTAATTAGAAACCTGTCGCCTGTCAGTTTTGACAAACAAAATGTGTTTTTTCTTCTTCTTCTTCTTGTTATTTGTAGGGGATAATGCACAGTAATGTTACTACTGGTATAGAAGTACAAAGTCAGCTCAATTCATGTAGGTATCAGATAGCAAATCATAAATTATGAAGTTTTCCGTGATTTAGCGGCCTGAGGCCATGTTAGACAGCGCCTAATTAATAATTACCACTAATCATTAATTTACGTGCGCTGTCTGTCTAACGTATAAATAAACTATGTATCGAACCAAAGTGGACTGGATTTTCTAATTTTATCATCACTGCAAGGAAAAGTGATAAATGTCTGTGCAATGGCCTTGCTTGAGGGTGCTTTAGGTGTAGATTTCCGAATATCAATTTTTCAAAATTGCAAACATGGACATCGGCGTGCAGAGTCGAAGGACTCGACTAACATTTCCGATCGGAGATTTCTCGTTCAGGTGCCGTCGTCGTCCTGTTCTTGGGGCTGCGCGGACACAGCAATTTCCTCTGCGGACCGGCGAGCGTGGGGCCCCACTGGAGCCTCCGACTCCGGCGAGTGAATTTATCGCAGGCCGGGGCACTTATTCCGAAAATAGCAAATATTATTGTTTGTAGCGGAGCGCAGAAATTGTGGACATGTCACTTCCTCCCATTGAGACCCGCGGGATACCCAAGTACGGCGCGGCCGGGCGATAATCAGGCGAGTTATCAATAAGAGCGCTCGCCGGGCTTCTTGCGCGCTGCACTGGCGACAAACAACGAGCCCGGGAAATGTTTACAATGGGCTGGAACAAAGGCAGCTCGCCTTGTTATCTTCCCCGCAGCCCTATCTCGTGGCCAGGTTAGAATTAACCTGGAATTTATGATATTTGCATACGGCGAGAGCTGGCGTGTTCCTGCGCCGGCTACGGCCCCGTCGCTGCCTACTTACCTCCGAAGCTCATGTCGGACAAGGTGCTGCGTGGAGCCCCCCGTCTCGGGGCGGCCGGTTCCTGTCGACTTGCGAACAGCCCGGGATACTCGGGCCGCGCAGTTCCCTTTTTCGACTTTTCGGGCGCCCCCCGCTCATGTTTATGATCCGCGGACTGCTATAATTCACGGCATCTCATTTCCTACGTGCGGCACCTTCGCGCTCCTTGGGGCCCCGCGGAGGGCGAGCCTGTGGGCTCAGCCCGGTGCCTAATGCTTCTTGAAAATTTCTTGTTCCAGCACTTGCACCGCGGCGGACATGATCCGCGCCGGTGTAGCATAAGACGCTGCTTCCACGCGCTAAGAGTTATGCTGCTCTCGGCTAGAGGTCCGGACAAATTGCATGGGTTCCTTGATGTAGTGTCACTTAAAGACAGCATTACCCGGGTTCAGCTTCTGTTCGCAGCACCAGCTACGAAAAATGGCCCTCCTCGCTGAATTTATCCGGCGTGCGTGGTTATGTTTATGGGAGCGTGTTCCCATTTTTATGCTGCACTCCCTTTTTTCCCCCGGGATTGATGCAGTGCACTTATAGGTGTCGGCCGGCGGGCCTTTCTTTTCTGCGACGCCGATTTGAGCCGACCCACACGCCGCTCGGGAAGATGGAAACGTTTGCTTCTGGCTTTTGATAAAGTCGTTTTTTACAAGGAAGCGATCGCAGTCCGCAAAGTGAGAGGAATCGTTTATTTATCTTCATAACGCTTGCTTCATATTCAAACTTGTTTTGCAAACCGACTTCAAGTTACGATGATACTTTATGCAAATCATAAATGAAACATCGGTGGTATGATGACATCCGTGTGTTGTTTTATCGTTTCATATTGGGGTCAATGAAAACACTTTCATGCAAGATTTTATTTGTCTTCCTTGTTTTCTGAATTTAAATTAATTAAGTATTAAAACTAAACCATATTCAGAAACTCAGGTAGGTACCAATGCTTAGGCATCGAACTTAAGTGATGCCGATTTTTGAAAAGAATTTCAAGCCAAACTTACTACGACTAAAATAAATCATATTATTAAAGTAAAATATTATTATACATATTAATTAAGAACTTTCCGGGCATTCTAAGCTCAAGTCGAAATTTCAGACTTTTTTTTTATACTATATGTAGAGTCATGTGTGGTCAGTATTCTATGGGAACTGATAGATTTCGAAGCCGGCACGCGATGTTTGTTTAATTTTTCAGGATTAGGTAAGGGCTCTACTTCATAAAACTAACAAACCCTACAATTTTCAGCTGATATAATTTTGTAACTTATTATTTGACATGTAACATGTTACGAACTTCTGGTTCATTAAATTTTTGCCCAAAATTTTTTTGTGGAAACAAAAACTTGTAATAGTTGTACAATATTGTTACATATTTGTTGCAAAAATTCACAGTGGAAATCCGATTCTGTTTAGGACAAAACCCATCATGAGAAATATATGAGTGTTATTGTACAACAAGCTTGTCACACATAAAATTATAAAGGCCCGGATCCACCAAACGTGCAGCTCGCAAGCTGCTTGGGAGCAAAGTTTTGCCCTTTGGCTACACCAAACACGCAAAAATAAATGTTCCCGTGCAATGTTTGCTCGCGATCATTGAATGCTCGCTGCATGTTCGTGGACGCGTATCCACCAGAAAAATGCAGCCCGCGAGCACCGAGTCCGCGAACATTTCTCTGGGTACCGTCGCGAACATGTTTTGCTTTGCTTGCGATCGAACTTCTGCACGCGGGCAATTTTGCCACAAGCAGGCGAACATCGTTCAGAGCAGTCAATTCTGTATCATCATTGGCGGTGCAAAATGCAGTGGACAAATGATAAAGTTATAAGTTTAGTCAAACAAATTGGGACTTACCCGTTAATTTGGGATGTGACTTCGACTGGTTATAAAAATCCAAATAAAAAGAAGGATGCTTTCATCGAAATTGGAAATTTATTGGATCTGCCGGGCGTCGAAGCAGAGAAGAAATGGGGGGTACTTCAGGGGCAATATAGGCGGGAGCTAAACAAAATTAAAAATAGCAAGGCTTCCGGCAGCGGAACTGCAACTTTATACAAACCCTCGTGGTTTGCATTTCCGCACATGCATTTTTTGCACGGATCATTTATCCCAGAATTCAGCATCTCATCTTCGTAATTTTGTCCTCCCGATTCATTTTTTAACTCACCCTATGATCGTTCGCCTTTGAAGCCGGACTGAATTAACTATATCAACAATAGAAGAACCAGTGGACAATTGCGAACATAAAAGCAAATAAGCGAACATTTGCTTGTTCGGTGTTTTGCATGTTTGGTGGAGACATGCTGCGCTCGCAAGCAATTTGATCGTCAGAAATGTGTTTTGGTGTTCGTCCAATGTCTGTCAAATGTACGCGAGCACGTATACACCAAATCAACATTTGCTCAAAACATGCTCGCGAGCTGTTTGTTCGTTTGGTGGATCCGGGCCTTAATAAAACATGATTTTGTCATAGAATTTAAATAAATTTATAAAATTATAGCCAATTGCCGGTTTTATGAAATCATTTAGAATCGAATGGCGTTGGATCTTAGCGAAACACCATGTAGAAATAATTTCAGATTGATAAAATAAAAAATAAAAAAATTTTAGTGATACTTTAATGTAACGCTTCAGAAAGATTTTATTTGAGGAATTCATTTTATTCTGAGTGCACATGAAAGCACAAAAAGCTGAAGTCTAGATTGCTCCATCTATTCTCGGAGACGTGCGCCGTGAACTCGCAAATCACTCCGCCTTAGAAGTGATAATTGCGTCGTGATTGCGCTTTTCCAGAGCGCCAACTCTTTTTCTTCCGGCTCTTGCAAAGTGACAAATTTCCTCCCGGGAGTCATTCGTCAATGCAAAGATTTGTCACTTGTCGCAGAGTGTCCCAAATTCCAGAGGTTGGGAAGTGAACCCGGCGAATGCACGTGAGCTCCTTGACTTGACTCCTCCGGGCCGCGCTCCGGTGACGCGGGACGACTGACGCGACGGCCCGGCTGAAGGAGCTGCGGCGCGTCTCGCGGCTCCCGCGGAATGGTGACGTGATCGTGATTAATGGGCTCGCAGCAGCCGGTTATGATTGATTACCTCACCGGGCGCGTTCGTGTCGTAATTCGAACAATCTCAAGGAACGTGCAGGGAAATGCAGTGGCCGCGGGTCGGCTGCATTTCAGGGCTCCGTGCGCGACGGCAAGTGCAACTTTGGAGCGGTTTTGTCGTGCAGCGGCTGCTTCCCGCGGATAAGCGACTCCGCAACTCCACCTCCACGTGCAACAGTTGGGGCGCACCTCAGTTAACCTTTGGGAGGAATCCGCACGTTTCGGTCGTTTTTCGTTGTTTCCGACTCCTTTCGTCAGGTAGCGCTCATTTTTTATTGGCATTTGGACATTTCAAGAAATCTACGTGACCCTTCAGCTCGACGGGCGAAAGAGGCTCATACGCGCGGTGCGGCTGCGCCACGAGCAGCTATTTTAAATGTAAGATGAAATTACCGCCATTAATCATCGCGCCGCAACGATAGGGTGGCCACAAAAAATTTTTATTAAGTTGTCATCGATAACCCGAATGGTAAATGGAGTTGTTTACGAGCGAGGCATGCTGCTTACTGCAGGCTGCGCAACGCCGTGATTAGCCGGAATATTAATTAAGATTTCTGTTAATTTTTCATAGCGTCCATGACAGAACAATGGCTTGATACCGATTTTAACGGCCGCTCGTTTATCACCTGCCGCTGCTGCGATTTCTGCTGGTACCTGGCGTCTTCGAGCCTCCTCCCAAAGGAAGTCCAGTGCGCTTTCCAAACGACTTCCTTTCGTAATAAAGTGGCGGTGGCATGCAAGGAAAATAATTCAACAGCCATTTACCTGAAGACCACAGGAAACTTGTTAAAAGTTTTTTAGCGATTTACCAGTTTTCCGTTTCTAAGGCATTTATATGTTCAACTATTTTAAATCAATAAATTTTATTTTTATTATTTCTCTTATTGAAAAAGTATTGAATTAAATTAAGGGGCTATACACAGCCTGACGGGTTGTTTTATTATCTGTTAGTAAATTATCTCAAAAATGTCTTTACAAAACTTGATACAATTGAGAGCATTGATACAATAAACTAAAAATCATGATCTCGAACCTAAGTATATTTTTTTTCAAAAATAGGTATACATACACTAGAATAAGAGCTGATGAAAGATTTGTCCAAAGTGTTTAATACTGCTTCAAATTATACTCAAATACACTTTGCATCTCTGCAAATCATAATTAAATAGATATATTGTACACCTAGCTTCTCTGTCTGAAAAAGGTCGAAAATTGGAAAAAATCGATGAATTTGCATTAGAAAAAAAATTAAAGCGATAATGAATCATAATAAATAAATAAGTTAAATAAACTAGAACTTTAAACGCCATTATCTCGAAACTATAATGTTTCAAGAGTATTGTACCATTCTTGTGTTCAATTCATAAATTATACTTAATGCGATCAACTTTATATTTTGTATGGTTATTTGTTATGATAATGATTTCGTTATGATAATGGTAAACATTCTTCATTTGTAATAGTAAATGAACGAAACCCCTAAAATTGTAAGACTATGTATTGTAATTTTTTTCCCTAAAATGTCTTTTCATCAATGTATCTTATTTGATTTATCTTAAAACAACTCTGTAGGTGCAAGATAAAGTTGAAAAATGTCTTTAATTTTGTAAACAAATGTTACATTTTGTTTATTATATCAAAATAAAATTGTTAATAAAATAATTTTATCGAATAGTTCCTTTTCATATATCTGCTCGTACTATGCAACCCCTGCTTACGATATTAAAAGGAAAAGGGTGTGATCAGCAAGACTCTGGATTTAGTTAAAAATATTTATTCATGTCGTCCCTTAAAAGCTTTCAATGTTTATACTGGCCGAGTTCGCAATTGCAATCGCTTGAGCGAGCAGATTAAGCAGATTACGCTCTGAATGCTCGCCAAAAAGATCACAATTGTGGACACAACTTCAGCTGTACGAGCGAAAAGAAGAAGACTAAACGTTAGTTGTGTTTTGTGCTGACTGCTGATTTGAAAACAAATAATGAAAAAAGTTAATTTAAAAAGAAAATTAATTGTTATGGCCATATATACCTATGGTACGGCCAGCGAATTTTTCTTTGAGTACGAACAGGAAATTAAGAGGCGCAAAAGAAGAAAAATCAATAAAATTCAATTCGTTGAGCAGGTATTGGTGTCATATTGGGATAAGGAGTTTCAATCCCATTTTAGCCTAAAAAGACAACAATTCGAAAATGACAGCAAATAAATGTTAGGTTAGATCTGTTTTACCGGTAGATCGGTCTTTACCGGCAGATCACATAGATCGCGATCGAAATCATCTGGATTGATTTTACGGACACAGATCAGATCATTCCGAGCACTCAGATCGTATATGTGGACACAATTGGGGTGTCCGGAAATCAGATTACAATTGCGAACTCAGCCACTAAGTATTTGGTTGGTACCGAATAATCAAAAACACGTTAAATTGTTTATTTTTAACGTTAATCTTAGATCTTAACACAGATAAATTGATTATATTTATCTGTGATATTAAGTTGTTTTAATATTTATGATCCTAAATGAATGTGATGTGTGTAGTTACTGCCGAACACATTGAATCCAGACGTCAATTTTCTAATGTTGAAAGATGGGAAAATAATCAAATATAGAATTAAAATGTTCAAAGAATGCTTTAATTCAATCATTAGACGCAAAATTCAACAACCAATTTAAGATTAAGGACTTCAGCACTACAACGAAGGAATACACGTGCTTAGGTTTTTTTCCACACAGACCTGACCAGCTGGGTTGAAGTGCGTATTATTGGGGCACTGAAATACTTGGCCCACTAAATTGCCGCCCAAAAGGTAGCAGTAGACGTATCTAAAAAGGTTCCAAAATATTTTTAGTAAAAATACATAAAGATAAAACTTAGGAACTGCACCTTCTACACGTGGTGTCATTGGGTAAGGCGTATCTGCCGACGGTTGGTTGGAGTGCGCAAAACTCATTTGTAGTAGGTGGTCGAGTTGGAGGGTTTGGCGACGTTGGTGAAGTTGGTGCCGTTGGTGTGCTTTCTGTACTTGAACTCTGGGGGGCAGTAGTAGTGGTTCCTATTTCTCCCTCCGCGCAAGAAGGACGGGCCTTTTTGAAGTTACACGTTTGAAAATTTTTTTTGAAAATGTTCGACTTGCATCACCTGCGTAGGGTCGTCGCTCGCAACCTCACAATAGTTTGGAGCTCCACTTCTGCACACTCTGCCTTCAGGACAAGGAATATTTGGTCCAAGTGGGTTTTCAGTACCGTAGCAGAATGAGAACTCATCTGTGGACATGCACGCAAAAACTCTGTCGGCGTTGCATTTTCCACATTCCGAAACGCATGATGGGGTCACACCGGGGGTCTCTCGATCAACGCATATTTTTTTATTATCCTGCACACAAACTGTTCCTGCAGGACATTCATTCATATTCTCAATGCTTGGCGTCTCTGAAAAAATATTATTGAAATTAATAATAGATGACAATTTTTGTATAAATCAATACCAACCTTCGCCTTCGATAAAACAGACTTGATATGTTGTTTCATTGTAGCATGCCACATGAGTGTTTGGATCACAACTGTTGCACGCACCTTGGACTTGTGATATCGCAGCTAACATAAATATAAAACCCTACAAATAGTCGCGAAATTTTATTAAAACAAAATCGCATAATCTTAAACGTTTGTCGCACTCACAATTTTGAACAGCATCTTTACCGAAACAGTTAAAGACTAAGTGTGAAGAACTGTCGCCAAATTCCATCTTTTATTCCTATTCTTATCAAATGCCTTTATTACCACAAAAAGAGGAAGTTTGCTTTAATTATAATCTACTTACAGCAACGAGATATGCTGGAAGTAAAAATTCACCTTGATAGCGGCGGAAATCTTTTATCTTGATTTAATCATTTCAATAGTCATCGTAATCATCTAGATTGCAAACACTTTTTGGAATATGTATGTCGTTTCTCGGAGAGAAAATTTGTTGACATATTTTTTTTCAGTCATTAATTTATCACTTTATCATGTGGCAATTTACGTAGAAGTGATTTTATTGTATACTATGAAATTTGTTTTGTTTTGATTTGGTATTAAATTGTATGGGATTGGAAATTTTATTATAAAATAAGAATTGAAAATCGTTAAATAGAAAAATATATTAATATAATATTTATAAATATTTACTTGCGGATATCTCTTACGTGTAATAAACAATACAAACAATAGCATAGAGCTTTTACACTGAAAAGAGAGAATCAAACATTTATTAATAACTAAAATTAAATATCACAAACAATAAATAAATTCTGTTTCCAGTGTATATATAGATTTATATCTACTAACTTTCAGATAGAAACTTTCTTAAGATTTCTTTTCTTTACAAACTACAATTCTCTAGCTAGGAAAGAATTTGTATTTAAACTCAGAAGGGATTTTAGAAAGTTTTTGCACGTTTTCCTTCTTCATTCTAAAAGTTAGAAAGTATTCAGAGTTTTCAAGAATTTCCAATAGCTTAAAAATGATTTAGAATTTGTAAAAATGCTACGAATTTTCCCAGTCCATAGTTCTCGAGGATTTGTTGTAACTTCATAAATTTTAGTACATACACTATTGGACGGTATATCGAATATTGCTATTTTTTTGAACATTACTAGTTTAAGTTTTATTGGAGAATTCATTCGAGTTAGATCCAACTGTCAACGCAAAGTCTGGTAAGACTTCTATATACATATATACTAATTAAAGATGAATTTAGTATAAAAGTTATTCAGAAAGGCGTGTTTCAACATATGCCAATAGATTTTATAATGTGTTCTGATCCTCCTTCTTCTTATAAAACTAATCTTTCGCTCTTTTTTTAAGTTGATGTTTTTTTGAACTTAATTTCTTTAAACCTTTAACATGCCTTTTAATTTGACGTATGTAAAACAATATTTGCTAGATGATCTGACATTAATGTTAATAACTTTTGAACGACTTTACATATCGAAGTCAAATTTCTTTTGATTGAAAGGTCATTAAGGATGATATTTTTTTTGTCTTTTTTAAAAAGGTAGGAGTGAAATTTCGCATGAAAGAGCTAGAAAATGAATTTTCAAACGACATTTTCACAACTTGGAATGGATTGTGTTATTCCAGAATAGCATCAGAAGCGTTACGATTTTACAAAGGATGTCGGAACAAACGATCATATCCATATAGAATTGATTGGTATATGTTAGACCTTATGTTTCAATAAGAGTTGCATAGAAATTAGACTTAATCAATTAAATTTGTTTAATTACGCTGGACTCGACTTAGCTTCTTTATATTATCAATAAAATTTCTTGTTTGTTGTTTTTCTGGGATCTTAATGTTTGTTACAAATTTATAAAATCAATCAGCATTTAACCCTTTACAACTGCAGTAAGAAAAAAATGAGTTAACTACATAGGTTAAATTCTTGTCTGAGTATAATGTTACTTATGATATAATGGAAAAGTTTGTGCTATTTTATAAGGATCCTTGAATTAGTTTACCTTAGTTACTTGGAATTCAAGGTAACCTTTTTTATTCGAAAATATGAAAGTTATTATTTATTATTCAATGCCAAACAATGCTAACTGATGTTTGTAAACATGTACCAAAAGATAAAACCGAAAATGTTCAGCAAAGTAAACATCGAAGCATGCAGCAAGGTTAATAACACGGCAGTGTGTCAAACCATGGAGTCGTAACTAATTAAATTAATAATCCGCGTAATGTCAGTCTAATAAATAGACCGCGTACCGCTGAAATTCCCAGTGGCAGTCGTGATTTATCTCTGACCTCCAGGGTTCATCAGGCAGCCATTACTCGAGCATATTGCTGCTGTTCGTTATCTTCCCGGCTAAAGATGGTTAATCGCTGGCACTCCCGCAAAAAATCTTGTAATTACCACAGAACTTTTTAATAACGCCGCGACGGAAAAAGTGCGCAGACTGCGACCGACCCAGCGGCGGACCTCATTCCGCGGTATCGCGTTTCCCACAACCCGAGGAATCCCTTCGGCTAATGATGACTTCTTTTGGCTCATTACAAGATTAACGTCGTCTTGGATGTTTGCTCAAAGAGACGACAGCTTTGATTAATGGGCCGGGGCTGGGGAAAAGATGGATCGCAACTCTGCACTTAGTTTTGAGGAATCGTTTCTTGAGGAGCTCCAGTGTCGCGGGGGACCTAATGAGTCATGAAATGGATTCGTCTCAAGACTCGAACTCTTTGCTCGGGGCTCATCAATGCGGGCAACCGTCACGTCACGACCCAACCTAAATGGAAATTTGATCGCACATGGAATTCCGGACATTCCGGCGGAGCCCAAACCAAAGTTTCACCCATTGGCCACTATTGGTCATTCCTCTGCAAAGGGCACTATCTCAGAAAATAAATTTTCCACAACATTTCAGTTTTTAGAATCCTATTGATTCTGGAAAAAATTGGATAGAATACCTTAACAATTTCAGTGGTATTCACATATTTTGAATTTTTTTAAAAATTTGTAACAGAAGAATTTTGAGACATAATTCCCAAAAACATCGAACACTAAGCTATAAAATGATAAAAGGGTGATACATGTGATAGGCTTTTTGATATCATTTTTTGCGTAGATTACGAAACCGGAAACGAATTTTCATCAAAACAGATTTGGAAAAAATTGGAACAAAAATTGAAAATGTTTGTTATAGGTACATTACAAATACGAACAAACTATTTCCAACTTTTTTTTCGCACGTCCCATACCGCATAGATAACTTTTGTTTTAGTTTTTTGTAAGACAGTCAAAAACATAGTAAACATATATATGTATATATAACTAACATTTGTTAGGAACGCATCGCATTTCTTTGCAATGTATGCTACAATGCTGAGGAAATTGACCAGCAAAATTAATTGTGGAATTTAGGAACTATGACGATGACAATAGTTTTTTATCATTTTCTTAGCCCCCAAATTCAACATTTAGTCTGTCTAATATCATTAAATACTTTACGTAATTTTAAGTAAGATAACGATTTAAGTAATATAACGATTTTTAAACTTTTCAAATACTCAAATGTGCCTAAAAGTAGTGTAAACTACAGAAAACGGAATTACCCGTTGATTAGTTTTGACACAATAATAATAGTTGGTCGCAGGTATTTTTATGTCAAAATTTATAATTCGTAGAATTCAATTTGTTACGCAAATCTCATTAGGTACTTAGTTCTGTAATATAAAATGGTAAAAGAAACTTCTACTTTATAACTAAGCGAAAATTCAGATATTTGAACAGTCTTTAGTAAAAAAAGGGTCGATAAGAGTATGGTGATTCCAATCTCCTTTTCAATGTTCATACTGAATAAAAAATATGTTTTTCAATATTTATGTATAGCAAGCTATATAAAGTCATCACGTTTCATGCGTATACCATAAAAAAATCGCATAAAAAACCTTAAAATCTCACAAAAATGGTTAGCATAAAAAGAAACCTTATATACCTAGTAGTGTTTTTAAAATGAATTTTCCAACAACGTATGTTTCTACTTGAAGATGTTCTAAATCAGTCTTAAAAAAGTCAAAACCTAATTTAGTGCCTATCTATTGTATGTACAGTACATGGCATGAGTATCAGACGTTGTATATCTTTTCTGCAAACACCCGCCAACAAGGAAAGGTAAGTAATTAGAGTGCAGCTCGCGGCGGTTACGCTTTCGGGCAATAATTTCGTCTAGCCCTAGAGGAGCGAGTTCCGTGCAATTACTCGGTACCATGACCACCGCGACCAATAATAATTCACTTGACTCCCAGGCTGCGTTCGTTTCGCTGCGGTGCGCTGCTCGGCGACGCTATGAATTTCGCCCGGCCTGATCGCGGTTCATTAGCATCATTCGCGGACCACACGGACGCGGTGGAGGAGCTGCGCGCCGATGTTGACCATTTGTTCGCGCAACATAATGGCCGCGGAGATGTTGAGACGGGCCGCATTGTCTGAGCCCGCGTCTCTTTGTGGAGCCCACGCACTTGATTGTGCCGCGCTCAGGTTGAATTCCCCCGGCCTTATAAATAATTTCGGAATTTATTTGTATATGGCAACACTAATCGGTAATCAATTAAGCCGCCGTCTGGCCACGGCCTATGGTCGCGCTCCGCGAAGCCTACGCGAAAATAAATTTCGCGGATTTATTAGGAAAGGTGCTAGCGGGCCACAATCGAGGCGCTCACATTTCCCGGGGAGAAGGCTCAGTGGTGTTACGAGTTTATTGCAACGCCTAAGCACCGCAGGGAAATGTGAAAATTTTATTGGCCGACTCGAACCGGGAAATTAGGGCCTTATTCCCTGGTCGTCGGCGTCGCGTTCGGGCGCATCTTTGCGCCTGGCCCTGGACCCTTGGTTCGCCGCCACGACGCGATGTGTGGAGCGGTTGAAAATCATAAAACTGTGGGATTGTTGCGAGTAGCGAGAATTAGAATTTTTTGATTTATTGTTTTAATCTCAGCGCTGAATGTGACGTCAGTTCGCTTTTGGGGAATTTCTATGGTGCGATTTGCTTATGCAATGTTGTTATGAATTTTTTTAATTAAAATCGAAAACCAAAAAAACAAGTGGTGCCTTATAAGTGTATTGTACAGAGGATTAAATCAAAATTTCAACATGTTTGTAACAATACCTAAAATTATAAAACCAATACTATCTTTGGCAGTTTTTCTTATCCCTGAACAAAGTTTTAAGAGCATAGATAAGGTAGATAGATCAAGACATGGATTTATGATTTTTAGATTATTATTATTATTATTTTGATCTTGAATAACTAAAGTACCTACCTATTACTAAAAGATCGTACACTTACAGTCAAATCTGTTTTTATGCGGTCCTTTTTTGTGTGATGAAATAATAAATTGTGCATTTTCAATATTTCATTGTTTCTTTCTTATCTAATTACGCAGCTCTACAACGAATTTTCCTTTTAAAGTTTAAATATCGAAATCACGTCAGATTTTTCGGCAATTCAGATTTTCATTTTTTTGCTATTTTCGTGAATGAATAAAGTTGATGTTTTTTGACTTTGTACATTTTTAAATTAGGATTGCCATTCTAGATTAATTGTTCCCAGTTCCCAGTCAAGAGTATCCCACATTTTATTATTAGAATGTTTTATTACTCTGTTTTTTGTCTAAGTTGTAGTCTTCTGTGTGGGAAACTAAACAATCAACGATGAATTTTATAAGAAGCGTCACATTTCCTTAAGCCGTCGGTATAATTAAATTTATATTGTTTTACTTAACACCCATCTAGTAAACAATTAAGAAAGTAAAATCATTGGTATAATTATCGCCATAACTACAATCGAAAAGTGATTGCAGGTTTTAATCATCACGCTAGCTGCCCACGTATGCTTTCCGGGAAGAGAAGCAAATGATCCCGTCGAAGTGCTTGAAGTGCGGTAGCAACCGCCGATCAGGGCCTTTATTACATTTATGAGCTACTGATCACGTTTCCCGGTGGACTTGACCCGAGGAGATTATCCGAACCAATCCCAACCCCGACGAGGAGGTTCGCGAGCCTCCTGGCCAGAGACACACACGAAGGCCGCGAATAAATTGGCTCCGCGCAATTATAGCGAAATTGGCGATCGCCAGCTCGTGTCCCTCGTAGTCCTCGGCGCAGTTCATTACCTCGCAAATCTGCCCTACCAGTCGCAAAAACCTACGCAGTGCCAATGGCTGCGTCCCTCCCAACGGGCAATAATTTGCGTTATTTATTGTTCGACAGGAATTCTGCACGAGGCTCCAGGAATTAACATATTAATTGTGCCCTGCGATGCAGATATCAACGAGCGCCGCAGCCTTCGGACCTCATAAATTACGCCGCGCAGGCGCACTCGGTCGCGGGGCTGCGCGCGCAGCTCACGGGGTCTCTTGTCTTAACTTATTTTTTGCGGTTCTATTTGAGATCATTAGCTAAGAATTCTGGCTGCAGTCAAATTGCAACGGACGAGTGAGTTCCGCTTAAGGGATAATTTTTGGCATTGATTGGGCAGCCAGAGCTTCCCGAACTTCGCCCTCCGGCGCTAATGTTGCCTAATCAGCTGTTTGTTTACAAAATAGCACACGGCCAGAGTGGTAATTTACATCTGGAACAAAGGGATTAAGCATGTAATCAACTAAGAAATAATCAGATATTATTACCCGTTTTATGAAAATGTTCAGACCTCGAAGGCATTAGACCTACTTTTTAAGATCAAGCTACATATAAACATCGCTGGCTTCAATCTTTCCGACAGTCAGAACGCTGTCGAATGCACTCTGTTGCAAAATTATAAATCTATACTTATAAAGAAGAAAGTTGCAAATAAATATGTGTGAATGTAGTTCTAAAAATTATTTGTTGGAGAAAAGTTGACCACATATATTCTAAAGCACCTAAAGGAGCATAGTAGCCAAAATATGATTCAAGTTTGAAAAGGTTCAAGCAGCGTGGCCGCTTCTTTGAAAAAGGAAACCGGGAAACTAGTTAAGTGTCAATTCAATTGAAATCAAGAAACTTTCATCGTTTTCAAAAACTTATCATGGTATAAACCATTTACACCTATTTTTATCACCCTTGTTTGTAAATTCACCATATTCATCATCTTTAATTTTATTTTAATGTTCGGCGCAAACAGACTTTAACTCCTCACAATATAACTAAACTTATTATATCAAGGAACATATTACTCATAATTTCTCGTAGTCGCATTTTGTTTAGAGTTAAATTTCTCACAAAGAAGGTCCTTAGTATCTACTAGTAATTTCAGTAGTTTCAACAATAAAATCTACCCATATAAATTTTTACTTTTTGCGGTAATGTTTAAACTAAAATATTCTTAAAACTTAGGGTTACTCATTTAAAGTACAATTACATACTTCGTTAGACGAGATCGAGTTTTCTTTTCAAATTCGGTTGGAAAACTGCCTTATAGGATTTTTCTAAAGGAATTGAAATAAATAAAACGTTTCCTGCTTTTTCGTACAATGCAATTTTAGTAAAATTAGTCCACCGAGAAAATTCACATTTTACTTAAAAATATATTAGTCTTGTTATACGTATCTTTAAAATTCAGAATGATGTTTCATTTCCGAGTTCCTTTAACCCTAAACTACCCAGTAGATTTCTGTAACGTAAGTGACCACTAGTGTCTGATATCCTAGGAATTGCAAAGAAAACAAGGCAATAAATGTAATTGATTTTATAATTTTAAAGGTAAACAATTATAATTATTATTCTTTTTGCAAATTACTTTTCCAAAGAATATTCGGAGCAGACATTAAGATTGTATCTTTCGTTTTAAGTCAAATGTATATTTTTTCGACTACCCTTGGTGGCATACCTATAAATTTATTAGTATGATTAAGAGTATAAATATTAACGAGTACATGAAACGAATTTTTATTGCGTCTATTGAACATTTGTGGGTTTATGCGATACTAACATACTTTATTAAATTTTTAATAAATTTTGAAATTCGAATTTCGAAAAATTGTCTAAATTTTTATGACAAGCTTAGGTTCGTGAAACATTCGTATAGAAAAATGCGAATTTGTTTGTCAAAATATCAAAAAATAAGAAATAAAAACATTTGTTCGAATATATGTATGTATGAGCTTTTTATTTACAAAGTCTGCGTATTACAGAGCTCTTAATCTCTCCTATTCTGTAGGAAAAAAAGTGCAATCAGTGTCTGTGTTCCATTTGGACCCAGCTGGGCAGCTAACTGCAGTTGAATACGCGCCCGTGAGCAAGTTAAAATCAGCAGGTCTGTCGCAAAAATATTTCCCAAACGAGGCAAAGAACAATTGTTCAATAGAAATGCCTTCTTCTCTGAAAATGCTGTTTTCCTCATAGAAAATATCCTCATACTCTTTAACCCACTCAGCGAAAATCCTCATAATAATGTGAGTACCAAAGATCAAAGTCATTTCCTTGTCAGTAATTTCTTCCTTGTTGACTTGCTTTGCAAAACACTCCTTTTGCTTATCAGTGAAGATGCCTTCCTTCATAAAGGGGCTGAGGGCTGTAGGGACAATTGAGAGCATCAAGGGCTCAAATTTGAATAGTAAGGGCTCATCAATCAAATTGCTTGCCGCATAGAAGAAATGACCAAGTATATCACCTTTCAAATCATTCACTAAAGCATTTTTTGTTTCAAAGAAATATTTAGAAAATCTTTTTTTATGAAGTTTTTGTAAAATGTTGTAGTTCGCCATGCAGCCTTTATCACACGACACAGCTTTAAACTCTTTGGCTAAATCCTCTTCACTCTCAGTTCCGAAAATATCTTCATTGATGAATTTGATCAGATTTTCTGAGATTTTATGAGTCTCAAAATCGTAGATTTTTGATAGTACATTGATGATCGACATGTATAAGCCCTTGAGAGTATCTTGCCTATTGGCGCTCTTTAAACTTTTCAAGATGCTTTCCTTGACGAATGGCAGGAAAAGTACTGGTGCTGGTGTTTGTTCTAAATTATGGACATTTAACACAAACGCAGTAAAGAAATAGTTAGCAACAACTTTGGGACTCAGATCAGAAATAGCTGCGTAGACAGAAGCAAGTTTATTGCTGGATTTAATCACAACTGTGTAGTCGTCGGGAAGTTTTTCTCCATAAATCACTTCGAATGGTTCATCCCAGTTTATTCCCGGGTATTTGCTCTTTAAATCTGAGAACTTCATTTTAAGGTCATCTTCAGCCTTCACTGATTCGTCAGCTGCTTTGACAGTCTTTTCAAATAAAGCGGCGTCAGCTAGAACTTCCTCAGGGTTCTTGACTCCGAGATTTTCAAATTTCGCTTTTAGCAAGTTCTTATTAACGTCATCTAAGTCAATCAATTTTTCCTTGCTGATTTCATACGAAGTTTCTAAGTTGTCCGAAGATCCTCCAAATTTTTCCTTTAAGACCACAGGATAGTCATAGGAAGCCATTTCAGCGATGGCGCGTGGTAGGTTAAATTTGCTATCATCCCAATTGTCCTCGAAGGCAGGCCAACTTCCAATCGAGTCAAATTTGAAAGATTTTATAAACTCATCCTTCTCATCTTCTTTAATTTCTTCACACTGTGTCGAAAACTTCTTAAATTTCTCACCAGTTTCAGTCGTTGTTTCTATCTTATCAATTAAAATTTTTATTGTAGCTTTGGAATCTGGAAAATCTGGGTTTGTGCACACGTAACCGTAGAAATCATCACAAGGATTTTTTTCCAAATTGATCAGTTCCTTCCACTGAGATGCGACTTCTTTAATTCTTGCAATTTGATGCTCGGTTAACGGCTGCTTTTCTGGCCTTGCAATAATTCCACAAATTAATTGAATTGCAACAGCCACAAATATGATTACTGAACACTTTGTCATTTTAAAAATTAATAGTTATTAAAATATTTGTTAAATTATACGATAGTTGATCACAAACTGAAATTGGACTGATTTTCTTCATAGCTTTTATAGTTCGACACATCATCGGTTGCATTCATATATTTGTTTGCGATAACGAAGACATTTTCCTAGTTTGATAACACTTTGAACTAGATTTGCAAAATTGCATCGGGAAATTTATTATGGTGATATGTAGTGAAGTGTTAAAGTTCGAAAGCGAAAACATTTCAGACTTCATTAAAGATTCCGAGTTATTTGTTGATAATTAACATATTATTGTATTTTAAAAATTGCAGGTTACGGTCAAATTTGTGAACGGCTCAACGTAAAAGAATATAAAAATGTGTTAGAGAGATACTTGTAGGAGAAGTAAAGAATTAACATTGAAGTTTTATTCTGGCAGCTTCGAAGAATTTTACTTTCATACAAGCGTAATAAATAAATCTTTTTATCGTAAATAGACGAATAATATATCTATACTTAGTTCTTAATATGGGATTTCTTGATTATTAAGGACCTCAAAATTGTTTTATACTATTACACAAGGCAAAAAATGGATTTTATGCATTATTTATGATTTTCTAGTATGTCATGTATTATTATCATATTACATATTAATTCATTTAAATTGATTTTTAACAGCTGTTAATATGCTCAGAGCATTTATTTACCTTTTATTCAGATTGACGCAGATACATAAATTTAAAAAAGTTAAAAATAAAAGATTGTCCGGAACTAACGAAGCATCAGGCGTGGGTCTCGCTCATTTAAAGTTCCACAGGAGTGAAGGTGACATCGGTTTTTCTGCTGGGTAGAAAATATTTCGCATAATTCAATTATGTACATATCGACAATGTGGAGAACGTCAGGAATAAATTATTGTTAACGCCAACATAAAGAGGCTATCACCGGAGCAGCTAACGGCCTTCGGACCCTTTTCTGTATAAAACGCACTGCATCATCCTTGAAGACACAATTCCTAGTAATGAATGCGCCTCAATAGATGATTTGCATACAAAGAGACAGGAGATGACTTCGTCGGAACGTGTTTATGTCTTTATATAGCGAAGATAATCCCAAAGGTCCAGATGTAGGCGAGTGGTCCGCGCGGTCGCGTCATCTTATTTCCTCGGCGGATAGCACCGCGGATTTGGGTATAATATGCATTCATCCGTCGCGAAATGCACACGAAACTGCTCGCTTTGATGAGTTTATTTTTAGCCGGGCGAGGGCATTATATGCAAAAAGGCCGCGTCTTTGTTGCCCCGGCCCATTAAGTAATTCGCCCTCAACACGTCACGCGCTCAAAGGAGCATGTCACCTCGGTCAAACGAGTTGAAATTCCTAAAGTTTTGCGCCCCGTGTGTGCGGTGCCTTACAACCGGAGTCGGAGCCGGGATTTTTCAAATAATTTCATGGGCTACGACCGTAAATGACATTCGCGCTCTTGAGATTTGCTAATTGAAATCGTGACTTGAGGGGTCATGCTCGTCAAGAGAAAATACAAAAACCTGTTTTTTATCAAAACAATAAGTCATTTAGAAATACTATTAAGTGCACTTAAATATGCATATTTGAAGATTTTGTACATCTACATTAATTTTTACAACAAAAACTATTAAAAATTATAGACGATATGAAAGTTTTCCTAAACTAAATACTTTGACAAAAAGCTGTTTTATGCTATAACCACTTATGCTTCGATTTGATCGAAGGATTTTGAAAAATATCGATTTGGAACTAACTCTCAGTAGTTTAAAGTAAATAATAGTATGATTTTTGATAGGAAAATGGTTCGTTGTTATTGATTTATAAATAAAAATAAATAAAATATAAATATACAAAAACAAAATTATTCGTTCAAGGACGAGTTTTTCTTTTTTAAATTTAAAAAATGTATGAATTACATATATAACTTCGGAATATTTACAGTGAGACCCTTTATCCACTGAACTGAAATTTCGAATTTGAAATTTTTGAAAAATAAGCTCTTAATTGAAAAACAAATTGGACTTAGAATATTATTGAAATTGAATATGTATATTATATTGCATTGTCATTGGGTTAAAATAAGTGTACGAAATATCTTTTTCCAATAACGAGAACTGGTCCAAAACTCAGTTGTAAGATTTAAACTACACTTACTAACTAACAGGTGAAGCTAAATAAAAGTTTTTGTAAAAGTCTTATAGAAAGGATCTATTGCAACTTCAAAAACGTGTGAGGGCTTTTTAGCATTATATTAGTAATAGACGGAACTAAGATGAATAAATTCAGACATAACTTATGTATATTTTTTCATTGTATTATAACTAAACTTAGAAAAATTGAGAAAAAACATAATTTATACAGATCTGTATATGTATTTGTACAAATGTATTTTGTCAATAAAAATTATGTGAAATTTTCTTTCAAAAAAAGACGTTATTATACCTACCTATTATTCCTTGTTTTGTCTGAAAAAAGTAATAAATTCTTTAAGTTCTTTATTTTTCACCTCTCTAAAGAAGAATACCTCCTCAGCTAAGCCCTTGTAAAAGTGGGAGCTTTAGCGGAACTTCCTTGAGATCCCTTCAGGAAAGTATTCTTTAAACTTAAAGTTAAATGCCTCGTCTTTAAATGCCCTTTTTCCCGGAGAATTGCATTGTCGGCTGAATTACCACGTTTTCATAAAATTCAGTCAAGTAATGCTCCATCTCCATCTAGTGAATAGGGAACTTTTGTCGCTTTTTGATATTTTCAAAAATTAAAACTCCCTCGTTGAATTGGGTAGGTGTAAAATTCATTTGGAATTCCCTTTCTACGTGCTTTAAGCAATTAAAAACTCATTGCGTCCGTGTGTTCGCACGACTAACAATAATACGAGGATAAATGAAACAAAAACAGGGGCTTGTTGCGATCGCAAATGCAAAAGCACCCATTCCTGGTATTTAGTGTAGGGCTGGTTCCGATGTAAACATGTTGCGTATTTCGTTCCGCCCCTGTCCGCCCCCGCGGAAATGAAAGCAACCCGACCTGAGAGGAGGAATTGCAACCGGGTCCCTTTGACTAAAAGGGTAGAAAAAGTGAATGAAATTTGCGAAATTTCACGTGGGCCAGAATATTTATGCGTTGAGAGCCAGCCGTACAAAACACGTGTGCTACGCTTATTGGATTTATCCCACCCGTCCGGTCCAGGAGTCGAATAAAGTTTTAAAGATTTTACTGGCATGGACCATGGATTCTGGACTCTGGACCATACCCGCGGGATGCAATTGCAATTTCAGGACTGCGACAATTGGCGGTACCATTGCTACACCAAAACGAGTCTATTCGTAAAATGGAATCGATAAAATCGTTTTGGGTGATTGAGTGATGAGGCGGCTTTATTTCCTCAAAGATAAATCATTTTCCCGAAATTTTTCGTTTGAATTATTCGCGTATATATGCGAGTCATGAAAGGGCTTCTGTTCAAACGATTTTCACATCAAACAAATTTTGATGGCGGCTTGCCAAAAAACGAGCCTCTAACTTATTGAACATACCCAGGAGCATGACCGGTCTCTGTATCGGTTACCCATCGATGAGTGCTGGAATCGATAAACCGAGACAAACGGAAGTTAATTAAAAAACATCCGCATTACTCCGCATATATCCCGCAGAGTGCGGCCATGCCACTGTGGGGCTGATTAATTAATATTGAATGAAGACGACGATAACTATCGCCCTGTGCGGTCCTCGAGTGTGGCATTAACGACACTGTGATCACTGCCTCGCCGATGATAACCCAATTATGCAAATGATGGTAATGAGCGCTAATTAATATTTCTCCGAGCCGGAGGATCCCCCGATGGACCTGGCTTGCGTACATTCGTCTGCCGCACACGCTGTTTAAATCCGTAATAAATTATATATGCACATAACAAAGAGATCTCGCCCTGATTGCCTTGTGGTTTCTTGATGGAAACGAGAACGAAATTTCGTAAGATGCAATCAATGATGCAACAGGATTATGGCGGATTTCTAGCTCTGCTTGCGCTCATTCAAATCCTATTTAATTATTTATTCCTCAGTTCTTTTAGTGGATACAACTTTCTTTAATTGGCTAGGGAATTCATTGTTTAGACGATGAGCTCTAGATTTCTAGCTTCAGCCTTCTTACGTATAATGAGTACTTGTATCTCTTCATTTATTTTTATCATTCTCCTTAGTTTTCAAACGAAACTACTTATCTTACATATAACTTTAATCTAGGCTATTATCGTCACGCTTTCAAAAGAAAAATGTATTTCATTTTTATTTAACAATTTCGATTCTTCACATACCTTACATATACATATAAGAATAAGTTCTTAGTTTGCATTAAAAATATCGTTTAAAATTAAAAATAGGTTCTACAAAATAAATAAATGTATTTCAAGTACTAAAATGTACTAAAAAGTTCTAATTTTAAAAACCTAAAATAGCGACGTTCACACCAAATTTAAAAATTGTCATTTAAGGACCAATTCATATTAGCGTTTTCATGATAGCTCATTACAAATTTTTGGGAAATATTAGAATTCAAAAAGTGCCGAATGAGTTCAAATTTTTGGGAAATATTAGAATTTAAAGGTTAGAGTTGTAGGTTAAGCGAGTTAGTAACATTGACTAAAAATTTATTATAAGACAAAAAGAAAAAAAGCACAAATAATCTTATGTCACAGAGAGTTTTTAGCCCTCAAGAGGCATTTTGAGTAGGGCATTCCCAAGAGCGAAATAAATCTGTTTGTTCTTTGTATAAATGGTTAAGTGAAGGACACTTATTGTAGGAGGGATATTGTATATCAAGCACACTAAAATATATATTCCAAATGTTTATTATATGTACATACTATAATGTTGAAATAAGTCGTATAAATTATACTTGACATATTTTCGACATCGTTATTCAGTTTTATCTCACTTCTTTGATCGAAAGCAGTATGATTTTAAATTTAAAATGTTGTTGCATACCGAAATTAGGGCATTTTTATAAAAATTACTCCCGGCTGTAATCGGTAAATAACAATAAGAAGCTTATTAAAGCATCAGCATCATTAATATCGAAATATTTAGCATGTAATGAATTGCTGAGTAATTCAGATATAACGACAAGATAGATGCTTTTATAGCAACGTTTTCACTATGCCAATCAATTTCGATGTCATCCCTTCATCAACAATGAGCAATCAAAGCATGATATCTAGATAAACGGGCAATAGCTCGATGATGTCATAGTAAAGGGGCGTATTTTCCTGAAAGATATTGAACACATTAAGACAGCCCAAAGAGGATAAAATAGAAATTGAAACATCTTATCTGATTTACTTATAAGTTTAAGAATATTCGATAACTTTAATGGCTAAAGCAGTTAGAGAAATTTCTCACGAAACTTAAATGTGTCGCATATTTTTTGTACAAAAATTCAACTTTTCAATTTAAGATTGGTGACTTGCTTCGCCTGGGGGCTCATATTTCTCCCGTTGCTCCAGAATCAGTTTGCAATCAAAGAAACTTTCATCAATTTCATCGGAGGACCAAAATCGAGTTTTGCCGCGAAACAAACGAGTGGCGGCCATCCTACACAGCGAACAACGCGGACCACGGGCCAGGTACGCTAATAAAATTACCTGTCAATGTTGAAATATACCTGTGAGATAATTAACGTTTAAAGAAGTCGAGGACTAGTTGATCAGAGCCCACGGCGAGGCATGGACCGATACATTCGACCTACCTACACAATGAGCTTCATGTTCCGTGCCGTGCACTTTTTTCATGTCTTCGGCACGCTGGCACCCAAAACCGGACAAATATTGCAAAAGTTATCTTCTTAATGAGCAGACAAACCGCGAAACTAGTTCGGCAGCCGAAAATCCGTCGAATTTGGGGTTTCTCACGATGCCGCGGATAGTCCGGCCCTGTCAGCCAGGTGATGTATGGCGGTTCCAAAAAATTTTCAACTCCTCGTTCGGCTCCAACCACGGGGAAAAGTTTGTTTTTCAGCGGAGGAATGGAGCAAAACTAAAGAGCCAATAGATTATAATTACATACTTCGGTTTTCACCTCCAGCTCTATTGGTAATAGCCAATGATTAGTGGTAATTTAGCGTTTTCTGCATTGGAGATTAATTTTCTGCTGTCTACTTGGCGGCGCTGAGGCTTTTATTATAATGTCGAGAAAGAGCGATGATTTCGTAGAATAACCGAAAGAAAAGTAAAAAGTAAGAGCAGCACTTTTCTGGCCGATATATGTATATAGTATGTAAATAAATATCTGAAGGATAAACATTTAGGTGAAGGTGCTATGAAATTCAACTTTTATAAAAGAGACTGTCTCTGATAGAGAAACAAATTCAAAAATTTTGTTTAATAAATGTAGTTACGCTACCTACATTTTATTTACAGGTTTGTTTCTTTTTTTAATCTAACTAGTTCGCCAACTTTAGTTAGTACAAATAAAACTTTTGTAATATGAATCTATGAATATAATATAATATTATAATAATTTAAGACTGTGAATAATTTTAATAGTTTCCTAGTAACTAAGCAATTCGTACTTGTATATTGCAATAATTTCATATATCATACACTTTATACAGTGAGACTTTTCCCGGTGGATACAAATGTCTAGAAAAATGTGAAAATTATTGCTCAAATCATTTCCGGGACTGAATGCGATCTGATTTCCATCTATAAATGTCCGTCTATTGTTTACTGATTTAGTCTACTTTCCGTCCATTACTTAACAAAGAAAAACTCGGTAAATTTTTTAGTCTGTTTCCAGTTCGAATTTATCACATGGGGCTGAACATAAACACTTTTTAATAGTGAAAAGAAAAAAGTTAAAATGTGGCAGGTGAAAATTGTCTACATAAGTCGAATATTTGAAAAACAATTCTAAGTCTAAAAGTTAAAAAATTTGCATCTGTTTCTAGTCTCTTTTCCAACTGTATATTTTCGCCTGATTTTCTTCTTAACTTTCCTGAAACAATAATTTCCGAATGGATTGTGTCAAAACTTCAATTTAAATTTTTCACCCGGACAGTATTACTTTTAACGAAATTTTTCTGAATACAGTTTCATATAATGTAGTTTTAAAAAGCATCTTTAGTAAGAAATCTTAAAACATCATCTTCAGTACCGTTCAATATTTTACTTCAATATATTATCAAAGTTTACTAAATTCAAAAATTTTTGTTTTAATAAAATTCTGTTTACGATTTTACATTTTTTTCTATATAGTTAAGTGAGTAAGTGAGTACGTGAGTAAGTATGTAACATATACCGCAAAATAACTATTAGAATAGAATATTCTAAACAAAGATATTTTTTAACCGTCTTATTATAATATTCCGCTGTGAAAAGTAATTTGATCAACTTAAGAATTTTAAGATTGTTATTCAAGACTTTTAACTTGATATGTAAGCTTTTCAATGATTTGAAAATGGTTTCTAGGAAATCTTCAATATTCGGTTCGGTAAATATTTATCAGCACATTTAGCCTCTTAAACACATCTTCCATCAATCATGCCGTCAAAAAGTTTACATACGCTGAAATGTTTGCTTGTTTGTTATGAATTAATTCTTGGTCGCTGGAGCTTTACCAACCCCACAAGTCCATTTCTCATCAAAAAATTCCTTTCACGTCGCAAAGCTTAGTCAGGCAATAGAAGAAGAAATTGGTACCCCTGAAATTAACTGCCACAATTGATGTGACGTGCTGCGACGCCACCGAAACAAAAATTTCAGCTGTTGATTAGATCAAAAATCAAAAAATCCCATGAAAGCCTTTTTCCAGGTGAGGCAGTTAGGCGGTCATTGATCGAGTTCGTCATTCCGATCACACTTTGATTGCTGAGAGGGAATTTTAAAATGATTCCAGCATGTGGGTTATTTCATTGAAGGCGCGCAGGCGACGAGTGGCTTTATTTCAGGCACACTAATTGTCGCAGCCGTCTGTATTTTATACAATTGCGTTTTCTCATTGGGCTGCGTTCGCTGCACTGCACCTACCTGTGCATGAGCTACCTGTTGAGCCCCGCGAGTAACGCGGGAATTTAATCTTTGTTGTCGCGTCGCTTTTTGTCGTTTTTGTGTCGTACTTTTTTGTCAACACCGAACTATGCACGTCAGTCAACAGAATTGTGAATTTACCTACCTGGGAGTAATAACGACCACATCTGAGGACCCGGCAGGTGAAGCCAACGTCCCGACGCGACGCGACGGCTGCCTGTGTCAATTGGCCGCTCCACATATTGCACACAACGCGCCCCCGTAGCGCAGCGAACGCGGATCTCACGGCGAGCACTTGTAAATATTGACTGGGTGCATTGTTTGAGGAGAAATTGAAATAATTCAAACAGGGACAAAAATTTGTATGCAGTCGGTTCCTTGTTTGGTGCACCACGCGGGTGCGGGTGGTGACATTTTTTCACACCTGAGAGCAAATGCTGCCGACACGTGTAGGCACAGGGGGACTCTTTAATGAGGCCGATCGAAACGGCCCGGGGCGATTTACACTTTCGGCTCCAGGACTTGTGTTTTCTTATCAAAGTAATCACTTCAAGGTTTGTACGTGTGAAGTATGACAAACGCCTCACACTCGAGTTGGCATAGAGCAACGTGACGAAAGTAAAAATAACTCACTATGACATGTTTCATAGAATGAATGAATGTATGATAGGCAAAATAAAGGTACGCTTAGAATTTCTTTCCCATAAATAAGAGCAATGTTAACCCTTCGGATTAAGCGGGTTGTTTTGAACCCCAATTTCGCATTTAAATTATACACGTAGGGGTAAATCTACGTAAAATTTTTAAAAACGCACGTATAAATTGCCATATTGTAACTTTAGTTTTGGCAATTTTATATAGCAAGCTATAGGTGAATTAGCTGAACATTTTTGGCTGATTACCTTAAACTTACTCCAATTTTGTACAGAAAAATTAAATGAACTTACCAAAGATGTCGTCAAGCAACCTAAGATGATAGATATAAAAATCGGTTTTCAGTTTTCGGTTCCCCCGCCATCTTGAAAAAAGGTAGAGGAGTAGGTATTAATCCCATCGTGTGGGGTATCGTTGAAAATTGCATTTAAATTCATTATGAGGTTTCTTAAACCGTTTTTCAAAATTGTGCCTCGTATTCTAGATTTTTTGGATTGTTCGAAAATTGCGTTCAGGGTCATATCTTAGCCGAGACAAACCTAATCAGAAATGGCCATTTGCGTTGAGACACATTCTATACCACTTTTACTCTTTAATATGTGATGCAATCCGCCTGCTTCATATAGTAGAAAATATGATAAAATTAAGTAAAAAATAACTTTCTCTTAATTAGTATACTGTTCATTTCAATTCTTCTCATAAGGAAGACACTAATTGCTTATGAAATTTATAATTAAATTACAGCAATTTTTGAAAGATTTATTCGAAAATATTCAGGCCAAAATTAATTGTACCTACTTATATGTATGCCTGACCGTCACTAATTTATTAGCCCGCCATAAAACCAAATTAAAAGGAATTAGAAACAAAAAAGGGTATAATATTTCAAATGAATGCTCCGAGCTGTAATTAAATAGATTCATCGAGTCACCAAAACGACCTAAAATGATTGAATATTTCAGTGAATATGGGAAATCCGCAACTCATTATGAAATATGTAAATGAATTCGATGCCTATCACTTTGTGATTAACAATCTCCGATGCATTTTTTATGTCTTCATTAGGCCGGAGCAGCCGAAATCGTAATGATCTATTGTGAAACCATCACATGCAGAGAGGCAGCACGGTTCAATAATTTGATTAGGCTCGCGATACACGAAAATTAGTTTTATTGTTGGTGCAACTGGGTTTCATTACCGAACCTCAAGACCGGAACGATCGCCAGCAGATCTCTAATGAACAACAAAGGGCCAATTTTCTCCAGTGCGCAGGAGCCATATGGAGATGGATATGAGCCGAAGGTGCGATCGCCGATAAACGCGGCTCGCAGCATGCGCGCCGGGCGATAGGAGCCGATCATAAGCCCGGCCCACTTCTCCCGTCGATGGGCCTTGCAGCCAGCATAATTATGACAGCTATACCCGGCTATTATGCTCGAATTCGATTCATCGTCTGATAGCAGGGGATAAGTGTGAAGAAATTACGTGATCAGCGGGTATGGGAAAACAAAAGCGCTTTGACCTCATTAAGTGATTTCTATCTATGCTAAGAGCAAAAACATTATTTTGTGCTTCTTGCTCTACTCTAAATTTAGAGATTTCTTATAGTTCTCCCACAGCACGTTCAGATCATGACGTGAATATAGAGTTTGCATGAATTCTGTTGACAGAAAATCATCAAAAATCGCAATTAAGATTCCCACAATTTAAAGAAGTCTGACATTACTTTTACGAAAAACAAACTCAAAATGCGAAAAGAATATTTTTAACCGCAAACCCTGATTATTTAGTAAAATGGAAGTATTTTTCTAGTTCTAGAAATGCAAAGGGTTTAAATGGTCGGCGTTGAATTTCTGGAACTCTATCTGTTGGATTTATACTCCAATTTCACAAAACGTCTATGACAATTTCAAGTTAAAGTTGTTATAATAGATGGATTGCAAAATTAAACATTAAAAGTCCTAAAGGGGATTTGAAAAAGATTATTTTCTACTAGTAGGATGAAAAAACAAATTTTCAATTTTCATTTGGCAAAAGGATGATACTTTTTTTGCTTTTATCATCAATTAATCGCAATAACTGGAATTTTTACGAAAATGTTTGACTATACATATTTACTATTAACCAGTTAATTATTTTTAACGACTAAGTATAATCGTCATGAAAAAAGTGTAAAATTTTATGTTATGACTAGTATATACTCGTGATAACACAAAACTCGGCACTTTTTTCATGACGAGTAGGTATACTCGTCCAAAATAGTTAACTGGCTAATAATGTCTTTTCATGCAAAACATCTCTATTTTAATTCTATTTTATCCCCCTAGAAAAAGAATTTCGAAATATCCTTTGTTAGTGGGTGCTTACGTCACAAAATAATCCTACTGTCCAAATTTCATGTATTTTAGCTTCAGCAGTTTCGGCTCGGTTTTGATGAATTAGTCAATCAAGACGTGTTAATACATGCATAGATTTGAATTATCTTGAAAATGGGATTGTTAGGAAATTTTCGTCAGAATTTGTGTGAACTAAGTTCACATAAGTTCTGATGCAATGTAGAAATGAATAAGAAAGCCGTGGTAATGAGATCTTAATTACCTGCATACATGCTCGCATCGTAAAAATAGCGTCCGCGTAAGCCATGAGATAGTTTTTTCCCAAGAATGTAGAAAGAAGCAATCTTGGTTCTTGTAATTAACGCTTTTTTTGCAACGACAGCACACCTGCTGAATAAAAAGAAATCCTTTCTATCCCTCAGCTCACCTGTGATTTAGTAGTTACAAGGCACCGAACGTAACTACACACACCGCAATCAATTAGGGCGATAGGAAACACCTGTAATTAATGGCTTGTTTTCACGTTTTATGAGATATTTTCGTGTAGTGTTTTTTTCCCACACTGCTGATTGAAACGAGCCCCACGCAATTCCCCGGTTGGACTGCCCATGGTTTAATTTTCGCCAAAAAGCCCCCACTGAGCTCGTTTTATTTTTTCCCTATCATCTAGCCCTTAATAGGGAAAGCGAAGTTATTCGCCCCGACGGCCCATCGATCATCGGCTTATCAAGAGCTGCTGGCCCTGCTCGGCTCCCAGATACGGAGGACATCGTCTCAGAATGGAAAAGGCAAACTTCTTGGGTATCATGGGAATTGCTCTGCCCAGATAAGTGCACATATTTTCTGCGGAAGTTTCAAATTAAGTCGGTTTGCGGCGACCACCTCCGGGGCGGCCCTGTTGTCCGCAGCAGTGCATATAATGAGGGGTAATTAGCAGTTGCAGGACAAGGGAATTAGTCTCTGTCAACGTTTAAAATTATGGCACTGCATCACACACGGAAAGTGTGGAATTTGCTTCGATTGGATTCCGATACACGGCCACGGACGTGTTTGCGATAATCACAGCGTTTTATTCGCGTAAATCCACCTCCGGGCATCTTAATTACCATAATTCCTCCGATGACCTGTTATTGACCAGTTTCTTGGCGCTTCGTAGATCTTCCACAGCTTCACAACAAATAGAATTTTAAAAATTATAAATCGACACTCGAAATATGTACATACATATGTATATGAATAATCATTAATTCTATGTACAGTATAGTGCCAGAAAATTATAACCACTCTAACAAATTTCAAAATTTGAACTCTGATTACATTTTTTTCGCAAACAATCAAACAGATTAACATTTCCTTGCCGAGTTGCAATCTTTCCTCCTTTGTTTTCATTGTTTGAAGAATAAGAAATCGTTACGTTACGAACCAATATGCAATATGCAAAAGTATTCCCCCATTCATTTATTCCAGTTCTATCAAATATAAATATTAATAAACAAATTTTCATGTTTCCAAGAAGTATAACATGGTATACCATTTCATTTAACGCCGAAAGCATAAATAGTTGCATCGAAGAAAATCGCGGAGATTAACAAGTGTTATTAAAAATATGGTTAATAATACTAAATACTAGAAATATTAATTTGCAAAATATGTGAATTTACCCTTAATTTTATGTTTATCTTAACCGCGTACGAATATAATAAAGATTTTTTCAAAATAAAGTATAGAAGTATAAATGTTGGTGGTTATAATTTTTTGGCACTGTACTGTATTTCATATTCAAAATGAACATTACACTGATTAGAAAACAGATTGAGTTTCAGGTGTTCTTAAGCATTTTGATGAAACTTTGTATAAATCTTTATTTAGGATCAAAAATGACAAATATACCAATCATAAATGTCGGTCGGTATGACTGAAATAGAGACTGAAATTCGAATTTTAGACGAAATACAAACTGAATTTCAAGTAATTTCCACATTTATAGGTATGTCTGCTCCGAATGGCATGATCAATAATATCTCCAACAAATTCATGAATTCGCATTCAACAGAAAATGAATGCTATCAAGGAACAATACCGCCTTTAGAAGTGCCGACCCAATAGGGTATTCATTGGGAAACTTTCAGCTAAATTTAACGAGCCGCCAAAGTATTAAAATAAAATCGGCAAGTGAATAAATTATGTTGAGTTATGAAAGGAGTCGCTGTGTACCTGCCAGCCACAAGCCCATCTGTATGCGATCTAGGGACAAAAGGAGTTCCAACTTCCAGGTAAGTCTCACGCCACGCAAGCGGCGTCTAATCGCTTTAGTATTCAATTAGAGGAATTACAACACCGGCCGAGGCCCCTCCGGGACACTTTTGCTGGTCGGACTCGCGGGAACTGTGTTGCATGTCGCCGCTAAGTTATGGCGATATTAAATGCACATTTTCGAGACATGTAGGCAAGGTATGAAAGATGACACTCTCTGCTAACTGCAGTGACATCCGTATAAATTTCTGTCGTTAATGCAAATTGGTTGTAAGATCCAATGAGACACAAAACCGAGTGTCGCGGCAAAAACGCGCTCGTGCACGCCGCCGCGCCGCGCTGCGCCGCTCTGCCGCCAGCCGACTGCAGAGCGACTGTCCCATATGGCGTCTTTATTTTGAGACGCATCTCGGCGATAAATGGCGGAGGCTGGCAGAGATTGCATTTGTAGGACGTAGATTAAAGTCGTCGCCGGAGCAAGTGCCGGGGACCCGGGAACCGGGAACAAAGTAATCGCGCGAACACGTACGAGGCACCTATCACGGCGGCGGCGTGGGACTGGGAACAGGTTTTAGCGCCACATACGGAAATTAAAAGCCTTACAACAAATTAGTTTAAAACTTAGTTACATTTCAGATGACAAATAGGATGCACTCGCTCTGGGCTGCGATCCAGCCGCGCTTATTCAATTATTCGCTGACACCTTAAGAACATTAAAATGATTTAGCTTGCAAATTTCAAAGGGTTGGCTCGGCAGCAACCGTCTGAATATTACGGCGCAGACAAATTTACTTATAATTCAAGGGATGCATTCGCATAAATCGCTGCCCGTAGACGTGGATGCGGATTGCTTCGCCGTAATATTTTACAGCTGGGATTTCTCGGCACAAGATTGCTACTTATTTTCAAGAAATTTGGATAATTTGAAATTTTTATTATTTTAAAAGTTTAAATTAAGTCATATTGAACTTATGTATTGTTTAAGTCATGTCATAATAAATTCGTTTACCTACATTGACATTTCGATAAGTTGTATCTGATAGAAAAATGTATTTACATAGAAAAACTCTCTTTTTACATGAAATGTTAAAATAAAATATGAAAACTAAATTACACTATGTATATTAAAATCTACTACTTTTCATTTTTTTTTATCGGTCTTACACGTAAAAGGTTAGTACCTCCATATCTATATATACATAAATATGTTTTAAGAAAGTATGTATTTTGTTCGCATTTTAATTTTAATTTTGAAAAAGAAAATATATTTCTTTCAAGACATTGTATTAAAAAAGTTAATATTTTCAAGAGTAATTAACTTATATAGAATTATCTCAACCTAGGCGAAGTGAGCATAAATTTAAAATATTTCAATGAGAGTTCTTAGCTTTTGCAAATACCATACCATAAAATAGGTTAAATTACTTTTAAAACATGTTTTCTATTCGATAATTAATGGCCGAATAAATCGTTAAAAATCGTTATAATGGAACCATGCATCCGGGAGTTTGTTTACTCCAAGCGAGATTTCCTTGGATATTTTGTGATCGTTATGTGGACAATAAAATTTATTAGTTGCAGCTCTGTTATTACATTTGTAGGGACAAGTTAGAAAATTTATGTTTTTAATTTAAGTCTGATATTAAAAGAGATTTTCTATTATTTTCCAAAGAGTATTAAAATATCTTTACTTTTTTGTAGAAAGTTTAACACCTATAAACCGAAGGATAAAGCCATTTTAATATCAAAAAAACGGAAACCATAATTCTTTTCGAGAATTCAACAAATCCATGAAAACGTCATCAGCTGCGTTTTTTTTTAATGAACTGGATAGGGTTCTAGTACGTTTTCCCCATACAAATCTGAAAACTCAGGTTTTATCGGGGTTTCTATCGAGGTTACGGGAATATTTCAGAAATTTCCCACTTTTTAGAATGTGGCAAGATTCACGCCGATAGGAGAAATGTCAATTAAGAAACTTGAAATATGAGTGAAGGTACAAGATTGTAAGTAAAGTTTCCTTGAATATAATTATTTAACTAATGTAATTATTTTTTTTAGAGACAGACATGTTTGGACTGTGGCAGCTAGCTTTCAACTAACTAAAGCTGTGCGTTTGAGGATCTTCAGCGGTTTGGTTAGAGATTTTGACGTTTGATTGTATTGTTTGACTGTGCGCATTGAAGATGGGCACGGTTAACATTCACAAAATCTCCCTTGTCGTTTTTTTAATGAACTGGGTTTTCAGTTCATTAAAAAAACGCAGCTATCATAAAACATAGTTTAGTTGCATCCGGCTTCAGACGGAATTTTAGACTCTGAGTAAAATTTATTTGTGCAATATCTACCTTGAGAAATATTTGCAATTTTATAAATTTTGTTGATAGCCCTCCATTTTTAAAATCACCTGCTTGTGATGGGTAATTAACTGTGTTTTATGCGTACACCTCTTGCGGGGATTAAGTTATTTTTCAAACACAGCTTGTGGTCGACTGTGGCACGTCAGCCGGGCGGAGGAACGCAAACAGCTCTATAAGCGCCTATCACGAGCTAAATCCCGGCAAAGTCCTGGAAATAAATCCCCGGCGTTTTTCTTGTGCCTTTTTGCATACGTGAATTCTTTTTATTTTTGCTATTTTTTAAACATTTACGTCACTTTAATAAAGCCTCGGAATTTCATTACTGCATAGCCCACGTGATATGCACGTTGCCACCCTGTCCAGACACAACCCTACACGGGGCTGTCCCATAAATCAAGCACGAAATTTCCTTTCGACCCCGCAGGAGTCCTGGTCATCGCGTGACGGGACTTTTATTGTGGTCGTCTGAAGGGGGGACGACGCTTCACCTCCTGGACGTCGCGTCAGGCGTCGCCCGTCGGGACGAGCTGGAGCTCAGTTTTCCCTCCCGGCTTTTTCTGGTGGCGTGAAGCCGTCAGACCACAGAAAGATGAAGGAGCTCAACGTTTGGGGGAGGATCGAGGCCCAAACAATTGTGACGTGACTTCCTCCTGTGACGCAAATAATTAAGAAAATTAAAAGTGGGACGATAAGGCGCCATGTTCCCCCGACAAATTGGATTTCTTCTGGAGGAAACTATGAAATTCACGCTTCCGTGCACCGACTTTCTTTGGACATGGGTAACAAGGTGGTTAAGGGCAAGATTGATGACTGGCTCCTAAGGTCGATGTCTCAACGAATTTGTACCGGACTAGCCGGGCTTGAACAATTAAATTTTTAGTGCCGTTCAAGGAAATATCGCTGAGCACGGATAAGCCGCAATCTGAGAAAAAAGTGAGTGGTTACTACAACTATTTTGGTCAGTATAAACTGGAAAACGAAAATAATTGAAAAAATTATTATTTTAGTACATATATAAAATGTTTTTTTAAGAGACTTCCGAGTAGTTTGCTTTACTATGGAAAGTAAAATAAAAAACAATACATTTACATACATATATGTATATGTTACTAACGTTCTTATAATATATAGGTACTATGATTAAGCATTGTGGGTTCGATTTCAACATGAAAAAAAAATCGCTTTAATATCCACCCTGTAACAGGAATAAAGTTATATGTAGGTATGAGAAACTATTTTTTATGATACATTGCGTCTTCCTATTAAGTTTGTCTTACCGAATTTTACTTATTTTCATAGTTATTACAATGCAAAATGTAGCTCCAATTTCATAACCTGCCTTATTCTGCCACAGTTTCAAAACTTGTCTTATCCGGAGAAGGTGAAAGAAGACGAGTTTTCATTTACCACAAATGTTGTCTGATTAAAACTAGTTGTATTTACATTTTGTGACTACGGTAGATCAGAACTCGCCTTATTTTTAATTAGTTCTATGTGTGTAGTAACATTCGGAAGAAAATAATTAACGCTTGGGGTGCCAGTTTTGATGAGTCGGTGGAACTTGATCGAAAAGTTCAGTTTTGCGACATTTTTAAGCCAAAAAATAGCTCTCTATTCTACAAAGGGTTTGATTATAATAAATTTTTACTTGAACTTGTATTTGTTTTCAGATCAGCTACAAAATAGCGTTTTCAACACTTCTAATCTTTTCTTTATGTCTTTCCAGAGTAATGTTATACAAAACTTTTAATTTTAGAGGGATAAGGCGACTTTTGAAAATACCTATTAATTAAAATATCGATATTAATAACTTAAAATCGTAGTTAAGCAAGCTATCAATTTTAACTAAATTTTCCTGGGTTAAGTCATTTTTGAAATCTAAACCTGGCTGGGATTGAACAATTAAACTTTTAGTGCTGGGTTCAGGGCAATCCCACTGAGCACGGAATAAGCCGCAGCAATGATCGAAATCAAGCGTCGTAGTTTCTGCGACTTGTTCGATCTTATTACCGAAGGGAAGCACGAGGTTGAGCCCTTTCGCCAATATCTCGCCCCTAAGATCTGCTCGAAATCCCCGCACAATTGGCCGCAGACCTTTTAATCCGACCGGAGATTAGAAGCTGCTGGATTCATCTACTGGTCACGTGCAGTGGGACTCGAACGTTCTACGGAGCCCGGTGCTGCCGCAGAGTAGGCCTCAGGCCGCGAATTCTATTAAAATATAAAAATCAGAAATTAAAACGAGAACGCGAAAGGGGGAAATAAAAAGATTTTAATAGCTGAAAGCCATCGATACCGATCAGAACCAGAAGAAGTTGTTCTTACTGAAATGCAAACGATTCCGAACATATGTACTCGTCCCGGGCGGAATAACCGCGACGACCGCGATACGATCGCCGGCCGAGTCCACTAAATGCGCTTCCACTTCTTGTTCCTCGATCTTATCTTAGGATATGAAGAGGAATGGTCCAACGCGACTCTGCGCTATTCGGATCGGGGATCGCGGATCGCGGATCGCACTCATGCATGAGAAATCCTTCGCGGCCCGGCTCCGGATCTCGGCCGCATTGTTGCCTCTGGAGGGTACAGCGGCCGCAGCATCCAGCCCGACCGGGAAGTGGCTTTTCAGCGATGAAGTGGTCATAAAAATATGCGAACGGTGAAGAGTTTTATGCAAAACAGATGGGCACTTCGCATCAGGGCAGGAACGAGACTCGCGAGCCCGCGAAGACCGCTCAAAGGTGGGATCGGATCCGCGGACGACGAAGACGCAGAGCCAATTACCCTCGCTGGCAGGCTTTTCATCTTCCAAGTAGCGCGGGGCTCCTATTGATGGACGGCTAATTCTGCGCGAGATCGTCGATTAGACGGGTAATAGTCGACTTTCTTCGCAGCGAGGCGTTTTTCGTTTTTTGGGGAATTCATAAAATATGCACTTCAAACAATAATGGGAATGGTGACCTCGTTAACTGATTTATGAGTTTACGTCGACTTTAAGAAGCAGTAGGCCAGGGCGGGGCTAGGTCTGCAATTTTTCATTTAGTCAATCATAACTCATAAATAGTGCATCAGGAATAATTGATAATTACACTACCGAATAAGTACACAATTGCACCTCGTTACTTAAAAGAAAATTTGCAAAACTATTTGTTTTTAATTCCAAAAATGTAAGTTTATATTTAAATGATGTTCAAAAATGTTTTTCATGCCTATCACACTAGACAGACGGTCGTTTTTTCTTCTATAAAATTACATATGTATGTAAAGAAAGCAACAGTATTTATTTGTACATACCTACCTTATATTTGCAGAAAAGATTTTCAGAAAAGTTAAGATACATACGTTTTTGTGTTTTGAAGAAGTACCTACATGTTTCATGTGCCGACCCCGTCACAGAAAACATGCGACATTTTGTTTTAAAATAAAAGTAAAAGTCATATAGTATAGGTAAATAACCTTCAGAAAGTGACAAGGACACCAAAACTCTTCGCTTTTACTTGTTTTTAACATTTTTAAAATGAATTCGAATATTTTAGTAAGATTCAAAGAATTGTCCCGACCGTCACAGTGACTGATGAAATTTCAAAAAATACTAGCAACACTACTTAGGCGTGAAACACAAAAAATCCAAAATTTTTAGGATTAGGCACGTAATTTGTTTATCTAAATTTTTTAATAATCTTCAAAGCAAAAATGTTCTTTGTTTTGTGTAATAACACAAATATATTTAAAAGTTTGTCAGAAAATGAGATAGAGTGCCTTGACCTTCAATATTCTAGAAAAGAATCTATACTTACTTAAGATTTAACATCTTATTTCAATTTCGAAATTCAATTCGAGAAAATTGGTATTTCTTAATTCTGTTTTTTTTTTCTCCCAGCGACTAATAAGGTTATTTTTATCGTTGCTTTGATTTGTACAAAAATTAATACATGTACATACCTACAAAAGTATATTGTATATTTAAGCTCTCGCGAGTTTTGATTGCTCAATTTAATTTATTAGTTGGACCAAAATGGCAGCATGTTTTAATATTTAGTTCACTTTATAGTCCAGCTTTTAAAAGTATGTACATTATGGCATGTTTTTCTTTTTAAGGCTTTAGAACTTTGATGGGAATTTATTTTTGGATCACGATTTTCGAATAAAATTACTATTATTTCTGAATTAGACACTATTAAGTTCTCATAAGATTAGTGAATTACAATGCTATAAAAGTGATTCAATACAATGTCCTGTTTGAAAATTACCTAAGAAGATGTTGAAATTTAGAGTTATCCATATGGTAAACATTTAAAGTAGGTACCTAATTAATTTATAATTTTTGATATTGGTTTAATGGTCTACTATCCATTTTTGACGAAATTTACCTTAGAAATGTAAAGCATCTTTATGATTTAATAAGGCGTTCCTAAAGTGCTTCGATGTCAAATTACAGGGTATTATACATAAAAGCATATCAACAATTTTGAAATACCATTACCATAAAAACGTTGCCCAGCGTTCCATTTAATATTTTGTTTATCCTTGACATTTCTGTCTCTTGTGGAAAGACCCGTGCCCACTTTACTTACCTTTTGCGCTTTTGTACTGAATTGTGAAAAGGTTCCAGTTAGGGTAATGGAAATGGCAATTGCGAGCTTTAGGGAGATTTCCTTTTTTGCCTTTGCATTCCTTTTCCCAGTAAACAGTTTTACTGAAATGGTTCCAAGAAAACAATTTGGCTCAACTGCTGAGCACTGCAGTCGACCGCCGCAGGCGTTGCTGCAAGACATTCACTGTCCTGTTTCGTTTGAAGAATATTTCAAGAAATTTCATCTGCGGGCTGCGGTGTGCTCCAGGTACGCGAGATCAAAGCGTCTCAAGTGAGGAAAATTCCTGTCGCAGGAGATAAATTCCTTAACAATTTTCAACTGGACATGACGCTTCTTTGTGGGAGCACTGCCGCTTCATATCTCGAGTTTTCTTGAGATCAAAGATAAGGCACCTGTCCGGGGCAAGAACGCCCTGGCCGCGGAGCGATTTCTCATGGCGGCGAGAGTGCGGCTTAATCGCAATCGATATCTATCGATCGGATCTATCGACAGGGCGCCATTCAGCTCTAATTGAGCGATCAATGCGAGGGGCCAGGTGGGGCCGGGACCGGGAGATAATCGAAGCGCCGCACTCGCCGCCACCAGTACAGAAGCTTGCTTTGCTGTGACCTGGAATTAATCGGGCCCGCCATTAATAACAGGATTAGGAATTTCCCAGTGGTCAGGCACACGAAATCATTACGCCTGTAATTTATTGCCCCCATTTATAGAAATTATCTCTAATTGCTGTCATTTTTATCCATCTCAATTTGCGCCGAGGTGGAGCACGGGCCCGCGACGTGTGCGAAACGGCCGGCCCGGAAAGTGGCTCACAATCGCCGGAATTGTCCGGTCATTTGGCGGCTCATAAGACACATGCGTTGTCCCGCGATGATGCTCGGGCAGATAAACCCGTCATAACGCGTTTATGGACTGCAAAATTTGTTACTGGAACAAATTGAGTTCCAAGTTCTTTCACTAAATTTTGATAAGACGCTGCAGAAATGTTCATTTGGGGCCGTATCTTAACCTCTAAAATTTCGTCATTATACTGTCGCGATTTTCTTAGTCAATTTAATTTCTTAAAGCTTCGTTGCAAATTGCTTAGATGTCTTAAACTAGAGAGTAAGCCCCTAAAATTAAATTCAATTAATTTATTTAGCCTACATATTCATACAATCTAGATTCTGTCGCTATTCTATAGAGTATAGTCTTATACAAAATGAGGCAGAGTAAAATATAGCATACATTTATTACTACTCTAACATTAAATTCTTTAATTTTATAGCAGAATCTTTAGCATATAACTGCAAATTTAAATTTAATTTAAATATCTATGTATATCCCATATCATCTATTCGTGTTTATAGGGAAGATTTCCAGCAGTTTGTCGAACAATTCTGGAAGAGACTTGCTTGTAATCGGTTTTAATACTTTATTCTGCCTGTTGTATTTGGAGTTTCGATTTTGCACAGTCTGGCTATACCGGAAAAGCATACGTAACAAATAAGTTCAAAAATCATTTAATAAATAAGTAGTACGGATTAGTACCTACATAAATGGATATAAAGTTTACGTTTAATAATTATTAGTTTTTAATGAGTATCCAAATAAACTCCTGGATATTTTACACTCAATCTTCCCATGATGTATACTAATAGGTAGGTACTAATCGACAGAAAACAATTAAATGGTATTTCCATATTTTTAGCTTTAAATTTAGTGCGGCGTAGAATTAGGCTAAATGCCAAATTTTTATTAACTGATTTTAGATAATATATGTAGGTATGCTGCTTGGGTATGTGGACATTCCAAAAATTTATTTATCGAGATTAAATAAGTTAAATTATACGTATAAAGTTCAAATTATTTATTTTTACATGGTTCAAAATGTGGTATACTATATCTAAATATCTGTGGTATATATCTAAATACCTAACATTTTATTTTAAAGGAAAACATTTAAAAAGACTTGAACAATTTGTAGCCAACTGTTCAAGCATGAATATAGATTTAAAATTAATTAATTTACATGCTTACTTTTGTAATTTAAATAAGCATATGGAAAATCACATATTTCAAATGAGAGAAGAAAAAGTTGAAATTTGCTTTGGGTTGTAATAGTTCATATGTGTCTATGTGATACGTTTTTTTTTTAGAAAATGAAATGAATTCAACTTTTGAAGTCTATAATTTTACATGTTGATTAATGGCAATTAGCTGCCAATGTTGTAAAATTGTTGTAAAATTTGTTTACTATGTTATACATATGTACATATGTATATGAATGATGTCCATCCGTACCGAGGACATTTTAACGCGATTCATGTTAAACAAACCACGAGGTTAGGGGTTAGCAAAATCCTCCCTTTAGAGGTTGACTTTGGTGCACTTTCCAAAATAACTTTTGCATTTTCAGTGCGGAAGCGGCGAATAATTCTGCTAAAAGTGAAGTCGTCCATATGATTCCACTAAAGATTACTCAAATCCACTTGAATTATGGATGAGTTTATTATTTAGGAGCTTTCCGAGTAGAAAAATTCTTCTGGGCGCGGTTTTCACAAGCCCATTTCGAATTCCCTCATAAATCCCGGCATTCGTCCAAGTTGCAGGAGCAGTTTCGATGGAATTGTTTTTCGATAGATTTCGAGCGAAACACTTGAAATGCATCGAAAGTAGAGAGGAAATGCTTTTGGTCTTGTTGCTGAGTGCTCCGTCAAGTTGAAGTTTACATTATTATACAAAATAAATGGAATGAAAGCCTTTAAGGGTGTGTTTATGGTGAGGGAAATGTTTAGGGAATATTTTTAATATAAACATCATTTTGTGGGAACTATGAAAGTTTTGAATAATTTATAACAATTGTATTTCTCCGAAATAAATGAGTGTTTATCCTAAATTTTGTACCTGTTTACCACCAACTTTATCTTTAGCAAAACATCAAAACATCGCCTTCCGGAAATAAGTTTATCCAACAAAATTATTTTTGTTAATCTTATTCCTGGAAAGCGATGTTCTGATATTTTAATAAATATAAAACTGTTTTTTCACATGTTTAAGCTTTTGTTGTTCCGATTTCAATGGCAATAATAAATAATATAGATGTTAAACAAATAAAATGTGCATCTTTTCTTTTAGCAATACAAATCAACAAAAATACAATACTAAAATCAAGATTTCTAAGATATTATTTAAAACGACAACTTCAAGTTTTACCTATAAAAAAATTACTTCTGGACGTTTCTTCGTTGAAGAGTCTTAATTTTATTTAATTTGATTGGGGTTGGTTTTTCTGTAAAATGTACTATTTTGATAATATTTGGGATGTTAAATGATCGTTGTTTTTTTAAAAAAAGTTTTCTTATCGCAAATATTTTCTGGTTTGAACTTCTAAAATTTATAAATACAAATTACAGAAAAATAATCATAAACATAATTATTCGCTTAAAAGATGGCGCTGTCAGTACTCCCCGCGTAACACCTGGATTCACTTGGTAGGTACAAGACTTGTCTCGTCCTATTCATCTGAAAGAAAGAAAATAAACATAATATTTTAGGTTAAGTGGTATTTTTTATGAAATTAATATGCTGGGTTAATAAATAACGAAAATTTACGAAGTATGAAGTCGACATTTGAAGACAAATGCGTAAACAGTCAATTTTTGTGTGTGTGAAAAACATAACAGAAAAAATTCCATACCTATATGTGCATATTAATGCCCAATAAATACATGTGTAAAATTCGAAATTGTTCTGATGATTATAGTCCCTAAGCGTTTTGTACCCAGTATCCAAAAATCATGTTTTGCGAAAAATTCGTTTAAAATTTGCAAAAAGTGGATAGCGTTCAAATGAAACACTACAAAATCTGCAAAATATTTTTGAGATATAAATCTATCGATATACATATAAATCAAATTTCTCTGTTGCAAATGATGAACAAATTGTTTACTAAAAGTTAAAGTTTGCAGAAATTAAAGGTTTTGCATAACTCAGTTAAGAAATGATGGAAAAGTTGCTTAAAGACAAGAAGACTACAAGATTACAGACTTTATTAAAGGTTAAAATGAAAACAAGTGCCCTCTGCTGGCGATAATTGCTAGCCGTGCGGCGCGTCCAGACTGTACAAGCATTAAACGGAAATGCGTCCATTACTAATTCCAAATTGCCATTTAAGTAAATTTGAAATTTTGATAAATACCCAAGATTTCGAACGATGGTAGCAGTTATGGCACAATTACCGGCCGGTTACATGAGCCATCAACCTGTTATCGTGCTACTTAATGAGGTTTTACGAAAGTTAATGATAAAACAATAATGTCCAAAGTTTCGGGTAAATTGCCATTGTGCCGGTTGTGTTCGGTTCAGTGGAACGCAATTCGCCCACAGGTACATCGTCGGCTGGCAGAGACCGCCCTCGCCGAATAGAAATTATAACGCCGTGGAGGGCTGTGCCGTTCCAAAATCGATACTTGATAAAAGTTAATTATCGAACAATCAAATTGTTTGTGGGACTTTGTGCTGCGCACCGTCGACCAGCATGCGATCGGGGGATGATGCCATTGCAAAATGATGCTCGCGGAAAATTACATCTGCGGGGACATGGTCCCTGGTTTCAATTTGCAGTGTTTTGTCTGCGAAATTAATAACAATTAACGTTTCATATGTTCTGGGGCTTAGGCGGTATTTGGCCGGATTGGTTCCTCATTACGGGCGCGGTTCTCGATTTCGGATGCGGGCGCAAACGCCCCTAGATTGCCATTCAATTCTGGGAGAGATTTGGCAATTTTGGTCATTACTTAGCAGAGGATTTTATTTATTTTGTAAAATAGCTCAATTTGCAATCATTATCGGTCTATTTTCGGAATTCACTGGCGCATAAAGGATATTTATATAGGTACAGAAAAATAAAGTACTGGAAAAAGGTTCATATATGTACATATGTAAATGCTTATAAACTGCTAAGTCCATCAAATAAATTATTTTAAAGAGTCATTTTCTATTTAATTTTACCCAGTTGTCTTTCCCAATAGGCCTCATTAAATAATGATTAAATTCTACTTTAATACTTAGAGAAAGTCGATTGTATGGACCCTTGCTAATGAACTCAAATTTCGAACTAAACGTAATTTAAAGTTATAAAGTGTAAAACTTCTGAAAATAAATGATCCTCTATAAAAAAAAACAGGATTCTATGTTAAGGGTCTTATAAGAAAGCCTCATTCAAATTTGTGACAAAAATAACTATCCATAAAATAAAAGTTTATGAAGTTTTCTATTTATTCTTTAGCATATCTGAGAAAATTATTTTGGTTCTGTTTCACTTTTTTATCTTAAACGATAATACTCTTTTACTTAATTTTATTCATTTATATATAGTAAATTTTGAATGTGCAGAGTATTCGTACATTCTAAATACCTTTTAGGTTGATAATCTCAAAGTCATTCTGAATTCTCATAATTTGAGAAACGAAAACACTTTTTTTCAAAAATAAATTTGATGTAACCCCTAAAGACTATCTTTGCACTGCTCAAAAACGGATATTTGGTAGTTCAGAATTTGCATCAAACAGAATTTGTTTTTCTTAAATGAATTACCTACATTTGAAACTTATATATACAAAATATCAAATATGTATGTTTTAATTAATACTGTATAACGATTTAAATTGAGGACTTTACACTTGCAAACCCAGTTTTACTTACATGTATTGCCCGTTCATTACACTTTTTGTGCATACATACATAGGTACCTATACAAGTTTTTGGATTATTCGATATGATGAGAATAATAGCGACACTTTTTGAGTAGAATTTTTGACTGTACAGCATTTGGAAGAAATTAAGAAGACTCAATTCAACTCAAGATTTTACTTCTCCAAATATATGACCTTGGGAAATAAAGAACCCCAGCTATTATAACGTATAATTCAAATTTTTAAGTTTTAAGTTTTAAAATAGTCGTACTTAATTTAATCTTTCTTCAAAATTATGTCAGAAAATGTAAAAGTTATTACAGAGAGTAAATTATGTCAGGATGGGAAAACTAGGGCAAATGCATAAAACTTTATGCATTTTCTATTATTTAAACAACTGAGGTGATAGAGTATTGTTATTTGCGAATTTATTATAGAAATGAATTCTATTGAAATTGTCTATCATTTGCAAAAAACAAAACCATCTTTCTGCATAGTGCAATTTTCCACGAATGCCAGGCAAACAATAACCAACTCGAAAAGGTGCCGATAGCGTGAACACGGCACATACTTCAGCAGGTTGGCGCATTTCACAATAATCGCAGAACAGAGGTCTGAATATTGATTGCATCCATAAACCAGGATTAAACAAAAACTCGCGCCGCGCCCTCCAGTTGCACTCGGCTTTAGTATTCATCATTTGAATGGAATTCCTTAGCAAGTGCAAAACTTCCGCCGGATTGAGTCCGTGCCTTGTGCGGGGCTATGACCAATCCGAGGTGAAAATAGCTGCGGAACAGGAGCGCAACTTGCTCAAAGGAGTCGCTGAACCGGAAGTTACGGTGGGAGCACGCGGTAATATTTAAATAAATTTCTGTTCAAATAAAGAAAGTTGTGAGCCCCAGTAATCCGGTGAGCATGGGATTTTATTCACACCTGAATAAATAATAGAAAGCGAAACATCCGGCCGCGCTGTTCGAGGGCTGAATTGTTGGGCAACTACTGCAGCTGGCAAATATTAACATAAAGTGTCTTTGTGCGGATTTGCAACTTCGTCCCTCCCACGCCGGGACGTGCAGGTCTCGTCCCTTAAGCCAGGGACACATTTCGCATTATCCGACCGAAATTTGTGTTACGCTCGAAAACACGACTTTTGACAAATATCCCCATATTCAGGTCCTGGTCATCCCGGGAGTTCCGGATCGTAAATTTGTCCTCCACTGGTCGGTGGTTTCGTCCTAACCGAGGACAATGGCCGGTACACCGGCGGCAACCCGCGCCCCCCAGATGAAGCCCTTCTAATTGAATTGCTCCGTAATCGCGACACAAAGCCCCAGTTTTGTTGCGCGACGCAGCGATTTGGACCTGTTTGCGCTCGCCGGGAAAAGGCCACGCCAAGTTCGCTGGCTGGAAGCTTTCCATAAATCATCCAAGACGAGTTAATTAAAAGAAATGACTTATAAGACCGTCCCGTCGCCATGAATATGAATGAGCCCTCTGCTTTCCGAAGGCGCACCGCGAAATTGAATGAAAACACGACCGCGCGAAATATACTTAAACTTTCGCGAAATTTGCCAGATACTTAGGTGAAAGGATTTTAGACTGAAAGTTATTCGTCTCGATGGTGCCCCGCTTCCATGCTGAAAATGCAAAGTGTTTTCGTCATGCGATAAGTCCAAGTCTTATAAAATGTAAATAACTTTCAAAGTAAGAGATGATGATTATTTTATTTACTGAAGGTGTAGGGACAAATAAGTCTTAAGTTGGTCGGCCATTTCATTTAACCGTCTCTTTACGGGCTTTTTGAATCGTACTTTGCACGATATTTTGTTGTTGATTCCAACAATTAATGACAAAAACAACCCATTCAAATTCAACGAATCTTAAATCAAAATCAATACCAACTTGTTAAAAAAACTGATTTTAATTCGGTTGGTGCTGATTTTTATTTGGTTGTCGTTGAATTTGATTTGGTTGTGGTTGTGGATATTGCTGAAACGTTAAATTTAAATGCCATGATACACAATAGGATTTCTGCCTGAGACGGATTTCCATTTAATCCCATAGAAGACCCTAAATTGGGCTGTCTAAGGTAGAATTCACTACTTAACTATATACATAGTAACTAGTCAGCATTGACTTTGTTTAAAAATAAATATAATTATTATAATTTCTGATTAATTAACTATACTTACTCCCTGAGAATTTTGCACAACGAACTACAACAGCAATTCTTTAGAAATTCATACGTAGACAGATATTAAATTTGGCATTCATTTTCTCATAATATACACTACAAATAAGGTCAAATTTAAAATAGGTATCGGAGCTAAATGTTGTACTTTTCTGAACATTTTTTAAAACAATAAAAACAAATTTAGAAAATAATCATTTTTGGCTGACCAAGGTCTAAGTTGAACACAATTTTTATCTAGGATCCTATCATAGGCGTTTAATTATAAATTTAATTAGTTGATTAAACCAAGTTATCACTTCCAGTTTAATTGCAATTGGTAATCCTTAAAAAATTTATTTATTGAGGCTTAATAGCGCATGCCAGGTATTCGTTAGTTTTATTAAATTTTAAACAAATAAGACACACTCACTTACATTTACTTAATTTTTTGATCGAAAAGTATCTTTTAGATTAGAAAAACTGTGAAAATTTTTCAAAAACGACAGTTTTTATTATCTAAACATTATTATTCTCTTCAATTTTAAACAAAATAATCATGTCTTAAGAATATGAGGTATGATTTCCACATAATTAAACTTCTTAGTTTTTAAAAACTGAGATTTTGCAAAAAAATTTCTAGGGTAATTGTTAAGGTTCAGCACTTATTATGAGTAGGTATTTGAATGGGCATATCAATTTTGATACCGGCATTTTGCCAGTGGTTAAAATTGGAAGCATTAATTTTCAGTACTGGTTCCAAGTGCTTATTGTTCTAAGCCCTTTATGATGCAGAGGCTAACTTCCGTTTTTGTTTTTGCAATTCTAAATAATTGACGGCTTCTGTCATTCAGTTCCGGCAAAATTCAAATTTTAAGAAACATAAACTTTTACGATCCATTCGTTTTCCTTTCTTATCTGACGGCATTGAAGAGGTTCCTTTCAGTTTTGCCTTTGGAATTTTACTGCCCATATTTTCTCCCTTTTCGTATCGCATGAAAATTAAGAAGGGACTAAACATTAAATTTTACGGCATCGCATCGGGATGATACCTTTTCGGGCTGTTGTTAGCTTTTCAGCTCCATTGTTTTGGCGATTGTGCAATATTTAACATTTTATCGCCCTTTGATGGTCTGCAGTCTCCACGACGGTTGAGGCCATCAATTCAAAAGGGCGCTTTAGTAAGTCAGATGGAGTCGAGGGCCCAAAACGGAATGGAAGCGAAAATTATATCACTCAAGATTAGATCTCTTCTATTTGCGATTTGTTGCTCTTCGGGAAATTGTAGCCCATTTATTTTTAACTATATCTTGGTATTAGGATCGTCGTCCAACCTTCTGTCAAAGTGTATTTATATAGGTTTTTGTACTACCATTGACATATTATCAATCATGTTTTAATGGAAAAATGTACTTTAATGTTATCTTGTTTATTAAGATAAAGGTTTTAGTAAAAGAGGCCGAAATAAGTAATTCATTTGTAATAAATGCAGTATAGTAAACTTTTGAAAATATTTATTAGAAAAAAATTCATATTAATGGTCCACCCAATATTTGAATTCTTTGCATTTTCTTTTGCAACATTTTAAATCCAGGGAAGTTGTTTAAATATTTTAAAATAAAAGCTCTAAACATTCATGTGCAACTTATTCCAAATTATTACAACTAAATAAAACAAAACTACAACTTTTGCAATAATTTTTTACTATTAGTTTACAATTTTTAAGACTGAAATAGTCGTTATAGACATTTAAATCATTAGATATTATTGGAATTTCAAAATTTATATCTTTGAAGTTGTTTTTTAAAAAATTGTTACCTAAAGAACAGTTTGAAAAAATTTCTATAATGCTATGATATAAGGCCTAACGAACATATAAATTTAAATTTCGCTATTTAGTTTATTTGGGTCGCAAAGATTTGACATACATAGGATGAAAATATCCTTCAGTACAATATATTTCGCACATATTACCTACATTACTTTCATAATCAGAAATTAAAAATCAAACACTCTTAAAGATTTAAAAATTGCTGTATTCGGAGATTAGTGAAGGCCCTGTCATAAATTTGGCTGACAAGTTGTAATATGTATATACTAACGATTTTAAAAGGGTCATAACGTATTTTATGTGATAGACTACAATAAAATATTAGGTACTTTAAAATTAAATAGTCCTATGATACCAATATATGAACATTTTTTAAATTTCTGTTAAAACTAAAAATCTTCGCCTGGATCGTAGGTCAATTTTTTAGAGACTATACACAGGCAACAAAAAAAAAATTCAGGTAAAAACGTACTTGAGTACTGTTAATTTGAACCAGATAATAGCTAATAGATAGCAATATAATTGTAAATAGTCAATATATAAACTCAAATAAATTGTCTCTATGAAGCCATATTAAAAAGCAGCCGCAATTACGAATGAGTAACATGCAGCAGAATCCTGGTGCGGTTTAATGGACTCCTTACAAAAACGAGTCTGATACCCTGGAAGAGCGCCAGAAGAGAATAAACTCTGGATCGCGCACATGTTCCATCTACCTCGAGAATTTTACTCCATCGAAGGAAGCAGCAGAGTCAATCTGTACTTTATTTACAAAAGCTAATTCAGAGAAATGTATCCTTAGAACAATTTCCGCAGAAGCATACTCAGTTCCTGATATTTGCATAAAATTGCGCACGACCGCTTAAGGAAGGCTGAACAAGTCCCAGCCGCTGACGTTTCGATGCAATCAAAACCCGAAGACTTGCCACAGGATAAACAAGGAATCAGGAACGACCTGCGAAGCCATCTGCTCCTTGACTAGAGCCCAAGATCTATAGAAAAAGCTTTGACGGGAACGAAAAGTCTTCCAGAAAATTTGAATACGACCAGCTCATGAATAAAAGATGAGCCGGGAGCCCTCCTGGGCCCGGGGGCTTCTAAAGGGCCGTTCTCCCTCAATGGTTTCTTCTGAGGCGTTCATATTTCTTCCATAAATTTGGGCCCGGGGACGGGGACGGGGGCGGTCTGCGTGTTTGTTTACGTGCAGATTGAATTCATTTAGGCGGGCCTGTCGCTGGGGACCTGCACCGTGTCAACTGAAGCGGAGGTGCAGCCGTCGTTCGTCATTCCCGGACAGCCCCCCAGAAATTGGACTCATCCGACAGCTCCATCAAAAATACATAACATGCCTTGGGGGTCACGGCACTCTTCCTGCGAAGTGAACTGGCGCTGAACCCTCAGAACCCCCAGAACCCTAAAGTAACCCCCTTTTGCAGCGGCTGGAAGTCGGAAGAACCTCTAACCGGGAGGAGTCGCTTATCCGACCGCAAAGCAGCTAAATGCCTGAAAGGGAAAGGTTTCCAGTTTTTTAAGACGTAAACAAAAAATTCATTAAACGAAGTCACAAAAGGCTTCTTAGAGGCCTCTCCGGATAAAATCATCTAATTAAAAAATATTTTGCGGCACGGCCGGAACCCGCATTTTTATAAGCCGTCTTTGTGCCGCAGGTCGGGTGGATCCGGCTTGCATTTAGAGTTGCCGGGAATAGTAGGAGTTGGAGTTGGAGTTGGAGTTGCCCTAAGCAGGGCCGTCCTTTGCGATCCCATCCCACCCCCGCCCCCTACGTGGTGCCGTGTAATCTTGGGGAGAATGAAAAGTCATTAGGGAGCGGAAAAGAAAATAATTCATCCAAAGCTCCTCACGCTAACTGACTCCCTGGCCCCCGATCGATACTTCATTTTCCCGGGGGGCGCAGACGGGAAAGTCAAACCGGAGCGATGACGCTCTACTTGTTTCATTTCGCGAATTAAAGCTCCACAAATTCGTCTCGAAGATTCTTCTTACTTTCGCGGGATGAGATGCAGCCCTTGCAGAACGCGGGGTTCCCAGGTACCCCCCGCAGCCTTCTGCCTGAGCTGTGATGAGGGATTTTTGTGCCAAATGGCGCTGCACCCAGTTCTGTTAATTTAAGGAAATGGGCAAAGTGATAATGTGCACTTTTCTTTTTCTTGAGGGAAACGTATGCAATTATCTTAAGACGTTTTCTTCTTCTGTCGTTTAACATCTTTTTCTCAGGCTATATTACTAAAATTTCTTATTTAAGGATTTGCATCTCGAAGTCAGGTAATATATGTGCATTTAAACTTATCTATCTTTTTTATGTAGAATATGTTCAATATGTAATCTATTTTCTATTCTATAAAATACACTACACTGAGGCTTACTTCGAGACTATTATTTTAAATTGTCTTCAAGTAGTAAAGTAGATGTGTAAGATTTGTCTGAATTCAATTCATAATTTGAAACTGTAAGCACTTTTATTTCAACTTTATAAAAAAATTAGAACTTTTACATTCCGAGCTGATTTTCTCCTCGAATAGCCTCGAATACCTTTAAATTAGTTAATTAACAGAATTATTTCAATTAATGCATTGACTTTTCTGAATTATATTTATCCTACATTAATTTAATTTAAATAACTAATATGCACTATTTTAATATAGTTTTGAAGCTCGAGAAATTCGACTTTTGATATGATTGATTTCTAAAAAATTGATTACTTCAGCCGTTATTGAAGTTAAAACAAAAGTATATGCGAAATAGGATTTGCCTTCTAAAGTCAAAACTAAATAAATAATAGTCATTAACACCAGAATCATTTACAGAAGAAATAGTATTTAAATTTGAGAGCTCTGCAATTTGGTTTTATTTAACTTAACATCAATTTAATTTTACCATATATGCATGAAATCGACCCTAAAAGTCAAACATCTATTCATAAATTGGAGTACCTAGATAAAAATGAAACTTCGGTTCACATTTAAAGAAAATTTCAATTATCAAAATTCTCAAAAACTTGTTTAACATTTTTTTCATATTTGTTAATTTGTTAATATATAATTTAAAATAAACTTTGTTGGTCTAGTGAATTTGGTAATTTAAGTTAACAAAATTAATTTGTTTATTATAACCAAAAAAACGGTACGATAAATCTGCCCATTATTTGGTAAGCGTAAATTCGATTTTTGGTTCTTTTTACCAATATTTTGTTCTCAGTGAATATTATACCATAATTTTTGGAATTAATTAAAACGAGAATATGGGAACTTCAATATTTGCGAACGCAAAAACAAAGTTACACCTAGCACGATAAATTATGAGAAGGATATTTAAAAGTGAACAAAAGCAGACAGCGTTAATGGTAATATAATTTGCCCTGCGTCCACTGAGATCTTTTAATGAAGAGATCATTTTGATTGTGGAAAATTAAAAGAATTAAATTATTTTCCGACATACCCTGAAAATGAATACCTCAAAATGAGTTAAAAGCTGCACAATTCCAAAGTTGCAATCTCGCCCGCAGCCGCCGGGTCCAGTTGAAATCGATGGATTTTTAATAAAACTTACCGCTCGACTACTTGCACTCAGTCTGCTTAATTATTCAACCGTTGTTACTCAGGTCGAAACCGCATAAATTAATTATCAGTTCCATTAGGTGGAATCTGTTTTGCATGTTCTGATAATTAAATCATTTCTCTGGGGCCTCTTTATAACTGCTCCCACTTTCCATAAACTAAAATTATTCCAGAGTGCGATTCGTCCATTAATTATTCAGAGCCGGAGCCCCCAAATATTGCGGCTAGATGCAGTTGGATGAAATTCGCTTCGATGCGCCCCGCACGGTTTACATCCCCGAAAATTGAGATAAATTGTGAAACTTTTGAAAATTATTGGGAAAATCAGGCGGAAATCGCGATTTTGTTCGACCATTTTGTAGAGATTTGATGGGGTCTAACCGAAGTATTAATGGCGGAACTTTACCTAGGGGTCAGCATCTAATGGCTGCAATTAAAAGTAAATGACTTCTTTAGTGTTGTTTAAAAAATGGAGCCCTTCTTAGGAAGCGGGTGTTATTTGCTTTCGCTTTCATTAAAATAGCTTCTGCAGGATCGACTAGTGGAAGCAGCTGGCTAGGGGCAAGTAGCCGAGATAACGCAGGACGTAATGATATGCAAACAAAAACACTCCGAGGAGGATATCATGGCGGAGCTGTTATTATATCAAAGGGACGAGTAATTAACAGAAGACGAAGATAAACAGCACAAAAGAGGAAAAAATTAACAATGACAGCGCTTAAGATTTGCCGGTATGCAAATGAGGCACTTGAATTTAAACTGTAGAAAATTTACTGCATCTATTCAACAGACTGACACCGGGAGTTGCGGGGGTGGCGGAAATACGGCAATCCGTCGGGACGCCCGCCGACGTCGACGCTCCATCGCTCCGCAGCTCCACTCAAGAGCGAAATAAATTGCCAGGATTAAGTAAACCGAAGTTACCAGCGATATCTTTTTACATTCCTTTTGAGAATGGCCGGCACTGTCTATTCAATCTCGCAGATAAGGACGAGACTTGAAAGGAATTTATTATCGGACCCCCACATTCCCAGTCAGCGATTTCGTGGATCCCTTTGTCCTCTATCCGGGAGGAAATTCGCCCCGGCGATCATTATTTGTAGTTGACAAATTGAGTTTACATTCGCAGCCCGAATTGAGCCTTTGTGCCAATTTCAGAAGACGAAACTCTGGCAGAAAACCTATGGGCATGAATTTTTGGAAAAATCAGCGGTTTTCAGTCGCATTATTAATATTTATGGATCGTAGCGAGGACCCCAGTGAGTAAACTTTCCTGATAGCCTTCACCCCCATGTTTCACTCGCTCACGCGAATCCTCGCAGGCATATAAATCATTTTGGATTATTTGTGGGAAAACTTGCAAATTACAACATATTTCTTTATCCAAGGCAGGGAACCTCACATATTTTAATTCCTGTCAGTACCAAACCATTTTCGGGTTTTTGCCTATCGCGCACTATGAATTTTCGCATATCCGCGAGCGCTGATTTCCCTATTGTTATTGAATGATTGGCTCATCGAATATTTCAACAAATTCCACATATTTTCCTTAACGATTAGCTTGTTATGAATTCTGTGAATGCTACTGCACCAAATATGCGCACTTTTATATTCTTTCCAAAGAATTATATTCAAAATTTAATAATCTCAACGATTTAAATCTATAATGACTTTTTTCTCAAAACTTAAAACAAAGCAACATGATTGGTGCTATACAATGCATAAATTTTTATTCAAACCATAACGTTTTCGCGTATTTTTAATATATTGAATATGAAATCGAACATTTTTATATTTCTGTCTGCAATAAATTCATTTAAAAACTTTTAAAATCCACATAGCGATACCAAAGGTAACACAACAGCCCCTAATCTCAATTTCACTCACTAAAAATTTTTGTACTCGAAATGTGCACTTTGGTAGCGAAAAGCTACGTGATTCATGGAAAATAATCCTTAATTTATAAGCTTGGCTAGGTGGACAGTGCAATTTGATTTAGCAGACGCTTTTATCCCTAGTCGATATGGAAGGCAAAAATATTTTATGAATTTTTTTCCGTACATATCTCTAATTTATGTCTAAACCTATGTAAATATATAACAAAGCTATAGATTGTCTAAAATATAAATAAATACGATGGGAGGAAGGCAACATGTATGTAGGATCAAAAACTAAACGTTTATTAAAATGCTCTTATAAATATAAATACTTGGAATGCAACTATACAAATCTAATCTGAAATTAAATTGAGAGAAAATAATGGTTTTCTTTGTATCTAGATTGGTATATTATATTATTAACGGAAATAAACAAAGTTGATATAAAGTGTTTGATTTACTGTGTCTGTAAATTCAAAAGAACATATAGAATAAAATTCTTAGAATCGCGAAATTCAATTTTATTATTTTCTGAATGCAGCTTTGCTATTTTTAGACAAAAGCAAAAGCATCGATTATTGGGTATAATTCGATTCAATTTTATTTTTGCATCAATTGATTCGACTGAACTGTTTCAAATTTTTTATTTGAAACATTTACATAAATTTAGTAAGAAAATTCTAACCTATAGAGGACAGAAAATTCCTAGAAATCTAGATACGAAATTTTTGAATCCGACTCCTTAGGATCCAAGTGTACAAATTTGCCTTATTTTACGTCCGATTTTTCCATGCAAATCAAATAAAACAATCATAACTTAAATCATCGTCCAAGCATTTTTTCAGCTTTAAATTGGGTGTCATTATTCAGAGGAAATTTAAAAATATAATTGTAAAAAGCAGAAACAGTTTTGTAAAGCTGCTCTAATGCAGTAGAAAAAGACGATATTACCTTAACAAAATGTCTGTAGATATTTCGTTTCTGTTTAATTTATTTGAATGTGTTCCTGAAAACCCCAATTTTAGCTAAAGATTCTAGGATTTTGTTTTTTTCTTACAAAAAAGGTAAGATATTATATGTATTGGAGTTGTTATATTTCATTATCATAGACTTATCTACATCAAAATATCGTGGTTTAGTTGAAATAAAATATAATAACAAATGTGATATATGTATTAGTTTTAAATCTTATCGATACACAAGTTGTATAAGCAAGAGAAGTTTTTAAAAGATTTGAAAAAAGTATCACAAAATTCGTTATCGATTGCTGAGCATTTGAATACATTTTTTGGTAGACCAACGAACTGACATTGAATTTAATTTGATTGTGAGATATTATGACTTTTGAAACTCGAAATATCTCGAATATTTATTTTCAAAATTTCTATTGAATTTCTATATCATTGTAGTATAAATACATTATTTAGAGAAACTTGCTTGGAAAGAAAATATTTTCACTAAGTTTTTAGAAAGCTAATAACATACATACATACCTGTACACTGAAAAAAAATAGCAATACTAAATAATCTTTTGTTGATTATCAGCCAATTAATTGAATTAGTTGTTATAACAATTTAAAGTAGTAAAGTCAACTAAAATAGTTGAGAAACAAACTAATTTTAAATTTTAAATTTAAATGTTTTTCTCACTGTTTTAGTTCTATCAACTAATTTAATTAGTTGGCTGAAAAAATAGTTAATTTTGCTGCTCTTTTTCTTTCAGTGTATGTAGCTATAAATTTGAATGGTCAAGTAGTAGTTTTTGTAAGTTTATCATGAATTATCCCTTGTTATTTTTATCGATTTTACCAAAAATGTAGTTCGCTTGTAAATCCTTAAAAAGCATAGACAATTACAGTCGTATAAAGAAAAAGTCGTCCTTTGTCTCCAAAACGAGCACCCAGCAGCAACACGAGCAACTCGCAATTCAATGATAACTTTTCGCGAATATTGCAGAACGAATTCGCCTCGTTTCGAATGGGGCACGTATCGCAGTTGCCATTTTAGGCGAGACAATTTAGTAAATGCCGTCGAACGCGTTTGCACTGATTTCGGTGCAAAACTGCACAACCGAGCAACACAAACGAGGAAAACGAACGAAAGTCTGGACGTGCCGCAAATATTAAGTCGAATCGAATCCGATCTAATTAGTATTCACTGGCGGATTGGGGTGGATTTTCCCCAGTTAATTACTAGAACTAGTTAATTTTTGAGGCTGCTCCCTTCGCAGACGGGGCCGTATGGGTGGGTAAAAGTGCAACTGATCAAATTGCTCCGTTGAGCAAAAAACCAGAATATCGGACGTCCTATTAATTTTAGATTCGCTCTAGTGTTATTTATGAGTGCGCCCCAGGAACGTGTGGGTAATTTCCCTGATTTTTCCGCCGTGTAGGCAGGGTTGTCTGGGTAAACCCAGTTTTATCAGAAATGATTTGCATGAGTTGGTGGCAAAATTGTCTATGCCGCCCCGAGAGCCCCGAGAGCCCCTCTTGACGGTTGCTTTTTGGTGGAAGCCATAAATTTTATCTCAAGAAAATCTAGGAGTAAACCCTCGTCGGATAAAATTTTAATCTTATTAAAAGCGTCAACAGGGTGGAAATACAGAGCTACACCACTCAATAAAACAAAAGCTCCTCCAGAGCATTAATCTGAGCGGCGACAAAGTTGAAGGCACTCAAAAGCTTAAAACAGCGTGATATAAACGTTTGTGATGGCCGTGTTAGGCAGCAGAATGTCTTAATATTTTTTCTCGTTTTATTACGTATCTTCTGCGGAGTCTCAAGTTTCAGGCATTGAAAATAATACGACGTCTTTGAAGCGGTGCGATAGCTTCTATAAATTTCCCTCAATAAAATTTAAAGTATAGAGTTATTCAGTATTCACGTTACTTGTAGAGGTACGTAACAGTTCTACCTTAATTTTTTCGCTAAAACTCAAAGACTTACTAACAAACTTATTACTTACTTTTGCGCGTTTTATTTCTTACCTCTAAATTTTACATTTAAAAAAACTTAGGCCAATACGACCGTAACAAAACACCCTTTACCTATAACTAATAAATATATCTTTCATATGCTTTTGCTAAAACTAAGACAACTTTCGACAATTTCTCCAATTCAACGAATTTAACTAAAATTAAATACTATCATACAATACTTTTATACGAATCTATAACACACACTATCAATTTGAAAACTGCGAATTCAATATAGCGCCTAAAACGGGATTTAAATGAAAATTGGAATCTAAAGAAACAGAGTTATTGCGACTCCACTTTCGAAACATAGACGAAAAAAAAAATGTTAAGTGAAAATTACGAGGCACTATTTTATCATAATTTCGAAATTCAAGCCATAATATAGCAACTGATTTTTATATATTCCAAGGATTTCGAATGAGAATTAGCGTCAAAATAATTCGATGACACTTTCGAATCTACTATAAATATTACAATTCACTACTAGTTTGAAATAGTTCAATAAGTATAATGTACGTTTTAATTTTACTCATAAAATTAAATTGCGTTTTTGCGTGCAAGTAACATTTATTTCACTAAGAGCACAACTTTTCGACTAGGTTTCCGTATAAAAATTAAAGTTTATGATTTGTTTCAATTCTGGCAAAAAATTTAATCCTGTGTTACCATTCTAAAAATCGGAATTCTCAAGAAATGAAATTAAATTTAAAATATGAGGAGTGTAATATAGTGACCACAATTTTTTTGTAATAATTGAAAAGATTTCGATGAAATTTATTACTGGGATTATTTTGTGGAAACTATTCATTGATTTGCTATCAAAATTTCGCCATGCAAAATGGCAGGTAAAATAGGGCGAAACAATTCTTTGATTTCTAATTGAAGGGATTTCCATAAAAGTTAAATAAATAAATATCGTAAATATTTGATATCAAAATATTGAGCATTTAAATGTGCGGCGAAAATTTTTAGCAGGAAAATGTTTTTTGATAATGCTTTTATATCACATCTCACATCACTTCAGATTTTAGTAGCACTCCTAAAACTGGATGACGTTCCAAACAAGAGTATTTGAGAAGTACATTATCGACTCCAAAAATAGATACATATGTAAGTATCTAAAGTTATAAATATATGTTATTTCACGTGTAGGTAAAATTTCTTAATTAATTAATTCCCTGAACATTTTCCAATTTCATTATGCGGAAATTAAACTGAAAAGTTATCTCGCTTGATATTGCTTTTTCTTTTAACTCAAAATATTTTTCCGAGTAATACTTTATTATGTAGTGTAGATGCGAAAAGTTGAATACCAATATATAAAAACAAAATTTAATTTTAATTAGAATTTCTTCGTCCGCTAATAACCTAATAATAGAGTTTGCTCTTCAAAGGAATTTAAAATGCTGTCATTTTATTATATCTCAATTAATTTCAAGTAATAAAAGATCAAACAATAATTTCCTAGAACCTCGATTAGTTATATGATTGCTTTTTGGAAAAATTTCCAGGAATTATTTAAAAGTTCTTTTTGATATAAGGTAACAACAACCTGCGGTTATCTTTTTAGAAGGCCCACGCAATACCAAATTTAATTAGGTACTTTTATTTCAAATTATGTTTGCAAAAGTTATATATATGTATTATATATAACTTCATAAATAAATAATACCTTATAATGCAACTATATCTTATCTGTGTATTATTTGGAACCATACGTACATATATGTATGTATGTATACAAGTGCAAATTGTCCCATTTAATCGTTGTTGCTGGCTCCATAGAATTAGTCCAAGGAAATGGTAGAGAAGAGCAAAATGGCAAATATTTGTCGAGGATTTCCCTTGAAAGAAGGACGGTTATTCAATTCAAATTCCCAGAAACCTGCCAAATGCCTTGAGCACACATAGCCAGTTTTTGGCACGTGGCATTCCATAGCGTAGTTAATCCCAGAAAATCATCCCCCGAGAGAGATGTCCTTAGAGATCGCTTATTTGCATTGGATTCGACTTGCCCAGCATAATCGATACTTAGTCAACAATGAGGAATTAGGGATATGATAATCTCTAAGCAAATATCAGTTCACATCGGTGGCAGTCATATGAACCTGGAGACGGGGCTAGCAGAGTTTCCGCTGCTTGAATTGTCTGGCTTCGACCGAAATCCCTTCGAACCAATAAGCCGGAAAATTGACTGTATCCCCAGTCTTTGTCTGTTTGCATACCCAACTTATGAATTTGTTACGTCATACTTTGATAAAGTTGTTTGCGATAATACTCCGAAATTTAATATTGTGCCTCAGCCTGGCAACGAATATCTAGTTGCGCTCGACTGGAGGCTGCGACGGAGTTATGTGACGACATCTCATAACACTTCGATCAAACTCCGGCTCAGCAAGCAGCATATCATATATGTATGTATGTACAAACGTCATATGCAGAAGTGGGATATTCTTGTAAAAAATGGGAATTGTACCTGTAGCTGAACGACGCGACGGAGCAATTCACGTACTTTCAAAGAAAAATTCATAGAACTCTTCTTCTGTTCTGTCTTAATTAGCAAGCTTGTGAGTTAATAATAATTAGGACAAGAATAGTTTTGTGAATGGAAGAATAAAGCTCATTATTATCACGCGGAAATTTCTCTTTGCCCCTAGAAATCGGCGCTATTGAAAGATTCTCATAACGAAAGGGACCAATTAGAAAACTTCTTGAAGAAGCGAAGAATCCGCACTTCAGCGAACTTATAACTTTGCTAGTTCTTCGTCCCTGAACAGCTTAATGCGTCACGTATTAAAAGACGAAGAAGAGAAAATTTTCTTGATTTTCATTTTAATTATCTTTCCAGCTCATGCCCGGTCTGCGCACAGAATATAATCCCACGCAATTAAGTAATTTCTGAAACAAGCAATTAATAAAAATTTCTTCTCGTTTTCTTCGAAATTGATTGAGAACAGCAAATTAAGTTGATGGCAATTAGCGTAGGATCCTCCTAATGAGCGGAGACATGTTTCTTTCAGCTGCTGTAGGTTTCTGAACACCTCCCTGTTAAATGCCATTTAGTGCATTTATACACGCCCAGGTACTTTAGCATGATGAGTAATAAATCTGGGCTCCGTTTTTATTCTCTGCCATCTCTGTCACAGTTCAACGACTAAGGAGGACAAAAATCACGGAAGGAAAAGTTACTCTTTTATACTTTCAGACTTTATTGCCACAGTTAATTGAGGTTTCTGAAGTACAGGAGGCGCCGCGCAATTTATCTATCTTAGAATTCAAATTGCATAACATGCACTTAAGGAGCTATAGTTTTTCTTATACGTTACAGATATACTACATATACTATATTGTTTCTTTTGAATTAAAAGGGAATTCAACAATTTGTTCACATAACTTGTTAGGGACAGTTATTTCACACAAAGTTAGATATAAACCCCCAAAACATTTTTGCGACTACACAATGAATTTTCTTAATTTTTATTACATATAGTATGAAATACATTTATATAGACGAATGATATAATTTTACATTAACAGAACAAGTAGCTTTAAAAAGAATGGATAAGTGTTTATAACAAAAGACAAACACATTTTAAATATTTGTAAGAAATTAAACGAGTCCTGTTAATATATCTTTTTAGCGTTTTAGCATTTATTTCGCCATGTTATAGCCGGTGATGTCACCGCCACCTAAACTACTATTTTTGAATATAGCTGAAAAATATTCACGATAGACAAGTAGGCATTAGCAGACTAACTTATAACATATGGTTGGATCTGTAAAAACTTCAAAAAACTCCATACAACCTGACTAGGACCCCGACACGCTCTTGACTGGCTTTCATAAGAATTTGACTGGTTTTGTTTGCCCAAAAATATTTGTCGTTCACATCAATTATTTTATAAAAGAGAATTGTAACATTTTTTACTTAGTACTTATATTTCGGCAATTTTATAAATATACAGTGGATTACTAGAAAATTTCTTTTAGAATGCTGTCAGTTTTCCAAACCTCTCTGCGATATATTTTCTTATGTGAGAAATCAAGGACTAGGCTGTTAAAGCCCTTTTCGGATTCAAATTTTATTTTATACCTATATAAATTTTTAGTCCTGTTTTGAAAAATTTAAAAAATATATAATGCAAAGAAATTGTTGATATGTCTGATATGAATTTTTGAATTATTTCTTTGACCCATAAAAAGAAACACAAATTAATTATCTCCCCATTCCTTGAATTGCAAATTTAAACTTGTGATGTATTTTATATAATTTGGGCCAATATTATAAAAATACGTAAAAATTCAGAGTATGGCGGAGACTGACAGACAGACGTCGTGGTGATTCCTAGTGTTCTGTTTTTTTTTTTACAAATTTGTTAGGTACGAAACACAACAAATGAATACAAATTTTGAATATATTGAAATTGAATATACTTACTGAAATTTGTAACTTTAAGCTACGTTTAAAAATGTTTCAACATTTTGCCCCTGTGTTCGCATATATGCTAAGTTAGCAATCATGAAAACATTGAATTTTGTATTCAATTTTGAAATTGTTTTCACAGCTCACACCTCTTACATGCAAGGGTTATGTTCGAGTAAATGTGGTTGTTAGTACCCTAAATAACTACTATCGCGTAATGCGATCCGCCGTACGGGTGGCTGCGTTGGAAATAAAGGATAAACATAAAATCAGCATAAAACCAATAAGCCACCTCTCAATTGCGTTACATCGCGCAAATATTCGGAGCATGCGACAATATTGCAGCAATATCGCCGAACAGATTCTAGGAGCAGTGCGCCACGCCGCGCCGCGACGGCAGAAATGCTTTCGCGCGAGAGTATGAAATTTAATTTCCGTTGAGGATTCGAGTCACGCATCGAGGCACGCATTCACCTTCAATTTGCAAAGCAATCCACATAAAATTTATTGATGAAGGCGCGGGCACGGGCGAAATCGATAAAAATCAATTTATCTCTCCGCTGGGAAAATTGCTTCGGGTAAAAAAGAGGAGAAGACATTTTCAGTGCTTGAACTAATAAATCGAACAATCGTCCAGAAAAGTGCACAACATTCATTTTTGCCAGTTTTACTCCTTCGCACAGCCCGGCGTCAGACAGAGCGGGTTTTGTGCGGTCGTAAATTCAGTTTTGCATACCGTCCTTGGTCCAATCCCCCCGTTTTCCCAGAATTGAAAATTCAATGGGAGAATTTCCATCTGAAGCTTTCAATTTGCCTTAATGGATAAAATGTCTGGTCGATCCGGAGCAGTTCTTTAAGTCCCGCCGGAAAGCTTTTCCCGACCTTTTTCAATTACTCGGGGGACTTCAAAAGAGATTTCAATATTTTTAGAGATTACTGGGGCAGACGTAAGACAATTTTCCATAAACGGAGCTAACTTTTTTATTTGAGGTAATTCCAAAAATTACTTTAAACCAGCGAAGTGCTCCGTCCCGCCTTTAAAGAGTCTTGTCACAGTTGCCACCTTCCGCGAAGTCTTTGCTCCGTCGCGGAATATTTACGTCCACTAAATTGCTGCTTCTTGTAAAACTTACCCCATAAAGCAATTAAAATGAGCCTCAATTCGGCTGAAAGTAAAGTTCTTAAAAAGGGAGGACCATCATAAATTCCACGCCATTGAACTGTCTGAGTGGGTTGCAGCACGATTTCCATAAATACAGACACCCAGGGGTTGCTCCCTCAGGATGACTTTGAATTTTATGTTGACATTGATGTGAGCACGAAAATGCACATCTACAAACATGTTCGAGACGAAACGAATAGTTCTTAAATTCTGTGTTTTCCTCGTTTCGATAAGTTGATACATACATATATAAGTTTTACTCAACTTTTCCAAATTTTAGCACTTCATAGACAAGTATGTACACCTAATTGTAGAGCTGTTGTTTACAGAAATTTAACAATATATGTATCTATTGTATATTATATATAAATTAGTTATGAATTTAAAACTAGATTTTTAAAAACAAGCTTTTATCGTATTCTACTTGTCGAACCCTTTCATTTGATACCCAAAAAATGGATATGCACAAAAAAAAACTAGTCCTCCATCTTGGGCCGTCCGCCATATTGGATTTAGAATGACGCCAATTAGCTAAGCATTTATTGTCATCCAAACTAAACTTGTATGCAAAATTTCATCTCAATTGCTTTAAAATTCAGTTGCAAGATTTGACCCGAACGTACATACAAACATTGCAAATTAAATAGAAGCTTGTAAATAAACACAACGATTTTATCCGAGGGTCTTCATGAATGAGTGAAGAATAAACTAAACACTAAATATAACTATAACCATATTTAAGAGTAGTCTATTTAAGCTGCAGCCCAGGAGCCAGCACCAAAAAATAATTCAAAAACTTCTATTTTGAATAAACTCAAATATGTATATAAAAATCGTAGTTTCAATACTGTTTCGGGGTCATGTAAAAATCATAAAAGACGTCGAGTTATTTTGTAGCCGCAATAAAATTAGCGACTAAGATTATTTGACACTTTCGTTTTAAATCGGATCGTTTAGGAATAAAATGCGTTATCTGAATTACATTATGTAAATATTGCTTGTTTACTACATTCCTTTTTTTTATCTTGCATTGGTCTAACATGTTTACTTAGTATTACAATAGACATAATCTGTTCAAATAATTACCGTATACAGTACAATAAGCCAATATAAGTCTTTACAAAGCATTAACTCATAGAGCAAAACATTTAAAATAATATTTGGTTGTGGTGCCTAACCTTAAATCGAACATTTATAATACTTAAGATTATTAAGATAATTAGTATTATATTATACGGATTAAGAGTATTTAACGAGAATATATTAATACTATTCAGGACTAATCAAAATATAAATAAAAATTAAATTAATTTAGGCAAGTCGTTTTATTTTATATATTTCTTTTTTTTCAAAACTTCAAAGATACTATACGATTTTGTTTTTTTCCTGTGTATAAGATACTGATGATGTTTAGTCCCAAGAATACATTCACGACTGATTATATCAAATATAAATAAGGAATCATCTGCTTTCATACTAAATATCTTAACCTCTAAAACTAACAATTTATTAGCATAGTAATATGATAGAAAATTTGAATTAGGTGTTAGTATTAAAACGGATTCATTTCAGTAAAACCAGGCATATAGAAATTTAGACTTTTCCGCTTCAGGTAATGACTAAAGCAGTTGATATGCGACCTATAAAATAGCAATTAAAAACAAATTATCAACGTGTAATTGTATATCGATTGGATTTGGTTCCCATGGGAACTTCTTCCAGTCTTTCGATTAGCTCAATTTATTGATGACTTGTTGTCATGAGAATTTTTCATTACATTAAGATTTTTTTAGATTTCTTTTTGCAGAGACTTCGAGTTGTAAATTCGCAAAATATTAGCTTTCAATGATGTACAATATTGATTGGGTATCAATTCTGAGCCTTAATAATAAAAGTTTGTTTTTAATTATAAAAATAAAATTAGTAAGTTATATACCTATTCCTTAATTTAATGTTCAATTTGACGTTTTCAAATGCAGCTCTTCATACATAGAAACACCGGAAAAGCATTAAACACCCAACCGCGCAGCTAGAGTAAAAAAACTTTAAACGCAATAATCTTGAACTACCAATTTTCAGCTACCTATTTTTTTTTAATAACATATATGTATGTATCATAAAAAATAATTAAAATTAAACTCTACAAAACGCTTGCTTAATTTCTTTCATTATAGTAATTAAATTGAAATAATTTAAATGCAAATTGAATTGTTGGGTTTGTTGTAACAAAATAAATATTTTATTGGCATGTGTATAATAAAATCTATAATTAGTATTTGCGCTAACGAGTAAAATTAAGTAATTTAGATTTTAACATTACTTATTGGCGTCATTGTTAGAACAAGTTACTGGTGGAACAACTTTAATAGCCATTTCGAACGCGATAATGACTTTAATAAATTTTCAAATTAGCTCTAGTTAATGACTTAAGCTTGTAAGCAGCGCACGAAACGCAGTCGACCAGGAGAGGATTCGTGCCATCAGCCGCATGTAGTTTGCCCATAAAATAGACTCACCATTATTTTTTTAATAACATGGCGAAATAATCCAACTACTCACGAAGAGGACAAGCGCTCGTTTGCATATTAATCCGAGCCAGAGTATCCTCAAGGTGCACGTTTGTCGCTAAATTTGTGCACTTAACCAGGAAAACGGTTAGGTAATCCAAAAAACCACAATTTGCCGACATTTTTACAAGGTGCCCAATTATGATGCGATAGCTTATCGCTTTCAGCCCATAAAAGGAACAATAAAGCTCCGGTAAGCAGGTTTTAGTCGTCGTCGCGTGCTAGTCGCGATTTTGCCGGTCGCGCAGCACAATGGAGACTCTGGAAGCAATTTATTAAGCGGCTTTATCCAAAGGACCAAAGGAATAGTTTAAGAGTAATAATACGTTCCACGCTAGGAGGCGCGCCAAAGGTGGAATGTGGAATGAGGTTAGTAAGTGCTTAAATACTTGCCCCACAAGCTCTGGCTCAGCAAAAAGGGTTATTAGATTTAATTAAACGATCCCTGATGGCTCAATTCGAGCGAAGCTCCACCCGGGTTCTACAAGGCCTGAAAACGCGGCTGTAAATCAACTGTCTTGTAAGCAATCAGCAGAAACTAATTAAGGATGTGACTCCATCTGCAGTTGCATCTCAGTCGCATTCATTTCCGTAGTCATAGAACTGCAGCTGGAATGGAACTCGATGTCAGACACGGTTGTAAATTGTAATGGGTGGCATATTCCGAGCTCGACTTCCTCATTCACTGCTAAGTTAGTGGCCAAGTACCTCATAAAACATCGGTGGAAAGGACTTCATGAATGCTTCCTTAGAATGCAATAAACGAAAATTTATGTCTGAATTATGCATCTCCTCGGGGGCCGTGACACCATACAAGTGGTTGAATGATACCAGCCCCAGAGGAGCTCCCCGGCCGAATGGGGCTGCCCGGAGGAGTTCAATGCCAAACTTGTTTGCATACAAAGTTGCGTTTAATGATGGTAAATGGCCCTTGATGTCTCTCGATCTGAGCTTTTTGCTGAACGTGACAATGCCATTCTGCCGCAGCCATTTTTAATTTACGGAACTTGCACCGCACCACCAGGAGTCGCTGGTGGCAGAATAGATAGCCTAATGGAATTTTAAGATTGTAAGAACTCACCCGTCCGCAAGAAAAGGATCTGGGTGCCTCGCCATCGTGCCGTACCGCCTGCAAAAAACTTCCTCCGATCCTTCAGATAAAGGAATATTTAGTGGGTTATTTAAAATTCAAATGGCGGCCGGGGCTCCGCAGGAATTAAGTCCCTTTTCCGGAGCGGTATTCATGCTGCGATTCCTGGGATAGGGTTTAACGCTCTTTATTGATTTAATTACTTCCACTTATTGCGCATTTACTCTGATAACACTGTGGGGCTTTAGTGCAGCTCAAAAATTTATTGGACCAAGAAATGAAAATAGGCGTTTATTTTAGCGAGGAACTTGATGTAAGTAATATTTGCTTGTCTATTGTATAATGAATCTAGCAATTGTTTCAAAATTGTTTTTATTTTCAAGGAAAATTCCACGTGTTTAAATAGAATTAAAATTAGTCCTGTTTATTTATACACCATTAAATTACAGAAATTGGTTTGATACTATTGTAATAAAATTTAGTGGTATTAGTCACAATTCAAAGAAATACGCGTCCCAGTTTTTACCAGACTATGTATGGTAAAACCAAAGGAGCGTTGTTATTTCAACCTATCTATAGAATTACATACGAATGCTTTACTTGTCAAATCGATTAACTACCATTTTCTGAATTTTTATTGAATTTATTATTATTATTATGTAGATATATATCAAATGTTTTGATATTAAAATTTAATAACGTTCAGAAAGCACAGAAAAAAATGAGCAGTCGAGTAGAGAGACAAGACTTTTTTGAATATATCATCATGTCATCCGATGACATTTATGTTTAAAAAAAGTCCACGTAAAAAGAAATTTATTATTATAAAAATATGATATACTGCGTGCATGGCCGATCGCGAAAAATGCATAGTGCAGTTTTCTTTAGAGAAATTGAACATTATTTTGTGGAAAACTTAAGGAATTTTGCAGTGGAAATGGCTTTGCCGACCGCCGAGAACTGCGCAATCATTCATTTTACTACTCAAATATTTAGTCTACCGCTCATTTTTTTATTTTTTTATTTTACTAGCTACATTTTACTGCCCAAGTAGATTTTCACGCATTCAAGTACTTTTTGAGCTATTCATTTTCAAATCATTTTCTCCTTTTAATTTTGTTTACTCCTCATATTTTATGACCCAATAAGCTATTAAAAATACAATATATTAATTTCACTTTCCAGTAACATTAAAATTATTCTTTAATTTAATAATAATTTTAAATAAGTAATGTCCAAATTATAAGGTTTTAATAGTTAATAACAAACAACACTGAATGCGAAGTGCCTTTCATCTTTGGTATTCTATGACCTAAACAATTTTAACTAAAACTTTCATACAGTTGTCCTTTATTGCTAATATGTGGCAATTTCCCTAACAATGAAGTTATCTAATTTAACTAATTTTGAGTATTTTCTAATGCTCCCTGAAACTCAGAGTGAAACAATTTCAATTAGCCAATAATAACACAATTGTCTGACATCCCCGCTGAGTTCATAAATTTAAAAGCTGCGCGCTACAGTGGGGCCCGTAAAATCCCAAACTACGAAAAAGTCCTAATTAGAAAAATTTTATAATTGCCAATCAGAATCCGATTATGCACTGTTGTGGAAAAGTTGTTGGAACTTGTGGAAACCGAAACGTTAACCGTTGGCAGGCAGCATAATAAGCTTCGGCGGAGCACGCCCATAAATGGGAAAGTTTTTAAAGCACAACGGGAAGGTCAATGAAAAACTGCACCGCTCCGTGGCTCCTGTAATCATTAAAACTTTTCTGGAATTGCTCCTGTTCGAGGTGATGTTGCTGGATCCCAGCAAGTGCACTTCAGCATTTATTACACCCTGTAGACAAGCCCGCAGACATCCCCCGGCAATAAACATTTTTCATGCTCTTCGATTTATGGAGGTCGGGTTATTGCATAAACTTTGACCATCGAGTCCATGGGAAAAGGTCCATAATCATGTTCTATGATGGCATAAGTGAGAAAAGCGAGGAAATGTGCCATTTGGGAAGGGCTGTCTGCAGCATAGACGCTTCCCGGACCGATGAGCAACTCTCTTATTTAGTTGATGGATACCGCCGCGTCTAAGTAGACAATTTCGATTTATGTGAAAAATCCTTTGAGGATAGCACAATGAGTGCAGAGGCAATTTGTGCCGGCTCTGATGAACGTAACAACTCCACCCGGCACGAAGGTAATCAAACGCCTCCTGTGATATCAGGTAATTTAACGTGAAAGATGCAAACCCCGATTCGAGATTGTTCTTCCAATGATTCGGATGTTCATAAAAAGCTATCGATATTGTTCTATCATTTCGAGTCATCCTCTTCGGAATGGATCGAGTTATTAATGGTGTTGGCCCAATGATGGATATGCCTGTCTTTTCTGTTCAGTACATTTTGGGAAACAGTTTGAAGGGCTATTCCTACATTGGCCATAGCTATAAAATATTCAGGTCCATTGATACACGCATGTGGATTTTGTCCAAAAATACCCTCTCCATTTGCACTAAAGCAACTAATGACTTTACCCATTACTATAAGGGGCTCTTTTGATAAAGATTTAGCATCAGACTCACTATCAACTATTTTTCTCTGAAATGGGATCTGAAAAAGCATTTTATCCGAAAATTAGCAATCTACCAGGAATTAATAATGAAATGATTTCCTTAAAAAAATAACGGTGCCTAACATTTACTCTAACAAACTACGGTACATATAAAAATATTAGAGCTTGTAATAATAATTATTTTTACAAGCTTTTATTTAACTTCACTTGTCCGTGTACTTCAATATCTTCTAAGTTAAGTTTGACCCTCCAGTTCTGATAATTAACACTAGAACTACCAAGGCGTAAGTTTGCAATTTTAGGAATTTTTGGTACTTTTATTTTAATATTCTTTCAAATTTAAATTGTAATTATAAATGGAAAAATGTTTTTGAATATGTCGTTATTTTAAACCTTAATATATTTTGTCATAAATCTAAGGAGATCACTTTAAAAAATTTAATTAATCCAAGGAAGAAATTGAGTAACAGTCAATTTGACTGCGGTCTTGGTGGTAGTTCAAGCTGAATTGAACTGAAATTTTGCGTATGCCTATGTAGATTTGATGAGTAATATAATGGTAATAAAATAATGTTAACCCGTCGAGTTTGAGCTCATTGGATTAGTCTTAAGAAGTAGGTTTTAGATAGTTTCCAGGATATTTTAAATTGTTTAACTCCAGACGTTTTCTGCTTTAGTTCTTTCTCGATGAAAAAATATTTATATCTTCATTAACTTTTAAAATGATACTTGCAACAGCTTTTCTTTTCATTTAAAATTAACACTTGAAAGATTTATGTATTTGCATTAACTTACGAATGTTTTACAAATTATTTTAAAAGTTCTAAGTGATACGAACATAGTACAATATACATACATACATATATGAACGAACCTAATATTCGCGTTTAGATTTATCGCAATTTTTAGCAATCAATATATCTGAAGATATTTCTATGCTCAATTTAAAAACTTTCGCCTCTTCATATAAGATATTATTTATACCACAATTCAGAATAAAATTGCTGAAGTTTAATTGTTTGAAAGTTCTTATAGATGCGCATGTTTAATACTTACGATTATTTCGTTTTACTTTCACCTTTACTTTACTAAACTGCATTTTTAAACAACCTTTCCATCTTGATCTTGCATTTGCAATATTTCCACATGAGCTCTAGAAAATGGCTACTTCCTATTTTCGCAATACAAAACTTCCAGAAGTAATTCCGCTTGATGGGAGTCCCTGAATAGTCCTTCCATCTAGTGTAATCTAATTAATCCTGTTTTTCCAGCTTTTACCCCATGTCTGCGGCTTTGTTAGCCTACTTTTTTCGTATTAATCCGGGGCCGCTGTCTGTTGCGACTACGTCGTCTGCGGAGTGCACCTACTTTCCGTCAATAAGTCGTCAGCAATGTTTGACTTCCACTGCTTCCTTCGGCGAGGATGTTTTGTGCAGTGTCCCCGTTTCTTATTTTGTTCGAGACTGTAGCAGCACAAAATGAGAATAGCTCGCTTTTTCCATGATGTCATCGTTTGAGTTGAGGACTCTCCGTCATAGTTGTCTACTAATTTTCCTCTATTATCATTCACCTTAAGTGCCCTGCCGAGCTCAATTGGTTGCTCGCATTCGTCGTTTAGTAACATATCTTCCACTCAATGCCGTTTAATGAGCGGAAGCTAATTTTCCATTATTTGCAACTTGCAAATGATTCATGGCGGATCTATTCATCGAAACTTTATTGGACAAATCTTATTGTATATGGATTTAAAGGAAGAGTCTCTTGTTTGGTGACAAAAGCAAACAAGTCATTGTCCTCTAGTTTGAAGATAAGGTTTCTAAACGAAAATGTATTCGAACCAATTCGCCCTTTCCCTTTCCTAAGATTAATCTTGATTTAAATTAACTAAACTATATAAATACGTATATGCATATAGGACGGCACAGCGCTTGAAAAGTGATAGATAGTCTTATGTAGAGTTTTGGTCGTTTATTGAAATTTATTTTATAATTTCATTATAAAAGCCTATAAAAAGATATGTGTATATGTATAGTGCAAAACCCCAAAATCAGATATTTTATACGTTATGTATCTTTCGGTCATGTCTGGTGATTGGTACTTAATATTCTTTTAATTAACTTTATCCCCGCAATTCTGTCAAATCATAATAGTTAGATTCAATTATTAACTAAATATCAAGTTTAGTTCGAGTCCTTTACTAAGTTTTTCTTTACAAATGTTCATTGTATATTTAACATGGGTTTGTAAATATTTTTTCAGATCTATTAAATTGCATTTTCGTACGTATTTTTAAAATATCAGAAGTAAAATCAAAAAGCGGCATATACAAATTTATATTGACTTAAAACCACAAATATACATTTCTACATCAAAATTAAAACTGTAATGCAACATAGAATAATATTACAAATTTATGATCCATACTATAGACCGATACAAATTAGATCTGTTACATTATGAAAAAGATCGCCATATTTTCAATAATTATTATGAATAGTGCAACAAACTTTAAAATATTTTGGATAAAAAAGTATTGAACCCATAAAACGGCTTTTAGAATTTCACGTAATTTAAAATTTCTTTGAATATTTATAAAAGTTATTATAAACGAATTAGGGCAAGATTTTAATTTTCGTAATTGTTTAATAAAAACTCAAAAACATATTATATGAGTATACTGAGTAATTTTTGATACGACTTATTGTGTCAGTCCCCTTTATCGTGTTGCGAAAATAAAATGTGTCGTCCTCAAAATGTCACAATTCATGTTTTTGTTTGATGAAAGCAAAAAGCATAGGATGAGTCCTCTTCAACCGAATCTCGTACATCACTTGTTATCGTGACAGAAACAAAAGGTTTCGTATTAACAAAATAAATTTTCCAGGACACAGTAACCCCCCAGGCGGGGAATTCAGAAATAAAGGTAAAGTAATTACATGATCCCTTTTATCCGGTTTATCACGGGTAGAAGCCCTCATTCAGTATTTTTTGAAAACCTTCGACCCTTGTAATCTTTTCAAAGTCCACTCAGCTTCCAGTACAACGACTCGAAGCAAAAGGTCGTCTTCAATCACGGGGCCAAAAATTAAGCTCCAGTGTGCCGTGGAGTGTACCTTCGCAACCCATCTGAGCTGGGTTTCCCCAAAAAAATTCTATAACTTTTTCGCCAGCTGGCATGCCACCCATTCAGATGCAACGAGTCGTGTTTATCGCGAATAAGCTCAATTTTTCCTCTGCAATTTTCCCGGGCGTCCGTCGATGCAGGGACTGTTTTTAAATGCGGGACTCCATTAAAGCTAGGTTTTACGGGTGTGCCATAAATCGCGACAAATCATTTGTAATAAAACTGGGCGACTTTAAGACTGACTCTGTAATTACGTCGCCCGGGGGTGTTCATGTGCAGCGGGTCTTAATCCAGTCGCTGCAGCTGCATGAGACGAAAGGGCTGCAGAAAAGAACCCAAAGTCGCTCTGTTTCTCAAGTTTTCGCCCGCCGCCGTTCTATTTTGAACGAGTCGCAGCACCTCGGCCTGCGAAAGAGCTCCATTTATGCTATGCTGCCATTATGAATGCAATTATGCCTAGATAGGGTTGTGCAGACCTTTGCATTTAATGTTTTCAGTTTCGCTACCGACACCTGCCTGGAAAAGTTGCTCAATTTTCCCTTATGGCATCCAAACAAAAGCGTCCCATAGAAAAATGTGTGCTTAGTGTTGCTATTAAATTGAATTATCGCTGCTTACAAGTGCTCATGCCTCTGGCGAATTGCTCCTGGCAAACTGAGGACTCGCTGAAATTATGGGACCACTTGGGCGGATTGCTCTTTTATGACTGAGCTCAAGAAGGATTCTTTCCCATATTTTGATGAAGTGTGCTCCTTGCAAGGAATTGTTAAGTTTATTGGTACATGTCTCGGCACAACATGACTCGAAAGTATGTTTTTTACAGGCTTCCCTCCTTCAATATCCCTTTTTCCCCTTGTCATATTGCAAATTCGTAATATCTGGAAAATACGCATTTTGGATCCCTGGTGTTGAGGGTCGCAAATCGTTCAATCACCTTCAGAGGTGTATACTCATAATATTTTTACGCTTGAGGAAATAACAAATCTTTCTGAATATCATGCGAAGATATTTGGTCTTGGCTAAAGTGGTATCACATCGTCGAAGCAATGAAAATTCCTTAAGACCTGTAACATACTTTTTGGAAGAATGATAGATGTGCATTTTTTAAATTAGTATTATGTCTTTTGCCTTCGATAAACTAGAAAAAAGTTTCCATTAGGGGCTTATTTTAATTCGGAATAGGTAGAATTTTAACAAGATTGGTATGTATTTTCAATGGATGTATAAGTATTACCATCACAAAAGTACACATTTTTGGTGTAGTTCAGCAAAATAGATGTAATAAAATCTATATATTACAAACTAAATAAAAAAATAATGAACATATTCGTACAAATGTCTTCACAAACACCATCCATTTTCCCTTAAATAAATAACCATGGAGAAATGAATAATACACCTTTATTTTGTTTTTACACAAGAAAAATGATTGAATGAATAGACATTTAATGCAGGACTTTTAATATCATTTTACTACCAATTTACTACTGATTTTCTTCCAAAAAGAGGATACCTACCAATATTTTTTTTAATTTAGTTTTAAAATCATCACTCTTCGCTGCGTAAAAAATGAAAGAAATATAATCAAAGTACCACAATCTTTTTGCTTTCAATAAAATTTAAAGGAGTATTTGGATTTAACAAAAAATCTTTGAAAGAATTTATTTAGAACCTTTTAAAAGTGCCTCCTTAAGAGAGAAATTCGAAAACTAGATATTTCAAATACAAAATTAGGGTTTCATAACATCACAAACTCCAAATTGGAAGCAATTCTAATTCTAATTCAATGAATTTTGAGGGATAAATGTTAGTTTATATTTTGCTTTCAGTTATTTTCAGTTTCGGTTGAAGTTCAATTTTATTAAATTAATTTGAAATCTTGAACTAATTTCAGATTAAAATATCCCTGGAAAAATAAGCGTTTTTAAACTCGAACAGATCTGAAACTCGTTGCAATTAATGCAGCAGAGAGTTGGCGTGGCATGGTAACTTATTTTTAATAGCGCGCCACGATTTAACGGCGCAAATGACTTTAATAATTCCTTAAGTGCTCCATTATCTCGTTGCATTGGTTTCGGATTACAGTCGTTTCCTTGGCTTAATTTCTCGCTCTACCTCGGCCATTTGTACGCAGATTTTCTCATTGAAATCGTCACAAAAGCTCCATGCCGGTGGCATTGTCCTCGGCAACATCAAACTGCCATCAAGCCAACGTGGCTCCTGATTACGAAGCGAATTAACTTGTTTCATTTTTTTTTTTTGCATTTTCCACGGACACTGAACGGAACGAGTGTTGCCATTAAGTGCTTTAATTGCGCAGTCATTGTGATGCCAGATGCACGAGTGAACGTGCCCGTGGAAGTGCCCTTCAATCCTGGCAGAGTTCAATAAAAAGTCATGCGGCGATTGTTAGAATAAAGCGCGGGCCCAACGAGCCGTCTATTGTGCGACCTCCGCCCTCCACCCTCCGCTTCACATATGTGCCGCGGCCACCCCCTCCCCCGCAATTTTTGCACTCGAACGGCATGAGACCCGGGCCTTAGTGCAGTCCTTAAGTGGCCCTAGACGCGTCCCTTCGCAAACGACGTGAAAGCAATCGCCCCGCCAATCAGCGGCCAATCGACGCCGGAATGGCCGAAGATGACGCTGACCAGTTGAAGAGGCAAAACACGACGCGCTTCTTGGCGGGTTGGGCGCGGAAACTCGCTGCTTTTTACGCCGTCTTAGAACGCCCTGTTTACGGCTGAGATATGACAGTAATTCAATTAAAAGTTGATATTACCTGGTTAATGACCGGTTTTATACCCTGAGATTTATTTGCCCTTTAAAACGTTTAGCGATTCACATACCTGTCAAGAGCTTGTTTAGTACGAAAGCAATAAAACGGGCATGCGGAAGTGTATTTAAATCTTTTTAACGTAGGTACTAATAAAATTAAAAATTTGATTTGTACCTTTTTTGAAGTGAGTTCTAAAACATGTATGCAAGTCGTCTTTGATTCTATTCAGGGACTGTAATGATTATGACTAAAAAAAGTATGAATTACAAATTAACGATTATCAAATAATTTTTATTTTTCGATCGATCAATAACGATTACTAAGTGATTTTTATTCTTCGACTGGTTGATTACGATCAACTAATAATTAATTTATTATTAATAATAATAAGGCATTATTTTTAACTGGACTTCAAAAAAGTAGAGGCTAGAGTCGTATCATTTTTTTTCTTTTACTTTTCCACCCCTTAAAGTAAGTAAAATAATGAAATAAGTTTTATTCCGAACAATAAAAAAATAAAACTTACTTCTTAATCGTTATCGAGAAATCGGAAAATTAAAATTAGCCGCGTTCTTTTCACATCGGATCCAGTTCCGGGTTTTGCAGGAAATTTTGGATTGAATTGAATTCTATGAGCAGCAATCATATCAAATAATTTTTATTTCTCGAAAATAAAATCAAATTGCCTGGATTTATACCCACTTATGCGTCAAAAACTTGATCCAAAAATTTATCTGGTTCAAGCTTTGAAATTTGAATGGGTAAATATCATGGCAATTTGATGCGACTTTCGCCAATTTTAAAATCTTTATTTACGTGATGGATTTCAAAATTATAATTCAATCCAAAATTTCCTGAAAAACCCGGAACTGGATCCGATGTGAAAAGAACGCGGCTATTGATTCGTAATCGTTATAATTTTTATTTAGCCGAAGAAGAATTTTAAAATTTCGTACTAACCTATTCATGCTATTCGAGAAAAAGAAATCAACCCCAAAAATTGTTGATTAGTCGGTAAATCGCTATTCTGTCTTCCGTTTTGAATGCTTTAACCACTACTTTTAGGATATATGTATAAAGAAAACATCGAATCTTAGGAAAAAGTTTTTTTCGTTATTCTGGGGCCAAAATAAGGCTTTATCGATACCCCTCATTTCTTGAAGTATTCGATATTAAGAAGTATTCCAAGAATTGCATAACGTATATTAAAAATTGTTTATCAATATGTAGATACATAAAATGCTCAAATTACGCTCTTTCAACTGGGATTCAAACCAAGGAAATTTAATGATAAAAAGTTACATATTAGAACAAAATATAATTTTGGATCTCTTATCGGATGTTCATTAGGCAACTTTTACTGTGCGTATCTATTTATAACTAGTCCTCCTTTCATCCCTCATTTCGACTGGCTTTATGTCACCCAGAAGGTAACTTTGGCAAAACTTTTAAAGACTTCTACAAATTAAAGTAATATTCTGGTTTTCGTAGAATCACTTTCATTAACTTTTCTCATCTGCGAATGAGAAACTTTTATGCCCATCATTCAGAACCACACAAGCATGATAATTTATTCAAAGGCTAGTCGGTTTTATGTACATCACTCCCCCAAAAAAACTTGTCCTTGTCGCCACCGAATCACATCGTTGGCAAACATAAAACATAATGGCAAATCATTACGACGGTATTGATTGGACTTCAGATAGTCACTTTTCACTTTCGCTCACCTACTAATCCCGGTCAAATGTATTTCGATGAAATATGATGGCAGAAATTACTTCAGCATCATTAAACTGGCAGAAAATTGCTGTCATATTGAGCAGACCAGACGAATTTCATCAGGAGGCCCCTTCAGTCCTATTAAGTTAATGTGCTGCAGGGGCTATTACATCGTTTTCGCCACAGTTATTTTATTACCCAATATTTCAAATGGATATGATTTTCGATTAATATCGACACTTTCATCCATTTCAAACATTTTCAAGGGCATCATTAACGAGAGTGATACGGAAGATGAGACTTATGGATGTTTTGATGAAAGATAAAATGTTTAAGAGAAAATGATATGCCTATATGTCTAAAGCTAAAGTTAAAATAAAAAGGACGTAGACTAGTAACGAAAGTAATATAAGAACTTGTTTTCTTTGCAACGATTTTGTAACTAATTTGAATAACCCACCAAAAAACAAGGACAGCAAAGAAAATGAAATATCAGCCATTTAAAAGTAACTAAAACAAAATATCGAAACTTAAAATTTACTTTATAATTTTACCTGTATACGTAGTTTAGGAATGCTTTTACAAAATATAAAATGAAATCGTAAAATACTATTTATATTTCTGCAAAAAAATACCTCAAACCATCCTTTTTGTATATTATTAGGGGTGAACACAATATTTTCTTAAAACCCCGTACTCGGGTATTTGCACAAATATTTTACCTCGACAGAAGAAGCGAGTCAAAATCTTGAAGCAGAAATATAAGGTAGATAATTTAAAAACCCTTTCAGACTGTCAAATAAGAGCACCCTTTCGATCCTACCGATATTAAATTACCATAAATCTGCCACTCGACATAGAAAGCAGGAGTTCGTTAGTTGTGCCCGGTGAAACATCTTAAAGTCAGATCACGTTCTCGCAAAGTTCCAGTGAAAGGCTGGGCTGGTGGAATCCTCTTTTGACGGTGTTACAATTAAATTAAACTTTGCTGGTGGCTTGTCAATTCTTTCTGAGGCGCGGTACGCCAGACAGTTCACTTTTAAGAGGCTTTCACGATATTAAAAAGTTAAGAATAATGACTGCATAAATTTAATTTAGGGCACCGAGGGTGAATCACAAGTAGCGACTTCTGTCGGGACTTTCGTAAAGATTACAACATTGAGGGGGTACGTTTTTCAACTTTAATTTGCTTTTCAAGTTAAAGGAGATGACAAGAATGGGTGATTTTTAATAACACCAGCATGCGGTCGATATTCCCAGGCAAATACTTTTCTTAACGTTACCAAGCGATTTATATAGGTATGTATATATGTATTATATAAAATTTTAAATCTATCATCTGCATAGGTACGTATGTAATTTCAAAAGTGTTATTCTAAAAATAACAAACATCTGTAGATTGTTTAAATATTTTTAAGGAATTCATAAGGGCTTATAGCAGTTGTAAAGATATTTTGAAAATTCGATTCCATTTTCAGTATTTTTTTAACATTAAAGATGCTTGTATAGTAATAGTGATAATGATTCTGACAAATAATGAAACAAAAAAATACAAAAATCAATTAATATCTCCATTGAAAATAAAATTTTTTAATGTAAAGCTGCGTTTCCAATGCAGCGTAGAAATTCACGCCGTTTGCTATCTCCATTCTTCACAAGACAGATTCGTATTTTTGTCTCCCTCTAAATTTCACGTTTGCGCCCTGCGCCACCGCAAAAGTAGGTTATGGTTCTACTTTCGCGCTCGCACACGTAATGCGTAAATGCTGCATTGGAAACGCCGCGCCGCTTAAATCTTCATTGACTATATTTATAAAGATTTAAGAAACGAAAATAATAACGTTTTGAAAAAATTAAGTAAAGATGCATAAAGAACTTGTACAATTCATGGCAAACTGCAAAGGTGTATAGATTTGTAATTGATCAAAGTTTGGAAGAGAAATGGTAGATACGATTCCGTTGTCACTAAGTGTTTTTTTATTAAATTTCAATTGTCTTTTATTTTTTCGTCAAAGGGAATTTTTTTCACCTATTCAAAGGCCTTTTCTTCTTTGATTTTCTAAAGCAATTTGTTGTTCTATAAAAATATAAAACACTCTGTTTTATATGCGGCCGAAAACTATTTATTTGTCTCGACAAATACAATTTAAAAAGGGCAATCCTTTTTAGTAGCTACTGTGGTTTTCCCTTTGTTTATGAGTCAATATAAAAACAAGAATATGATGTGAGACATCTGCCTCCTCTAGATAACTACATTTGGCAGCCACCTGAAAAATAAATTGGTTTGTCGCAATTTCTATAAGGTTCTGAAAGCGTGACTATCCATTCCGAAGTATAGCCGAAGTTATTTTCTTGTTTGGCCGAAACCCTCCATTTTTGAAAATCGACAAGAAAACAAAGACTAGAATCGATACAAAGAGTCCTTTCAACTGAACCTCGACGACTTGGTTCTCGATGTGCGCAGATATGTAAACCCAATTACGGAAAAAATGAAACAGTCTGGAAAGAGGAGGAATCCCTGGGAAATTTAATCAAAGTGATTGCCTCGATGTTTCCATTATCCGGGCACTTTCTACCCGGCAACCAATAGAAAATGTTCTCTTTTTAGAAAATAAATTAGATCCGACTGGAGGATTTTAAAAAATGTTCTTCCTCGTTTTGTATTAGCAACAAACTTCTCAGCTTCGGATAATTGGCGCTTATTCCAATATTGTCACAAATCGTAGGTACTTTCAGTTCGACAAAATTTTTCGCCCAAATATACAGCAGTATTAAATGAATTTTAATTTTACTTTATTATGAAAAATATATGGCAAAATTCATTCCATGTCAAATTATCGTTTACGCTCTCTCGAGGAAAATACAGGCTGATAAATTTTTCGATCGGCAAGATAAAATTGGGCTTTTTGGAATTAATTCTGAGTCCACTGTGGTCCTGAAAATATTTTGTTAATTGTAATTAATGTCCGGTACCACTTTCCCGGACCCATGCTGCGTTATTGATTTAGAAGGGCATAAAAATGCGTCCTGTGGGAAAACTTAAATTCGGGCTGTTGGACCCGGGAACCCATAGGAACCCTTCGGCCCTCGACTGTATGCATATTCGAATAATTAGCCGGCCCAATGCATGTGGTGGGCGGACAGACATGTTCAAATTGCAAATTATCATTACGACAGATAAATGACCCAGGAGCTTTCATGGACTATGTTCTGCTTGTTTGTGCCAACAGTTCGCATTAATTAATTTGTCTGTCCGGCCGGGCAGTGAATGTCACGGTGACGGCGGAACGCATTTCGTGGAGAGAAGGAGCGCTGCAGGGGACGCACCCGGCACTTGTCGGAATATGTTCAACACCGGAGCTATTGGACCATAGGCTCCGTTTTGATAAACTGGAATTTAATTTTCCACAACAAGACTCAAGCCATCGATGTTTGTCATCTCGGCAATAATTCAGCTCCTAACAAGGTTACATTTGTACATCGGGCATTAAGCAGCTATAGGCACTTATTTGAAGACATCTCCAATCCGGCTTTAATTAACGAACTCTCGAATGTACTACTTCATTTCCTGAAAGATGGAACATGCACTTTATTATGTTTGTAGAGCCGAACAAAACGAAACGGACATGCAAATAATCTTTTCAATAATAAATATTCACTTGCAATCATTTAACCGCTTTTATGCAATAAAACTACGATGAAGATTTGTGTTACGAGAAACAATTTTTGCCTTTTGAAGTCGCTTCATAGGTTTTTAGAAGCATTTCTAATTAAGTTTTAAATTTCCTTAAAATGTTCAAAAGAAAAATGTTTATAGACTTATCGATACATTTCATAATAAAATAAATTAATATGCGAAATTACCATAAATTCGCTTTCAACTACATATATGTATGAAAAAAAAATTTGAAATTTTGATACAGGGTTAGCTACGGCAATGGTTAATGTGAATTTCGTGAATACTGTATGATTTACTATCGATGAGTATATTTGTTAAATTTCTACAACGCAAAATAGTGAAATAGTTCGAACATAATATTTTAGTTTGGTGAGAGTATTGATAACACTGTGAACATTTTTAGGACCATTTCTATGTTTCGGGAACTTTTAATCTTCTGAAGCATATATTCTCTCTAGGTTCGATAAAAGAGAAAAATCAATGCAGGCGCAAAATTTAAAACTCAAGTGTCCATTGATTTTTCCCCCTTTGTCCAAATTAAAAAAAAAACATGATTCGGAAAACTAAAAGTTGCCGAAAAATTAGAGTGGTCTCTAAAAATTTCACAGTATACTATATAGTACCTAATTGTATATAAAAGTTATGGCTACATACATACTATAATATAAGTATGTCTTTACAAAATAATTGACTTCGGATTCTTGTAAACTGAAAGGAGACTTGCTTGCTAGTGAGATGGAAAAAAATAAAATAAAAATAAATAAAATCCATTGTCATCATAATTACTCCCATTCGTACATCTGGTGCCCTTTGGACGACGACTAAACGAATTAAGCGAAACGAAGTCATCCATCCACGAAGTGACGTCGAGGCGGTTCTCCTCAAATTATCCGGAGAAATGCCATAACATCGTTTCAAATCAATTGCACTTATCGGACACTTAATCTGTTCCTTTTCACCCGGTGCCACAAGCTGTGGTTCCGCAAAAAGCTGTCAGTTTCAGCCTGTTAGATTCATGCCATGCCGGCGGAGAATCCAATTTCAGCTCCTCTGGAAAAAAGTTCAAGTGCCTTGAAATGGCATCCAATTGTCTTTTCAATTCCTTCGACATGATAAGAAGTACATTCAATTTGAGCGTATTGATCGGACAATTCCCTGGGCTTACTGGCGCGCCCGTGACGTGCCTGGAGAATCTAAATAGGCCCATTAAACCAAAGATAATGCTGTTTTGTATGCAAATGGACGGGAGCTGAGGAAATTAGATTGCTAATGGAAAATTGACAGAAATTTTTCTAATTATCCACCAAGAGAGCTAGACAGTGTAGCTAAGTCGCCTCTGCGAGAGACCTTAATTTACGCCAATAATTATCCCGAGATGTCGTTCCGTTGAGATTGAGAAATCTACTCTTAGTTTATATTCTAGAACAGGCACGAAAATAAAAATTTGCTCGTTGTTAAAATAGACAACAAAAGGCAATTTTGTAAGTGCGGAGATAAGCTAAATTGAAGGCGTTTTACTCATTGCTCCTCCTCCATCAGATTTCTTCGACAATTTCCTGGAATGTGTGAAAATCCTTTCAATTACAAAGAATGACAGCCATACAAGCCAGAGGAATCCTCCTGATTCTCTAAATGATTCTAAACTAGACGTGCTGAAATGAACGCAAGGACTACGTGCCCGGATTCCGAATGGAACCCCGGGCGAGGAACGTAAAGACCTTGTCACCATGGGAACGTGCCCCGGTCGGTACTTACAAACATCTACAAAATGTCAATTGATAAATTGTCGTCCTTAGCACAATAAAAAAAAGATATATTCCTGGTCGCTTTTCCAGAATTGACGGAGGCTTACCTTGATGCAGCCCTCAAATAATGGTCTTAAGAGACGGTATCAAGTCGGGAGTCTTGGAGATGAAATTAAATAAATTTAATAGAGGGATTTGCGCCAGTGAAGATATTCTTTTCATCTACCGAAAAATAATCATGTCCTGTGGCCCCATTCTTCTCGTTAGGACGTATTTTTCCTTAACTGAACCTTAATGCGGGGAGATTACAATGGCTTAAGAGTGATACGAGATAACTGCGAAATTTCTTGGAAGATATGATTTGTTGCTTAGTCATAAGTCATGTGGAACCAATGCTTTCTAAGTAACCGGATTTACTGTTCAAATAATTTTTAACAACTGTTTGAAAAGAAAATTATCTCCGCTTGAATAGTTGTGGAAATATAACAATATGATTGTAACACAGTCTTTCTTTAAACTATAATACAAAATCATTGTAACAAATTCTATTCAGTAAGTTCAGCTGAACAAAACACTGCACCTTTATGTATAAAATAAAAAATGTGTTTTTATTAACGCAATTTTTATTTTACAATAAAATTTTCGAGGAGACAAGTTAGCCATATTGAAATTGTAAATTCTGACAGTCAGTTTGAAATCAGCGACCCCGAAAACATCCACGTACAAAATTTTGTAGACATTGTATAAATATTAAATAACTTGACTACAGCACCACCTACCGGATCCTAGCATAGCTATGTACCATCGTTTCGACAAAACAAATATATTGTGGGAATATAACCTTAATCAGTCAAGTCTTTCAGAAGTTACACGATCACTAACAGACGCACCAACGATTATACATATATATAAAGATAATCTTTACATCCAGGGATTTATCAAGAATAAATAATTAAACATAAAAGTTCGTGAACTAATTATAAATTAACATGTTTCTTAGGCACTAGAAGCAGAAGTTTATTTGTGTCAGTCAATTTTCGCCAAACTATGTCAAGTTCTTGTTTTCGTAATAACGAAATAAATAGAGTAAAGTTTCCTTCCATCACTCCTTAGTCATCGCTCATTCACTTTAATTGGGAGTAACACGCACCCCAGGGCCAGTTGGTAATAAGCTCTGTAGAATTTCATATCTGATAAATGGCTCGAAAACATGAGTAATTGAACAGACGATGAAGGAAATTTAACAAAACAATGTGTGTGCTTACTATGGTTAGTGGATTATTCAGTGGATTGCGAAGTTGGCTGTTCCCACTCCTGAAACATTTACCATTTCCCGAAGTAATCAAATGTGGCAGAATGTAAATCGAGTTACTTTGAAGAGCTTTCATAATATACAAACAAAGCATGAAAGACAATAAACATTGTCTGGAATTCTACCACAAATTGGCTTCCTGTTGAATTTCTAAGTCATGGAACTAATTAAATCTTATTGCAAATTAACCTCAGCTATGTATGTAATAACCAAGCAGACGTTCATTATTTCATATTGCGCAAGTATGAACATTTAAATAAAATGGTAATATTAGAAAGGTAATTTATTACTTGCCTCTATGCAGTACTAAATTCCATTTAATAGAATTATTACCGGCACGTGCTTGCTAAATATAATGTACATATTATCCTAAAAAAAAATAAGACTCTAAGTAAAAGTTAAATTATGTATAAAATAATAGAAAAGTGGAAAATCCAACTTATCTTTAAAATATTTCCTGTTATAAGACAAAAACGTGGTTTGGAAGAACTAAAAGTTCACTAAAGGCAGAATTTTGTCAGTCTACATTCATAATCCTATTCTAGACCTCTCTTAAACTAACAATACGGTAAAATTTGCAACTTAATTTATATTTAATAAGTGACCGATGTAATTTGAAAGTAAAACTAATTATTTAATAAAATTGATTCCACTAATTAATTCATTATTTTGGAAATATTCAAATATTGCGGAAAAATTAAGGTATTGATTTCAAGGTAAAATATGTATAAGTTTCAAAAAATGCATATTCTCTATTAGACTTTACATATGGTATCCAAATCAAATTAAATAAAACAAAATAGTACATCCTGATCCAGGTGGAATAATAATATAGCTGGCGCTAAGAAAATGTTACTCAGGTTGAACATCCAAACATGCAATATGAAATATAAAAATCGTTTATTTTTTTATACTTCACTGTAACATATGTAAACCTTAAGGAAATATATACTATATACATATAGACTTCATAATTGTTCTAAAAATAAATTTGCACAGCATTCATGTAACAAAAACACTTTCCAAAAAATGTATTGCATCAAATTATGTATCCTTATATGTTTTTTAATATTTCATTCTTCTTAAAGATTTCTCAAAATGGAATTTTTAAAAGAAAAGTCTGCGCATTCATATTAAAACTTAATAAATCAATTTAAGATCTTGGTATCATTTTCTACACTGTCGAATGTTTTTCGCTCTTTAAAATTTCTGAATTGAGGGAGCAAAGCCCTATTCCACACCAAAAGACGACTTATAAATGAAATGAAATCCTTTACTAATTTTATAATTTATTTCAATTCTACTGCTAGCTCCAAAGATTTTAGTTTATACCTCAAATACCTAAAATAAGAGTAATATCTGTAGAGAAAGAATAAATAAATAGATAAAGTTTGCGCTTAATGTATGTATGCTATATGCTTCAATTTGCACTAGAAACTTTAATTTCACAAGGATAAGTCAAATATGCTCCTAAATAATTTTTAAAGTCTTCAACGCTCAGTTCTACCCTTGAATAAAGCCACAAAGTTGAAATTTTGTAGATAAATTTCGCATTTTTTAAGATCAGAGCTCTGAAGTACCATAACGAACATCAAGAAAAAAATTGCTACACCATACAACTCGTCTATGCGCAAAATAAAAAAAAAAGGAAAATATGAACTGACTAAGCCCATGGTGCAGAGCATAGGAGCACTTACCTCTGCATGAATACGCTGAAATTTAAAAACATAATTATTGCACCTTTTTGCTTGCAAAGAAAAAATTTGCAGCGAATACGCTTGGAAGCGCTCCCCTTTTTGCAATCGGGCTCCGCGGGCGGGTGGGTGACCGAAAGGCCGTAGATTTTGATTTTTGCTTGGAGTAATTTGCATTTGTCTCTTTCCGGCACCCCCGAACATTATTTTTAGTACTCCACTTCACACATCCCCGCGGATCCGCCCAGCGGAGTCCCAGGGCTCCCCCGTTCTAGCGGAGCCCAGTGCTCAAATTTGCATTGAAATTTATCGCCGGGGTGGGTTCTCATTTTCTAAATTGTCTTTGGTTAATTCGCTGCGAGGGGCGTCGTATCGATCGGCGGTGGCAAGTTCGTCGCTAGACGCGCCCCGGCCCCCCGCGCGCGCCGCAGAATGCTTGCGGGTGACTTGGGGCTTTGCGACTAGTGAAAGTTAAATTTCTAATTTTGAAAACTTGTAAATGTAAATTATCGTGACAGCTGCAGAATTTTTTATTGGCTTTGAAGTGAATTCCACCTTTATTTATATTTCACCTGCTGTGCGGCGCGGGACGGGGGCGGACGCTGCTGCGGTGGGGCCTTTGTGCCATGTTGCGAGGGCTGTGTTCGGAGCGTGTTAAATGGCCAGAACGCTTCCGAATGGGCTTGTTCGCATCCACTTCAGGCTAATTTTCGAAATGGGTGTAAGTAGGACGACAAGGCAAATGGTCTAAATTCATGGCAGAGAAAAATATCCTCCGAACCATTTGTTAGCGCTGACGTGCCAAATCAATATTTTACTTTTCCAGGGGGAATAAGGTGAGAAATAAAAGTCATCTTTTGCTTTATTTAAACCTACACCATACCATGGCTTTACCACCGCAAGCCGATTTGCTGTTTTATACAAATACAATAAATCATCACTCTTAATTCATATAAAAGAAAACCTACAAATTTAATCAATTTTTAATTTCACTTAGTTGATGCACTCCCGAATGAATACATATTTTATATGAAGGGTACAGAAAAAGAACAAAGTCACATTTTTTTCAAAATCGAAGTACTAATATATACTATTGAAAAGATAGAACAAATTACTTAATTATGAACAGTAACAAACTTTAAAAATCCCAATTCAAAGTAATACAAATTAGCACCTAAAAATAGTGTAAATGCAAAGAACACGCTAAGTCCAAATCGTTGTATGAAAAAAAAACTAAGATTTTCTAATTTGCTATTAAACTCAAATTGCCAGTGGAATACCATCATACTTGTACGACGAATCTTTTCCAATATCTACAGTAAATTACAAAGATTTACAGACTTTAAAAGTCGATTTCCGGCATGTGGCCCAGAACTTTTTCGACGAATTACCTCATTTTTCACATATCCAAGATAAAGATTGTAATTTTTTCCGCATTATATGAACACATAGGACTTGAACTGTTCTTCTGCCGCTTTTTTTAACTTACATTGATTTTTCTTTGTACGAAATGGATTTTTGTTAAAATATTTTAAAATTTATTTATTGCAAATACATAAAATTAATCTGAAAAGTGATGATTTCAAAACTCAAAGTTTTATTACAATTTGTAGCACATCACACTATAAGAAAAAATTGAAAAATATTAATTTCACAATATAAAAATAACGTGAATTGTAAATTTTTACCAAAACCTCGTAATTTTCTAGCTAAAAACCCCTTCGCTGTCAAATCAATTAGGATCAAATTGTCAATAAAAAAGGTCATTTTCACTACACTATATTGAAAATTCCTAATTCGCAACTCTCAAAATTGCCGCAATATAAAATTGGAATATTAATTACAATAAACAAATTTGAAATAATCAATTCAACAAATGTTATAGTATATATAAGCAAGGACGAAATTTCCTCAAAATTAAAAAGGTTTTATTCTGTTTAAGCAGTTATGAGGTAGTAAACATTCAGTTTTTGATTTTTATCAGAACATACATATATATCATTATGAAAATCTAAGAAAAAAACATATGTTGTTACAAAATTGTACAATAGGGTTTCGTGCACCGGCAACATGAATTTTTGTTTTTTTCAATCACATCTGTAAGTTGTCCAAATAAAATTGATGGAGTCCTTAAAGTTTATTTGCAGTACATTTCCTAACGAAATTCCTTTTATATTGTCCGAAGAAATTTTACGAGCATTTCTCGAGCATAAAATAATTTAACGGCAGCAAAAGTTCCTTAGACTCTAAGCCGAGGTCGGGGAAAAGTTTGCACGCAATTGTTACCACCTTTACATTCCGGAACACAAAGTGTACAAAAACCTTTATTTACGGAATTTATTATTTGGCATTTTACGATCCGGATAGCCGTCGGGACTTTCGTTTAAGAGTGGCTAAATTATCTTAAACTGTTGGCAGTAAAAATTTTACGGCAGCATCTGGACAAAGAAGGTAACGAAATCGAGTAGACAACAATGGCCCTCCCGGGAAACCCCCGAGAAGACTGGACCCCGTAAATCGAGCTAAGGAACTCATCGACTGCACACGTCCGATCCATTCGCGTTAGGACTCCCAGTCGAGAGGTAATATCCAAAAATTATGGAAAACTCCATAATACTCGATCTCAATTTCTCGCACCCGCCCCGGCGTGAAAGGGCACAGCGGGCAATTTTTCAAAGTTGCTCCGCCGGACCCGGCCGAATAGTGTGCGATGCCCGGCCGGAGCCAGACCCACATGAGGAAGTTTCCTCGTTCGCCGAGGAAAGCGAACTTGGCAAATTTATTGGCCACATTAACTTCCATTAAACCTGACACACGGGAGCACCTAGGAAAAAAGACTGGCCCTTATAAAAAGTTCTGCAACTTAAAAGCTCACCAGGTAAGCTGCGGCGACAGCAGGTGGGGGTAGTTCCGTAATTTTCCAGATGAACGAGCACTTTCCATTGTCCATTACCACGTGATAATAATCCCCCGTGTGATTTGCGGGAATAAAACTTCTCCTCGGCTACAACAAGACGGAACACTTAGAGCCCTAACTACACACCTGAGAAACAAAATGGTGACGTTGAGGACCACCCTGTTATTACACGAACGTGTTGACACTGTAACCGGGTTGGGCTACTTGAATAAATACAAAAATTGAGCCCCATTAAACAAGCAACTGGTCTCCTTCGCAAATTATAAAGTCGTTAGTTTTTCTTGATCCTTCAATTTTTATCTTCAAATAAAAAACATATATTAAAACGGCCACGGAGAAAAAAACCGACTTTAACAAATAAATAAACTACGTAAAGCAAATTTTTGAAGTTAAACGATTTTCTTGTATGTATACCTATACTCAATGGATTTAGGGGTCACCAGTTTGAGACTTTGATCAAAATTAAATATAACCGTGGAGTACTCCAATTGAAGAAAGTTTTATAGGAAATACGCCCCACGGATTTCAGGTACCTACATATATATTATTTTTAACTTTTTAGTCCAATTTATCTGCTTAAAATAACGCTTAATGTAGTAAAATTGGACTAGACAAACTACCGTCATCTTAGAAACATCCGCTATATTTGGATTTATAACGATATTAAATTGTTACAGGATTTAATACACATGACCTAATTTATAAAACTCAGAGATGAAAAATTAATCTCTAAGTCAAACATTTTACAAATGTGGATATGAAGGAAAAAGCAATTCAGCATCTTGATTTTTGGTACAATTTTTGTGACATTATTATCTACAAGAAAACACAACCAAATTTTAAATTGCACAATTTTGGACAAAATGGAGACCCGATAACAAAAATTGAAAAAAAATTCCGTTTTTCAACGTGGTTTTAAGAAAATTATATTTTATAGTCAAAATAGTTACTTATTCTTTAAAAGCTCATAACTGGCTTAAAAACAAATCCTACAAAAATAATAAAAAAACACATTTAAAGGGAAGAATCAAGCTTTCAAATTTTTCCATTTATTTAATTTAAAAGATTGTTTTCGATCCGATATATACTCTCACAAAGTTCATAAAAAATTAAAAGTTTTTCTAATATATATATATAGAACTTTTAAAATTGCAGGTTCAAAACTTGCAAAACTGCTGTTTTGGATGGAATCATAGTGATGTGAGTATTATTTGTTGATAAGTTATAACTATATTTTGTATTTGACATTCAATAAAATACTCGAAAACTTGAATTACATGAATAAGAATAATGTAAGGAATATGAAAAGGTTTTGAAAAAAATAATAAGCTTCTTAATATTTTTGGATATGTCAAGAATTCTTGAAAATGAAATAAGTTATGAAAATTAGAATAGAAGAATGAAGGAGCCCATGAAAACATTGATTGGAAATTGAAAACTTCTACTATTATGAAGTCTAAGATAATAGAAGAAATAAATGAATGTGATGATACGAGTTTGGCTATTTAATTTGGTAATGGGTACTTTATTTAGACTGACTTGTGTTGAATCTTGGAAAGAGAAAATCCTAAATTTAGGATTTCTGTAGCTAATTGTTAAAATTCCCTTCTGGCTGAGCAATTCATCTTAAATGACTACTCTATGGAATTTAATATTAAATTTAACTGGTGCATCTGTCGTAACGTGAACACCTCGCCACATGAAGTCGTTCTGAGCAATTTCACCCCGAACGCCCTGCTCGACTCCACAAAACAATATCCCTTATGGACGGCACAGGATTCGCAGTGATTTTCTAAATGAATGCTTCTGCCATCAGTTCTCAAAAGATTTCATCCCTTGTACGGCCGAGACGTGCGCTGAATAGCAATTTTTTTCCCAAAAATTATGCAAATCCTAAGTATGAAGTCGTGTACGTTGGTCTATTCAATTGATTTTGATATTTTGCAAGTTTAACGAACCGAAGACAGAGAGTAAATTGCGAAGTCTGCGGCTTGCCACCGGAAGTAGATGTGATTTAGTTCGAGCCATTTAAGAGGGAGCCACCGGAATTACGTTGGGACTCCTCCTCTGCTTGTGTGTGAGCTTAGAGTTCATTTTTCACGACAAAAGTTGAAAAATGGCCGCATATATCACGCAGCCACGGGCCTTTCCTTGAGCAAAAAATAAACAACTGAATCGCAAGTGTCGCCGGGGAATTTTGTCTTATTTTCCAAGAAATTTAAGACTCTCAAGTAATTTATGCAGCTAAATCCTCCCGTTCTGCGTAACGAGTTTTGCAAGAATCCTTGAAAATTAGATTCTTCTCCAAGTCGGCAGTAATATTTCTGTTCTGCTCGCAAACTAGTAGGTACTTCTCCTTCCCCGAAATACAATTGAAATTTGGTTCAACAATTTGCAGAAAGACCTCATGCTGCACCACAAGCAGTTACTAATTTGGCCCGCAAAACTCGACGAAGTGGGAAGTCATTTGCACTCGGGTCGCTCTGTTAATTCGATGAACTGTTTGAGTTGCTAATTCTGCAACAAGCGACGAGAATAATCCAATTAGGAGTTTAATTAAACAGCAAACTTCTGGTCATAAATCACGTCCTGTTCAAGTTTTCTTCAAACAGTTGACTTAATGATGCTGGCCAGAGTAGTCATCATTTTTTTTTTATACTTCTTTAGGTACTCTGCAAAAATTTTGTGGTGCAAAGTATACAGAGACATTGCCGGAAAATGACCCTAGAAAATTTACGAGCTGTGAAAAATTTGTTCTGTACATAAAATGGTCCATTTGCCTGCAGTACTGCCTTCAGATATCAGAAATTATAATTCAATATTGTTAGTGGAATACTAAGTAAAATTTAAAGCAGTTATAGGCATATCGAAAAATACATAAATTGAAAAATATATTTAAATTTGAACACGGCTTGTTTTCACAGTAAAAGGCGAATTTGGTTATAATGAATAGTGATAGAAACCACAGAGTTTTATTTTATATTATAATTCTGGGATATCTTTAGTTCAGGCCGGTTTAACCTTCCTTAAAAACACTGTGTTTTTAAATCACCCCATATATATGTACATATGTAAGTAGAATAAGTGAAATAACTTAACTATACCTACATACATAGGTATGTATGTATTTTGCTTAAGTATGTACATACATAAGAATATTATAGATGAATGAGCCCATATTCCGGAACTAATTAAAAGATTCTTTATTATCAATAAAATCATAATACATAATATATTTTAGGATTTTGGATTGAAATAGTTCAATAACTCTCAAAAGTTTTAAAATAACCAATAAGCCGAACATTTCCAAAAATTATATACTATTATATTGCATTTTCATACTTATCCTAAAATCACGCCAAATTTATCTATATTGCGAAAATTTTCTTTTTACTATTTTTCCGCAAATGTTTTAAGTCCGTATGACATTAATTGTTTTAAGCTGCTGTTTCTCGTTGAGTAAAACCAAACAGCAATTAAAAAAGTCTTTGTTTTCCGGAACTCCCTCAACGGAAGTAAAACTCCAAAATTCTTCAGCTCAAATTTATTACATTCCTTGCCGAGTAAAATTTTTCAAATTTACCCTTTCACTCGCTTAATGTTCTGCTTGCAGCCGTAAATGGTCGCTTTTTATTGCACATTAAAATTGTTTTCCCTGCAATTCTGAGAATTCGTGCAATAATTTTCATGAATTTCCTCGCCCCCCGCGCCGGCCATTGCAACTGAATTAGTCTTCGAACTCGCGCAAGAATAGCGTCGTTGTTGTGAACTTTGTCGCCAAAGTCACTCCGCACGAAAGTTAACAAGCGCAAGAGTTATCAAGTTTGCAACTATAACACAAAAGTGTTGCGTGCCCGTCAAGACTGCGGACTGTATCTTGCAATAATTGGATTATATAACGAAATGTTTCCTGATAATAAAACTTTTGCTCGAACGCAGGCTTCGGGGCTCATTTGAATAGGGCGGCGCGATAACGGCTACATTTCGCTGTGGATTCAAGTAATTAATTCACCTTTCCTCCTTGTGATAAAAGGAACTTTCGTGCCACGGTAATTGCTCAACATTTAAGATTAAACTACTTACCAGCATTCCTTGGGCTAACGTGTAAAACCCTTTTCGAGGAACAACTTCTTTTGTGTTGCCAACCTGTCGTGATTAAGTGCCTCTCAGAAGGACGTTGACAGGACAATGACTTTGCGAAAATCTACTACCCAAATGCACTCTTCAACCCGTGCATTAACTGCACGTCAAATTAACTGGTTTAGAGTAGTTTAAAAAGGGTTTGTTAAATACAGCAAGAATATTTGAAAATAATGATTTCAACCTAGGTTATTGGAAATCTATAGAATTAATATCAGTTTATTACTTTCTCTTAGGTTATATAGTTTTAAAGTCCTTATTCTTATATCTATATATATTCACACACATACAGACCAGTAACTCAGCGAAATTTGATTCCTGCCTGTGCTTAAACTAAAACATACATACACATGTCAAGTAAATGCTTGAGACGATTTGGACGTTTGGTTTGGTTTTTCATTACCCCCAACATATGAGAATAAATTGCTGCATACGAAATTAACTTTTAAAAAATAAATAAAAGGAAAAATCATTTCGAAATTGACGCAGCTGGAAGAAAACTATTATTGAACTCGAAAATATTGGTTTTGTTATTTTCTCAAACTACCTATACATTCAAAATTATCTAAAAATATTTTAAGTTTCAGTTAATTTAGTGACAGTAAGCAGGAATATGTTTCGTGTACAGCGTGCTGACCTTATTGCTTATGACGTCAATAAAAAATCCTAAAAAGTCGATGATGATCGCAAAGATCACTGTTCACTTTTTTAATTCATTTTTCTCGTATGTATTTTTTTCGTCCTGGCTTCAACTACGACTTTATCAAAAATAAAATAATGAAAAAAATGGAAACATGTTTTTGGACCATGGTGCTGAACGATTCTAGCATGAATAATTTCAGATCGAGTGGTCGAATTTGAGTGCGGTTTTTTTCTGAGATAGGCCATCAGACAGGAAAGCCTATTTTCAGGAAAAATTTCGATCTTCCCATACAAAAACTCGGCAGAACGAGATGCCAAAGTTAAATTTTGGATACCAAAATTGCAATTTTCGAAATTTAAAACGCATATTTCGCTTGTAAACGAATTGCGATTCAATGCTCAACCTTCTAAGACACCATGCACCAGTATGTGACGAAATCTTGAAAAGAACATTTAAGGCGTTTTCTGGAACACCTCCTCCAAATTTTCAATTGCGTTTTTTTTTCGAAGCACTGATTTTGGGAAGAGGGTCTCCGACCAAACTTTGATCGAGAAACCATGAATCGATTGGCTTACTGCTGTTCAGAACTTAATAAAATCCTTTTACAAATTTTTTTTTCCAAAAATCTGCACTTCTTCGTGTTCAGTCGTTTATGAGAAGAACTATAGCAACGCGAAAAGCAACTTTCATTTATATAAGTAGTAGTGATAAGGTTAAAAAATTTATTACTATTAACAAATTTGAATTTATAATTTTCACAAAGTTTCTTTCAGGAAATCGAAGAATCCTACATCTGATTAAAATAAGAAAATAGTAAAAGTGGCAACAATGTGGAAAGAAACTCCCCTTTATGTCTGCATAAATTGTTTCATTATTGAAAGTTGCAACTATTTCTGCGTCGTCTTTTGTCTCTGAACGCGTCTGCCTCAGAAATCTGCACAAAGTTGCTAAATGGAGGACTTAATCCGCCCTTGCAGTGTTATGAATACCAAATAGTTTCCTGTAGAGTATAGTACAACTTTAAAGTGGTTGCCTCACTTCTCCGTTTAAAAACTTTCACGAAACATCCCTAGAACTTTGTCTGTGTGAAATTAAATTTTCAAAAGAAAATTTACATAAAATTGTTATGGCGCGATCAGAGCTTTGTTCCGAATAAAATATTTTTAGCAGTTAGTTCTCTTCCCTCTGTAAATGCTCGAGTTTTAAGTTTTAACAATAGTTTCGACGAGCTATGAACTAGAGAAAGTGAGGCGGACCCCAGAAGAAACTCCAACTCCACTTTGCTTTAGTTCGCGCTAATGAGCGCTAAAAAGTTTTTTACCCGAAATTTCATGGAATCAAGAGCAGAAAACTTCTTGTAGTTTTGTTTCGCGAGAAAACCCAACTTCTTTTAACAACAATGTTGGGTTGGTTAAGTTCGCCGCCATCGAGGCCATATTGTGCGGGGGCGGTGAGCGGAAATCGGGGGCGTAGTGGGCGCAATCAATTAGCCCTTAAGGTCCACATCATTTCTTTTCCGCATAGCGTGAGATGCGGCAGTAAAACGGATGATTGCGGATTTTTGCCGGAATTAATCACTTATGACAAGGGCCGGTGTATTGCACCTAACTCGCACATGCGAAAAACTATTTTAAAGGCAAAAACGAGTCGTGCAGCAAGAAACTGATTAATTACTTTTACGTGCTTCTCGTCCACACTGCGGGGGCCGATAGTAAGAAAATACAAAATTATCCTAGTAAAATTAAATTTAGACCCATCGATTTATATAGCATGTACTGTACATACATACATACATACTTATATCAAAAGATTATTTTCTATGTAATATTTAAATGTTCTTTTGCTCCAAAGCATATTTATTTCGACCAGTCGGTGAGCTTCCTTGTTCCACTTATATTTTGGACCCGATTTTATCAAAAGTAGGTATCATACATGATTTGCATAAATAAAGACAAACTATATAGAACCAATTTGACTTTAATGTTTCCTCACGGATTTTTATGAAACCTAGGGAGAAGAAATCAAGTTTTCCGTCGCAATTAAAAAAAAAATTTGCTGAATTTTGTGTTAAAACGATAAGTTAATGATAAATATTTCCAAATTTTCCTGGAACACAATTATTTAAAAATTCTTCAAATTTGCGAATTAAAAACAAATTTCACTCATTTGACGCCTGAAATGACTAGTCGAAGAGAACGAAAGTTTTCTTTCAATTTCCTCATTTTGATAAAGGATTAATATCTCGGGTAATATACAATTTAAAAACAAATGTGTTTGCATATTGGTCAGTTTTCCTCTTAAATGAATATCCCTAAAATGTTTCATCCAAATCCTGACATTGAATAGCTAGAAGTTTATAAAATTGGTTGTTTTTTTTTAATTTTAATTAAGTAAAATTGAGTTTGAATCAACAAAAATATTGCTTTAAGATGACAATTTTATGTATATTCAGGACTTTAGGTTAAATGCATGCAAGTCAATTAATTTTAAACCAGTTCCCATTATCAGAAAAAATTTAATTTGGTCCGCACCACAGTAATACTTATAATATTTTTAATATCGTTCTAAATCCAATATGACGGAGCTCCAAGATGGCGAATTACCTTTTTCTTTATAATCTCTTGAAATACGTATCAAATGAAAGGGTTCGGTTAAAAAAATACGATTTTTTTAAATCAAGAACTTATTTCTACTAAAGTTGGTTGAATAAACTTGAAAATAGAATCATAATTAGCTAAGGTAGATCAAAAAACACGAAAATATATGCATACCTATTTACTTAGCAATTAATGTGTATAAGAGACCTACGCCGTCGCGGGAGCAACTAAAATGGTTCCGCGGAGTGTCTAGACCAGTGATTCTCAACCACTGTGCCGCGGCACTTTTGTGTGCCGCCAAATTCTTAAAGTGTGCCGCCAAATTTGTTGGAAGATAAAATACGGCGTGCTAAACTAGCTTACTTATCAAACATTTTTGTTATTTATAATAATATGAATTCAAGTATGCAAGGGTAATATATTTAACTCAACAGATAAACTGGCAGGATTCTAAAAACAAATAACTTTATGGAAGAATAAAGCTCAGGAAGGCACTTTGGAAAAGTTTGAGTCAGTCCCAAAAGATTTAAAAGTATGACCATTTGACTACATTAGATGAGAACATTATTCATTGTTTCCTAATTTTAGACACAGAAAAATTTGATTAGGTTCGTAATCCATTTATGATAACCAATACTTCTGTATTTGAATTAACTTTGAATGAAGAGGAAGAACTAATTTCGCTTTCTACCAATTGAGATTTAATTTTAAAATATCCGGAAGAATCAATTAATTCATTTTGGATTAACATTAGATGCGATTATCCCATGATAGCCAAAAAAGCTTTAACAATATTTTTAAAATTATCTACATTTTATTTGTGTGAATTCGGCTTTTCAGTATTAACCAACATAAAAACGAAGAAAAGATCGAGACTGTTAAATGTAGAAGACGATGTTCTCATTAAAAGTATTCTTGTTATTAACTTTTAATTAATCCCTTAATAAACTGTTGTTTTTGTAGTAGGTACGTATTATTTTATTTTACTTTTAAAATTATTATCATAAACTATTTTACACAGTGTATTATAGGTAAGCTAACAATTTTTAAACTTATCTTTTCCTTTGTGTGCCGTCAAATTTTGAAACCATTAAAAGTGTGCCGCCACAAAGAAAAGGTTGAGAATTACTGGTCTAGACCTTTCGTTTTGCACTTAATTTTTTACATATCGCTCTATGTTTTCATAGTTTAATTATTTAATTATTTTCATCGGAACAACTTACTTTCCAGCCTCATCTTCCGCCATTTTTCATTTTTTCTTCATTTTGTTTTCAAATAATCAACCCTAAAAGATTGCTGGAATAACTGAACAAGATTCCATTCGCCGATTCTTTCTGTAATTATTTTTCGCAACAACAACTTTCTCCGAGTAACGAAGACGTCTCATTAAGTTAATGCCCCGGCATTAATCACGGCCTGATAGCGGATTTCCTTACCCTTTCGCTCCCGGGGGTAAACCCGGCAAACCCGGGAAACCCGCTGTCGCCTGCGTTTCATTACGGCGCATTAATGCTTATCATTTCTCATCTCGCATTGTTCTCTTTGAGGGATTTCTTTCCAGCGCAGATTATGTCAGTCGAGATGAAAAATGTTCTGCGTAGTGAAAGCTTGGCGATAATTTTTTGTGCTTAATTTGCGCCATTCCAGCTGGAGGTTCGAAGTCCCGGCCTACAGGTTCGGGGTTCCCCTGGGCACGGACTCCGTTTGAATCGATTTGTCAAAACTTTTCCTATTACCGGCCTCGTTTTTGCTCACGGTCTTATCAGACGCAGATATTTTCTGGTCCTCGCTCGAAGAGTTTTTCGCGTTCCTAGAAAATCAATGGTGCTTATGCTAAAAACTTTAACTTTTTTTTTTGCCGACTTCCACCAATAACGTCGCCCACTTTTCGTAATATCATTTTTGTTTTTGCGACATTTTATCATTGGGGCCATCAATCGGAATTGAGAGTAATTCCAGTAAATTTACTTTGGCAAAGCTATTAATTTTAGCCTAAAGTATACTTCTTAGCCGAGTGCTTAATGCTTTAGGGTTAAAAATGACAAATCGAAAATAACAAAATAAAGTTAGTAAGGCTTAAATACACGCCCAGTCCTGAACACGATTTAATCAAATCAGCTCTAAAGACATTCCGCTGTGTCCCTCCATTTATCACTGTAACCATGCAAACAATTTTGTTGATGATTCCCCACATTAAAATACTAACAAGAGTTAACGTCATGCACCCTCATGCATATAAAATTGTATATAAATTGAAAGATATTTTCTATTCATAGACAATAAGATCGTAATAATTTTTAAAAATACTAAAAATATCTTTTACTTTTTATCTTTTCAGATCAAACAGAAATATGTTCTTTGCACTTTCAGACCCAATATCACAAAAAGTTCTTCCCAAAAATAACTATTTTAATTTTTTTATTTATAAGTTTTATTTTATGTTTGTCAGAAATTGATTTTTTAAGGATCAGAATTGACTTCCTCATAGACAAATGAATTATTTACTGGCGATTAAAGAGATATGTATATACTTCTGAATGATCATTGTTAAAACATTAATTTTTGACTTTATTTAATAAACTTATGAGCTTAACTTTTTTAAAAGATATGCGCATAACTGCAACATTTATTAGAAATCAAATTTTCCGACCAATAGAAGAAGTGCGGGGAAATCTAACTATCTATGATACTACACAGGCTCATATTTCAGATATTTCAGATATTTCAGAAATATTCACCTTTGCTAATAAAAAAATTATCGAACAAATGATTACTTCGAAAAAGTACCAAAATTACATAGGTATACCTAGTTTATAATTTAAGATATTGCTCAAAAATACTATATGCTACATGCAAAAAAAATTTAAAATTTAAACTCCAGATTATTATAACTCATTCCCTTCATTATGCTCTTCCTGTTTGTCGGAATCGAAATTTTTTAAATATATTCTTCAATAACGGTTAAAATTCAACGTAAAATAACAATAATTTTAATGCAAATAATAATACTTCACAATCATAACTCACTATATAGTACCTATATAATTTAAGATAATCTATATATTAATACGTGAAGGGAAAACTTTGTACCCCTTTTTAAGAATATTGGACGGACGGAGGAGTGTAAGATTTGGCATAGTTAAAGTTTATATAGAGAAGAAGTGCAGAAAGCTAAAATTTATATATAATATGTATTACAAATACATTAAATTAAATTTAATAAATTCATTATTTACGTTCATACTCTCTATGTCGAACGCATAGTAGTCTGTGGTCAAACTGTCTTAATTTTATTATTAAAAGTGCCAATTTCAAACACATAGTAGGCTGTGTACAGTCGTATTTTTCGTAGTAACCCCGGTAGGTCGAATTTCGACCACAGGGCGACCACTAGTATTCTATTAATTGACAAACTTTCGAAAACCATATTATTTATTGATATCTATATATATGTATATGTAGGTATATAACTCCGATGCACAAAGTATTTCAAGAAGGTACACGCGGAGGAATTGGGCAACTTTTAATATGATCTCGTAGAGCATCGCACTCAGCACCACCTTGCCACTTATTATCTGGGCAATTTACGAAATATTCCATAAAAACGCAGCTAAAAAGCAGTCCCGCATAAGGGTTGCATCCGTTCAGTGCAGTCGAGGCCAAGGGCATGTTCTTCACTGCTTCCAACTTAAGCTTGGCTGAAAAACAAACTTCTTTCAAGATTGAGACAAACACAGAAAATCGAGTATCTGACCGATTGGTTCGCACTTCTGGAACGCAGGAATAATCACTGCTGCAAATTCAGGATCGGAATTGGTTTGAACGTCGGTGGTTATTGCGTCCATGTCGAGGTCTCCATTTAACAGATAATTTGATTGATTAAGCACGCAGTCTGCAAAGCACTGCAAGAAGGCAAATATTTATTTACAGCAAATTGGGGGGATTAAATCTTTACAGCAGCCGTTTGAATATCCGGAGGTTGCCTTTGCCCTGTGGCCTTATCTTGATCGAGGAGTGGAAAGCCAACAACTTGAGCACATTTAATGTGGACATCATTTGGTTTTGGTTCATGGCAGCAACTGTGCGGACGCTAAAAATGTAAACTTCTAAACAGTTCCTTTATAAAACTTTGCGGTCACTTCAATTCTTACAACAAATGGCGGTGGACGGGAGCAATCCGGTTCACAACAACAACCCTAAGATAATAAAATACACCACTTTTATTAAACATTTTTAATTCTTCAACTCTGAGTAGGTACCCTACCAAAATTAAACCAAGACAAAGTAAAATCACAACCCGACACATTTTTGCATACGACACCACCCACTGAAAACTGAAATCTAATAATCACTTACAGAAACTCTTTTATATATTTCATCCCACTGCCCACCGAATGTCTGAATAATTGCGGGAATAACAACCGCAGTTCCGGTTACAGTGTTTAACACAAAATTTGTTGTTTTTTATAAATGATGAGCCAAACACAAATTACTTGTAATTTTGCTTAATTTAATTGGAGCTATATTTGGCTGGATGCTTTTGAACACCTATATATTTACAATATAATTTTTTCTTTCTAAATGTAGACCTCTGTGCTCTGAGCATTTATCTTTAACCTTGCACTCACCGATAATTAATTTAGCGCAACGTTTTTGATCAAACAACAATTTCAAATATAAATTAATTTCCTCAACTTTATTTTTGAGTTTTAATTATGAATCATATTATAAATAAAATTTAAGACAAATCTTAACTTAATATTCGGTAATAGCACTACATTTTTTTTTTTAAACTTACATAATTCATACATTATCTGCGTAAGTACATTTAGCGATGCTCTTTAGAGTTTAGAAGAAGTTTAAATCTACAAATAAAATAAAAATAACCGGGGAAAATCAAAATGAATAATTGAAAAACTGAAGTCGGTTACAACATGGTTACAACAAAGAAAAATATTAAGATAATTAGGAACCTCTTTTCATTATTATACATATATATTTCATTATATATTTTTTTTTAAATATCATTTTTATATTTTAAAACTAAAAAGCCGTAAACTTTTTTATATTCTGAATGTAGTAACATTTTAAAGGTAGCTAAAAGGGTTCATAAACTTTTGTAACAAAACAAAGCTGACCTCATCAAAGACCGATACTCAAATTACAGTGAAAGAAATTTACCTTAAAATCTTAATAAGCAAGCGAACTGAACAATTTAAGTTTGAAAAAACGTCAAATCACAAATTCAAACTAAGAAAAATTGTAATCCCGCAATTATTCGTATATTTTGAAAAAAAAACAATATATATTCATAAATATTTGAAAATGGAAAAAATATTTGTGAGTGCAATTAAAGATGCAAGGGCGTCTGCACCACTGGACGGACGCTTTTCACGTCCTTTGTATGTTAAAAAATATCATAAAATATAGGACTAGGACTAACAATACTTTTTTAAGGATATCTCCGTCAGTGGCCGATCACTTTGAATCGAATATAACAAAAAAGAAATGGAGACAGGCCAAGATAGAAGATGTTCAGAGAATTCATCATCACCAAACTGCTCGAGCGCAAGAAGTTTTTGGACCTGTCGATCTCAAGATGTTACTAACACTTTCACTTTATTCTTTTGCATATGAAAATATAATTGGTGAAATCGTTGGCTTTCTCTGCATAAACAGTTATCCCAACATTCCCGCTTTACTCCCTGAAGTTTGGATGCATTGGATCAAAATCCACTATAGGTAAATATTACTTGCGTTTTGTTACATTAACTAATTTAATAAATTATTCAGGTACACTCCATTTAATTACGAAAATACTTACTTCATTCACTACCTAATTTGGGATATGAGATACAATATGGAATTATTTAAAAATGAATTTGAGCAATTATTCTTGGAAAATCCTATACTGGAGTATATATGCATTGTTATACCTCCTAAAACTATACTTTCAAACGACTACGAAAAATTATTTGAAAATCTTTTTCACAGAACATTACCAGAAATAAATTACGGACATGAATCGTCACAATATCTGTATATTTACAATCGTTCAGATATTCTACCAACGTTCAGACTACGTAAAGCAATGTAAGTAATCTCTGCATAATCGTAAATTTTTTAAGATATTTAAATTTGTGATTTCTAAATTAAAAACCTTAAACAGTTTCTTCGTAAATAGTTGTACAAGAAGATCACATATTAATTTTTTATACATATGTATAATTCCACTCATATTATGGATATGGATATGGTATAGAATTAATAACCTCATATTTGACTATAGATAGTTTATCTGATAATTTAATCCAAAATTTGATTTTTCAATAAAAAAAAAAGTTTCAGACAAAATCTACAAACCAAGCAGGAAAATCGTAGTAAAATTAATTAAGAGCGTCGTGCACTTCTTTTTAAAAATGATAGCTGCCAAATTTCTTAGTGAATTTAGATCAAAACCTGTTTATGCAGTTATGAGCTCCATATTTGGATTACATTATGCAAAATTACATCAAAATTGTCAGCTAAGCTGTTTAATTCTTAATCGATTTTAATCAAAGTAGTCTAACATATTCTTCGTGATCATATCTTGTCAATGTCAATGTGTGTGGCAAATCAGTTAAAGAAGTAGGGAGTTAAAAATCATTTGGACTGAATATTTCTCGTATTTCTTCATTGCTATCGATCAAATTAGGCCTTCGTCTTTTAATTACCATATTGAAATCTTCCTCTTCCTTCTGGCTGTCGCCAAATAACTTAAGAAGTCAACACTCCGATTTCGACATTTATTGCATAAGCTTTACTTTGTTAATTATGTATGTAATTTTTTAGACCCGAAGATAATGATGATTTAATGGCTATACTTAACTATACTCACCCTGAATTTCGGCAAATATATGGAGAATACTATATCGCGAAAACTCTTTTAAAGAAGGATAAACATACTTGTATTATTGTTGCTAATGTAAAAAGTAGTGCTATCAGTATTGATCATTATTTTGAAAATTTTATTTTTAGATAGGTGTTCAGATAAAGGGTTTAATTTGGTTAAACAGTTCCATTGATCTGGAGAGACTCAATAGAAACTTCCACATTTTTCCATTCCATGGTCTTCGTAAGGATGGTCCCAATAAAAAAATGAGAGAAAAGAACTACATGTAAGTTACGTTACACTTTTTAAATAATTTTTTATCCCTTTTTTCTTTAACAGAGAAATTATAAGAAAGTATATAAAAAGCTATTTCCAAAATATTAGCGCATCTGATCATACTTACCACTTGAACGATATATTAAAAACTGAAGATATAGCTGAATCAGAATCAGAAACAGAGGATTTCGATTCACCATTTTTTTCAGAGTACTTTTGCAGATATTCAAAATTATTTTTTTTAAAACGCTTCAAATTTTAAACAGTGAAAGTTGGGATAAGTTCTACTTTAAAAACCAATCCATTCCTGAGCGGAGATCAATTAAGACTGTTAATCAAATCGACTGGATAGAAATTAAAGAAAGTATGATTTGTTTTAAACTTAAAAGAATGGGGATTAATTGATTTCATATAAAAGAGATGGCGTATTACTCAGATTGCTACAAATACGGTGAAAAAACCGTCTTAGAATCAGAAAATCCGCCAAGTGTATTTGCCATACAACTAATCGCTTTGCATCCAGATTTGGATGAGCGCCTTGCTTACCAACTATTGGTAGCAGCATTTGACGCCTTTCCGAATAAATCCTACTGTGTATTAACTGTGCCAACAGAAAACCCTAATCCACCAATTCTTAAATATTTTGCGGTTTGTACAAAACATCAAGTATACAATATTAAGAAATAGTAGGAAGCAGTAGATATGCCAATCGATTTCTTGAAAAATATTTTATCACACAAAAAAAGAAAAATCAAACAAATCGTAATCAAGTCACTGCAAAGAATCGATTAAAATACTGCTTCCTAATACCGCTTATTATAATGAATATCCTGTAAATTAATGTGAATATTTAAATTTTATTTTTATTTCATAGAAAGTGTCCCCAAGACCTGAATGTTCGATTAAAGAATGTGCTTATGCCGTCCACAAAAATGTTATCCGCGGCAGAACGACAGTTAGAAGAATTAAAGGTTCTGACTTAAAAGAGATAAAAAGTTTGCTTAATTATGGAACATATCAGGAAATTCAACCAGCGAGAAAAATGATGTTTCTTATTCGTCATTCTTTAATGTCTCAAGAGAAAAAGTATGATGCTTTGGCTATAAAAAATGAAAATACAATTATTGGAATCATAATTCTTACGTAAGTATTTAAAAAAGAGGCCGCGTAACTCAGTACACGTGAAAAAAGTGAAACATTTTTTTGCGATCTCCATATTTTTTCATAATAAATTCTAGGAATGAGCGGAAAATTAAGTTAAATTTTTTAATAACTCTCCCTCAGAATTTGAAAATATTTCCAGTCAAGAATTGATTAATATAATAAGTATAAATTTGCAAACAATAAATCAAAAACTTTAATTCACAATATCTCGAAAAATGTACAGAGTGTTTGCTTTTCAACAATTTTCTGGAATGGAATATTAAGAAATAAAACTGCAAAATGTTTGTAGAATATCTCGTGATTACCTATTTTTTGCAAAATTTGTTGATGCGAACAAATTACTCCTTAAATGATTCTTCAAAATACTTATACATATACATACTTAAAATGAAATTACAAATCGAATATTATTAAATTGGATACTTAGAGAACAAAACATAAAAAAATTTTATCTTTATATTTCTACATATAAACAAAAACTACTTTTATATTTATTTTTATGAGAAAGTTTCCCTTCCAATGTAAAAGCCAACTAATTCTTTTGGGTTATTGTATTTTTATTACCCGGTCATTTTTAAAATTCGGTCTGTCGACGAAAGACCGAATGCAGATCTTCCGCGATTTTCGCGTCTTGAAATTTTACTCTCAATGCGCCCCAAATTTTGCAATAGGAACTTAAATTAAATTATCACGTTATTGCATTAATTATTTGATTTTTATTTAACTTTATTTTATTTTATTTATTTTTTGGTTTGTTTGGTTCGCATAGTTTACAGTCAGATCGCAAATAAACAACAGATCAGATGAAAAATTCTAATTTTCTATTCTCTTTTCTATTCAAGACCAACACTTTTTACACATAGCGTTTAATTCTCTATTTAAAATTGAAGTTTTTATTTTAATATTATAAGTACACTATTTTATTTCAGGTTTTTTAACGAATTGACTTCAAAATCTTGATATGTTTAGCTCCTCTTAACCTTAGACTGATTTGAGATACCTATATATTATTATCGTATTACTAAAATTCTCGCATATTATTCGCAGCACAGCTGAAAATATCAATCTTTTCCGCAAATACTACAATCTGGATGAGTACACTTCTTACAAATATTTATACCTTCCACAACTTCACGGGAGAATACTTTATTTTTATGTAAATCCAATAATTGAAGGACTCACTGTAAGTATCTACACTGCTATATACCGAATAACCGGATACCACTCGCTCTATTACACCCTGAAAGAGCCAGTAAGTTGAAAAAATAATTAACTTTCATTTAGCTAATTATTTCGCACAGGATTTATTGAACCCATTCAACAACCTTCTAAACAAAATGTTCCCGATTCAGCCAAGAAGGGTATGGTATGACCCTGATCCGAAAGAAAAGCTTAAACCATATGTACTCTTTTATCACAATATCAATTTAACTAAAGAAGTAAGGATAAATGTTGATTTAAAAGTTGTCTTTGTTGGATTTACCAGAACCACAAAGGCCTTTCTGGAGTATCTAATATTTGAGTACTAGAGTCAACAAATGCAGGTCCCGAGTTGTAACTTAATATAAATTTTTAGAAAAAACATGCAAAAATTAAGATTTACAAATTTGAACGTGGTCGCACCACCAGGAGTTTTTGAAGCTGATTATGCTGACATGAAAGTTAAAACACACCTTGTATGGATGCGGCCAAAATATACACATGATTACTTGGCAAGGCTGGGTTTTATGATTTGGGTGAATTTTTCAAGTGGATTTATAAAAGATATTAATAGGTAAGAACTTTCCTCAAACACATCAACAACAAAAATATATTGTTCTTTAAATTAAATGAGTAAAAATTATTTAAATAAAAATAGACCTATATATATATATATAATTATGTTTACAGAAAAGAAAAATATCTTGTTATTAGAAATGGATTGGCAGTAAAATACGACTACTTATTCTTATTCGAAAGTTGGGAATTTGGAATACCAAGTGAAGTTCCTAAAGAAGAAGTTACAGAACCCTTAAACTTTCAAAGTGTGAACACAAATTTTGATTGCCACTGTTTGCACTATAAAATTGCTGCTATAAAAAAATGTTTGTCTAAAGGTATGCATAATTTTAATAAAAATATTTAATTCACATACTATACTAAAACTTTAAAGAGAACATTTCTAAATGAAAACAGATTTGTTGACTAAGGATGAGGGATGGCTATAAAGGCTGTTTGCTTCCTTTCATTTTTATACTAACTTTACCTAACATAAAAACTTATTTTTGTAATTTTACAGTGCTATATCATTTAGGAGAACATATGTCATTTTTTATACTTATGTCCGTATGTGCTTTATTGATGTTTTTAAATTCCTGCGAAAATAATAGGATTCAAAGTAATACAACTTGGTTCTAAATCATTAAATCATTTTTTCTACAAATCTCATGTGAATCAGCCGTGAAGTAAAGGAGAATGCTCATATAGTATCCAGGCCCGGCGGAAAAGAAATGTATCTTAGATTATTGGTAATAATGCTTAAACAAATACTACGTATGGGGCATCAACAATATGTATAGATGGCTGAATATGAGAAATTGTTAAAGTTTATCGATAGTCATTTTTTAGTTTTAACAAAAAATTGCATAAACATAAAATAGTTACATTAGGGTAATAAAAAATATTTAGATTCGAAAATACGATGCGGAGTACCCCTTACACAACGTAGCTCTTTTACATTTACAAGATCATCGTTAAAATAATGTCAGATTAAAGAAACAACAACTGAAGGAAAGTAATGTTTATTTAGTTTTCTAGATCTACATAGCACATGTACATATAGGTATGAATATGCGGCTATCAAAATCAAGTCTTCATGTGTTAATTTCGGAAAGTCTGTTAATTCTGGTAGATCAGCTTACATCCGCGAAAACGTGACCGTATGTCTATTCAAGTTGTACTCATCACTTAAACACACGGTCTATTGATATTATTTTGGATTATTTCAATAAACTGATCTATATGTACATACCATCCTCGCACGGCGTAGAAAACCCCTGAACAAAAAATAGCAAGATTTAGTAGTGTTTAGCCATTTATTTTAATAATTGTAAACATACAATAGTTCAACATTATTTTTTACTAAAACTATGAGATACTTTTCGTTTGCGCCGGGCTTGGGTTTTTTTTTTGAGCATTGTCCTTTAGTCGGCTAAAATGCCTTGGACTAAAACAACAGCACAATTAATAAAATGTGTAAAGTTCACATTTGTCTGACTTGTGGAGTCTTATCCGCATTTGTGAGTTAATGTTTGTTATATGAACAGAAAAACAGGAGCACGCACACCCTTAAACCACTCCTTTAGCTACAATAAAAACTAATACTAGTAGAATTTTTTTGCCTAATATTGCACTATAAAAATAATTATAATAATATTTATTAGATTTAAGCATCATTGTGTACGGCAATGTCCTCAGAGCTTTTGCATGTGTGAACTACCTACTCGAAAGCGGCATTCCACCTCAAAATATACACTTTGTGACCGACATACCTAAGAAAGGAGAAACAACTACCTCACATTCGGAGTTTGGCGATGAATTTGTTGCAAACAGGGTGTTTGAAGAATTGGAAAAATCCAATATAAATATTTACAAAGGATATAAGTTTGAAAAATGGATTAGAGATGAAAACGACTTGATCAAAAAGATATGTTTCGTTTCACAATTTAGGGCAATATGGTTGGATTGTACTTTTATAGTTTGCTATATAAGAAAGAAGCTGTCTAGGTCACAATTTCAGGGTAAGTCTATGATTAATTACTACCTTACCTAGACAGATTTAAAAGAAACTTCCTATAACTTAGCTGAGAGTATTCTTTATTGGGATTAAGATATTAAAGATATTCATCTGTATATAGATTTATGAATTTCTTTAATACGGGTATTCGGATTCTACATAGAAAACATTAAAACATTTTAATGAAAATTTCGATAAATTTTGAATTTAAACCCCTATAACTCCTACATTTGGATCAGGACATCCGAAGGAATCGATTGGTGTAGCGTTTCCTAAGCAGAATCCAAACATTATGAATCTGTCGCAGCTTTTGAACTTACATTCCTTTTTGATACTTTTAAAATAATGATCAAACAATGTTCTTATTATTTTCACCGATAATTGTAAGCTCGTTAACTGTTGAGTTCAAAAATAATTACAAAATTTGCTGCTTGCTACTTGTTTTTTTTCCTTCTTTCATTTTGTCTAAATTAGTACTTAGGAACGCTGGGCTTGTAATAGAAGGATGTACTGTCATTGATTCCAATTTTCGAACAAACGATCCATATATTTTTTCATGTGGGCCAGGAACAAAGTATAAAAGAAGTCTTTACGCCAACAAGTACATACACGTATATTACAACCATCATGAAGTTGCTAAGTATGTAAGTTTAATATTATTATATATTCAACTGTTATTCTGAATAACATTTTATTTAATTTTTTTATAATTATATCTTAACATATTACTAGAATAGCAAAGTAATTAAATCTGCATCATAAAGTAAATTCTAAAGTTTAATTGGTGATTCAAATAATTAAGTTTGCTCTATTATTATCTTATGTTCCACATTATCTTTTCAATTTCTTGTAAATAGTATACTTTTGTAGACCTCGAGTGCATACGTAGGATAGTGTATAAATTTATTTATACCGTATCATATAATAAATGAATACTTTTATGCATATCTTATTTTAATTAATTTTTTTCTACCTTTATTTCAGCTTGCACAAAGGACAGTAGAAAGAGTTGTAGAAAAAATTGATCGAGCTATGAAACCTTACTTGAATCAACAAAATGTGCCTAAACTTTGCAACACTGCTGTCCCAATTTTTCAAAAACCAATAATGAGATCGATTTCTCTGCCCGGTGGTCTTTATTTAACAAGCCTAAGGGAGCCTGGAGCGCGTTTGCCAATGAAAATACGAGAACTTTATGGTTTTAATAACAAGGACCTAATTACGTTTACCAGTTCAGAACCTAATTTAGAATCCTACTGCCGAGTACACTTGGACAAACAAGGATTTATTCGTGAAATTTTGTGTCTAACGAAAGGTGTAAGTAATTTTTTTAATTAAGGTTTTCTTCTAGATTATTTAAAAATTTATAATTATACTAGCTGAGTAACCCGGTTTCACCGGGTTTATCATAAATACTACTTAGTTACTTAAAAAATGCTCACTATTCACATTATGAAGTTTAGTAGTGTAACTAAAATCTTTGGATGTACTCTATGCAAAACGCATTTAGCCACCACTGTCTAAGTATTCGATGTTACACACTAAAAAAACTAGGGACGTGAAATTGTTGCTCGTCATTAATGTTAGGTCATATTGCTTGTACTGATGATTTTCACTAATATTTTATCAATTTATTTTATTTTATTTTATTTATAAATAGAGAGTCTCTTTTTTTATATTTAATAGGTAATCTCAAAATCGACTGGACCTATTTGAATCTTAATATCAGATATACATATACCTTATAATTGTGCTTGTGAAATTATAAATGAAATTATAAATGAAACATTTCTTGAAATTTATCCAGTAATTTTTAAATATAGTTTTTAAGTACGCACATGGAATGTGTAAAATACTAATTATATTATACAATATCAGAACGACGATCTAGATTACATTTACAGACTCTATGGGCTGCATGAAAGTTTACTAGGCAATATGAAAGCAAAATTCGAAGCTGGAGAAATAGACGATTTAGTAGAGTTTTTCCGAAAGTCATGGGTAATCAATACTGTAGACGATCGTTTCAACAATCTTTTAAGAGACACCAAACCAGTTGAACAGGGTGTACTTCATCTGATACCACAAATGCATACTTTACTCCAAGAAATCACTGATTGCAAAAGGCGCAATGTAAATGTTTTCTTCGAATATTTTTAGTTTTTAATATGTGAAACTGCTTAATTTTCTAGTTGACTGAAGCTGAGAGGAATTCCATAAAATGGTTGATCAATAATAATTTTAAGCATCTGATAGAAATAAAAGTGCTTGATCATATAAGTAATGGAGAAGAACAATATCATATGCTTGCAACTTCGGAAATTGTTAGAAATGAATTGTTGAGATATGGAATTCGTGAAGATAATATACAATAAAAAAAAAACGTTAACATAACAAAAATATTCTAATAAATTATTTTATAAATCTTATGTCGCTAGAAAAAGATTTGGATTGACTTTAATCAATTAATTTAATTATGTTAAGGACGGTTATGTCCGTCAATTCAAAATTAGGGCACAATTTATACAAAAGCTATAGTTTTATATCCATATTCAATTCAACCCCGGATTTATATGTATCCTTAATACTCCATTATAGTAGGTACATATTTATATTTTATAATGTTGATGCAATAAAATAAAACCGTTATTAATGTATAAACTTTATATTAATATTTTATAAACAGAACTATTCCAGTTTTTGGCATATTTATAGTTTTTACTTTCGTAGTAATGTTTTTTATACATATACTTTTATTATCTGTTATTAATGAAACGGGCAACGGAGATCGATTCTGCTTAATTAGTTACTCCCGATGTGCGGAACTACAAAACCAATTATTTAATATTTAAGATTTACATCGCAGCTGAACGACAGAGAAGGTTTTATCTTTTCGAAGTTAATGACTTCCCCATATTTCAAAGAACGATTATCTCGAAAATTAGAACATTTTTACTTGGACTAAATTTGGCTGTCCTCCACTTTCATTTGGACGCTGGTTTTTGGGACAATTTGGTGGTATTTTTGAAGTCTACAATTTCTAAAACATGTATGTAGATATTATTAAACATCCAATTTTACTGAGCTTCAAATACGATTTGTCTTGTCTAAAATTAATAGTTGAGTAAATGAATAATTAAATAAAACAAAACACATTACCTACATTACAAAATAGAGAGCATTATACAAATGTAAATGCTTTATCAGATTTTTAAACATAGTCCATGTCCATCAGTGTTTTGTATGCAAATTTTAAAATTTATTTACCGTCGTCAGTACGATGTCCATCTGCAGAGATTACAATTCAGCAAAATTGAAGTTAGTGTTCCCTAGAATTGTTATGGGAAATTCAAACAGAGTGCTCAGCTGTGTGCTCCTGGTTTGTTTATATTTAATGGATTCTAGCAATTAAAGGGAATATAGAAACAAAAAATTCATGACAGCAAAACTTTGTGCTCTGCTCCCTGCAGACGATTAATCCTGTGGACTTGCACTGTACAACTGCAAGCAAACTTGAGAGTTGTAAAAGTTAGCAGACATTTCACTGTGTCCGTCCACCCGTACTTTATAGAAAATATTCGAAGAGCTCTGACTAAAATCCAGGAATTTGCATATTCTTGTCGGGCATGCAGTGCGCCGAAGGAATGCCTTTCAGCATAACAAGGAGCCGGAAACAAGTGCTCTTACTTTGTCTTGGGCGTGGGAGGGTTTTTAAAATTTAAATCTCGCCCTAACCACCCTTAGGACCCTTAGGGACAGGGCGGTGGTCCTTCCCCTTGCGTGGCGTGGCGTGGCGAACTCTTGTCATCCAAAACCAGAGCAAAGTTACAAATAAAGTACAACAAATCCGAAGGGCGGACGATTCCGCGAGAATGCCGGATTAGGGTATTCTGCGGCCGGGACTCGGCCCAGTAATTATTCATGAACTGTGGGCATTTGAAGTGGCACGAAGCCCAAAAAACTTTTGCCAGGTTTTCACATATTTCATGGGAGAAGAACATGTGCCTTCTATCCGGAAACTTTGCATAGTCAAGTGGGTAAATTATCCCGAGATACAAATTTTCCCGGCCGTGAGCGGTGTTGCGATGCTGCGGGGGCGACTGCCGCAACTGGCCCGGCCGGGTTTAGGGAACGCTACCCAACAGCCCCCAGTAGGAAATCTTATCCTCCCGGGCCGGATAAGGGATCCGAGTGCCTTTCTGAGACCGCCACTTTCTGGTACATATCCACCTTTCGGAAGAGGGAACGTTACACCAATTTCCGGGAATGAAAGCGAAAAGTTTTGTCGGAAGCTCATGATATTTATGGGCCCGGAATGGTCCCAGCTAAGCGCTGGGCAATTTATGGTTTTCATTAAGTGCTAATAGTTGTGGGTCTTCCCGGTTCCGACCCGGGCTCCCGGAAAATCCCCGAACGGCACAAGAGGGCTGGATTAATTTGACGGCCAGGAGTTATCGCTCAAGTGCTCGTTTCGACTATGATTCGCAAGAGGATGTGTCTGAGTTGTCTGCAACCGCAGTAATCGGAAACTTTTTCAATTTCTGCCGATTTCGCCGAGGAAGTCATCCATAGGATCCTTGGTTCCCCGGAGAAGCCCTCACGAGAGGAACTTCTTCAAGGGTAACGTCGCAGTTCAATTCAGTCGTAATTTTCACCAAAAATTTACAATTATCATTCAACGGTTTTCAAAGAATGCATTTTCTATTTCATTAAATTAAGAAAATGTGCAAATGAAATATATCGTTTTTGAAAGTACAGAATCCATTCCCCAATAAATAGAGCTGTCTGGCACGGAATCCATTAGGTTGAGATAAAGTTTTTTTAAAAATACTTATAATATTTCAAAAACTAACGTCTAAACTACATAAAACGAATGACGAGCCAACTCATGACTCTTCGAATAAGCCAAACTTACTCTAACAATAAGTAAAAATCTTCTAGTTGTTGTTGTTGTGGAAATATTTGATTATTAATTTCGTAAGAAAAATATATTGAGCTTGACTGGCCAATTGTCCTAAAAGTTGGCGCATGTATGTAGCCTAGAAGATTTTAAAAAAGGTAACATAGCATCACCTACCACATTTTTTAATGAGGAAAAGAGACATTATTGCTATTTTTTAAGTATAAAAGGAACTTTTTTTTACATAACTTGTTTTGAAAGAAAAATTTTATCTGCAACGCAGGAATTAGATCAAAAGTCAAAAATCAAGAAAGTTCTTAAGAACATTTTATATAGAAAATTGGAGCTCAATTAGGTTGAGATAAAACTCGTGTGTTCTATATAAAAATAAATTGAAATTGAGTAATTAAGTACATAAAAGCCATTGTATCATGTGTTAAAAAAATAAGCAAGCTCAAACCCGCTTTTTGTATACTAAACCTAGTATCAAATTGAGATTGACCTCATTTTTCTATATAAAAATTTTGACTGAGCTTTTGCTCATTTTTTAAATATAAGAGCCATTGGGTTCAGTTGCTGGACAAACCGAATGTTGAAAATTAAAGGTATAGCAATAGATATTTCGCAATATTACCTCCGTTTCTGTTCCGAAACCACTAATATTAAAATTATGTAAATTAATAAAAGAATAAATGAGTAAATTTAAGAAAAAAAACAATGTGCGAATTACGGTATTGTATAATGAAATGAACAATAATAAACTTGAATTAAATAATTATAATAAAGCCATTGTATAAAGCCCATATTATAAGACTTCTGTAATTTCTTGCTACAATCTATGTAATGTGCATACAATGCAAAGGCATGAAAATGCTTGTCGAAATCTATTTCAAACATTTTAAAACAAATATGTGACTTTTAGTAAATCTTGGATGCTGCATTGCAAGGTATATCGGTCTCGTTTAACTTTGTTTCCTCAAAAGTCGTCCATACCTCGTCCCAGTTTACAGTTCCCATGGTAACGTATTTCTTCACAGCATTGTAGCCGAATTTCAGTCTGAGGCGGTGAATCTCCCTGTGCTGATCTTGGAGCTTCCTGCAGAAATCGTATAAACATGAAAATTTACATCATACAAGACAGCATACCTGCACGATTCCTCGCCCAGCAGCTCGTCCAGGAACTGCTTAATGCCATCCACCTTTGTAGCGTACGACAAAATACTTCGGCCACCCATCACCCTGAAGGTGGAAACCAAAGTTCCCTCCTTGCTGGTTTTGTTTTCGAAAGTTTGCAGAAGGATATTCTCGTTAACTTTAAGAATTTCACAAATATCGGTGTAGTGGGTGGTAATAAGGGCGAGTGGGCTGTCCGTGCCCCGAAGCGATAGCTCCTCGATGCAGGAAGCTAGAAGTGCAAGCCCTTCCGGGACGTTGGTGCCCTTGCCGAACTCGTCGACCAGAACCAAAGATCTTTTAGTGGAATTCGACATCACTCGCCCCATTTGCTGCAAATCAGCGAGGAATGACGAAGTTCCAGTGAATGTCGACTCCGGGCTGTGCATCCGGGAGTAGATGGAGTCAAGGAGACAGATTTTGGCGCAAGTCGCGGGCACAAACGACCCAACATGGGCCAAGAATGCGATGAGCGCTACTTGCCGCATGTAGACGCTCTTCCCCGACGCATTGGGGGCTGTTAGGATTGTTATTAAATTTCTGCCCTCTAGAGAAATGTAGGTGTTGTTCGGGACGAATTGAGTTGTTTTCATCTCCCAGAGAAAGTGCCGTCCGTTGTCGATTTTGATAATCTTTTCGACGACGACCTCTGGCCTGACAAGATTCCTTTCTCTTGTCACCACGGCAAAGGCCATCATATAGTCTAATTTCACGCAAAGATTTACAACTTTCTGGATAAACGGAAGATTTTCCCGGAGGTATTTTAAAGTCCGCTGACAAATTCTCATTTCGTGATCGCATATGTCGGGATAGATGTTCCCGTACCTCGTGTTCAGCTCCTCGCAAAGGGCAGAGTCATAAAAGTAATCGCTGCCGTACTTTACAAGAAAATTAAGGCTATGACTTCCAATTCCGGAAAGCATTAGCTCCGTCTCAGTTTCGTTGACTGAGACCTTGATAACGTACCCTATTTCGGGAATGTAGTAACCCTGCATTTGGGTCACAAAACTAGGAAGATTAGCGCATTCAGCGATTATTTTCTCCTGCAATGAGTCCTGAATTTCCATCATTTTGGCCTTTTTCTCATCTAATTCCTCATCCAAATCGGTTTTCACTACAAATTTTCGCTGACTTAAACTTTCTCCTTGGTCAAAGACTGTGTCCACTGTGAAGAGGACATTTTTTAGAACAGGACTACCGACCAGATATTCAGCGATTTCAGCAAGCAGAGTGCCAGGCTGACCCTGTCCAACTTCCCTGCAAAGATTGGTGATCATGAAGGCGGCCCACGTTGTCTCCTGAAAACGCACCCACTCCTTAGGACTGTTCGGTTTCAAGGTTAAATTTCTGAAAATCTGACCCAAATCGTGTATCTTCCTGAGATACTTTTTCAACTTCCCAATCGTAGGGCTCCTGCTGTTTTGGACAAACCATTGCACGGTCTCGAAGCTGCGGTTCAGCTCGGTTATGTCTCGAGTGGGCTGCGAAAGCAAATTGTGCAGAGCCTTAGCCCCCGCCTTCGAGGAGCACCGATTTAATGCACTGAAAACGGAAAATCCCTGCCTGTCGTCCTGTTTGTAGGCGGAGGGATGATGCTCATTCGAAAATATCTCGAGAGAAGACAAAGTCGAGTCGTCGACTAAAACTTGCGATTCTAAGAAAAAGATCTTTACGTCCGTTACTATTACCTCGCTGGCGTCCTGCAGGAAGAAGAGCCTCCACTGCATGTCCAGGTAATGCAGCAAATTTCCCAGGCACTGCACGATCGAGCTGTGATCCAACGGAAGCAGACTCTCGAGGAAGAAGCAGCGCTCCTCTTTGGTCAGGCTCCCGCACATCCCGGGCAGACGCAGGGACAGAATCCGGTCGCGATTTTTGGTCAAGGTCTTTTCGCTGTGGGGAAACACCACAAAGTTGGACAGTGGCGCTCTGCTTGGCTTACCCACTAAAAATTCGTCCGGTTCCAGGGAGTCCGGGAGGCCGCACCATTTCATCAGCTCCGTTAGGAACTGCGGCTGGCCGCTTCCGACGATGTACGACGGCTTTGTTTGGCGCAGCATGTTCTGGAGGAAGGAGTACTCCGGGGGTGCGTCCGCGACCTCGTTCGCGACGAACAGCTCCATCGTCTGCAAATTGTAAAAGCAGCACGCCATGCCGCCCTTCTCCCAGATCGCTGAGAAAATGTGTTCAGTGTTTTCCGTAACTTCAACGTTGTCCTCGTCCTCGTTTAATTCCATGTTTTATGCGAATTATTAGAATTTTTTGCAAAATTAAATGAACTTCATTTGCACTCGCTGAGATAAATAATTTTACCGTTAATTCGTCACCAGAAAAAACGAGAATTGCATTCAACTTAATTGCGGAAATGTATCACTGAACTATCACGCATATGGAGAAACGAAATTCTTCTTCAAAAACGGTTAGAAATTTAAAAATCGATTTTGTTCCATTCGCTTCCAAGTTAAATCCTTTCATTTTATGAAAAAAAAAAAAATCTAATCTAAAATCCAAAATGAAACGATCGTCGAAGTATAATTAAAAGCACTGTGAACTTTTAACACATTGACAAACCTGAAAACAATTTAAAGGAAAATGCTCTTAGCTTTCGCCATCCATTCATTTGATTTTTATGACTCTTTGATTTCTTTTAAACTGTTTGTTTCCGCGCAAAAACACATTTGATTAAAACGTTTTTTGGATAGTACATAGATATGTATTCGAAAAATGCGTGTTTATCGATGTGATAAGATGTGCTTTTTATATTAAATTGTCACCGATTTTTGCGAAACCTTATAAGTTTGTTTGAATGAAGTTTAGAAACGGAAATATCAACTTTTAATTATCGCAATTTGTCAAAATCAAAAATTAAATACGAAAAGTAAAGGCAACCGACAAACAATTCAGATCCTTTCGTTTCAGAGCAAATGGAAGATTCTTGCAAAATTTCATCGAAATAGCCGGCCACACACGGGACGAAAAAATAAAAGCATGGAAAAATCAAAGACGAGAAATATTTGGGACGGTTTTAAGTTTGAACGCCAAGTTGCCCACACACGATCAATCTTATGTTTGTACGCGTGCTTATACGCCAAAAACCGTCCCGCGTGTGGCCGGCTAATCGGTTGCTTTATTTCCCCCGAGAATTAAATTTACGCGCTTATTTACAACGGAAACGGAAACGATGACGTGGGATAATTTGATGCGACCGCCACGCGCTCTTCAGGGATATTTTCGCAGTCCCTCTTTTGGGTGTGTCGTTCTTTTCCCGTTATTTAAAGCTTATAAAACTTTGGAAACTTTCCAAAATAGCAAATTCCAAAAAAATTCGGTGTGAGTCCCGAAGCTCAAAATACGGACGCAAACCTTGGGAAGTTCGTCATCGAACTTAAGTCCTAAAGCTTCCGCTTTTGCAACATGAGCGCGACTGGCGCTTAAGTGCGCTCCTGCAGGGCCGCTCGGTGTCTTGTCAGCTTTGTTTGTCATTTTGATTGATCAACAAGTTAACCTCAATTCGCCGATTTCGAGTGGTCTGCGTAAAAATTCGGGAGTTTTACGGGTTTCTGAAGGCGTTCAAGGAAACGGGAGAAAATCGGGAACAGCGCAAAGTGGTCAGCGAAACCGGGAAAGCGCTAACTGACAGCGGCCGGTAAGTGACAGTGCGCACCGAGGGACCTGGCGCTCTTCTGACGAGTAAGTGCTAATTCACTTTTGGGGCTCTTTACCTCTTGGCCGTGTTTTAATCGACTTTCCTGGGCTTCGTGGGCTCGTCTTTGTTGAGGGTGCCAGCGGTTTTCGTCTGGCTGTCCGGCTGAGACGCAGAGGTCTTCGCGGTGCGCTTTGGGCTTGCTTTCAATCATTTTAGAAGAGCCCCTGCACTGCTCCAGCCAAATCAGTTCGGCCGCGGAAACCATTTAATAAAATTGCTGTTATTATTTTATAAACTTAACGATTTGTGGAAAGTCTGGCAGAGTGCCCAGTTATTTTTGGTGAAATAATAAACGCTTGCAGATTAGTTCAACACCAAAGCAGCAACTTTGGAAGCAAACATCAAACTTTCTGCTATAAAATTGAACTCATTTGTTCGCCCGCAAAATGGGGAGCGTATTTCAGGCATTTGTACCGCCGCGCTGGCGTTTTGGAATACCTACATATTATTTACAAGTTTATAAAACTCTTGAGTATAATTTGGCTGCCCTTTAAATTCGTTAGATTATTTGTTTGGTTACATTGCAAGAAATGTTTAATATTAATTTCTTACAGTCTTTCCTGTTATTACTAGCGCAATTTTATTCTATTTATAACACATTTTTCGGAATTTCACAATAATTTTTCTTTACCAAAGTTATATTAGTTATCTACTATATAATGTGAACTAGCTTGCCCGCTCCTGGCGTTTCCCTGGATACTAATTATTTAGTTTACGCATCGCACAAGCAAATTATCTCACGGACGATTGCTTTTGTTTCTTACCTCGCCGATATTCATCGTCATAGGTCGGTTAATTAATAGAAAACAATCATTACAATTACAAATCTAAACCTTCCTCATGAATCAATCTATCTAATTATGAAAACCGGAACAAAATGCATTCAGTGTTCGCACGGAATTCCGTGTTGCAATTTTACGGTTTATTCCTACACAGAAAAATTCTCTGGAGACAAAATGAGCAGAAATTTTCAAAAATTGGTAATAGTGGCGAGAGTTTAGTAGAATTTGATAGTTGAAGACTGTGAAAATAGGAAGAAAAAATAAATATAAAAAAAAATAAATTAGAATAAATCCGTGCTCCAACAATATGAAAACCATAGTAAGATTTTTTACGGACCTACAGTGGTGACAAAATAAATAGCACATCTACTATCAATTGATTATCCCTCAATATTATTAGATATTTAAATAGGCTAGTAAACATTTGATAATTAAATAATATTCGTTTAGATGTAATGTAACAAACAATATGAGAGATTCCAATTAATTACTCTTGGAAATAATAAATAACTAAAAATCATAGCTGTGTTTAATAGTTTACTTGCAAAATGAAAATAACTTAAACTAGTTGAAACGTTATTTCAGAAAATTTAAATCTTAATATTTCCTAAGTTATACCTTTTCATTTATGACACCAACCTCTGGAAAAAGTCTGGAGTGACCGTATACCAGGCTCTCTGAACTTCAGTCCAAAGATGGCTATCATAAAATGGTGATTTTCTTCGATTCCATCCAAAGTTTCGCTGACTTAGCCGTATGCTTGGGGTAGTTTTTGGTTTAAAGTTCCATTTCAGAGACATTTCTCACTCTGCATAAGGAAGCATGGGATTTTTCAGGACTCCTTTGAACATGCTCTGATCCATTGCATTAAATGCGCCAAATTGGACCTAATCTAATACACCAGAACAAATATCCTCACATAGTAATGTTGAATTTATATCTAGGACTGTATTCAGGAGCAACTCTAAAACTATAAACTGAAACGAAATATTCGAAATGTTCAAGCAGAAAACCGTTTCTTCGATATGCAGATCGGAAGAATGAGCACATCTTTTGTGATCATTGTGAAACATTTCACGACAGCAATAAATAATTATGGGCCACCATAAAAATCTTTCTGATTGATTTGCGTCTGGAGAGTGATTGATTCCTAGGAGAAAAGAAATGCAGTAAATCATCGCGGCCGTATAACCGTTCGGTGTTTGAGGGTTCTAAATGGCCATTTATAAAAAGCGCATTCCGCGTCCCGCCCGCCACTTGTGATTGTTTGCAACCAGTTGGTTCAACAGCAATCAACAAAAGCCACAAGCAATAATTGCAAAGTTAAATGAAAATATTAGCAGCACATTTCCGGGCACGATGCTGCTTTATTTGTCTGATTTCTGAATGCAGGCGGCCGTCCCTCGAGTTCCGCGGAGTAGCCGGGAATCAATAAGTGCGGACTCGCGAATCTTTGAGGAAAGTAACAAATAAAGCGCGTATAATAGCACCATTGGCCGGACTATTACCTGCTCCGTAATGAGTTTTATTATCTGAGGGCTAGAGATCTCCCAGATCTTCCTTTTGTCCATTATTCAGCTGTCTGCGCGCCGGCTGTTGCGTGTGGGAGATGGCCGCCTTGCGAAACGCGAATATTAAGTGCAGCGCCGCGGTTCTCAGGTGAATGAATGAGAGAGTGATGAAATTCCTCGGGGGGAGATAAAAGTTCAGATTGAGCCGATTAATCCGCGATGGCTTGAGATACGCTTCGAAATTTCACGGCGCATAAATCTTACGTGCACTTGTGCGCCGCCGCATTCCTCAAATTACAGTGCAAACAGGGAAGGGCCGAAATTGATTTTTCGATTGATTCCCTTTTCTGGGATGAAAATTGTTACTTTCTTCGGGATCATATCGAACCTTTAAACGCTTTTCGTGAGTTATGAGTCTGAAACGAAAGAACTGATGCAATACCATACAATGTATGAATATTTTTTTAAATATGGCGTCCACAGATAAATTCTATAGTTAATATGCATTTCTCCACGGTTAAAAATCTTGGAGTAAATTTTAATACTACCTTAATATTACAATCGAAATGCAATTCAATTATTATTTAAATTAAGTATTTAATTTTAATTAGTGTAAGTGAATGTAATAAATTTTGTATTACAGTATAATATTTATGGTATTCAATTATAAAACTAATATCGATGGGCATTGACTTTCGTTAAGTCGTTAAATTTTCTAGTATTTATTTTTAATACAATATATTACTTTTTAAAAAAACGGTAAAACCGATTGCCAGTCTTTAAATCCGCCCGATTGAAATTCGAAGTTTGAAGTATAAGCGAAGGAAAATCTTCTAAGAAATACGCTACTCATAAACTGTAAAACTAGATGTGTTAGATGGGTCATGATAGCTCAGGCCTAGAGCATCGGTCCGCAACTTCGCAGGTCCCGGATTCGAATGTAGCCACGGTGAAGTCGAATATCACTGATCAATTAAAACTTAATATCAACTTTCTTAAAATTTAATTTTTTTATTTACTTAGTTCTAATGTCAGCATTATTAAATCCCTCGTTTTAATATTTTCAGTTTATTAGTTTTTAATATTTTTCTTGTGTAGTCATATATACAATACCAAAAACATTAGATTTCACTCCAAAATTTTTAACCGTGTAAGAAATCTAGTTAAAAAAGAGGTCTAATCTATGTCGGATAACAGAGAAAAACACTTTGAAAACTTTAAAAAAATTATGTTTCTTACCCATAACCTGGTATTAAGAACCGAATACCTACAAATGCATTCGTTTAACTGAATTTTCTTAGCAGAAACTCCTTTTAGCTCTTTAATGTTTTTGTCTAAAAGCCCAAAGCAAACAATTTTTGTTTGAGTCCAACAAGCTGAGTTGAAAAAACAGATGAATAAAACCATATGTAGTTTAAAATTAACAAGTAACTATAAACTATAAGTTCTCGATATACCCAAATAAATTATAGATTTTATGAAAATTGCTGTTTTTATCATATTAAGAAATTTATGAGTGTCGTTTTGATAGATTAAAATTAGTGTCTGGCAAAGGAGTAAGACAAGTTAAAATTTTTCGACATCGAAACATAAATTGTAATTTTATTCATTTTCATAGCACTGAAAGCGTGTAACTCTTAACTCAAAATAAGGCGTAGGTAATATAATATCTTGTAGTTCTTCCAACTCTCTAAGCCTTAACATGGAGGAAGGAATATCGAACGTCTTGCATCAAACGAATCTGCTTGTTTGCTCAGGTTGCTTAAGCCAAACTAATGAATCCATTACACGGCTCTTATCTTTATGTGTTTTGTAAATGCGTGAAAAATTGTTTAAACGATTGTTTGCGTTAGCGGCGAACATGCATAAATGTAAATGCTTTTGTGAAACTACCACAGATCTTCCGCCAATCTTCACGACAGTTAAATTTTAATTTTCAAATATCATAAATGTTCCCATGAATGTCTACAAACTTACGGAAGAGATTCAAATAATTAATGGTTACTCGGATGCGCTCTTAATGCGTTTTAATAAATTGTCATTCGTGATTTTGTATGCAAAATTTTGCAATATTTTGGTATATTGCATTTGAAATGGTTGTGATTTGAATTTTGTTAGGCAATTGGAAAACATTTCAACCACTTCTACAAAGGATATAATTTCCGCAACTAGGTTACTAATTGCTAACAATCGAGCGGGAGGTTCTCTTGAATGAACGCGGCCAATTAAAGGGTCTCGGGTTCGATTCCATTTCCAGTGCACCGGAAGCTTTTGATTCATTTCAATTACGATCAGATCACAGTGTTAATGAGTGGACTCTCATCCAATTAGTTAAATTAGTCATTGATTTCAATGAAACTCTCATTCAACTATGCTTCTAACGAGCAGACTACGCTCGCCGAGCAAATCTTCTGGTCGGCGTGGAACAGATGCGATTCAAATTTAATTCCCTAGAATTACATAAGTTTATAGGAAAGACAAACACGCCGGACTGTGGGGCTCCTCGGACCACTCGGGCTGCGGGAGCCGCACAGTTGCTGGACATGAATCAAATAATTAGGAGCACACTGCGGCCGACGTATTAAGACGGTGCGACGGACGACGTGCCCGTCGCCGCCGCCGCCGCCTTCGTCGTCGACATCTTCGACTCGGGCTCCGCAAACGACAGTTGACCAGCGAGTTGCCCCGCTGGTAGAATTTATTTAATTATTTCATTCATGGGGTGCTCCGTGGTAATCATGGACTCATCAGCAGTAACTGGCGCAGCTCTTGTTACTTCCAATTTAAATTTCATTCCGCAGTGCGTTAATTACTTGTTCTGTTCTGGCCCTGACGGACTGCCGCTGAGTCGTGTCAGCGTCTCGAGGCATGGAAATTGAAATAATTCCCATTGGAGCCGCCTCGACTAGATGATTTTACTCTATAATAAATTATGTAGTAATAACTTGTCACCTCAACGCCTATTAGAGATTTACGAGAGTCATGCATCTGCAGCTCCACAGTTCTTGGGAAACGCAAATTTTTACTTTATCTGCGGTGTTCCACGACAAATCGACAAACCCAAAATCACTATCTTTAGCTGAGTTAGCGATTTTTTTGTATTTTTTATTTATAATAGTTATTAACTTTGAAACAATTTTCCTGTTGTTTTCATAAACATGTTTTTTGTAATGTTTTGTGAGTTTAATGCTTTTAATTAATAAATTTCGGCGTAACTTGATTTTAAAATTGTGTTCAGACTTCACGTTATGTAAACAGTTGCGAAGTTTCGATTATAAATTATTGAGTTTTGCATTAATAATATTGCCATTTTCTTTAAAGTAATTTGCAATTTGTAATTTTTTATGACGCACGTCGTAAATAATCATTTCATTTTGTTAGAATATTTGTCTGGAGTAGAATAATTACATCTGTCTCGGTTTATTTTATGATTTTTTTATTTTTCATGTAGGTATCACACTAACGAAAACATACCCACAACCTCCTTAAAGTTTGCTTTTGTAATGTTGGTAGGAATAATACCGATTTTGAAGATCGTATTGTGATTTGCCAATTCTTTGATAAAATATTTGGTGTTGACCTGTGTTATGAATTGAAGAGAAAACCTGTATTTCTGAAAATTACATATATTATGAATAAATTATGTTGTTCTAAAATTCAGCTCAAAATAATTTTTGCTTTAAGCAGCGTTTCCAATACAGCGTAATTTGTGCGCCAACGCGAAAGCAGAACCAGAACCTACTTTTGCGCTGGCGCAAGGCGCAAACTTGAAATTTAGAGGGAGACAAAAATACGAATCTGTCTTGTGAAGAATAGAGATAGCAAACAGCATTAATTTCTGCATTGGAAACGCCGCTCTATGGCCGTCATCCCCCGAAATTATTTCAATTCATAATGTTAATTTATTTCGGAACTAATTTCAAGTTTTGAGTGAACTATATGTAAATATGAAACCAAGTGTATAGAATCTCTTAATAAAGAAAGGGTTCCTGACAATAATTTGCTATTGGGTGCATAAATTAAGACCGAATTTCGCCGTAAAACTGTCGTTTTCCTTTTAAGTTAATGTGTCAACTCTTCCGGTGGTTTTGATTTTTCCACTTACCTGGACACCACCTGCAAACCTGGTCGACTGCCTTCTGGCAAAAAGCGAAAAACTTGTTAATTTATGCGCGAGTCTATGGCGCAATCGCAAGGAGCGGGGTTCAAAGAAACGAACCTTCGATCGACCACTATCAAGGCTTATCACTTGATCTCGACTTACCTTTCCTCGGCTGCGTTCGCACGGGAGTGCGGCTCAAGTCCCACTCAAGGAGCTCACCCGAATTTGTTTTCCCAGTGAACTCTGCTACCAAAATCGAAGCAGGAGGTGAGCCGCGAAGGGCGCGAAAGTCAGCAGTCAAGAGGTGCGGATTATCCGCGGGGACGTGAACGTCTCCACCTGTGGGCTCCTTTTGCGCAAAAAGGTAAATCAACATAATTTTGTGATTTGCACCTCTTCTGATTGAATCGTGCCCGGGCGCTCCGGTGCGGCTGAATCGAATGCGAGAACCGCGGGTAATGGGGGACTTTTTGTGCCCGCAGGTCCCAGCGCATTCACCTGGGATGCAAAAGTGCACCGCGATCAATTTTTTTTCGCTGCAATCAGAGCCCGGGGGGATTATGCACACATCATTTGGCCACCAATCTTTTCACCGGTGGTGATTTACCTGTCCAACCTGAGATTACTTGCGGCTGGCCAGGGGGAAAAAAAAGAAGTTGTTTATTGATTTTTGCAAATTAGCTCTATTTGTATTTCGCCCTCTCGAGCCCCGCAGGGGTTGCAGGGAATTGTTCCAAACCGAGCTCATTTCCCACCGTCACGACGTCGGTCGTCGGTTTGGCTGCAGTTCACCGGACTCAAAAGTTTCCAATAAGCGTAATGATAACGTTCCTGCGGTTTTGTGCCAATTGGAATGATTGAGTCGTTTAAATGGGCCCAGAGTGCCCCTTACGAAACCGGCACAGATTTTGCCCGCGAGAGCCCGATAAGAGGTGAACTGTGATTTATTGGAATCGCACCGTTTTGCAAGAAAGGCGCGAAGGAGCTCGACTGGGAGATACTTCTTCAAGGTATTCGTATTACGGTGAATTCAATTTAAAGAAAAATGGCTGCGATACCATCGACTCCGGCCCCATGGAACACTCCACGGAGTTGGTAATGAATTGTTTCCCGCGAGTATCACCGCTAAATCTCGTTGGCATTTCATTAGGATGCCAGCGATACTCACCTCACCTTGGGGAGCCTCTTAGCGAAGACAAACACTTAGGTCGATTTGAAATATTTCGAGATATGGAAAATATGCGGTAAGGTAAATTCGCATTCCTGCATATGGTCCGAGAACTCGCTATTTGCATTTGTTGCGTCTATTCGGCGTCAACGCGACTCAATTGCAGATACTGCAAACGGCCACTCTGTGCCACATTTCATTCGCCGGGGGAATATTTTCGCAACCGATAACTTATATCGCGCGCCCGGTGAACTCATTTGCCACCAATAACAAAAGACAACCACTCGCTAGCTGATTATTAAATTGGAAATAACATTTTGAATGTCAAGCGATTTATCGTCCGCTTATGCTGCCGCGAGCCCCAATTTTCCTGATAATACTCGTGTTAGTTCTGTCTGGCCAGCAATCTTCGTCTTCTTATCGTCGATGTATTCTCACATTTATATGCATATCATTAACTCAATTTTTTTTCAAGATTTCCCACATCCTCTGTACCTAGCAGATAAGCCAATTAGCAAAATTATTTTTAGATTTGTTTAGAAAACATATACAATACATTTCCTTTAATTCAGAAGGCAGTTAGTTGGCATGGAAAGAAAAAGTAATTTATTTTTAACCGACTTCAAAAAAGGAGGAGGTTATGAATTCGTCGGAATCTTTTTTTTATGTCTGTTACCTGATTTCTCCGTCAATTGTGGACCGATTTTAATAATTCTTTTTTTAATGGATAGGTTATGCCTCACAAGTGGTCCCATTTAAATTTCATTAAAATATTCCACTTCAAAGGGTGGAAAATTAGGGGATGACTGAATTTTATTGATTTTCATTCACTTCATCGCGCGATAATTTCAACAATTATGGATCGTTTTTGAAGATTATTTTTCTGACAGGATATGTATCATTATAAGGGATTGACTAACAAATACTAAAAAACCAAAATGGCGGATTCTAAGATGGCCGCCTTTATAAACACCACTAAAAAGCAAAAAATAAAAATTATTTAAAAAAAAAAAAAAACCGCCTTCAAAAAACAGCTAGGAACTAAAAAGCAAAAAATAATTGGTAACATTTACATATACGATTTCCTACCTACTGATGTGTTTGAAGTCGGTGCCAAAGTCCAAAAATAACAATGAGCAATACTTATACTTAGTGACTTATAAAGAGTTGAATTAACAACGAAACGTATTTCACACATGTGTGTGCCCGTTTGGGTTGTATCGCTCAGCCTACCCACGCTCGCTCGAAAGTTCGTCGCACATGCGGGGTGTAGCGGGGGACCTATTTGGCTTGGCACCGAGTTCAAACACATCAGTAGGTAGGAAATCGTATATGTAAATGTTACCAATTATTTTTTGCTTTTTAGTTCCTAGCTGTTTTTTGAAGGCGGTTTTTTTTTTTTTTTAAATAATTTTTTTTGATTAGAACTTTCCATTTAGAAATTACATTTATGAGATATCATACAAAATAGAAATTACTGAAGATTTTTTTTTTTCCTATAGGAAGTAATTTTTGTAATTTTAGATGTTGTTCTGTTTCAACAAAAATTTTATAAAATTTAACGTATGACGTCAATTGTATTATATATACATACTAAAAGTTAGTGGCACAGTATCATGCTAATTCAAAATTAATGCCAAAAATTTAATCATTAAAACAAAGTTGAATTGGTCATTATTCGTTTCGAATTCAGAAGTAGGTTGGCTGAAGTCCATTTTGTAATTCAGTAACAATAATTATCCATGCAAGCGTTGCTTGAAGTTCTACCGCAAAGTAATGAATTTCATGAAGGCACGCAAACAAGGCAAAGAACTGGTTGCGCTATACGCGTAGATTATCGCTTATTTAAAAACGGATGCAAATGCGGCGAGATCGGTCTGTCGCAATGAATTACAAATTTTATACGAGTCCATCCTACCGTCGAATCGCACCGAATTGTGAGATCCATTAACAACAATTATCCTTTCAGCAGCAGCAACATTGTCAGCTGCCGCAGGAAGCGTTTTATCGCGCCGCGGCGGTGCTAAATGGAAGAGCCTCGCGTGCTGGAGATTCTGTCACCCATTTACGGAAAGTCAGGTAAGCGTTGCATGTTCCGTCCGACTGCCACCGCATTCGCGGACTTCTATGATTTTCCGCGCATTTTAATTGATTTTATATAGACAAGTGCGGACCGGACCGTCCGTCCGTCCGTCGACTAGCGAGCTTATTCCGCGCCATATGCGTAGATCACCGCTGCGCGCTGACCAACGCGGGCAAATATTTATTCAAATTAAATTTTCACCCGGCCGTTGCATCTCGCAACCGCGCTGCGCTGCCTTTGAGTCCTCCGTCTCCTAATGGAAAAATTTAATTGCGGCCGTCGTCGCCGACTATTACTAGTTCTTACAATTTCCTGGGCTGGGGTTTTGTGGCGCGCTGACGCAACGGAGGCCCGAGTCCACCTCCAGCGGCCGCGCTCGCTATGGATATCTAAATCTGTGTGCCCTCGTGATATTCCGGCCTCCTGTAGGCTACTATTTCGTGGACTTTATGGCTCATACAATTGCAATTGTTCCTAGCAAATTCAATGCACTTTCGCGGTTTATTTATGCGCTGATGACTTTTATGGTCAAAAGTGTGAATCGCATATGCAGATGACCGCCAGTTACTGTTCTTTCGGGACTTTCGCGGATTGGTACGTACCACGATCTTGAATACTCCACATGATTTATCTACGCTCTTTCCATGATTGGATATTTCATCAAAGCTCGTCAACACTAGGAGTTGTTTGCTTAACCTAACCATATGAATGTTTTTCTAATTGTTTATGATTTTATGTTTGTCACGTTTGCAAGAAAAATGTTTCACCACCATATTGTCGATCTACATTAATTTAAACATTTTCATTTTTTAATAATATTATAAAACAATTATAACTCGACAATTAATTAATTAAACTATTAATCTGATAACCCAATAATTTTCATGTTATAATAATTTTTCAATATTTTTTTAACAATAGATTATATTCTGTTTCCGCAAAAAATCGCTAACTTTTGAAATGAGAACATTTAATATGTATTAAACGTGCAAACACTTGAGCAACCACCTTCCAATTGCGATGCATAGCGGATGCCACGGGTCGTTCAATGACACAATTTTTGATAAGTATTTATTTCAATAATCTCATAATAAAACTTGAGGTTCTATTCAAAAATTTCCATTTAACTTTCAAAATTCCTTATGTCCTGGTGAAAAGATCAACCAAAGCTACCACTATTAATTTTTAGAAAAAAAAAATGTGTTCGATCTTCTCCAAGGGACCTGAAATTGTAAAAAGAAGTGGTGGTTTCAATTTAGATGTGTCAATTTCTGTCCTTTCGGGTGTAAAGTGAATAAATATTTAAAAATTAATTTTTATATTATCTAATTCTTTACATCATACAATTTTCTGTTAATCCATATATTTTGAAAATTTGTATACCTATATAAAATTTACATACAAGGGTTTTTGGAGTCGCTGATTGAAAATCTGAAGTCATTGCAAATTCGGTGCTCAACTTCGAATAGGAAGTTCCAATTGATAATGAGGCCCACCTAAGGTATCATAAATCATTTTGATTTTTATGTCGGCTTCAAACAACAAACAAATTTTTAGAATGTACAATTATGTACATTATTGCTTTTTAGAGTTTTACTTTTAAATGTTATAATTTTAATTCGGAGTAATTTAACAAACTTTGAACAAAAGCACACAGTTCTTTCTTTCTATTTTTACATTTTACTAATGAAGAAAAATAAAATTTGAAAAAGAAAATTCAGTAAGTTTTGAACCTTTTACACTAAAGAACTGTATAGTAAAAAAATGATATGAATATGAGTTATGAGAGATCATTAAAATTTCTTTCCTCGAACCCTGTTTCTTGGACTATAACAAATTGAATGAAATAAATCCAGAGATGGGTGAATTAAAATCCCAAACGGAAAAGAAAAACTAGGCGCAAAATAGTTCACACTAGTCGGACACCTATACCAGAAAATAAATGAGGCGTGCAATTCTAATTTTTAAAAGAGCCCTAGTTAATCGCGGCGGGCGTGCACCGCGAAGGAACTTGTTCCGTGCATCGCGCGGACGCGCTGCGCTGGCCGCGGTTAGAATATTAATTTCCGCGGATGGGGCTATTTTGAGCGGTTCACATTAAGTCATTATTAAAGCACCTCAGGTGATTTATCGGATCGTCGTGAGTAAATATTTTGATTCTCGTCCAGATTGCCATTCGAGTTCTTTTGGGGTATGTAATTAGGCTCGGCCCAGAGATGCACTCTGGATGCGCTTTTGTGCAATTAATTGCTGGCAGCTAGTGTAAAAACGGTCGTGCGTTATGGGACCATTTACACGGCCCGGAGGTACATAGGGGCGCACATACACCGATTTCGTGTATGTTACATGCATAAATAAATTGTCCGGCGTGTCCAGTGGTCGGGCTGCCCGGGAAGAGGTGCACACTTGAGGATTGGTCGGGCGCACCACGAAGAAGACTCGTGGAGACTGAGACGCTGGACCCAAGACGAGAGTGTGACGTGCTCCGGCGACGGCTGGCGATGGAAGTGACCAGAAGAGCGGCTCGGATGCTGGAGCTGGAGCTGGAGCTGGACCGCGTCGAGATGGAGATTGCTCCGAGCTGCTCCCATACACCCAAATCGAAGTGGACTGATCAAACTAAATCACCGCCGCCGAGACGGTTGCCGGCTGTTCCCTGCCGTTCGCCGGAGGTTCAGTTCGGTCGTCTTGTCTTCTTGGTTTCTTGCCTTTTGCCGGTCTCCAGGGTCTAGCGTCTTGAGGAGTTTCTCTGGAAGAGGAGCCGTGCGCCACTCAATGTTTAGCATTCAGTGCCGTGCTGACGTTTGACGGAAGCACTGCTGACGAACTTGTCAAGGGGTTCTCACCATAAAACAAGTCGCGCTCGCCGAATCGCTTAGAGTTTAGACTGTCCGACGGTATCTCATACGTGTCTCCAGACTCAGTTCGCCGATTAAAATTGGTGTCTTACCGCCGGATGATTTCCTTTCTTCAAATTTTAAAATTCGCTATAAAAAATTAAGAAATTCTGTGAAGAAGTGAAACTGTGGCAGTATCTGAATAGTTGCAATAAAGAAAAAGTGTCACTGTGCTAAATATCTTAATCTGAGAGATAAATAATATTTTATACAATTTTCTATTGGTATTAAATTCCAACAGTTCGAGTAGTGACGTCACTGAATTTTTGGAAAAGTAAGATCACTTTTATCACTTTTTAAAAACTATCAAGAATTTCTATCTCATATTAGTCACGTGTCGACTCACTGACTGCGCCTTAACAATTCTAGAATTTTTTTATAGGTCTTTAATCTTTTTCATCATTTAGTTTCTCCTCTTAAAACTCTTTTTTTTTTCTTTCTATATTGTCGACTCCCAGCAAAACTTCCTCGTTATTATTTTTAATGTCACATTTAAAACCAACAAAACAAGTATTTGATGATTTTTATAACATTTAATAAAATTTCGTACAATACAAACCCCTTTAAAGCGTTTTAATTTATGTCTAATATCATTTATTGTTTTAATTTTCTATATTCTATAACCCTTTACAGCTAAAGGAAGTAATAAATAAACTCATCATTTCTAATTTGTATGCTTCTATAATAACTGTCGTACTCGATCAAACCGCTAATGTATATGTAATTTAATAAGCAATTAAAGTACCGCTAAAGAAAGGCAAATTAGATACATAGATGTATTTATACTATAAATGTTCATACCTGTTGAAAGCATATAGTTTTTGTGAATTTTCTTGTCGATAAAAGTGCATCCGTACCCACAGTCTTCTTTGAAGTCTATGGTTTTAAGTATCTATTTATTTTTAATTATTATATATATACATTTGTTTAAAAATTAATTGAAAATTAAAAAATGAATGGCCGTGTGAATTGCTAAGAATAAAAAAATAAAATACTTTCAAAGTACCCTTTTAAAACATTTTACAAAATAACTATATTAATTTATGAAATCTACTTTTTTATTAATTGTGCTTGCAAACGATCTTTTTAAGCTATTCTAACTCTTTTCATTAACTAATCCCACAAAGAATTTTTTAATTCTTCAGATTCATTAAGCAGTTTGTACTTATTATTCTGTTATGAATATTACAATTTAAGAAAGTTATGTCTTGTCTGTTTTTGTCTAAATTAAATATATTTACTTTTTCCATACATATCGTTTTAAACCAACGCAGAATTAACATAACATGATGTACATAGTTGATTTGTTACAATTCAATTTTAAGACCTAATAAGTCAACAGAGGTTATTAAGGAGTGTAGAACAATCAGAGTAAATGACCAGATCATGTAAATATGTAATAAAATTTTATTAATTCGTTGATAACCTTCTGTAATTTGATATAAAAAGTTATATTAAAATTTCAACGCGACGTTATTGCCTTTTTATTTATAAAGCAATAAAAGGAGGAGGAGGAGTCTAACTCCCTCCACACCACAACAGATATGTGCATTTTGAAGTTGTTTGTTTTGTTTAAGATTAAGAGTAAAAACACGTAAATCACTTGTGTGAAGTAAGTGGTGATAAGACACAATTACTAAAAAAAATAACAATTTAATTAATTGTTTTCATTATCGTAATTTATTATATTGATGTGTGTTTTTATTTTATGATAACACCATGGCTGTGCAGAATTTGCTGCATACGAAATGCAAACAAATTTCATTGATTCACAACTTACGTCAATCCGGAATTTTGTAACTATCTTAAATACGTACATACAACTTGCGCGACAATTTTATTTTATCTTGTTTCATATGAACTGTCATATAAGGAAAAAATGTTGGTGATCATTAACAATAGGTTTCGAGTAATCTTTATCGATTTTGAATATTTTTATTTCTCGCATCAGAGCATTGGTCTGCTTGCATATTTTGCCCTGGCAACGCGAACTTTTGATATTCTATCCTTCCAAATAAGTACATCTATTATTTTGTCCACCTAGTTTTGCTAAAATGTGTCCAACGTTAATTGAAAATAACGCAACAGTATAAGACGGGTAGAAGAAATCTTCTAGTTTTAAATATAGGAGCAGAATATGCGAAGATTTACAAAATATATGACTCATATCTATTTTAGTAGCCGCCACTGTGCATGCAAAGATCTTAGTAAAATTTAATTATTTTTTTTTTATATTCGGAGTCGATTAACTGATACAAAAAATGACTAAGTCGAATTCAAATTTACACTTTTCTTTATACAACGATTTATTAAGGTATATGTGCAACAAATGTGTATATATATGAAATACAAAAAAGGTGTATCTATGCATTTCCAATTTCGAATTTAGTCTTTTAGTAATTGTTAACCCAGTCATGTAAAGTCCTGCCTTAGTTGGAAACTAGGAAAGGAGCCCATTTTATATTATCAACAAACACTTTTAGGAATTGGATTAATGTCACAAATGTGTGTTATAAAGTAAAGTATTCTTTGGACTTCTGACTAGTTTATGTAGTAAAAAGTATCTAAGATGTTATCTATGAAATCCGTAAAGGGAAGGAAAACTACAAAAATAATGGATGATATCGGCGATCATTAAAGGGGACAATATTTTTCAGTGTCCATCAAAGTGCGGACGACTCGTTAGCTCCTATGGACTGGACAGATAACATCTACGATCCAGGCCTCTATCACTTTCATTTGAAGTCGACGACCCTCAGAATCCAAGATAACTCAATCATCAAACGTCTCCCAGCGAGCGAGCGTTTGTGTAACACATCTCGTGTGCTCAGATAATACAAAAAATGTTGGAGCAAATTACAAAAACTTAAATTGGTTTACGATTTCCAAGAAGGGAAATATAAAAAATTGTCAACAGGAGGGTCCGCGACATAAAATAAACGAAAGTCGTTTAACATAAACATACGGAAAATGAGTTATGCGAACTGCAGCAGTCGGAGACATTTAAGCAGATTCTAGAAAGGCAGTCACCGGGACCCGCCGAGAACGATTCGCCGCGAAGAAAGAAGGATTCATCTTGGTGTCAGTGGATAACTCTTGGACCCGAGGAGCACACTTAAAACCTGTTGCCCGGCTGCATTTGGGGCCATCCGCGTTTTATCGCGCGCTCCTCTTCCCGGCGAATGCAACAGGCTGTCTCCCCAGAATAATGAGCCGACGCTGTAATTCGCTTCTTTATTAATTCATTAAGCAGAATATAATTCCCGATGTTTTCGAACAAAAAAAAAATATTTCGAAAATCAGAAGAAAAAAAAGAAACTGCGATTGAGATTAATTGCCGCGCTCAAACTTGTTAATCGCGTCGACAATTTATCATTGGACCTCCGAAAACCTGGGTCTCGTAAATACACAACGATTTAATCGGATGAAGACGAAGAAAGCCCCCAAACACGTCTTTGGAACGTAATGAGACAGAATCGGGCACAATGCGACCGAACACCGAACCAAAGTACCCCAGGTGAAATCAAACGCACTTGTAACTCTTGTAAGATCTGTTGATCGATGATTGAAGATTGGAGGAATTCCCTCGTTTTACACTCCCCAACACACCCGCTGGCGTGGTCCACCTGAGGCTAAGGATATCGCTCCATCTTAATCCACCTCGTCGAATTAAACTTAATGCAGGCCTCCCCGCGGCGCGTTATCTTCACTTTTACTCTCTATTTATTGGAGAACGCGATCCGTGTTCCGATAAGCGTTCGCATATGATCGCGCCGAGTGATGTCTTCATGCGCGCGGCTCAGGCGGGACATTTAAATTGGAAAAATATGTCCAACCGCTTTGTACATTTGTGTCCGGCTTAAAAGGTGCCGTGGGAAACGAAGGCTCACGCTTGTAGGTTTCTGGTTGATTTGAATCACTACATCGCTTCACTTGAACGTTAGCCTTTCTTAACTTATTTTTGCAATTAATAGTTACATCTGTACATATTTTATTTGACATTGAAATAAAGCAAAGATACAATTTGTCTACTTTTCTAACTCTCTAGTAGAAGTTGACTGATGCAGAAAACTTGTTCGAAAACATTCAATTTAATAAGACTTCAGGATAACTTTTCCGTTTGTCAAAATACAAAACATTATTTCAAATATAATCGGAATCTGCACCATTTTCGTTTTCATATACATTACATACAGATATGAGCCACGCTTTTTCTTATGCTGCAAATAAGCATGGTAAAATACATATGGTTAATGGTTAAGCAAACTATTTCAAATCAAATCAAAGCATTAAACATTAAGAAAACAAATAAAGCCCATCTAGTTGTTGATACTTAAAGTATCGAAGGATAACGATTTAAAAAATTGTTCTATTCTTAACCAATTATAAAATTAAAACCAGTAAAAACTAAAAAAAGTACTAACAAGATTGCCATTCTGGTATTAATGTACATATTAAAGCAATCAATGAAACAAAATTTCAAATTAACGAACATCCCAGATAAAAAGAAATATGATCAAAATAACATTAGTAATTGCATTTTGAACGAAATTTTTAAAATGCCTTATTTAGTACTTACACGTTTATATTATGGTTTCAAAGTGAAAAAGTGCGCCTCATAACTCATAGTCAATTGCTATAACGTTAATTAAGCCCAAGTAAAAATTAAGGGAGCATTTTGAACTAAAATTCCTTTTTATGTGAGTTGTATTACTCGTAAAATCACATACAAATACAATATATACAATTTCTGAATTACAAATCTGATTACATATTTAAAAACAACAGAAAAACAATGTTTCAACGTTCTACTTGATTTACATATATGTATATTCGTCAGAATCGTTATCTTTTAGTTCAGAAAAAATTAAGTTAGAGCTTCATTTTAATGGTTGTCTTCATACTTAACAGCTGAGAAAGTCTTACTAATGAATTATGAATTTACTTCTTAAACTTTACTTTACTTACTTTTTCTTAAAATTATTTATAATCTCTTGAAAGCTACTGCAACCGCAAATTACCTCCGCATGTCCATCATATTGCCAAAGAGATTTTATCAATTTTTGAAATATTTCCAAACATTTATGTGCAAGTATAAATAAATTTGAATGTTCTCAATGCTTCGAGGAAATTCTGAAAAGAAGATATCTCTCCGGTGCAATGTTAAGGGGAAGAATGACAAAAAAGTAATGTATTCTGGCAGTAATCATCTCGTCTTAAAATCACCGAAATTCTTTTGTACTTTTATGCCTGCTTGTACCCCTTCTTGGTTTATGGACTCAAAGTAGTTTGTCGGTTTTTGTAATAGTGTCCATTTGTTCGTCGCTACTCTTTTTTGTCAAATCGCCATCTATACAACGGGCGCGCGTACACCGAAGCATGCCGCGAAGATACTGCGCACCGCAGTTAAACTGATGTTGTCGCTTGAGAAATTCAACGCTTTTCGCCTTTTTTCTTCGTTTACTTGAAGATTTTTATCATTGAAGAAAGAAGAGTTGCACATAAATATAGCACCGCACATAAATGTACTACGTACACCGGGAGGGAGTGAAGAAACTTTGAAATAAGAAGAAGTGTGTATGAAAACTTAAAGGGAAAAAGAGCTCTGGGCATGGTAAAGTAACATTTTTTTAAAATTCTTCGCGTTCCTTGCGATGGAACTTAACTGCTGAATTGCTTAACAGATGAATTCTTACACCTATTAAACATTGTCGTGCAAATTTTATTGTTGCTTTGGGAGATTTCAGCTTTCTTTCTCTCTTCTCTGTCTTTTACAGTCTTTGGACAGAATTTGGTCCAGACGTTTTTAGTCGGCTTGCAGTTAAATTGCGAAAATGTGGCAAATTTGCTTTCTTTTTAGGTACCTTAAATTATAGACATGTATATATATTTTAAAATTCGTAAAGTCTTCTTTTATAAAATTTATTTTAAAAATCGCTTTTTTGAAAATCCCAAAAGGGCTATTTCAGAAAAAAGTGAAATTCACTATCACAAAACAATTTTTTTTCATTAATCGAATTTATGATTTCTATATAAACGCAGTATATTCTCAAATAGCTCGTAAAATGGTATGTATTAATAATATTAATTTTTTTTTTCACTTTTGCATAGAATCTATTATATAATATATACATACCTAATATAAAACAGTGTTTAAACCCAAAGAAAAGCATCATTTGTAGAATATACACTGCCGTGCATAAGTATTCGAACACTTTGAAATTTGTGTTTATTGTTGAAATCAATAAAGACAAGTTAATATAATTTATATAGTAGCTCATATTTTGCTTTCAAATGTGCCCCCTTTTGCCTTAATTACAGCGGCGCGTAATTTTGGCATTCTGTCAACCAATTTTGAAATTGTTTTAATGTCCAGTAGTGTAGTAGTCTTTCCATAATATTTTCTCGACTTGTTGGCTGGTCATTTCACAATTTCCGATCTAGTGATTAAAGAAATTTATAAGCAAAATTCGAAGTATTCGAATACTTCTGCAGGAGAGTGTAGTGTACATATATAGTCAAATTTTCTTCCATTATAATGAAAAACATTTACAAATTGTATATAAACTTTGAAGATATGAGACTATACATATAGTTGAAACTTTCTACACCAGAAATACTAACTCCTAGTCCTAGTATACCATTATATTGATCTTGTAGAAAGAAAATTCTTTAGTGAAGTGCCATTTAATAAAAAAATAATAATGACTGCCACTGGTAGAATGTAGATTTTATGATAAGTAACATTTGCGACTGTAACTATTATAATTATATGCATATATTCTTATATGTAGGTTTTTAATTAAACATATTTGCCTATTGTATCTCGGTAATTTTAATTTTATTTCTTGACTGGCTATTGGGTGAAACCCCACTTATCAGTTGACTAATCAAAGTACACATGAACTACCCAGACTAGGATAATTTTCAAATTAATCCGACGGTAATTATATTTAATCCCATATAATTAACAATTCAAATATAATCTGAATTCGATGTAAAATCAATTAGTTCAGTGTGCCTGCAAATTATTTCAATCAACATTTCCCTAGTGTTAGTAATTTCCTCATCTAAGACTAGTTCATTTCACCTTCTGCAAAAATGATGGTTTGATAAATCAAAATCTCATGCTTGGCATGTGTTACTGGAAATCGAGAGATCGAATGAATTGATCCAGGCGCACGGCCTGGAAGAGTATCAAAATGCGGCTCGACCGCGCAAATAAGCATAATAAAAAATGATAGGTTCACATATCGCGTACACCAATAATTAATAGAATTGCACTTGTGCAGAATAAATAATAGGTTTCAGCCGGCAATTGGCCAGACCATCGTATCAAATCGAATTATTTCTTTATTCAGCATGTCGAATCGCACAACGTGTAATCGTCTTCGAGCTGATGGGAGGGCTCTTTTTGCGTTCTTTTCCACTCACTCGGCCGTCTTATCTCCCTCCGACGAGACGTGACTGTTTCTCTCGAAAATGGAATTAAGTTAGAACAAACGATTGAGATTATTGAAATGAAAAACAATTTGGTTGCTTTCGAATATAACATTTTCCGATACTATGTTAAAAACTAAAAAATTACATCCATGCTATAATGGAAAACATACATATGTTCTTGTTTTGTGTTAAAATCTCAATAGTAGTAACTTAGAGAAAAAGAAAGGATATTATATGTTAGCAACAAAGTCAATGTTATTATTGACAAATTTTAGTTTATTTACTTCTTTATAAAAACTATTATATCTAATAATTTATTCAATAACTGCTATTTTTACTTTCAGGAAGATTCATTTTTATTGCTGATAGGCCAATGTAAGTAGTGAGTATATAATTAATTAACAGCGTGATTTTTTCTAAAAAATTGAATTACGAGTTTATAACGAATATTAAAAGTTTTTATTAAGACGTTGTCTGCTTGGAATTTTCTAGTCAATTTTGAACCCGTTCCTTTTATACGAACAGTCTTACATTTTGCACACTTTCATAAGTCCCATGACAATACAATATAGTATTTTTAATATATATAGTTCTAAATCCAATATTACGGACACCCTTAGTTGCCGGTTTATTTATTTATTTTTTTTTTCGAAGCACTACAAATGTTTCGAGAAAAAGTGTTAAAAATTTAAGTGAAGAGCCTTTATGTATTGTAAGTTTTTTATCTAAGCTGATTTCCTACAGAGCATTTTCATCTTTCAATTCATTGCACTTTTCCACAAAAACTCTTAAGTACCGATAAGGATTTTCAACAATTTTGTTCAAAACGATTTTCGAATAATTCCTCTGATGGGTGACGTCTATTTTGACTGGGCTGTTATTATTTTACGTAAATATCGCCTTCTAAGAAGGCAGTTATCATCTCTAACATCTTACATTGAATTCCTTCAATAACGCTATCTGTAAAGCAATTTTGTTTACAACTTTTCAAAACAAAACAAAAATCCCGTAAAATTAGATGGATGGACAAATGGGGAAAATTCCATCGCTTTCATATGCAAATTCAAACTGAGTACTCAGAGCGATAATCGCATTTTTGCACAAGTACTCGCCGCAATCACACATCGCAATCAGCTGAGCTTGATTACTATGTAATTACAGCTGCTTTAAAATAGTCATAAATGTAAATTGGAATCGTTATAAGGACCACGGCACTTGTTTTTGAAGTCGCCCCTCAATGAGGCTATTCAAGTCCTCTTATCGCAGCGTCTTGTTTAGCACTCTGGAGAAAAAGCAAAAAATATATTGATTTCTCGAAACTCGTAAAAATGCTTCCTTTATCAGTTGGAGACAAAAATAAATTCGGGATTCAAGTTGAGAGTGTAATTTAATTACTATGGAAAACAAATGCAAGTCGCACAAGTGAGCCGTGACTGGCAGGGTATTTGTCTTTCGTCTGATTATGGCTTATCAACTGGACAGGGAGCGTCTGAAAGAGCTCCCAATTCGATCATTCCTTGTTTTTTAAACTTATCAATGATTTATTCATTCATGAGGAAATTACATCACTTTATGCATAATCTAAAAAATTTAAAGCTGCCACCATCTCGGTGTGTAATGTGGATTATCTCGTGCTTTGAGAACGTCGTTTCCAAAGAAATCGTTCTGAAACTTGGCGATAAGAGAGCTGTTCGTTATGGCGCGTTAACGTCTTTTACACATCAAGAAAAATAATCCATAATATCGATAGTGATAAACATTGATGCATGTATTCACTTTAGGAGCTTTTAATAATATATGACGAGTTTTTGAGTGCCGGAGGAGGTTCAAAACCCGCAAACTAATTGACGTAGTCGGTAGAAGTATAATTATAATAGATTTTATGTCAGGCAGGGCCTTCATGGCGCTAGAATTTAGGCTTTATAGATCCATTTCCTCACAAACCTAAAAAAAAAGTTTGTGGTGCTCCCCAGACAAATACAATTTGTTATAAGAGGTCACACATATACAAATAATGCTATTACTTTTATTTTTAGGTTTAAAATATAAATAATATATAAGTATTAAGTATATAATATGTATTATATAATATTTCGAACTTTTCTTATAAATGCTGCTAATCTATGTATTATAATAATGCACCGTAGAATAAATCAGGTAATAAATATTTTAAACGATTATTCCTTGGTGCTGGCAGATTAAAAATACATTTTTATCTTTTACATGATACGGTCTAGTCTGTTAGTGCACAGAACTTATAGACTAACTAGTTCAGAAGATTCCCATCTGCATGAAAAATGGAAAGTTTTAAGCTACCTTAATACGACAGCCATTACACTGTGACTGATTAATTTGTTGGCTTTAATCCTTGCTTGCTGCCTAGCAGACTTGAATATTTATATGCTTAATGAATAAGGGAAAAGTTATGGGCGAAAACATTTTTGGTTCAGAAAGTTTTAAACTATAAACCACTAAACACACAGAAAATTACCTACGAAGTATTTCAATTTCGTTTGTTGAATCAACTATAATATTAATTTTCCTAATTCGTTCTTCAATGGAATACATTCTGTAAATTAAATGACGAAGTTTTTCATCAAATCTTCTTACATCCGTAAAATGTCCACCTCCGAAAACTTTTGCATATGAATATGACAAATTTTAGATATTCAAAATACCTCTCGCATCCGGAGGGACAGGAAATTAAAAGCTTTTACCTGTTTATCACACAAAGGTTTTTAATAAATTCCTGACCACCCTGTCATCACTCTGCATCAGCGGACGGGTTGATGTCCGGTGCATGCAAAGTTTGCGCAAACTGCAAACACTGCAAGCAAACATTCGCATTCATAATCATAAATTAAGATAAAATGAAAACTTGCCCTGGACTGTGGTCGGTCGGATTTATCCGTCCAAAGTTTGATTCCGAGTGCCGGTTGTTGTTTGCGGCGCGGCGCGGTCAGTCGCCGGACGGCGGCGGTTCATTAATAATATTCGTTTCAATTGCGATTGGCTCACGCTGCGTCCAATGGCTCGCGGGACCGATAACGCGGCTCAATCGGACCGCTGCAAATAGATTCGTCAGCGGTCGATTGGCGTTGGAAATTTATCGAGACAAGCGCGCCGGGAACGTGTGCATAGTCCGATATCGCGTCGCGCCACATGTGATCGCACGCAAATTATAGCAACACTGAGCCGCGTTGGCTCAAGTAAAAGTTCGAGAATAATTAATATTGACGAAATAATTATTCACTCCGGGCGATTATCGAGGAACTGGTGATAAATGAATACATGCTTCAAGCACCACAGATAAAGCTTCTATTTTTATGAATTACTGACCACATAGCGCCAATCATGAAGGCAGTGTGTGGGTTTAAAATAGACATCAATTTTAAACGCTCAACTTTGTTTGGAAAGAGATTTTTTAATTTTGCTATAGCGAACGACAGTTTTGCAAAATTGTTTATCAGCAAGAGATACTAGAACAAGAAACGAGAAGTATTTCTTTTAAATAAAAGAATAAGTTAGTAGAGACATTACGTATCTATATAAACCAAGTCACGAGAAATGAAGTTATTCCTTTTTATTTATAGGCCTTTAATCACCCTAATTAATAGTATTCAAAATTATATTAACATATGTATAGTATGTTTATCACGTAACGGTTTTAGATAAGAAAATAAAACAAAGTTCAAAAACATTATATTAATTGCCATCTATTATTAATTTGTGGAATTTTTAATAGTTAGGATTACCTTGGCTGACTATACATCAAAATAAAATCATCATTTATTTTCTGGTTGTTCAATCTCAATTTTTAAAAGTAAGGTTTTGGAATCCACGCCACTTTGAGTTTAATGTCTAATTTATGTAAGTATACATTTTAATTTAAATATTAAAAACTTTTTCATTTCATTTATTTTTCCACTTTTCCCACTTTATTTTTATGCTATGATTTAAAGAGGCAATAGTATATTTATTATAGTTTCGACCAGTATCAAAATACCAAATCGATAGAAAAATAAATAAATGCCCAGTTACTCGTGAGCATCTGAATCTACCCGCCAGAAATATAGAGTGAATACTTCTAGAACGCTTGTAAAAGAATAATCTATCTAATAGTAAATTTTTGAATATGTTCCGAATTAACTAAAAAAATTATTGGTAGCAAGAATACATAGCTATAGATTATAAAATACCGAATGTCGAGAGTTGGATAACAATTTATCTGTTAATTGTCCATTGAATTATTTTATGGCTTAAATAATAACTAGGCAGGATATTTATTTAACCTACCTCTTGAAAACGCTTTGTGCTGTCTCTGTGGAATTAATTAAAGTCAAGTCTTTTTTTTATTTGTGTTTTACTGTTATAATTTACTTAATTGCCACAATATAATCAATTTAAATAATTAAGTGTTTTTTTTTTTATATGAAAATGAACATAAAATAAATATCATAAATAACAAGCAATATGCAAAAAAATCTTTTTTTTTTAAACAAGCTTTTTATGCTTCAGGATTAAGGATGGTTCGAATGCTCATTAACGTTTTTTGAATAAATGTAGTCATTTAACGAAAAACTATAAGTTTTTCCTAGTTCTATGTAGTATTAGCGATGATCTGGTTGTAATAAGAAACTATATAACAGTAGATATAAAAAAAATATATAAGAAAAGAAGAAGTAGAAGATATTTATAATTTAAATCTCGAAAAGCAAAATTAACGCCCAAAATAAATTCTCCAAACGTGTCAGCGTCTACCATTGCAAAACATCATCAAATCATTTACCTGCACAGTATTTGCAGCGGCGATGCATTCACATCTCATTTTGCCTTCTTCCTTCTGACATATCACAATTTCCCCCAGCGTTTGATGGAGAACACGCCTCGGTCCATGCGCGATTTCATACTCGATAAAGTTAGCAATTGTCTTATGCAGCGACGGCATAAGACAGTATAAGACAACATAAGACGCCTGGACTGGTATTTACCGCGCTGAATATGGGAATTCCTCGGCCTCCGATTGCGGGTGGAGGGGAAGACAAGCAGGATGGTCGGCATTAGAGAGATGCGCTCATATTAAGTTGAAATGCAGAAATATTTCTTAAGAACGCATAATATTAGCGGACCGATGCATATTGCATATGTGGCAGCCCGAGGATCTCCTGGCAGGCCGGTAAAACATGCCGCATGAGGCACGTTTTCCTTGTATAAGAACGTTGTCGCTGCGCTTAATAACCAAACGACACAGTGGAAACTGCGATTTGCAGCGAGATAAAGAGCGTTACCTTTTTATATGTCACCGTCGAGGCTAGTGGAAACCGTTCGATGCTAATTAGACGCGAGCTATTGAAAATTTAACGATTATTGCGAAAAGATCGCTTGCATCATGTCGCGTCATTAGTGACAATTCGCGTTTAATAGCGGTCGATCTGAGGAGTCATTGCTGCGACAAGACGTCGCTTTATCGGGCGAGGATTAATATCCGGCGCGTCATAAAGCAAGGCGAAACGGCGTTTCAATAATCGTAGGCAATTCATTCGTCGCCATTCGCGCGACGGCACGGCGCACTTCTGAATGAAGCGAATGTGAGGGCAGACCCGAAGTGTTCGCCGGATGAATGCTTTTCAAACTCCGGGCAACTTGAAGGTTTCTGCAAAACACACAGCACGCAGCTTAAGACGTGTTTTATAAACTGAATTAAAAATAACGAGAAACTGAACGGGCGGTAACTTGGGCATAATTCATAAGATGGGTGTGTCGGAAAAGATCCATTCAGCGGAATTTGTATGTTTTTGTTTCTAATAATTTCCTTCGAGTTATCTTTCATTGCACTGTTCTTTTTGTGCACTTAATTCATCCGGGAGATGGCAACATAAACGGCTTTCAGGGATGGTGATTTCGTCTTCGGACTTTCGATGTTCAATTTGCTGTTATTACCACTAAATCTGCACTGAGATCCATAACGATTTAGAGTTAAGAATTTAGAGCTTCTCTAACTCACACAAGTTTTCTAACTTAGAACAAGTTGGAATTTTCTAAACCAGTTAGAGAGATGTTAACAATCTATTGGACAAAATATTACATTTTTGCTTGAACTTGAGTTTTTACAAATGAGAAGAATATTAGTACAAAGGCGACGTTTCACAATTTTAAGGAACCATTTGAGAGATTCTCTTAGAATGACAGGAGAAAAAGGTTACCAATTAATTTTTTGACATGGCACGTTTTAACTTTCAATTTTCAAAGAACTTGAAATATTCATGTTCGGATGACTAAGTCTAAAAAACAGATCATTATGGGCAACCAATTCCCATATAAAATTGAAAGCTGTTCGCGTAATCTAATATAAATATTAGGCCAGTTGTTCATAACTTCTTCGAACCAACACCATTACAGCATAATTTATTGTTTCAATAAATGTTTGACGTCACATTTTGGGGTATATATAAGGTCACCAGTTTGACAAATTTCAAACTCTAAAAAATTCCCTGAAATATCAAAACAACGTGTGTTACTTGCTTGAGAAAAATGAGATTATTACTCTGTGCCCTTTTTTTTGCTATTGGTAAGGTTGATGTATTACTGAAATATAATTTATTTTATGCAGATTTTATTAAATACGCCATTTTTGTTATTTGCTCAAATGTTGGCTTTCAATCTAATTGAATATACACAAGTTTTAATTTTAATGTAACAATTTAACGTAACAAAAATAAAGTTAATGCAAGTTGCTCCGTGACTGTTCTTCAATCAAAATTAGACGCAAATGCTATTGATACTTTCAAAGCAATTACTGAAAGAATTTCGATACTATTTAGTATTTGCTTTCATTCGAAATGGAATTGTATAATACCAAAAGATCTATTTCAGCAATGATTGAATATACTTCAGCTCACGACTATGAGGAAGAAACATGTGAAACCTGTCATATTCGTTATTATCCGAAACCGTTGTGTGCCAAAATAAATGGTAAAGAGAGATCGTTCGAGAACGATACAGCTTTAAAATGTTTTCGATTGTGCCACGATGGTAAGACTGTTCTTATGTTTTAGAATTGCTGTATTGTTTTATGAAACTTTTTTCAGAGGCTGAATTACTTTATGAGGGATCTTGTGAAAAAGACAAGAATCACCGATTTTATGGAAAATACTATATTGGCAAGAAACAATAAAGTAATACATTCTTAAGATGGGTTTATTACTACATAATGTAAAGATATTCAATATGTAAAGGATTTAAAATTAAAATGCCGCAACATAATGACTTCCTTTTAATGAACGAGTGACTTGGAATAATGTATAATTTCCATTTTTTTTTTAACTGACGTGACTCACAGACAACCACATTTTCGAGGAAAGTTTCTGGAAAAGACAGTGATGGAAGCAAAAAGTTTCTCAAAAAGATTTCGTAAATTTTGTATTTTGAAGGTTTAAACGTCGCATTAATATCAAGGATTAATGCGATCTTTTAACTGATTATGAAATCTTTCGCATTTAACTCCGTCACTTCAAATCACATTTCTAATAAAACAAGTTGCGCAATCGCAGAACTGCGACGTTTCATTTGCAGACATTATTTGTGGACAACGCTTTTGGATGAAATAATTTCCCGCATAGGCACTAACTCAGGGAAATATATTCCTGTCGTGATGCTACAGAGAAATAATGGACATATCACCGCGAAAGGTCTACTTTAAAGCATGCAACCGTCCGCTATAAATTTCGAGCATCGGGCTTCGGTGAGCATTTCCATTCATTTGATTTACAATTCGGTGTGGCGCTCTTTGAATGAATCTTAGGAAATTGCTTAGCCTTAGACTTAGGTCTTAGATAAAGCCGTCAGAGGAGGAATTGGCCATACATTCCATAAAACGGTCCAAACGTGAAACAAATGCCTCAAAATGAGAAAACTGAAGAGGGTCGCGCTCGTGAAGAAAGCCATCTCTAATGAGTCGATGCAACTTTTAATAGCTCCCGGGGAGCAGAAATCCGCGGCGATTTCCGTCGTGTCGGCGAGGTTGGGGCCGGCGCAAGTCTACGTGACGCTGGCGGAGTAATGAGACTCACATTTCATGTTTACACTTTTATAATCACGATGCAAAAATTTTCTCGGCTTTTCTTCGGTAGTGAGCGTGTAATAAATTAGCCGACAGTTTAATTAACCGATGAGGCAAGCTAGAGTTTCACAAAACGCTTTTTCAGTGGCATAGTAAATCGCTTTAATTATGTTTGAAATGGGAGGCACTAACGTTTATTGGCTGTTACACTCGTTTCGTGTTGCATCAACTTCTGCGGGAATTGGCAGCGCAAAAAATGCATACGACGCGACGCGATGCTGTGCCGCTGCTGTAATACGTGCAAACCATTTTTGCCCAGAGAAGATTTTCCTGGAAATTGCAAGGTGTGCTGTGCTCCGAGTTTTACCTTTCGGCATAGATTTATGTGTAAACAGTAGGTGTATTATTTGACGATTTTTATTTTAAATATCTGTCTATCTATGTACACATACTTTAATACAATTTTTAAATTTCGAAAAAATATATTTTAGTGTTATTGTTAGTACAAGAATTATAAGAAGTTCTATATTATTCTTGATTAACAAATCTATCAGATACTTCACTATATCCATTTTTTGCTCAACCCTGCCAAAAACAATTAAGTAATATATTTGTTGGATTTATGATTATTAGGATATAGATTTAATACATATTACTTTAAACCTACTCAATACTAAACAAAGTAATGTAATCTCTTCATAATGAGTTTAGTTATGTTAATTAATACTATTTCGTATTTGTCTTTACATTTCAAATACGATTGTTATATATGTAAGGAATAACAAAGTTGACAAAGTTCGAAATTTTTTAATAGCCAGTTTTTCTTTAAGCTACAATATAATTTCTCGTAGTCGTTAAAGCCAAAACGTACCCGTAGACTCTTTATGAATCATATTTCTGTCTATAAAAAGAATTTTTGTGTGAGCTTTTGTAAATATTGCTGAAAGATATCGTTTATTTGCTTTGACTTTAATATACATTTAATCAACTTAGGCTCTGTGTAAAACTTTCTTGGAAATTTTAAAATCAATAAAATAAATACCAGACTTAAACTTTCTAAATAAACCAGAAAATAATTTTTATTCGTAATAGATGTATAACTTATAAGCTGTTGTTTGCGTAGGTGTTTTTTTATTTTACTATTTTTCTACTATTTGACTGTGAAATGTGCGTCTTTTTTAATCTTTCGACGTCCTTCATTGAATCAATTTCTTGAAAAAAAATGTTTTCCATTTAATTTGTATATTAACCTTTTTATAAATGATTACAAAAAAATTCCAATTTTCTTCTTATAATATAGATACTTATATACATTAAAATATTTTATTTTGTAATTTTATTTTTAGGCTATGTTTTTTAAACACTATATGTATCTCCAAAATCTAATTATGATTTATTTTTATTTTCAGAGAAAAACAGTCGGGCACTAATGAAGCTTCGTTAGAATTCCCTTTCCAAAAAGTAAGTAATTTGATGCAATACGCAAATAATAATCATATCAATTTCAAATAAGAAGATATAAATAGAGCTGTAAAAACATGATAGGAGCAAAATAGAAGATAAGCAGTAGAAAAAATTCAGTGCTCAACTGATCGCCATTAAAGCCACAATTTGTCACTGGTAGGCGACAAAGAGCAGCCTGAAAAGTTATGAATCTACGCGGTCATCACGCCAAAGTGTGGGCAGCGCTAAATTGCCTTTAAATTGCGCTAAACTATTTTCACCTTGCAAGAGCAACAAGAGGAAATTGATCTTTGCTGAATTCGCCGTGGGCCACTCGGTCCGCATTTGCAAGTCAAAACTGCGCTGCCCGGTGGTGGTGTTCAATGTTCATTCATTCATTGATTCACCAACGACTCGCTAATTACAGAGAGACAGCTATCGCTTTCAGCTGGCTTCAATCAGGCGGCCGGCAAATGTACTCGAATTAAATTTGATTTGCATATAAACTCATTGAATTATTCCAGCTACTTTATTTGCTGCCGCAGTTGCAGTCATGGGCGACTTTCGATTCGAGCGAGCTACCATCGATGGCGGCCGTTCAATTAGAATCGGACTTCTTAGATCATGGTGCAACTGCAATTGCAATTGTCAATAAGCCGTGATCTGCTCGAATATGCGCCCTTGGAACTTGGGATTTGAACCTTGTTTTAATTACTTAAATTAATCTGACCACGGGCGACTTCCATGAAACATGTCTGTTTGTTTGCATTTAAAAACAACTCAGGTATGCTCTAATTAGGAACTTTAAATTCAATGCTTCGTACTTTAACTCAGGAAATGGTAGCGCATTTAGTATGGAAATTTGTGACGCATACTTCTGCGAAATTACTTTTAAATCGCAACGTTTAGCTTTGTTCGGTGTCAGGTCTACAAAAAATGGAATTTAAAAGCAATTTATTCAGAAACTCCAGGTAGCGTTTACGAATGAAAAAATACTATGAGGAACTACGACTATATGTATGTATGTATACTGTGGTATTGTAGAGTAGAATATCAGTATAGCGCGTATTATTTTAAAAGCTTTATTACTTATTGAAATAATTGTGGGGCGTTTATTGTATAGGTAATATATACATATGTATAAAAAATCATGACGTGATCTCTTAAAAGTAAATTAAATTTGTGGGGGATAAATTTGAATCAATCTACAGCAGTATGTACTTATCAAAATTGAAATTTTCTCTTGAGAATATTAGTTGATAACCGGTGATACCATAAAATACATACATATGTATTTAAAATTCTTTAATCATAAATGTCATCGTTCGGGCTAAGATTAAGGAGGCATTTATACCTAGATCAAACACATTTATTTTTTTTTATTTTTTTGCATTTTTAAATAATTACTACTTGAATTTAGTACCTATCAATTTTACATTAACTTGCTCCGACGACATCAACCAGTGGCCATGCCAAACAGAGGGAACGCAATCGAAGTGCTACCCAAGTTTTGAAGAAAGAAGGACAAAACTAATTACTTTTTTATTAATCTAATCATTTTTATTTTTGGGTTATCAATCAGATTTAAAAGATACAGTATTGTGCGAAAAAGTAGTAATAATTCCAGTACAAAAACTTAATGTAGTTCTTTTCCGGATTTTATTTATTTAATAAAAGATATCCCATTTTAAAAGCTTTTATTTAACTTCACCTGTATGTTTGTCCTGGAATTTTGAAATCAATATTTCATTTCTCCTTTCATTAAACATTACATACTTAAATTTGCAACAAATTCACAATTTAATTAAAAATAAAACATTCTACTACTACTTCTTCAGTGCATGTTAATGTGCGAAACTAAACCAATCTTTTAGTGGTGGTTAAATTAGTTCTATTTTTTTCGGAAACGCTGACCTGAGGAGTCGCCGTTTGAGTATCCCGAATCAAGAACTTGAATTTCATTCATACAGTCTTTAATCGAAGCGGTATTTTCCATTAGGTATCATGTATTATTTACGTCTCCAAAATACGTAAAACGCTCATTATATCCATTATTTCAAAAAAAGGACCCGCACTGCTTTCAATTATATTTCATCGAAAGTATGTTATTGATTTATCACAAAAATAGTAGTTTTTTTTTTTAATTGTAAAAGTCTTCTTGCAATATTTATGTATTTACATCACGGAACAAATTTCTGGCAATTATTCCTGTATTTTCTGATGGATTTTAGGATAGTGCATTATTTTGGTAATATTTCCTGTAGTTTTTAAGGAGATCTGCTGCTTTTTCAATATATCTTATTGATTTTATGGCAACGTTAGTAAATTTGTTGGGAACTATTTTACTATCCCAATTTTTTTTCCGTGATGAATAATCTAAGTACAAAAAAAATTATAAAAGGTATCAGTTTCGTTTCGAAAACTTAACAAAAGCCGTGCAAGAAAAGAGCATGAAATAATATTACTTTTTAAAAAACGACAGAATGGCCTTAAACAAATTTCGATATTTCGTTAACTAGAAAAATTTTAGGAACTCGTGCTCGCCGTCAACTGGAATAAACGCTAAATATTAGTACCTGAATTTATAGTTTTGTTTATTTCTTTATGCCATTTGTTGTTTAACCTAAAAACAAATAAAACGATATGAGGCAAGATCAATTTGCACAGAAGGTGTCAACATGTTTTACGTCTAAATTGCAATATCCCAGTTGAGTCAAATAAAAATGTTAATATGCCGTTAATTTCTGGTAGTATTGTCACCAAAGTCACGAGCAGGGAATATCGAAGAAGTCATAAAAATAGGGACTATCTCAATGTAGCGCACCTCGTTCGTTGCAGTCGGAATTGCATTGCACGATTTGCAGCGATCGCAGCCCGGAATGGGAATGGGATTGAAAACGAGGCAGGCAACGATTAAGCGTTCTTCATAAACTAAGACAAAAAGTCATAACGAAATGATTGTAGAACTATTGTTACGAGTATGTCAAAATGGTAAGATCCAAAAAGAGAAACGGCGTCGTCCGCCTCCTCGCGCATTTAAATGGATATTTACAGCATGTTCTGGTATACTAAACGTGATAGTTAAAACTGCTAAGAACGTAACAATTTATCATTCACGAACGCCCTATCTTCGATCTAATTCTCGTACACACTGCCGGGGAGCCGGCCTTTTTTGTATGGGCATAGACAGCATAGGTGTACGCGGCGCGGCGCGATCCTCGCTGGCCGGGGAGATCTTTGTTTCCTTATAAATCCGCGATAACGAAGTCGAATAGATACAACAGTTGGCATTTTTCGCGATCTCTAAAGCAGGGGGAGGGTGGGCCCTGTGGCTTCCCCTTTAAGGTTCACAGAGGTAAAAAAGAAGACATTGCGGCGCGGGCACATAGCGCACAGCAATTTATAATTGGCGGTTGATGACATTCTCCGGAACGATGCCTAAAATGCAAATTAGATATACCTTCGCGTCCATTAGACGCCGCGCAGAGCAGCGACTCCTGCCACTGCAGAAACATCGTGCTAGAAATGGTTAATTACATCCAACAGTTCTGCTCTTTAAATTCAAATTGAGTCCGATTTCCCTCAATTAAGTGGAAGAACTTAATGTCGTCCTCTCTTCTGTCTTCCAAGATGTTAAACCTTCCCGAACTGTGCCTTACCGACCGCCTCGAGGTCTACCTTCCTTCGCCTCTGGATCTTCTCCGGTGCGGGGCGGGGCGGTGGTTGTGAGATGGGACCCCGGACCACGTCTCTGGTGCTCCGGGGCCCCAACTCGGGCTCCTCCATCGCGCGCACAACTCTCAACTCTAACCTATTTCGTCTGCGCGCGCAGCTAGGCCCGATCCCCGACGATCAGGTACAAAGGGATAGAGCGAAAGAGAATCACGATCCCGGAAGAATCATATGGCTGAGCAGATTTGACGATTTGATTTCAGTGGAAAAAAGCATCGCCACAAAACTTTCATACTGTGCAATATACCTCCAGACTTCAGACCCATAATTTTCCGCGGAAACTATGTGACTGAGTTACTTTAATTCATGTTTCGGCTCATGTTGACTCTATCTAGATCTACCGCGTTCGTTTCCTAGTTGCGAGTGTACGTCGTGGTGATCGGTTGCCAGACATGCGGCCATTTGAAGAATCTTAAGAAAATTGTCTTTAATTATTTTCTGTCCGAATTGCACGAAAACGTTAAGCCTGGTAAGTAGTCGAGTCCCTGACGACGGTAGCGAACGCGAATGGTTTCGCCGGTGCCTATGAGAACCGCCGGGGCACCGGTGTCCCTTCCGCGCCTCGATCTATCTATCGGGGAATATATCGAGACAGCGTCGAGATCTAATGATTGCACGGCAAAAAACCCGCGCTGGGAAAGCCAATCGTGTAGCTCATTAGTTACACATTAATTATTCAGGAAATAAGGTTCGAGATATCTTCGCTGGGCGGCCGCTGCCGCCGCCGCAGCGCCGCAACGCCGCGGTGAATAGGCGGCGTAGAAGGCACGGACCAAGTCCCGAAGTGCCGCATGCTTATTTTGACGGATAATAATTTTCCCGGCCGGTCGAACAAGCTGCACCACGGACGTGACCGATGGACACTTCGAACAAGATTGATTAGGTGTGGTGCTACAGTTCTTTCGGTTTCCAATTAAACACGAGGTCCGATGGCTTTCTCAGGGTCTGTTTGGATTTGTGGGTGAAGACGCGTTTCTAAAGCCATTCATTACCCGCCCGTCCGTCTGGTCACCCTTTGTGCTTTTTGCACTTTGGACATTCTTCGTGAGGCTCAAAGACATCGCCAAGCGCGTCAATAACAATTATTTTTCCAGTGACTAACATCTTTGCGGAAGAAATTCCACTCTGATCGATTATTTTGTACTTAGTGACATTCCACGATACATCGATTTTTATAAGATTTAAAAATATCTTTTTTCAATATCGTTCTTTCTGAATATGATATGTTATGTAAGTTATATTATAATGTTCTAAGATGCGACTAATGCCTCTTCAGTTAGGTATTTAAGAATATACTTAAACCGCAGTTTAACTTCTGCATTATTCTCGTTTTTTAACCTTCAGACTGTGTGTGGGAAATTAGAATAAGTCTATGAAATAATAACTTTTCTATTATTGTGTCTACTGAATTATAACTAATAATAAAATAAATGCTATTAAAAAAAGTTCCTAGTCAATATATTTATATTATAATTCCTTTATACATATTTCTAGAAATTATGCGTACATATAAAATTAACGACATTTTTATAAGCATATATACTTTTTTATACATTCATACACATCCAAATGATAATAGAACACTTGCGGATATCATCCCTGATTGTAGTATTAAATAATTGAACTATATTTGATTTTCTTATTTAAGGTCATTATTCCAATAAGAAGTTGGACCGCTCCCAAATAATTAAAGCGTGTTCCAAATAACTTGATATTTTGATAAAAAATAAAGCAAAACACATTGCAAAAAATTATTTGCATTGAAGTTAAACTTTTCCTCATAAATTGTTTTCATGTAGACTATGTACATGTCACATATGTATGTAGGTACCTCCGTTTGAAACATAGAGGAAAATAAAATAAAAATATCTAATATCCGATCAGAGTTCAGTAAAAATTTCATATTTTACCAGGATAACGATTCAAGTACAGTGTACAGTGATGCCTTAGTGAGAAAACGACTCTTTTACAATTTTTCGTTTCTTCGTTGAAATCACTGCTGCAGTACTGGTAGTACCTAGTTCATATTGTCGAATTTCTGCTTCAAACAAGTATTATATTTGTTTTGAACGCTTCATTACAAAAAAAATTGGAGTTCATTAAAAACCGTCAATAATGCTGGAAGTTCATAAAGCTACTAAACTTTAAGTGCACTATGATAGTTAATTTTTATGCAAATATAAAATAATATCAATATTACGATAGAAAATCTGTAGAATTAAAGCTTAATTAAATTAGAAGTAGAAAAGAAGAGCTTAGCAGTAAATTGTTATAAACATATAATAGTAATTTTTCGCTATTATCAATAACCGAAGACGAATACCGAAAAAGTTCACTTCGGCTTGGGAAAGGTCCTTAACTAGTGATAATAACGAACAAAAAACTATTTAATGTTTTGACTTATAAATGTATTGCGAATGTATTGTTCCCATTCTTTTAATTTATTTCATTTCTAAATTTTTATCGTTCGGTAGTATGGGAACCTAAAACCATTAAAATTTTTGATTTCGACTACGTATTAAAAATATATTCTTGTATATTTAGCATACTGCGATTTTACCTCAAACATAATTATTAAAGAACTACTATGATTAAGTATACAATATTTAAGTAGATAAATAATCCAAATGCAAAAAAAAAAGAAATTTTTGCATCAGAAAGTTTCATTTCGTGTGGCATTTGGCATACCTTTTTAGTTCTTAGAAACATTCGTGCAAGAAAACAGCATCAAATAATATAAATTCATTAAAAAACGATAGAATCGCCGTAGGCAAATTTTGATATTTCGTTCCACTAACTAGAAGAATTTTAAGAATTCGTGCTCGCCGTCAACCGGAACGGACGCTAAAGAGGAACGCAGATAATAAAGTACGAATCTCGGCGGAATCACAAGATTATTTGTCCGAAAATGATTTGTATTCTCACTCTGACGGTCGATGAATGATTCATGGACACACGAGGACCGGACGCGGCGGGGTGCCGACAATCCGTTTGGCTAGCGAGGGCTTCTTAAAATCTCAGAATCAGAATCAGACGCAGACGCGGAGTTAGACTCAGACTCAGACTGGGTGCAGATAACGAAAAATCCAAGACGATCCCACCTGAGCACAATGGCGTTTTAATTTAATCGTTACTCATCCTCCGCGCCCCCCGCGTTACTCTTTCCGAGCAGCCGTGATCTACCGGTCGAAAGAATAGAGTTTGATAGATAAATGAATCCGGGGGTCACACGCCAACCCGCCGCCCGGACACCGGTTCTCACACGGACATAAATTTTCCTCGAATTCGATTTGTTTAATTCCAGCGTAATTTTAAGTTAATAATTTATAGTTCTCGCGGCGACGGTGGCGACCGAGTGTTGCCCGCTCAAATTGGTAGTCGCCGATCGTAAATCCAGATGTCTTAATAACTCAGACAGCCTCGTGTCGTGTTGCTGCTAACAACTATCGAACATTTCGCATCATTATGAAAGCTGGGGGTTTTCTTAATGGAATTTAACACCAATTACTCAGGTGGAGCAATTTATTCGTGTTTCACAAAGGATCTCACATGAAATATTTATAAATTTTGTCCGTCAGTCTGCCAGACGACGTGCGGAATGTCCACTACCCTGGCTGATGATTTACAGAGCAGTCGGGCATTTTAATGTCAATAAATTTTGGTGTTGAGAAATTTGGACTAAAGTATGAGGTGGTGTAAATGTTTAATAAAATTTTATTAACCGAAACGGTTTGCAGAGGCACGATGCTTATTCTAAGTTATTATAACGATTTTACGAAACTTCACGATCTTGCAATTAAATTCAGTAAAAAAATATTAAAAGTTTGTGGAATATGTAAACCCAATTTACCAAATCAAAACCATATCATGCTGTCTACAAGGCAATCTATGTACTAATACATCATTTAAGCCCGTTTTCAAAGTCAGAGCTTAAGATCAGAAAACATTGGTTTAAGTTCAACTTAAATGTACAAGCCAGTTTCATGGAATCCAATTCAATTAATTTTAAATGTATAACTTCAAATAACTTTAGCTCAAACCATTGTAAGACCCAATTTCATTTAAAAGCTGGTTAAGCAAAGAATTTGCTTGAACTTAATATAAATTGAAGTTCGCAACGTAAAATCAGCTCTTAAAGACAAGAAAAAAATGTTCATAAACAAATGTATGGACATTCGAAATGTTTAACAATTAAGTCCTTTGTAAGCAGTAATTCTTTGAATAGGGTTTGAAAAAGCAACGTTTTAATATAGTGTCGTTTAACACAAGAAATAAAACAAATGATTATCTTTCAGCTGTTTTAATATTCAAGTTTGAATAATCAATCTCCTGCAAGCCTAATTTTTTATAAATTTTTAAATTTTAATTTAATTGCAAATAGAATTAACACATTGCCATTCGGTAATGTTCGTAGATACCTAATCTTTCGGACCTTAATGTGTTAAGAAGGCGATTTATGTGTTATGATTTAAACAGAATCGCATTTTGTAAAAGTCTTCTTTAAAACTAAAAAAAAATTTATATATATATTTCTTTAAAGTGTTAACGAAGTATTTTTAAGCAGTAAGTTGAAATTAAATTATACGACGAAATTACTTCATAACATCTTGTTAACACTTTTTATGAAATGGTACTTCTCATTTAAATGAAAACAAAGAGTTGAAAACCAGTGATTATCACCTCTTTACATCTTTCTTTGAGAAGCAATTTCTTTAAATCTCTTAGCAGTACACAATTTAAATTTATGATTTTGATTCTACATGACCTTTATCACTTATCAAGCATATCTGGCTTTGTTTTAATTTTGGAAAAAGTACTACGACTTTATGCCCCTCTTGACGGCGGAGAATTGTTAAAATTGTTGCAGCAGGTTAATTCCATTTGTTGGTTTTATTAAAACTGAAGAGGTTTTCTTGTATAAATATTATGTGCAGATATAAAAATAATAAGAAAAAAAATTGTAAAACTATATGTTTTATATATTTATTGATATTTTCACTTTTAAATTTTTATCTTGGAAAGTTTGTTTAATAAAATGCCTTCAATTTAATAAATCAGACTTTTAAAACCTACAACTTAATTTCATGGAATAGGTAAACATTTTTTAAAAACCAGAATTAAAAATGTAAAATCTAAAAATACAAAACCATTAGACATAAATAATGTAGAACTAATAACGATCTTATCAATCTACTGATGTTCACTAATGGAATTAATAACAATCTGATGCGGTTACTTTTATTTGGAATATACAAGAAAATAATATTTTCTACTGCAATAGTACGTTAATCACATCAATCAAAATATGTAAAAAGATCATTAACAAACTTTATCATCTGCATAAATTCGCATTTCCATAGGCGCGAACAGACAAACTAATGAAACATTTGCGACTGCTGTGACAAGTGAATGCCGCTGATATGACTCAGAGAAGAGGAAGTGCTTAGATCCTCATTTTTCTCGAGGAGGAAACCATCCACGGCATAATGCACCACAGTTCGATTAGATATTCAACGAAAAATAATTTGAAGATGATGACAGCAAAGATAGTACCGAACAATATCGCCATAAATAAAGACCATCACGTCGTGAATAAAACCGAAGCACGGAACTCTATTGCATGCAGTTGGCTAGGGAACAGCACCACCATTGTCCGGGCTGGCCCACTCGACTTAGGAGGTATTGTGCACATATTAAGAAGCGATTGCGGCTAGGTACCCAATGCCTGAAAAATATAGCGAAGAACCCTGGCCACGAGAGTTGGGGCCTCGATAACGCGGGAGATCGCATTATGGAAGAGCTCATGAAAAACCGATCAAGTGATCGTACATGTGTTCTTGTTCTTCTGCTGTTTTACGACTACGACTTGTCCATCTCTCCTGCTTCGTGCCACGAAATACAATTTTATGGTACTTAAATGAATGGATAAAGGCCATCAATAAAATGATTTAATGCACCCTATAAAGCGACCATTAAATCATTGATCTAACGATCATCATCATTACGTCGTCTGTTTATGCATGAGTTACGATCAGTTGACGGACAGCGGAAAGTTGTCCTGATGCATATCGCAACCCTAGCGAATCGCAAAATGTGGAGTAAGAAAATTGTTTACGGATGAGACTTTAATTCGTTGTCTCTTCGTCTCCTCCGAGACAGTCCTTCAAAATGATACACCATTGAGTGGACAAGACAATTTATATCATTTTCCCGGCGCTTAAGAATAACACTTGTCTGTTGTAGTAATAACAAATTTCTTCTAGCTACTCATTATCAGCTTTCTGATTGCTTTGAATTTGCGTCCCCATTCCAAGTGTTATCAAGAATTTTAAATAATTTCATGTCTTAATGATTTTATTACTTTGCTCTTGGTTTTGTTTTGGAGCGTGCCATTTAAGTACGAAAAATATATTTTCGCTAAAATATCGCATTCAATTTAATTAAAAAATTTATTAAATTGTACTAGAAGTTTTAAACAAGCGATGAAATAAATTCGGTTTGGATCGGAGAAAATAAAAAGTTAGTTTGCACCTTCCAAAAATATCAAACTACTTCGAACAGATATAAATCCGGCCGATTTCTATATGAAGAAGAATTTGAGCTGAATGTTTACTTCAATATGTCCAGCTGTTTTTGAGTCGTGCAGTAAAATAATTAATCTTGCTTTCAATATTGAAATTAGGGCATGCTATCGTAGACTCTGTACGATGATTTTTTCAGGAACTTAAATTTTTTTCGACCATCTTTCTTTAGTTTATTGAATAGAAATAATCTTTTATTAGCACATAATTTTTCTAAAAAAGAAAGTTCAAATTGTAAAAATTAAAAAATAAAGGGTATCCCACATCCATGTGCTTGTTTAATGTTTAGTAAATGCAGGTTAGGACGAACTTTTATTTATTTTGACACTTAATATAATTACATACATCTGAAATTCTACTCTTGTAAAAATTAGAAAACTTAAAAAGTAATTTAAAAATACAAGTGTTAAGTAAGATATAAACAGGGGGCCGCAGAGGTTGCCGGTCAGAAATGGCCTAAGTTTGCCTAGTTCTAGGGCAGCCACTCCAACCGAATCAAACCTTACCTACCTAAGATTTAAAAACGTTCGGCGTATAATTTGTAGTATCAAATATGCCTGTCTATTGAAAATTAATATGGTAAATAAAAGTTTGTTATTGAAATAAAACGTAGCCTATATAAATATAAAGGTAGTGTTTTGGCGTGACTGGACAATGAACACACTTTCATATTTCTTATATTAAGTTCGATATAAAATTTATTTCACTATAAATAGTACTTTTTATTTTATTTTGCAGAATGGTTTTAGTTCTTAATGGTGTCCTGCAGGACGACTGTCCGATGGACACCAGCACCCTCTTCCTGCAGCACCCCGTCTACCGAGACTACGCCCAGCAGCTCCTGTCAATCCCGACGAAGACAGTCGGACCCGTGGGGCTGCTCTACGTCGGCCAGCGGGAAATGGCAGCCGTGGCCCCGCACGACAAGAACGTTAACATAATCGGATCCGACGACGCCACCAGTTGCATAATCGTCGTGGTTCGGCACTCAGGTAACTCCCCAGATAAATTGCGTTTAAATCGTTCGCATTTATTTCCTCGTCGCTCCTGCAGGATCTGGAGCCGTGGCCTTAGCACATTTAGACGGGAATGGAATCGACGAAGCTGTGACCACAATGGTCGCACGTGTCCAGGAACTTGCACTGGGCTACCCCGAGGGTCGAATTGAGCTCCAATTAATTGGAGGATTTCGGGATCAGCAGAGCTACGGGGAAGATATATTTTTCAGTATAATGCGTAAGTTTACCTTCCATCGTCCTCGTTGTTTTCATTCCGCTTTCTTAGGAACGATACTTGAGAAGTTTACTGTTTGGCTTTAGGGGTTTTTGGAAATATATCGCACGAAGGTTGGGCAAAGTCTTAGCTCCTGACTATGCCCTTCGGGTTAAGGTTTTCTCTGTGCGCAATATTTGGTTTCAATTATAAGCAATATAATTTTGTTCTGTTTTTTTTTCCATAAAAATGTAAAAGAGAATTTTCCAACCGGAGGAGATCCGGATTTATAACCTTAGGTCGAAGTCCAGATGTTCAAAAGAAACAAAGTTGTTTTGCTCAGTAATTTAAATGTAACAAAATATTATTCAAAAATATTAGCCGCTTATTTTGAACGAAGGATAAGTCCATTCTGGTTTTTCTTATAGGTTTTTAGATTAAAGGATGAAGTTAAGTTTTTTCTATTATTATCATTTATCAGTTCAGAAATTTGTTAAGGTTGAAAAACTATGATTTTTTTAAATCTATTCTAATCTTGCATTTTTAAACACTTTTTAAATACCTATACTATATATGTATGTAAACGATATACCGCTTAAATTTTGTACAAATAAGAATAAAAATGTACTTATTGTTATTAGGCAAAAAAAATAACATACTATTCCAGCAACACAAAGGTTAAGAGAGTTATTGTATTTTATTCAAAATACTCTACCTTTTCTTTTTTTTCCTTTTTTTTATATCAAATATTTTTTTCATTTTTCTACATATATAATATAGATATGCAGACGATGTTTCTTATAGGGCCTTGAGATCCGTTCAGAAAATAATAGTTTCAAGAAAAAATGCAATTTATTCACATATTGCCATAGGTATTGCGTTAACAACTTACTTTACTCTAAATGTGTTTTAATAACTAATATTAGCAAATAAAATTTGCATGCTAAAGGAAATTGTTACAAACCAACTAACCACTTTTGATTTGAGCCGACTGTAAATGGCTATGGTTAAGAATTCATTAAAATTATATCATCTACAGTCATTAAATCATAATTTTGGAGCAAAACAAGGATGTAATCATAAAATTAGTTCCAAAAGTCTTTCTTTTATTACTGGAGTTTTCAGCCATACATAAGTTACATATTTTTCGTAAATAGCCAGTTTTGATCAGAAAATAGAATATTAGATCCAATTTTCTTGGATAGACAACCACTTCTTGTGGAGATTAAATGGAGGATAAAGCTAAAACATTTTAAGAAGATAGAAAAGAACAACTGAAAATTTTTGAACAAACAGTCCTCAATTAATACTTGATTATTTTGTAAATCTGATGAGAATGACTTCAAATTGTCGTTTCATATGTTTACCAAATACGTCAGCAAATTCCTCATTATGAAAGAATTTCTATCATCTCCAGAATTATATTACAAGACCCTTAGCCAAATAGGCGCCTGGAATCAGAAGAATAAGGTTTTGAATCATACATAATATCACTAAATTTCAAGATAACATCTACTTAATAATACGTAACATCTCTCTCCATCTACTCTTAAACTTTAAATGGATAAAAAGAATTCTAGACTATAAATTCAGAAAAATCAATCTTTAGCACTTCAAAAGTGTTTAGTCAAATACCATTTATTTTATGCGCCGGGTAAGACCGGGTACTTTAACTAGTATTTGAATAAAAGGTAGTCGGTAAAATCTAAGCAAAATAAGCTGTTCTAAGTGTTCTGGGTTTTATTGTAGGAATACCAGTTTTAGTCCGTTGCCAAACATTTCGGTTACATTACCGTAAAACGGTATTCATTCTAGATAATAAAATATTTACAACCATACTAATGGCGACGTTTAGCAACTGTTTTAAAATATTTTTAATTTGCAGAAGCCTTTCATAAGCACCACCTAGAGATAGATCTTACACAAGCGTGTGTTGGCGAACTGAACACGATTGTGCGGGGCGAAATTAATTGGCCGATTATTTATGGAGTTGGAGTGAATATAAAGACTGGTGAAATATTCCCCTCCTCGTTTCCAGATAGAGGACCAGATCAACAGCTGAGAATGGCGAGGAACTTCACCGGCGCCCAGAGTGTAAGACCACCCAGAAAATATTATGGGTTCATAGTTTCAAAGTCTAATTTGAATCGATCTTCTCTCTTAACAGGTTCTAGACATTTATGATTCATCTCTGGGAATGCTACGCATTGGACCGTTCAATTACGACCCATTACGCGGTGTCGATCTCTGGTTAGCGCAGAATGATGAATTTTTACTGCGGCATTTATCGACCAGTCCGGAGGTCGAACCACCACATTTCGCCATGCAGGTACGGACGCTAAAGTGCTAATCAAATTTTACATTCGATCGTTAAAATTTATGATTAGGTCCGATCGGCGCTTAAATACATCCAGGAGAATCAATTTCCCGCCATCACTGTTTTCCGCGATAATCGACCTCATTACTACCGCCGCGACGAGACGACCGGCTGCTGGCAACCGATGCGGTTTTAGGAGACGCCCGCCGCCGCCGACTACCAAGTGATACCATGGACTCGAATATTACAGGAATAAATCCGAAGTGACATTAGTTAGGCAATTTCTCTAGAGAATCATCTTCTGCGGGCAGCGGCCTCGGACCTTTCGATCACCCCCAGTTGCTTTAGTTTTCGGCGTTAGGCGTTGATTTGTTTGTTGCAGTTGCGCTGTTGGTTACATGTGTAAATATCTTAGAAATTTCGCTTACTTTCAATTTCCGAATGCTTGATTTTCACCATGCGGCTGTACATAATTCTTTCCATTGACAATTCTTTCTATACGATGTTATGTTAGTGTTAACGATTAAAATTTATTAGTATGGGAATAAATGTTATTTTTACCAACCGCTTTGGACTTTTAATTATAAACCATCTTCATCTTTAACACTTATCAACCAGACATATATTGATTTCAAACTTTGATAAACTTTGTGTAAAAAAAGATATAATTGTTATTACTTTAATTCTACTAATTGACGAAGCAACCTTCCATGCAATCATAACATATTTATTTGTCATCTCGTAATGCTACTCTCAATGTCGAAACCATTAAATACAGAATTGCGATAATCTTGAAGAAGTTTTTCTAAATATATTAGAATATGTTGGCCAATCGCAACTAGTTTAAACCTAAAAAAAAAATACCTATTTTCGATAACATCTAACCCATAACCCATCCATTTTCAAAAATTTTTTTGAGAACTTTTCAGAGTTCTAAATTTGTTTTCTATTTCTTCCGACCTTCCAATCTCAACCTTTAAAAAATTTGATTTGATGACAAGTAATGTTAAGCACAAAATTCTTATTAAAAGAAAGGAGTATGACCCCTGAAAGGAAAAATTATTTACTCATCGGGCGAAACCATCCTCACTTTCTTAAGATATGTTAAAATATGATACCAATATTTAACTCAAATAATACTGGTTAATTCATTCTAACATAAAAATACTTTTGTATGTGTTAACAAAAGACTAAATCGAAACTTTCTGCGAAGAACAGTAGGAGTCTTCTTCGAGGAACCAAAAAAAATCCATATTGTAAGATTTTTACAAAAGAGGACACCGCATTTGAATGTAAAATCTTTAAGCTTTAATTTAAGACTCCACAATCCACATAACCCTTTAGATAGCTTCAATTTTTGCATAGGTCGTATAATAGTAAAGGGTAAAAATTCTTCAATCTTTTAGAAAATTGTAAATTTCGGAACGAAAAGAATTTCAATTATGATTAAAAATGATAAATACATTTTTGTTCCCGACTGTAAAATGAGAGTTAAGGTCCCAGAGCCTAAACGGCTTAACATATTATCTTTCTGTTAATATAAAATAAATGCTTAAAAGTAAAGAGAAAAATTTTGTTTGGCCAACCCAAAATGGTGTCCAAAAACTTTTAATTTCAACGGAAAATGCATTATAATACATTAGAGTGTTTGCGATTTCATTTATATAAAATTTTGGAAATTCAATATAAGGATCTAAATTTCAAAAATTGAAGCTGTACTCTAAGATTATTTTAATAAAAATTTATCATGTTCACGTAAGTTAAAAACCAAAATTATAATAATCGTTGGTTAATCATAAACTTAGTTCATCTGCAAAAATAAATTATCTGACTGCCGTTACTATTGGGACGTACTCATAAAGTTAAGAACTTAAGATTGATCTCCATCCTTGTGATCGATTTAATTTTTTCATTCAAGACCAAGCTCAAAATTAAAAATTAAACTTTATGGATACAAAAATTAGACTGATCTTCAAATCTGAGTTCGATCTCATTGATATCCACCAATGATAATCTCAAAGCTTGATCTCATTTAATCTCCATATCGCACAAATTTTCATTTTTAGGACCACGAAACGACGTTATATACCAATAACATTTTATTTTCAATAAAACAATCATTAAATGAAGTAAAGCTCCATAGCTAAGTTGTTAAACCAAGTTTAAACTTTGGTGTAATTTCTTACTCAATTCTATATATGTATATTAACTATAATTTTATTTTTGCAAAATCTGACGAGTTCATGAATCTCTTAATTTATAGTGTTTTTGTTGGATATACGTTGCGGAGAAGTCTCTCCTTCAGGGTTCAGCAATATTTAATCAAGCAGAAGGAAAATACTTTTGAATGCACATTAAATCTGGTATGTTGATAATGTCGTTATGCAACTCCGGTGCGCTTATGAAACAGTTTAAGTAGCACCAAGAGGAGAGAAATCACCGTCCCAATATTCGTCCGAGTCCATCCATCAGTCCGCAGCGAAGATGAAATGCATCGCTGCGGCCCATAATAAGATGCAAATGCTTAATCATCGTGATGCCGAGGACTGAATGGGGCGACGGGTTTCCGCGGATGCACCTCCGCCCGCCTCATATCGATTTTGCCGCGCCACAATATCTAAACATAAGCATAGGTGCTGCGCCGCAGATTCGAACGCGACTGGCCATGCAGCGAAAGGTGGGCGTGCGGCGTGTACGTGCTTCGACGTGTCAATCAACGTTAGACGCTGCCAAGACTCTACCCTCTGAACAAGAAAACGGTTTGTGCGAGGCCCTGGATTAGCATAAAGAGTACTTGTCGGCCGCATGTTCTGTTCCTGGTAAACATCGCGGCCAGTCAATCGGAGCCGCCTCGAATGGGATGGGAATATTATGAAAATTGTGTCAATATTAATTTAGGGATTGAATGGCACCTCGAACGGGTTTTGTGGCCGTGCTCGTTGTCAAAACAATTCCACAATCCGATTCGCATTTTACATCCGATCGATGGAGTTGCATAAAAGGCGAAAAGGTACCCTGCTCAGAAGAAGGACGATACTCATCCACGATCATTTCCTGCAGCTTCATCACAGTCCGGCGGGCGTATTGAGCCGGAAAAGAATGCGATTACCTTTCGGAACAAAGCCGGTAATCAAGTGGTCCATAAATCCATATGATCCTCCACGAGCTCATTTAGCCGCATAATAGACTCGAAATGAACGCGCACAACAAACAGAATTTAATTTATTTGACACGGCGATATTTCTGTTCGGTGCGTGTAACATCCAAGATGAGGATCGTTTGGGCACAAATAACCGCGAGATCTTACCTACTCGATAAATGCAGACCACAGGCGGAGTTGTCGTTTTGATTGATGATCTTCCCCTGGCGAAGATCTCTTCTCAAAATTTTCATATCATTCCCGGGGCATTTGTTTACATCAGCAATAGTCGTTTTGATAGCCATTGTTATATCAGGAGGGAAACTTTAAAAATTGCTTAGTGTGAAGACTACAGTTGAGGTCTCGTTTACAAGAAAATTCTGTCTGTGATGTTAATTTAATTAAAAACTCCTGCAAGTCCACAAATAGATTTAATTGCTTTCTAACTATTTCTAACAATCAGTAATTAAGAGTAAGTATGGAGAAATTTAAATCTAAACTTTCAAGGTAACAAAAAAGTTAAATGTACCATACTCCGTACAGTAAAAAATAAGAAAATGAAGAGTTTTTTCAAAGAGTCACTCTAAGAACATTGAAATGGATAGTATAATGAGTGAACAACAATTTTGAACAAAACATTCTTAAAATTAGAGAGTACAAACTTTCAAATCATAAAAAGTAATTGAAAAAGTTCAGTTAAATCCGATTACATATATGTACATACAACGAATTTAAAATTACTAAAATTTCAGATTATCTTTTAATTCTTTTGAGATTCCTATTAGTTGTTGTTTGCTCTCTCCATTCCATTTCATATTGGTCAATAACCTCTATTTTATTTTAACTATTCTCAATAATACTACTACTGCTGGAAAAGCTGGATAGAAGACAGAAAAACAATAAATTATTTCAATTGTAGTTCATAATTCTCCTATTCATTTATAGCTCATAAAATAAAACACATAAACTATTCGTGCACATAAAGTGATCAACATTCTTGGCTTGATCCAAATTCAATTAGTTAACGAAGGTCAATTCAATTTAATGACCGTTCTTTCTCGTGTTCCAAACCGATTCCAATTCATCAATTTATCCAATCTGTGCAATGATAGCAACGGCAAGTGATTTATTATCTCATTTTTCTTTTAAATATTCAATGGATGAATGGTACTATTTACATATATCAACCTGGAAGTATACATATAGGGTAGTCAAATAACAAGGAAGTTAGAAGACAGTTACAGCAAGTGAATTTATCATGTAATGAGTTTACTTTTGGGAACATAAATATTGTCTTTTGTTGTATTTTTAAGCCACAATTTAATGAGAACTTGCACTTGCTTATTGGTCCCAGGTCTATAATTTCAAAAATGACCTCAAAACACTTGAGGTTGAGGTTTTTGGAAAACGCATTTTTTTTGAGTATTATCATTTTCAATATTTATAGTATAATGTGTAAATACAATACACAATTCTTTAATTGCCCGAATATGACTTATTGGTAACTAGCTAATATTTTAACTTGAATTCGAGTTTATTGTATTATTTTTCCCTTTTCTTCTAAAATAAGCATTCCAACAAGAATTAAAAACAATAAATATACATACATAGGTACCTAATTAAACTATAAGATTAAGAATTAATTCCTTACTTCAAATTAATATGATAAATATAAATAAATACTTTTCTGTTAATACACTTATCAACAATTTTAATGTTCGTTTATGCCATAAAACCAGTAATAAATAATTTTCATAGGAGTTTATCCGTAGATTATGAATTTGCAAAATACAATTTTCCATTAGACGACGTTTTTGAGAAAAATAGGTTTAAAACTAAAATCGTATTTTGAGCATTTTTGACGGTATAGAAAAAAATATAGTAGAACGTGAAAAGATCTTGTAACATGGCTCAAATTTTCAACCTCAATTCCATAAAATTCATGGAGTGTTCCGGAAATTCTTAAAGACTTAAGTATATTAATATAATATGTATAATCTAAAAGTTCAAACTTGCATTACGGGAAAAAAAATCATATTATATAAAAATCATTTATCACTTCTTTTGTAGAAAATTGGTGTTGGGTAAGTGATACCTGTGATAAAAACGTTCTGCCTCGATTGAGTTGATATGCCTTTGATTTTTTTTTGCTAACTGAAATAATAAAAATAGCATAAGAAATTAATAAATCTGGGATGACTTTGTATAATTTCCTGCAAAAGTTACTTGCAAAAATTTTCATATCTGTAAAAACTTAGGTATAAATATATCATGTATTTTCTAGACTATTGATTTCGTTATATGTATAATTTTTTCCGCATATCATGAAAAAAGCGATAAAAATTGTTTGTATTGTAGATGTTTTTCTGGTTAATTTTACTTGGTTTTCAATTGTTTAAATTCGGAATTTTTAGGTAACTAACTAGTAAATTTAACTTATTTGAAAACATAAGTTCTATCGTTGGTTGGTGGGTTTATATGCATCCTGATTTCTCAGAAATTAAGCTGTTCGGCGCTTGTCGACCTTAATACCGACGTTATCGTATTACGTTACCTTTTCAAAATAGACTCCAATAAAACTTCTAAAGTATCTCTCCTTCCATTATCAAAATTTCATCTCGGGATAATCAATTATTATTGAAAGCGTCCTAAATCGGAACAATCTCGAAAAGGTGTACCCTTAAGTATGTCGAGTAACTCCCCAAAATAAATTGAAACCGCAAGAACCAATTCATCAGGTGGATTACCTCTGGTTCCGCAATCTCAAAGCAGGAGCTCGACTAGCTGCAGGCTGGCACTAAATTGGCAGCGTCGTGTCCCAGGTTTGCAGGGAATCACATGAGATGTCTTTAGGACGTTATGAATAGCGGTCATTCAATGTCCGTTCACCTTAATCAAATCAATCTGGATCCCAGGGTACGTTTATTTGCTCAACCCCTTGGGGCCGGGCTGCGGGGGCGCAGGCACGCCGCACGACAGGGACTTCGCCCCTTTACAAGGGAAGGTGGTCAACTTACAAGGACATGAACGGAAGATCTGTGTCAAGCCTTGTAAGTTAAATAGCTGTCCGCTCCAGGATGCAATTTGTCTCCTTGGACCAGACTCCGAACCAATTGACCATGTGTATGTGCATCTGCTCGGCGTTTGATCTGGTTTCTTCCTACCAGCAGATTTGTCTTACACGCGGCTCTTTTAATTGCCCCAAACTCGACCGAGCCGTGGTCCATAATTAGCCCGATGAGCTGCAGCATCCGAATCAAGCTTAAGAAATGAATCATGTGTCAATTAAGCGGCCTTCGAATTCGGAAGAGGAAGCACTTGTTAACTCGGTCTCGGAATTTATGCCGAGTTCGGAGAGGTACGCAACTCTGGACTCCACAGAAATATTCGACGTTATTTGGCCAGTGTAGGGCAATTACTTGCAGACATACATTTCTGGGGCTTGTTAAGCTCTTTTACACACATAAAGAATGCATGTTGGAGAGATTCTCCATATGTAAGTTTTTATTGGGGCTTTATTTTAAATATATGTACCATGAATGAAGGAATTAAATAGAAATCCTTAAGTAGTCAGCAAAAGTAAACAATGAGTGTTTGCTAATAAAAATACCATGTATTATACAAAATTGGAAAAATACTTTTTATCCTATAATTAAGCCCATCTTTTTAACACGCTTTTATTAGCTTCAACTGCAACTAACTAACTATGTACCTATATACCTATGTAAAAAAATCTTGGAAGTTAAATTTGACCCACTTCCCGGTTTCCGATTAAGCTGAAGGTTTGCATACACGTTTAATTTGGATGACAAGGCATGGTTAACTAAGTTAATTGCTTATAACAATTGAATTTGTTGAAAAAAGAATCTATTCTACGCAATGAATTCGAGCTTTTTCAACGGATAATTGTTTCTATCATAACGCAATGCAAGCACCTCAGGAAGCGTGTTTTTTTAGTTTTTTTTTAAACTAGTAAAAGTAAATATGTATGTAAAATATTTACGTCCCTTAAACGTGTCTGGAATTACCTATTTGGGAGGCAGAAACGTCTTCAAGATCAAAATGATATAAACAATGAGGAAGTAACAGCATAAAGGACAAAGATTCAGTTGATTCACGAATTTCATTGATTTTCTGATAGTTACATTTACATACATTGGTATTCTTAAAATGTTAAAAATTATTGCTAATACCTGAACAGGGGCGGCGCTACCAGTTTGGAAGATGGAAAACTCCATGAGTAATTTTAAATATATGTACATGTATATGACAATTTTATTAAGAAATTGGCCCTAAATGAAACTATTAATAAATTATAAATATTTTTATAAGAAAATCTAATGCACCTGAACTTAGCGAAACACTTTTCATGAATCAAAAAGCTAACCCTCGCATAATTTGTTGCTAATTAGTTGCTAATTAGTTGTAGAAAAAAAAAATTTGTTGCTCTTTATTTAAAAAAAAAACAGGGTGTTCTGCTAAGTTCAGCTGAACTTAGCAAAACACCTTCATATAAAATGAATTTAGAACATCGGTACTATGTGTAAATTATTAAGTGAATTTGTTGCTAATTAGTTGTAGAAAAAAAAAATTGTCGCTTTTTATTTAAAAGAAAAACAGGGTGTTCTGCTAAGTTCAGCTGAACTTAGCAAAACACCTTCATAAAAAATGAATTTAGAGCATCGGGACTATGTGCAAATTATTCAGTGAATTTGTTGCTAATTAGTTGTAGAAAAAAAAAATTGTTACTTTTTATATATAAAAAAAAAATCAGCAGAACACCGTTTTTTTTAGATATATAAAGCTAGTAGGGCAACATGGGCAGAACCTAAATGTCAATACAACATATTAAAATGCCCATTATAGGCTAAATAAGTGCCCAACTCTCAATTTAATTGCTCTTATATTTTTTTAGAAAAAAACATGTTCAGCTAACTTTTGAAAAAGTCAACAGAACATAGTTAAAATCGTTCAAAAATAACAATAGGTCCCCTTATATCATTAAAATAATTAAAGACTAATTAAATGCTGCAGAAAAATGTATTTTTTGCTTACGCAAATTAATTTTATTGATAATGCAAGCCTCCTGCAGTCTTATATTTTCATACTCAAATATTTTGTATAATTTATTTATTCGTTTCGGGAAGTTTCTAAGTAAAACGATTAAATGGCAATTTTTTTCTTTAATACACACAACCGAGATCTTCAACCCATCCGTTTCTATAGAAATGCTCAACGGATTTTGACAAATTTCTCAGAATTCAACGCGCATAGCGTGGAACCAGCACCCTGACACCCCCGTGACGCAACATTCTTTTTTACACCACGCGCGTTCGCCTATTCAGCTCATCGATTTCCATAGAAATGCTTAACGAATTTTTACCATTCGAATTTTGCACAGTTTCTCAAAATTTTTTTGCCCATAGGTAATATTTAATTGAATATTACAGATAATTAATTGTATTGTACATTGGAAACTAGTTTTTTACATTTATTAACAATTTTATAAACAGTAAGTTCGAACAGAATCAAATTAATTTTCTGATTTGAGGGTGAACCAAGAAAAGTATTACTTGATAAAAAAATCCCAGCAATTATAATTTCCGCGTTGTGGTTCATTATTTTTGTTTAAAAAATTCTCGGCGGAATTTTCAAACGAAACTAATTAGCAACAAATTCACTGAATAATTTACACGCAGTCCCGATGTTTTAAATTCATTTTTTATGAAGTTGTTCTGCTAAGTTTTTAAAAAAATTTTTTTTTTTAAATAGAAAGCAACATTTTTTTTTCTACAACTAATTAGCAACAAATTCACTGAATAATTTGCACATAGTCCCGATGCTCTAAATTCACTTTTTATGAAGGTGTTTTGCTAAGTTCAGCTGAACTTAGCAGAACACCCTTTTTTTCTTTTAAATAAAAAGCAACAATTTTTTTTTTCTACAACTAATTAGCAACAAATTCACTTAATAATTTACACATAGTACCGATGTTCTAAATTCATTTTATATGAAGGTGTTTTGCTAAGTTCAGCTGAACTTAGCAGAACACCCTGTTTTTTTTTTTAAATAAAGAGCAACAAATTTTTTTTTTCTACAACTAATTAGCAACTAATTAGCAACAAATTATGCGAGGGTTAGCTTTTTGATTCATGAAAAGTGTTTCGCTAAGATCAGGCACATGAAAATCTAACTACACAGAGAATGCCAATGTTAGTAATATTTGATTTTAAATATTTAATTTAATTTAAATATCTTAAATTTTCCAAGTTTCAATACTTAATCCTAGAGTGCTCGCGCTATGAGCATTTTGCCGCCCGCGGGAAAAAAGTCATAGTTATTTTGTATACGATGCGTTTGTCAAAATTAAGCATCATATAGCCTTGACCATAAATCACCCCCCTGGTGACGCCCATTGGGCAAATTAAAAACAAACAAACAAAATTAAGCGTCCTAGTAGCTGCCCTGCCTACCTCACCTAATTGTTTAACAAATTATGAGTGCGCGGGTATCCCTGCAATTACTGTTGTTGTCGGTGTGTCGCGATTGGCTGCGTAAGTAAAATTCGTGTATCTGGTTTTTTATTCAAGTTGAAATATTATTAGTTTTCATTGCTTATAATGTTGTTTGATGTAAATATCGTAATAATTGATATCTTATTTATTATGATTAACTATGGGGCGTTTTTTTTGTATTTTTATTTTGCTTAGCTTATTTTATATCGATTTACGTTAGCGACGCATGAAGTATACAAAATGACTAAACAAGAAGCAAAAATAGCTCGTGGTTGGAAGAGGAGTCGGATTTTGAAGAAGCTGGTGCACAAAAGTTATTGGAAAATGTATCTGTACATGTCCGTCCAAGAAAAATATAAGGAAAAAAGGGTCCGTTGATGTGCAAAGTTATTGTTTAAAGCTACTGTGCAATGAACATTGTATGTACATGTGTCAGGATTGTTTCGCTGAAATACATGCCGTAGATGGTGAAAACGTTAAACTTTGTTATTAAGTTTAACTTTTTCTTTTTTTATGTACATAGGTTAAGATATAGATGGTATTGAAATTAAAAAATTTTACCTAAGATTTCCCAAAGTATTTTTTTTCTAATACTAAGTATAAAACTTTAGTAAATGTTACTTTTTCTTATAATTTATATTTTATTCTATCCTTTTAAAATTATTGCAAATTTATTTAATATTATTTGCAAAAGTAAAATCGTTTTAAGTACGGGCATCAAATTGCTCCCCACGCGATCACTCACGTTTCACGGAAAGGCGCGACTTACTCTAGGGTTAAAAATGAAAGCGTCAATAGTAATGCTTTATAAAAAAAAAAGCATTACTTTTGTGTCTCGCATAATAATATTCGAGGTGTCATTAGAAAGCTGCAAATATCCCCTTCAAAGTTATTCTTCACGATTGTATATAACATTTTTATTATTTATGTATTTTACACGCTGAAAAAAGGGCTATTCTTACATTTTTTGTTATTGTGTCCCCATTTTATCAAACAAGTTTGAGAACATCTATTTTACTTATTCATAGATTATACATATAACGACTTATATTACCACAAATAATTTAATTACTACATAAAAATGTTGATGGAATTATCCACAGCTCAATATAACCGTCCGGATGTGTAAAAGAACGCTTCAATAATTAATTAATTCCCATTGCTTTCAAGTGCTGATGTCGCATTCTGCCCCAATTGTGGGCGGTTACAGCGTTCAAATTCTTCTTATACTGCGCCGCAGTTTTTCGCCATCCACTCAGCGAATCTTTCGATGGTCCTTGACAATTCGCATACGACCACACTCGCACCGCATGCATTTCCTCAAAGTCGCACACACACACCGATTGCGTATGCTGACTAGACGACAAGCGGCTTCGCATATTTTTGTTTTAGAGGAGATTACGGTTCAATTTCGATCCAAATTGTGCAGAAAGTTATGTGTGGCATTGTTGTGGTCCCGAATTTCTGTGATGTCAGCCAATTTTAAGCGGAATTCGAAGTGCAATTGATCCTCCGAAATCCGCCCAATTTGACAACTAACGGAAACAATTCTGGAACGCCAAGAAAGGTAGTTTAGTTAGTTTATCCCTCGCCTCGCAGTGATTGAAAGCGAAGCCTGTTGCTCAGCCTTGAGAACGTTTTAACCGTTTTTGATTGTGGCGCATTCGATTTTCAGAAACATTCCCCAAGTGAATCGCCGATAAAATGGTGCAATTTTTCGTGACATTCTTGGACAACATCGGTCCGCATCTCCGGGTTTTTGGACAGCTGGATCTCAAACATATGGACGTCGTGCAGTCGAACATCGACAGCGTCCTCAGCCAAGCGAAGCACGCGGAGTCAGTGGGGCTCGAGGTCGGGCTCCTTTGCCTGGCGCGCCGCTTCGACAAGTACAGCCGCGCTAGAGTGTTGGCTCTGGAGGGCAGGGAGTGCGTAACAGTCCACTTCATCGACTACGGAGACGACCAAACAGTCCATATTCAAGAGGTACGTTCATGGTTTTATCTTCAATTAATTTGCTTAGGTCAGCCACATAAAAATTTATTATTGCGTAACTAATATATAACAGGACTCTAAACAAAACAGTTTCAAGAGATAAAAAAATGATGCGGCGGAGTACGCAAATTTCCTAGAATTCGGTTGGTTATTGCGATATCTTAGCGTACTATTAAAAATAAAGCTTAAACTATTTTAGCTCTTTCTGATTTGTTGAAATGAAAATTGATTAAATGCGCATTAGGTTGTAAAATATCTGAAATTCACATCCAATAAACCAATTCATTTTACTTTATCAGCATAAATATAACATATACCTATTAGAAGTTTTAAGCTAAAAGACTGTCAGCATTAGATAAGGAGGCGGAACCAAATGAATTTTGTGTATATAAATATACCTACATACTAAAGCACTACACTATCCATCAAAAATAAGATCCAAATGTCTCAATTAATTGATTTTTCTATTTTATATGTAATGTACTCATTTAGTATTATAGGGAAGCAGGTTTCTACTGATTCATTTGTCTTTACAAACAAACAGACGTATGTATATGACAATAGCATTACACGTATAATTTTTATTTAACTAGGCTTTCCAATGTTTCCAAAAGAAAAGTTCCCTCATTTTCTTTAACTTTAATAATTAAACAAATCATGTAACATTTTAAGCTTATTGAAAATTCTTCCTTTTCTTTAGCTCCAACTTTTTAAGCTTCCAAAAATGCTAGAGAATTTTCCCAAACAAGTTTCATCATATATTCTCAGCGGAATATTTTGCGATTGGAAGCCCTATCAAATTCAAGATATATCCCGAGATATCTGCAACACACTCGCTGATATGCGTGTAGAAATGGAGGTAAACATTTGTAAACAAAAATCGGTCGACGTAAACATTAAACCCTGTATTTTTATTTTTATTCAGATTGGCGAATTTTCGTTTGTTAGACTTACAGTTGGACGCCAAGATTTTGCTGATTATATTATTAATCACAAAAGATTTGGCATGCCAATTGGCATTGAGAAACTTCGAGAGACATTCTGTCTTATAATGGAAAACGCATACAAAGTGAAGCCTCAACCTGTTTACAATAATAATATAATTAAAACGACTGCCAGAGGCATTGTGCCAGTTAGGGGAATATCCCAGGGAAATAATATGGTAAGTGATTTGGTTTTAGTAATAAGTTGCAACATTGTTAAATATTTTTATTAGAATGTGGGATATTATCCGATAACTCCCATTGCGTCCTCTGCTCCTATGAGTAATGTTCCTAGAGCGGACGGATCTGTTGTAAATCCGACCGCATATAATCCTGCGATTATTGGTAAGTTTGCCCGCATTTTTAATGTCTTTTCAATTATAAATATGTGTATGTCTCCAAAAGGAATGAATGCTGGCAATTTTAGAATGCCATATAAGGTACCGGATAACACGACTTATTATACAAAATCTCCAGAAGCAATAGATCAACAGATTTCACCAAAACGATCTGTAGCTACTTTTAAATCAAACACCCTGATGGTGGGAAAAATTTATGATGTCTACTGTTGCTATGTAGAAAATGGACCATGTTCCTTTTCCATACACCTCAAAGCTAACGAGGACAACTTAAATGCAATGATGTCGGAGTTGGAAAATGTCCCGCTCAAAAACTTGAACGAAAAACCGTCTCTTGGTATGGCGTGCATTGCCAGATTCTCAGAAGATGGGCAACTTTACAGAGCTGTTATAATGAGTATCAAACCAACCGCATGCCAAGTTGCATATGTAGATTATGGTAATACTGAGACGGTGACTTTCCCGGACCTGTACGAAATTCCCACGACGTTTTTGGACGAGAAAGTGTTCGCTATAAGATTTGCTCTCTCAGGATATAAAGATCTCGAGCCGATTGATGAATCAATTAAAAACACCTTCAAAGAAATGGTGTTGCATCGCACCCTAAAACTTAAAGTGATGCCTTTAGAAGGCCCTCCGTTGGTGCAGTACTGTGAGCTATACGATGGAAAATTAAATATTCTGGACGCTCTTAAGAATCATAGAAATAAGAAATTGCGATACTCACAACCAGAAATATTACATGCTAACGATCTTGTTGTAATATGTTACGTAGAATCTCCAAAGAAATTTTTTGTCCAAAAGGTTGCCAATACCGAGTCCTTCGAGCAAATGATGGATGATCTGTTTCTGTATTGCAAACAGACGCGGAACTCACTAAACAATTTATCAACGGGGACAGCCTGCGCCGTCAAATTTGAAAATGCCTGGTACCGTGCTGAAATTACTGGTTCAAGTGGGAACAGAGTATCTATTCGCCATGTAGACTTCGGAAATGAGCGAAAGGTTGATCCAAACCAATTGTGTTCCCTGACAGATCGTCTGGTGCAGTTCCCGCCTCAGGCTGTCCAGTGTTGCCTAAAAGGCTTTGAAAATACAGAAACTTTGAGTGAGTCTGCAACTGTTCAGATGGAAATGTTAGCTGAAAGCGATGATAGTGATCGAAGGCATTTCAAATGCCAAATATTTAAAATCGAACAAGATGGATCAGCTGTAGTCAATTTAATTGATAACAGCATCCGGCCAGAGTTAAATTTGATGAAAAGATTATATAAGTTAAGTATGCCATTCAACAAATATATTGGACTTGAAAAAGAAGATGTTAGTTTCGAAACGCAACCAATTACGAGAACTATTCAGAATGATTCACAATCGTCTGTTATAAACTCGAATCCGTTCGTTGATGAGCCCGTTCATAGTACGAGCTCTGATTGGGATAGTGGAAATGTACATTGCGCTTATCAGCCTCCATCTTCGGATTGTGGAAGCTCCGGATCAGGAGATACAAGAGATACGAGGAACAGTTCTGGAGATGGAAGGTCAAGAAGGTTCCAAGCACGAAAACCATTTAAAGAAAATAACCGAAGGTTACTTGTTCTTTAAATTATGCTTCAGAAATGTTTTATATATTTTTTTTCAGAGAACAACCTTATTCTACTTTTAAGGGAAAAAATTTACCACCAAGATTCCAAAAACAAGGCGAAAATAACAGGTATGAAAACTGAAACTTGTTTTTAACTATTTGTATTAGATAATAATTTTTCTATCATCTAGACGATTTAAAGAAAATAAATTCAACGAATCATACGACAAATCACGAAGCTTTAGTTCTGAAACTTCTGGTAAATTCTCTCAATACTCGCAAAAAACTCCACAACATCAACAACATGAAATACAATGCGATGATGATTGGGGCCAAGACGATGGCAGTACAATTGTTGATCAACAAATGCCAGCGATGGAAGAATATTTGCCACCTGAATCAACGTTTGTAAAACAACCTCTTGCAGTACCAATTCGTGAAGATGTCATCATCTGTTGGTGGATATCACCCCATCAATTTTATACCCATTTAAAATCGAAGACTGGAGAATTTGAAAACATGATGAAACAGATGCAAATTTTTTACAAGAATAAGACTGGAATCAATTCGTTATTGGCCGTTGGTTCCAGTGTGATCGCGCGATACCGCGAAGATAATATTCTGTACAGAGCAAAAATAATAGCATGCAACCAATCCCTTCGGAAATATAAGGTTGAATTTGTTGATTTTGGAAATCAATCCACCGCTGGGGAGAGCGACATCTACTTAGTTGAAAAGCGTTTCTCCAGCTTTCCTGTGATGGCCCACTTATGTGCGTTTGAAAATGTTATCTCAAACTTTGACCATAACTATATTACCAGCAAAATAGAACATTACATCAAAGGTAGTAACTCCATAACCTGCGAATACTTGCGAATGGAACAAGATGATTTGTATTATGTAAATGTGGGGATCAATGGCAGCTCTTTGAAAGAGTTAATGATAAATGATGGTCTTCTGTCTGCACTTGAAACTGGTAATTCTTCTAGAAATGTATATGCAAAAATAAATTATAATTTCTAAAATTTACCTTTAGATATGAAACTCGAAATGTTGGCTGGTCAACAAATTAAAGCAACCATCTTGTCTATCACCGATTTGCTCAATTTCAAAATTGAAATAGAAGGATGCGGTTTGGAATTGTTATGTTCCTATAATGATATTAAATTCGTTAAATCGAACCCACATTTGTCTTCCGAATTTAAGAAATACTATGAAGGCACATCTTGCATTGTAGATGTTGTGGACGTAACAGGCGAAAAAATGTAATTGATTTCGTTTTGTTATTTGATATTTATTAATGCTTTTTTTCAGATTAATGTTACAGCCTCACATAGCTCTTTTCACGAACGAATTACCTGCAACGATTTGTAATTATCCTGTATTGTATCAATCAACAACCGTACGGGTGGCTTACGTTTTAAATGAGAATAAAATCTATCTTCACCCTATTATAGTTGATGATATTCTTGCACAATTATTGGACGATATGTTTAATTTCTATGATAAACAAGGTATGTTTTTATTGTAGTATTTTTAAGAAGTGTTTGCTTTTGTGCATGTTGTGTTTTTGATCTAAAGAAAAAATGTGTAACATATTTTAGAAAAAAAAAAAGAAATTGATTAACGTTATATTCTTACTTTCTAAAAAATCTGAATCATAAAACTCACGTAATTCATATTTAAATTTTTAAATTCTGGTGGTATGTTATCCGGTCTTCTTTCTCACTATGAAAAGATTTGCAAATAATTATCTGACGATTTATTTGTTGGTTGAACATATTCTAATTTATTTTTCAGGAGAAATATTAAAGGATCCTAAACCAGGGATGTTATGTGCATCAAACTACAGTGGAAATTGGTATCGTGCTCGAATAACCTCAATACTCAACAATTCTGTCGAAGTCTATTACTTTGATTATGGCAATAGCGAAGTAATCGACTCAATGGAGAGCCTCAAAATACTGGATAATTCCTTTTATAATTCAAGTGCCTTAGCAGTTGGAGTTTATTTGCCCTTAAAATGTATTAATGACAAAGAAGAAGCTGTGATAAACGAGATACGATCCTTAACAGATGGCTACGAATTGACCTTGCACATGATAGAAAGATACAAGTCCTGCTGGATAGGCGATATTTCATCGGGCGGATACAGCTTGATTAATGTGCTAGAAGATAAGTCACTGATACAAGGAAGGGACATGGAATACTTAAAGAATTTAATTGATCATGAATGTGCCAATAAAGTTGCAATTCCTCAAAGCACTATTATTCAGAAAACTGCAATTCAAACTTCAGAAGTAGTTGTTAAGAATCATACTTTGGCTCAGCCAATTGAAAGTACCATTGAAGCCAGCGTTGAAGCTGAAACTCAGGATGAATACACCAAAAACATGATCTCAGCATATTTGAGTCACTGTGATAACCCTGGAAGGTTTTTCCTTCACCTAACGAAAGATTTTGATGAGCTCACTAAGTTACAGGATAACATTCAAATAGTAGCTGGATCTTTGCCCCCATTGATGCGTATTGTAACAGGTGCTCCTTGTATTGCTTTATATTCTGTCGATGATACGTGGTACCGAGCCAGAATTATCGATAACGAAATTATGGCGGTCCAGTTCGTAGATTATGGGAACACAGATGTAATTACAGACAGTTCCTACATCAAAGAAATGAACGAGGCTTTTGCTAAGATTGAACCATTCGCCGTCTCATGCTCGTTGACTGTGGCTCCAAAAGGAACTATCGACTGGATCGACGAAGCTAACATCATTTTCAACGAGTCTTTCGATAAAACAGTTTACTTCAATTACGTTGTCAAGAACGAGAAAAAGAATTTCATTGATTTGGTTATTGATGGCCAAAATGTAGGTGAAAAATTGATTGCTGATGGTTTGGCTCGTCAATTGGAAACTGTTAGATCAGGCGAAAATTGTTTTATTAGTCACATAAATAGTTTGTCGGACTTTTACATTCAAATGGAATTGGATGCAGATGCACTAGAACTGATTGCTGGACACTTGGCTGGATATGAAGATTTTCCTGTACTAACTAATCCAGCAGAAGGCGTAATTTGTGCGGCTCTATTTTCTGATGACGGCGAATGGTACCGGGCTAAAATTCTAGGGCAAACTGATGAAGGAATTGAGGTGCTCTTCATGGACTACGGAAATACTTCTGTTACAAAAGAAGTTCGTCATATTTCGGATGAGATTGCTAGCCTACCCTTCTTATCCAAGAAATGTTCTCTTAGAATGCCTGAAAATATCTTGGGTTGGTCTGATTCCGCTGAAGCTAAATTTGCCGAATTATCCGCTCAGGGCCAAACAGTATTTGTAGTACAACTAGCCGAACCTGGAGATCATGCCGTGGTTGAGTTGTACGAAGGCACAAGAAACATTTTTGAAGACTTAGAACCGCTTTGTGACAAGAAACCAAAGATAGATATGGATTCAAGTATCATTAGCGAGAAGGAAAGGTTACCTTCGATGAGTGATCCAGATTTGCGGAATGCTCTTATTAGTCACTTAAATTCTCCAATGAATTTCTATGTACAATTTACAACGGACAATGATCAGTTGTGTGACATTACAAATACTCTTAATAGTGGAGAGGAATTCGAAAAGATTGAAAACCCCGAAATTGGTACTATTTGCATAGCCATATTTCCTGATGATGGCGCTTTGTATAGGGCAAAAGTCTTATCTGTATCCGAAGAAGGGTTCAACGTTTTGTTTATTGACTTCGGCAATAGTTCAGTCACTTCTGAACTCTTCGTTTTACCCGATAACTTGAGGAGTATTGAGAGTCTGGCAAAATGTTGTGCATTAGAGAATTTATTATCTCATATTGACTTCGGGTCAAACAAAGCTATTGAGAACTTTAATTCTATTTTGGAACCATTAGGATCAGAAACGTTACAACTCGAGATAGTCAATCAAGTAGTCGACCCCTGGATAGTTCGAATATTTTGCAAACATGTAAATATCAATAAGGAACTAACAGAGTCGCTCGCACAGAATGGGGGAGAAGTCACCGATAAACTGATTGTGGATGAACTTCTTCAGGAGCGTGGTAAGTAGGCTCATTTTTACATTTAGACACTTCACGTTATGGTATTAGCTGCGTTTTCTTCATCCGGATCAAGATTAATATCCTAACATGGAGTTACAACAACAACAACACACGATCCAAACTCTTCAAACTAAACAAGTGCTGATTTTTCCAATTCTTGTGATCCGGATGAAAAACAAGCGTAGCTATTATGGTGCTAAATTTGGTACATTCTAAAAAGCACAGAATAACTAACATGGATCGTATTCTACAAATTACATTACAAACTTCAGGTTCTACTCTTGATTCTAGTTAATTTAACCTATAATTTATCAACTGGGAACTAAATCGAGTTCAGAAATGTAAGTTGTAGAATGAAGTCCATTATGTGTAATACAGTTAAAAGTTACTATGTAGCCATCGGTTATGCACATTCTTGTTTCTGCATAAATATAAAACATCCTTATGCATCGGAAGCCTTTGTTTATGAAGATGTATAGCTTGCTTTTTGAATGTTCATAAATGCGTTTTTAACATAATTATTCATGTGCACACTATAAACTATACTGTACTGTTCAGACGCCTACAAAAGCTTTCATATTTTGGTTCATTGGAAATTTGGAATTGGTTTTGGGAGATATAAGTGTTGTAATAGGCAAGGGATACGTGTTAATAAATACGTTTAAGAATTGCATTAAAGCTTTAATTTAATACAATCTTATATAAAGCGTTTTCCAACAATATCTTCAGCATTTATTTACTCGATGTAGATTTTTCGAATTCAAGTCCAGAGTGTATTTAATAATTACATTTTTATTAAAATATACGTTTACAAATACAATAATTTTAATATATATTTTTTTTTTCGAAAAATCAAAATACCTTTACTAAAGAAAGATAATACAAAATGGCTTATTTAAATTTCGAAAATTTGTTGGAGTAAGACGATGCCTTACAATCTGGGAAAATATAGCGCTGAGTTTTAAAATAAAAAAGACTTAATTAGAAAATAAATATTCTAAAATATTTAATGGATATTGATGTTATACATTATAATATTTTAAATACATCCAATGAAAAAATTCAAAAAATTGATATGAAAACATTGGGCATTGGCTTCTGCTAATTTGATAATATTATATTTTTGAATATGAAAACATCCGACCATATACACTTGTAATTAATTGTATACACACCATATGATTATGAATATTTACATATGTATTGTATTAAAATAATAATCATTGCTATACGTAATTGAAAGTAAGTTTATTAAGATAATTGCAAAAATTAAAATACCTTTCGTCATGGTTTTTCAACTCGGTTTAGTTATGATACATAAAATGAAAATGGTTAGTCGATACAACTTTGTGCATGTGGTTCGCAATTAAGAACTTTGTTTCATTTGCAAAATCGTTACGTTTTTGGGTACCAATATAGGGCTCCTCATTTGTCCATTTTACTAACACATCCGTTACTTATAAAATTATTTTATTTATATGTAAAATGGTGGAAGTTATGTTCTCGAAAGACTCAACGTAAAGCTAATTTTCAAGCATTAGGAATTAGTTATTTATAGGTTTTTTTGAAAATTATGTGGAACAGAATTTTAAGAAATAGCTTTCGGGGCAATCGGTGTGGAAATTTTATGCATTTGAAACCACATATGTATCACAAAAATATAAGGTAAATAATAATACAATAGGTGAATGCATCATTTTGTTTGAAAGAATTCACTGCTTTGTGGCATTTCTTTTGTTATCAGAAATTCGCACCTTTTGTAAATAACATAGTAACTTTAAGAAGTCAAGAGAAATTACAATAATGGTATGACTTAACTTCACTACAAACACAATGCATTTTTCCAAAGATTGGTTTGTTTTAATGCATTCACCAATTGTTTTTGAAGTACAAGAAATATTCTGTTCTTTTAGGCACTTCTTCTTAATTCCGTTCATCGAACTACAATTCCAACAGTGCTATATACGAAAAAAATGTAAGTTCCGGCGTATTGTTTTTTATTTTTTTTTGTCTCATAGTAAAAACACAAGGTTGTTAATTTGACTTTAAGCGATGATTTGAATTTTAAATACCTATATTTGTTGCTTTATATTTAAACATGACAATTTAATATTATTTTTAATTAATTTTTATTGGGTTGCACATGAGTTGTCATCACATTTGTATTTTACTATTAAATGAAATTCCTAGTATGTTGTTACAGTTACAAAAAGTAACTTAACCGCGATGCACTCTTCATGCAACATCTTCGAAAATTGTAAAAGTGTTAATTATATATTATTATATATTTCTTCGTAGTTATACTCATGGGGAAGAAATAATTGTTGTTGCTGCACCTTTTAAGTGGGAGCAATTTACGATTGTTTTTCGGATTTGTGTTCATATTAAACAAAATTTAAATGGATAATATAAATGTTGTCCAAAATAATATCATCAAAAAGTTTGGATTGAAAACTGGACATCTATCAATTGATTAAACTTTAATTATTATTGTTATTTTTTAAAGAGGTTCTATGCTTGCCTGTTAACGATTTTCTTGAGAACCGATTGACATGAAAATTTTAACGTAAGAATATTCGTCAAATGATGAAGGTTTTAATTCTAATAAGGTCCGATGCTATCATATTAAAGATATCAAATATTTGATTCAATAAATGAACGTATATATAATCAGAGTCTACATTCTAGTGAAAATATATAATGTAAAATAACTGAGTGAATTTTTAAATTCATAATAACTTTGCTCTTTTTCTCTTTCAGTTGAACTTGCATTAGAAGAGGAACAAAATACACAAGAAAAGGTTACGACAGATCCAGAACCAATTTGCAATTCTGAGCCGGATGTACAAGAAATTGATGAAACACCTTTCGATGATGAACAAGCTAACGCATCTCAAGAAAATTCAGAAAGCCGCGAACAAGCCTCCGCTGCTTCTGATGAAGTCAACGAATTGATAGATCCATCTGCGGTTTTTAACGCTGAACAAGGCGATGAGGATATAAAAAACAATAATGAACCTTCACCAGCATTGTCCCTAGAACATTTTGATGAGGACAAAGAAAAGAGCAAGGAAACCTCTGCAACATCTTCTACTGAAAAACTTGATGAAGTCAACGAAATATTAGATTCATCTGCTACATTAAACTCAGAACAAGTTGATGAGGACGAAACAAACAAAAGTGAACATTCACCGGCAATTTCCACAGAACATCTTGATGAGGACAAAGACAAGAGCAAGGATCCCTCTGCTACATCTTCTACTGAACAACTTGATGACACTGTCTCGGTATCAACTTCTAAATATCTCCCTGAAGGCGAAGCAAAACAAAGCGAGGAACCACCTGCAGAACCTCTCCTACATATCGATGAAGCAAATGATAAAAAAGGGCCCGCCAAAATATCTTCATTTGAACTTCTCGTCCAAGACGAGGAACAAGAAAAAATCATAATTTCTGCGACGCCATCCGTTGAACATCTTAGGGAAGTAGAAAGAAGCAGAGGGCCCTCTACAGCATCTTCTCATGATGATATTAGAGAGACGGATCCAAAAGATAGCAGAAATCCTTCTGCAGCACCTTCCGTAGAAGATCTTTATGGCGAAGCAAAAGGAAGTAAAGAACCGTCTGCAGCACCTTCCGTTGAAGATCTGTTGAAGGCCGAGGGAAAAGGAAGCAAGGAGCCTTCTGCTGCACCTTCTCTTGAAGATCTTTACGTCGACGCAAAAGGAAGTAAGCAACTCTCTGCAGGACTATCCGTTGAACATCTTTCGGAGCCTGAAAGGGAAGATTCTTCTAGAGTATCTTCTCTTGAAGATCTTAATATCAAAACGAAAGGAAGTAAGGAATCCTCTGCAAAATCTTCCATTGAACATCTAAATGAAGTTGAAGCAAATAATACCGAAAAACCTGTAGTACCTTCCTCTGATGAAGTACATATTACAGATCAAGGCGGCTTAATTGCTTCCCCTACTTTATCTACAGAAAATCTCGATGGAAACGATGTTCAACAAAATGAGTCGTTTTATGAACTAGCTTCTGAGCGTCTTGATAAATCAAAAGAAAAGAGCATGACTGACATATCTCTTCCTGAAGATTTTCCTTCAACAGAAAGTGAAGCTGCTGAATTACGTTTACAACCTGTTCTTATAAGTCACGTCCTTTCACCAAGAGAATTTTATGTTCAATTGCACAGCAAATCGCTTGGATTGAAGAAAGTTACAGATCTCTTGGAAGCCGCTCAAGTTTACGAGAAGTTTACTGAACCAAGAGTTGGGAATCTTTGCATTGCAAATTCCCCAGATGACGGAGCTTATTACAGAGCAAAAATTTTATCAATTGAGAAAGACGACGCTGAAGTTTATCTAATCGATTATGGGAATAAGGTAACAACAGGTGATTTACGTGTCCTCCCAGAGGATCTACCAGCACTAGAACCTGTCGCTCTAAAATGCTCCATGACTGAAGTCGCTGGCATAGACTTAGACGAACAGCGTACAATCGAAACATTCAATTCCTTATTAGAATCTCATTTGGGAGAACCATTTGAAATACAGTCAATTGAACAGGTTGGTGAAACTACGGTTGTGAAACTCTTTTTCCAGAAAGTCTGTATTACCGAAAAACTGCAGAAAATTTTAAATGAAGAAACTAAAGAGCCAGAGGTTGTAAACAGATTTAAAAAAATATTCATATGCCACACTAATTCGCCTGTTGATTTCTACATTCAGTTCTCAGAGGATATTCCTCAACTTGAGAAAATCACAGAAAGACTGACTCGGGCGAATGAGTTTGAGACTGCCACTGATTTGGAAGCACATGAACTTTATGCAGCTAAATTCCCCGATGACGGAGCATTTTATAGAGCAAAAATTCTATCGAAAACAAATAACAACATCGATGTCCTCTTTATAGATTTTGGCAACACAGCCACCACTGACGACATAAAAATGCTACCAGAAGATTTGCTTAATATAAAACCCGTAGCGAATCACTGCGCTCTTGAAAATAACTTGGACTACGACTTTTTTACGGAATCAGCCAGTGATTTATTTTGCTCACTGATTTCGTCTCACTTAAACGAGACATTCCAAGCTGAAGTAGTTGATGATTCTTCAGACCCATGGGTAGTTAAATTGTTTCACCAAGGGAATAATTTAGAAGAAAAATTGGTAAAAAGCTTAAGAGGACAAAAACGTTCAAATAAAAGATGGGAGGACGATTCTGCGGAATTAACAAGAAAAATGCGTTCCCGGCAATATAAAGGAAGGACCAATGTCAACTCAAGCCACGAATTTATTGCTTTCGATGAAAAGAAAATGTACTCCTCAATTGAGCTAGGTGAAGAACTCTGGAAGGGATACTTCGGATTGTCCGGATTCAACAATGTTCGCGCAGTTAGCACTTCGAATATTCCGCAAAAGCGTTTTGGGACTGGCTCTGCTTTATCGCTTTCAGTACAGGAGGAAGATACGCGATCCAAATCAAACGATTGCTTAAACGTCACACCTAAAAAGTGAATTCATTAATTTTTTTTATCAGTTATTTTATATACCTACACGTTCGTTTTTTTCAATTTTCTTGTTCATTAAAGGATTTGATTGTATTCTTTTCATTATGCTTATTAAGGATTTGTTTATGTTTTCCATTTTAATAAAACTTCGTATAATAGCTTTAAAACAGTATTTAAATTTAACCCGTAGTTTTTACAATTTAAAAATCCTTTCAGGCATTAGAATCAGAGCATGGAATTAAGCTCAGTTTTAAGACAATTTCCTATTTTATTTTCATGATTTAAAAATAATAAATAATTGTGGTTAAAATTTAAAGAAACTTGTCTAGACAAAAAATAAATATCTCCGAGAGGGACACAGACTTGTCCTAAAATCCCCCCGCCCCCTCCCGCAGTCGGTTGGAGAGAATAAAACTTTTAAATATAAAATTCGACCCCCCACCTCTCCATCCAATAAGACAGAATTCATTTAAGATTTTAGAATCCCCTCTTCCCCACCCCCGGTGGTAGGTGTTCGAGTTTGTTACCATTGAATAGCTTTTCAAAAACTATTTGATAGGTGTACTTTTTTCGATCCCATGTGTAGTTCGCGAGATAACTATTATTTTACACACTGCATTTCCAGTACCGAATTGAAAAAAATGTTTCAGATAAAAGTTTCGTGTTTTTTTCCATAGTATTCGAATCCGCATCCCACAGCGGGAGAGGGGGATGGCTGATTTTAGGACAGGCCGATTTCCCTTTTGGAGATATTTATTTTTTGTCTAGACAAATTTTTTCTATGATACGTGTTTTTCGAGTTATTTTGATAAGTCAGTCTAAATGGGACACCCGGTATATTGAATCTTATAAGAGGCCTATAATACTGTAATGCCATGTAAATGTTCAAACAACTGATTGAATTGGTGCAAATTAATCGATGTTCTAAATTAAATTTTAGATTTTAAGTGAAATATTTTCATGCTTCTGTTAATCGAATCCTTACTGTTTCCTGATCGGATTGCTTTGTTACTTAAAAAAAAATTTTGAAAATTCATTTATATTTGTGCTTTACAAAACAAATTGTAGTAAGTCGAATAATTATTAGGTTTCCGTTCTAAAATGATAAAAAGGAACCCTTGTGGTGTTTCTTCGTCCGTCTGTAACATCTGCTTTTGTTTCAGAAATTACTATTACCATCGACTTGAAATTTTGAATAGCTCTAATAACGCTTGACCTCCTTCCTCCCCCCTCCCATCAATCTCTGTTGAAAATTGACAGAATTCAAAAAATATTGTTATTGCAAAAAAGGTTGAAATTTTAAAGTGGCGTAAACTAGCTCATGTGAGGTATATGAAAGGCCTTGAATCATTAAAGCTATGAAAAAATCTCTAGTCTAGAGGCTTACTAAAAGTTTAAATAACAAAACTATAGCCACAGTTATAGCGTTAATCGGGTGATCGGTGAATGGAACTAAATAACTTATATATACATTTTCTGACAAGATACCGAAGCCTCGGCGCATGAGTTCGACTCTCACTTAACCGGTTCTTTTAATACTTTATAATCACCAGAAACTAGCTATGAAATCCTTATAATGAAAAATCCGACAAATTTTTTAAAACTAGCATTTGGCTAAAATATAATTAGATCATTATTTCCAGTTAAGCTTATTGCCCGATGTAAATTTTTCGAGTCTTCTTATTGAGCTGTTACTAATATTCTATAATGTTTTTTTGTATCCTGTAATAAGTTCAAACCAACATCGTTTCTTATATAAATTTTTATTGTATGCATAGTTTTGCTCATGTAAAGGTTTTTATCTAATTAACACTAGATTGCCCGCAAAGAAATCATTTTGGTTGCTTTTTAATTTCAACTAGTGGTCGCCCTGTGGCCGAAATTCGACCTACTGGGGTTACTACGAAAAATACGAATGCACACAGCCTACTATGTGTTTTGGCACTATCAATAATAAAATTACGACAGTTTGACCACAGACTACTATGTGTTTAAAATTGATAGTATGAACGTAAGTAATGAATTTATTTAATTTAATTTAATGTATTTGTACCACATCTTATTCATAAATTTTAGCTTTCTGCACTTCTTCTCTATATAAACTTTAACTATGCCAAATCTCACACTCCTCCGTCCGCTCAATATGCTTAAAAAGGGGTACAACGTTTTCCCTTCACGTATTAATATATAGATTTGTAAGAAAATTATGTTTATTGATACAATTTATTCTTTTTCTCCTTTTTATATAAAGTCCCATGATCCCAAGAAATTTTACATTATAAATATCTTACAGATCAATTTTTTTACTAATTGAAAAAGCAGTCAAAATGACTTCTTTGGGCAACCTGAGAAATAAAACATGGCATCCTAGCTTTCACCCCCTGCTTTCAGGAATTGGATTCCTGTCCAATACTATGTCTGTCGGCTCTTTTTGTATTATTTCGCTAGGGTTATCTGAATCTACAAGTCTAATCCATTCATCGAATGTAGTTTTTTTATAGCATCTTTTGAGACCTGCGGTTACTGTGAAATTGAATAGTGTACCAGGTATTCCTTTCAATTCCACATCGCCATATCTTGAGTACTGTCCAATGGGCGTAAAGGTTGCTGTAAGGTCATTTGGTTGGCTACTTCTTATGTTGATAGAGGAAATATAGAGTCTATGCATCATAAAATCCTACAAAAACAATAAAGGGTTTTGCAAAACTTTCAATTCCAAAGACGTCGAGAAACTTACCCCAGGGGGAACATGGATCGTCTGGGGAGATTCATCAAGAGTCATCTCTCTCCTGTATAACACCACGGTATTAGGATCTTTGCCCTCACTCACCCTCAGCACGATGTCAGAAGACGTAGTTTCCCAAATCACGCAGAAAGTTAAGGCCAAACAAAATATAGCTTTCATCTGAAAGGCAAATAAAAAAATAACTTAACAATAAAAAAATGAAACCGATCGACTTACGTTTACTACTGTGCGTCGTTCCGTAATTTGAATATTGCAGATAGTATCTCAAGAATCGAGTTCTTATATACATACCAGTCTTGAGCTTTTGAGGTTGGTGAATTGCGTCATCTACTGTTTGAATTTGAATTGAGACAATTAAACAGACTTTGTTTTCAATCACAGAACAAAATGGTTTGATTTGAACATTATTCTTAAGCATACAATGAATAATGGTTTCGAATTAAATCCAAGTACCAATTTTATTTCTTTTGAATAAAATTTAATGTTTTAAAAAAGTTATAAAACTTATAAAATGTTCCTTTTCTAAGCATTTTCTGTGCTACTATTGAAAAATCTATCTATAAAATAATATAATATACATATATTAGTAAATCGGTCCGCTGATTTTAGGTTTTTAATAATTCGAAATAATAAATAACCTCTTTATTTACTAGAATGAAAACTCTCCACCTTGATTCATAAAAGGACTTAAGAGAATTTTAATAAGCGCCTTTTGAACCCCATTTTTAGGAAGATTTTATTTTAGTCTACATAGGTATATTCAGTAGCGAGCAAAAAAAGAGTAACTGGGAACAGCCCCAACGTATATAAGTTTTAGTAAACAGACCTATAAGTAAAGTAACCTTCATACAATCAATTTGAAGTATCAATAAAATAAAGAAAAAATCATTCTAAATATTCAAATTTAAAATTTCTCTGTGTTAGTATTTCGTTGCATAGCCGCGATTCAACTAATTTTATAATACTATTTCGGGAGGAAATTGCCGTTCAACTGACAGTAGTTTTATTAAATTATTTAAATTTTTGCAGCGATGGGGCTTAACTCTCTTCAATAACATTTCCCAGAAGTGTTCAATAGGGTTTAAGTCTGGGGATTGTTGGGGATTGTAAGGGCAACTTAAAGCTCTAATTTCTTTTACTGGGAGAAATTCCTTAATGACCCTACTGGTATTCTTAAGGGTCATTCTCATGTCGAAAAACCCGCCCTGGAGGTATTTTTCAGTCGCATTGTTAAGTCGCTGGTTAAGTGTATGCACGTCAATCAAAATTTTCATTTTGGTTCTTTGGACGTGTATACACGTCTTGTAAGATAAAAATTACCAGCGATATTAAAACTCAAAATTTCATTAAGATTTAATACAAATATCATTTAGTGGTATGTTTACTTTATAATACCAGTGAGCTTGCTATAAATTAAAAAAATTTGGTTAAATTCTTTGGTATATATACAATGCATTGCTTTTACAAAATGAAAAATTCCACACTTAAATTAACCGAATTTCTTTAATTTTTCCTATTAACGAATCTTATTGTGTTTTTCGCAATTTTTTTATTCTCAATAACAGTACCGTTTTCAACAATGAATTGTTAATTTGTTATCTAATAAAAATGAAATCTTATATGACTTAACTTTTTTTGTGACTCTTCCATTTAAAATATGAATTTATCTTTATTTTACGTATACCTTTAATAGACTTATAAACAATTTCCAATATTGAAAAAAAAATAAATAAAAATGGCGGAGATATGAGTCGCTCAGTGGGACCCCTTTTTTCAAACTGGTTTACACGATCTCGCAAAATCTACTAAACTGATTTGGCTGAAATGTACACCAATTACTTTTAATAATATTACCTAAAAAGTGACGAAGGATTTTTTTTTTTTGATTGGGTTCCGTATTCGAAAGTCATACATTTTTTAAACTCAAAATTTTGATGGAAATTCGAGTTTTTCTTTTATTAAACAGCTATAATTTCTCCAAAGAATCTATTTTAATATTTTCCTTTCGTGTCGCCTTTGCTACTACCCTTCTAAATAAACAATTTTTTTTTGTCAGAAAATGCTGGATGGAGAAATCATGTTCACCGTCAGCGAGAATTTAAAAAAAAAGGGTCCCACTGAGGGACTCATATCTCCGCAACTTTTACTGTTTATATATTATTATTTTTTCAATGTTGGAAATTGTTTATAAGTCTATTAAATGTATACTTAAAATAAAGAAAAATACATATTTTTAATGCCTTTATTTTGTGCCTATTTTTTCGAGCGTCAGGGTGAAAAAACGTTTTCACGTCAAAAAACATAACGTTTTATTTATTAAAATTAAGAAATTGATTAAATCAATCTTGTTAATACATAAATTGGTGTCCATTGTGGTAATCGATTCATCATTCGATCGAAGCGAGTCGAAAGGAGGTTACAAGAGCTCTTTTTGGATAATAATCAATGCATAATACAGTTACTAACATTTGTGCACGCGTGACCTATTTTTTTGTTAACATTTTCGTCGAATTGTTCTCGAAACTGCCTTGTCTTAAACGTAATACAATTGAACAATGAATACGAAAATACATAAAACCTGTCCAAATAAGCCACTTTGGTTTGGTTTCCATTTGTCGACGTTACCAATATTTTCAAAAAATTGTGCATGCGCGACCTACTTTTTTGTTAACATTTTCGTCTAATTGTTCTCAAAACTGCCTTTTTTTAAACGTAATACAATAGAACAATGAATACGTAAAATACATAAAACCTGTCCAAATAAATCATTTTGATTTGGTTTCCATTTGTCGACGAAAACAAAAACGATTGGAAAATGTGAAGCATATATAATAAGCTATTAATCTCTAAAGATTCATTAAGTTCGAAGTAATCGACATTACCAAAACCATTTAAAGCCAACAAGTAAGTAGACCTGTTTTGTTATACTTCAACCATTTCTTAAGACGTTAAATGTTTTTAGATGAATACTGCACTTATTTTTGTGTTAATTTGTGGTGCCGCCTTCCAAGAAGGTTTGGCAAAATATATAATACAATATGGAGAACGGTGGCCTCGTCGTGACGAGCATACGCTTTTTAGCCTAGGAAAAAACATGTCTTCGACAAAGGACGGAGGTTATGATATAACTTATCCAGCAGAGGTAAGAGGCATTTTATTTTGCATATAATACTTCGTTATTTAATTCGTTTGAATTTTAAAGGGTATCCTGAAGTTGTTCAACATTACTAGAGTGTGGGTTCACGATTTAAAGGAGAACCAACCTACAGTAGAGTTTACCTCAGGTGGGATAGGGCACCTAAGTGCTAAATTTTCAATTAGGCATAAAAATTTCGAAGGAATCAATGTGTGGGTTGCCATTTATGGAAATTACATAGGTCCATGTGATAATCCTTTAACCCTGCCACAAACATAAAGCCGGATCTAAATTTTCTTACAAAGTTTGCTCTTTTTAGATTAAAATATAAAAGAAATATTGTAATTTCGTTATGTAAACTTTATTTAAAAAAAATAATAGTCCTACTAATGAGGTAGATTCATTGAGTTTTTAATCTAAAAAATAAAAAAAAGAAACATATCCCAATAAGTTACTATAATAAGGAAAAATTGAAAATATAAATATTAAATTCATATTAATTTTATATAATACCCCTGACTAATCAATACAACTGCTGTAAGCAAAATTAAGATAACTAAAGGAAAAATAAGGACTTCAAAAAAGCTTTTGAAACATTAATGGGCTGTAGGACCTCTTTTTATGCTTAGTTGCTAATTAGTTGTAGAAAAAAAAAATTTGTTGCTCTTTATTTAAAAAACAAACAGGGTGTTCTGCTAAGTTCAGCTGAACACCTTCATATAAAATGAATTTAGAACATCGGGACTATGTGTAAATTATTCAGTGAATTTGTTGCTAATTAGTTGTAGAAAAAAAAAATTTGTTGAATGGGTTTTTTTTTATTTCATTAAGTACACATCCAATAATGTTTCCACAAATATTTATTAAAAAATATTAAGTAGTTTCAACAATGTAAGCGATGCCGTAGAGCTTGAAAAAAAATTCCCCTCCCTGGTCGCATCGATTTCTCAAAAGCCGGTGATCAGAAAAAAAAAATAAAAAATTTTATTATAATATGTATTAATGTAGTTATCGTTGTACGTAGCCGTTTTTGTTTTTTTTTTGATTTTTCACAAAATGGCGACCGATTGAAAATATTTTCATTTTTTCGACCGTTTTTTTTTTGGTTTTCAAACAGTTTAAAAAATAGTAAAAAACAAAATTTTCCGAATCGGCAACGCCTAACCTTAGCCCCTACTAAGACGAATGAAACAAAAAAAAAATTAAAAATCGGTTAAGAATTGTCCGAGCTATCACGTTTCGTGAAAAACGCGTTTAAAGTTTTCAGTCCATTTCTCTCGATATGAAATCATGTATCTTTTAAAATTTTCATACCTATATTAAACTATCAAGTCAAGAAATTTTGACCTGCAATTTTGTACACATATTTTTGAATATATAAACTTTGATTTAAGACAAAAAAAAAAAAACTTTTTTTTTGACCCATCACAGTGGCTATCCCCCTTAATCTTTTTACTTTTTAAGGCGGTCGATGAATGTAACTAAATAACTTTTATACGTTTTCTGACAAGATACCGAACCCTTATAGCGTGAGTTAAACTTTTTAATACTTTATAATCACCAGAAAGTAGGCATGAAATCCTTATAACGAAAAATCCGGTAAATTTTTAAATCCGGTAAAACTAGCATTTGAGTAAAATAAAATTGGACCAATTAAACTTATTGCCCGATATAAATTTTTCGAGCTATTTGAGAAGAGCTGTCACACGTTTCCAGTTTTTCTTTTTGTATCCCCTGTAATAAGCTCAAACAAACATCGTTTATTATATAAGTTTTTATTGTATATATAGTTTGGCTAATGTAAGGGTTTTTATCTAATTAAACCTTATCTGAACCTACAATTCTATTCCAATCATCGACTGTAGTTTTTTGAGAGCACTTTCCTTCGAATACTATGCTTACTGTGAATTTGAACGGTGTGCCAAGTTTCCCTTTCAATTCCACAGTGGCATATCTCGTGCCACGTCCGCCGTCCTTAAGGGTTGCTGTAAGGCCATTGGTTTGCCTACTGCTTACTTCGACAAGGGTAATTCTGAAGTCATCCACTACATAACCCTACAAAAAAACAATAAAGGGTTTTGCAAAATTTTCAATTCCAAAGCCGTCCAGAAACTTACCTCAGGGGGAAAAACGACCTTCTGAGAAGATCCATTAAGAGTCATCTCTTTCCTGTATATCACCCAGGCAAAAGGATCGTCTATACCCTCTCTCAGCAAGATGTCAGCAGACGTTCCTTCCCAAATCGCGCAGAAAGTTAAGGCCAAACAAAATATACCTTTCATCTGAAAGGCAAATAAAGAATATACTTAACAATAAAACAATGAAAACGAACAACTTACGTTTACTACTGTACGTCGTTCTGTAATTTGAATATTGCAGGTAGTATCTCGAAAATCGTGTTTTTATATATGCCAGTCTTGAGCTTTTGAGGTTGGTGAATTGCGTCATCTACTGTTTGAATTTGAATTGCGACAATTGAACAGACTTTATTTTCATAATAGCAAATATTAAAATGACGGTGTGACACACTAGGCTTTAGCATAGTACCTAAGCGTAATTTTGGATGACAATTTTGCCTGCGTTGTCTACCATCCAAGTACTATTCGCGTACTTTGCTGCTTAACTTTGGTGTTCAGACGAAGGGTGTTCCCCCCCCCCCAGTCGTGACCAAAATTTGTAGGAAAATTTTTTAAAACGCTTGTTCGCTGTTCGCACCCAGACGGCGCTGAACCATAATTTGCGCAAACCGATGGTGTTTGGCCGTCATTTTGATGTCATCATTTTGATGATTTTTTGGTGTCATATTGATTGATGGCTGCCGTCATAATGACGGGTAGTGTGTCCAAGGCGTAAAATGGTTTGGTTCGAAAATGTTACTTAAGCATACAACGAATTACGTAAAGATGGTTTTGAATTTTTAAAGAAATACCAATTTTATAATATTTCTTTTGAAGAATTTAATACATTTAAAAAAAAAAGTTTTAAAACTTATAAAAAATGCATCTTCTAAGCATTTTCTTTGCCACAATTGAATAATCTATCTATAAAATAATATAATATGTACATATATTAGTAAATCGGCCTGCTACTTTAAGGTTTTCAATAACTAATAAAATTAACTCTTTATTTTACCAGAAAGAAAGCTCTCCACCTTGATTCAAAAAAGGACTTACGATAATTGAAATTCTTCCTTTTCAAACACCATTTTTAGGGAGATTTTATTTTAGTGAAGGTGAAGTGAAGAAAATATTTTCATCAAGATTTTTCAAGAAATCGATTGACATCTTTATAATTATGTTTTTTCTTTTTTTTTCTTGAATGAACATCGATTGTCCCAACTTTTTTATTGCTAAAAATATCCGGTGCAATCTTCTATCATATAACAACCCAAAAATTCCCAAAACATATCAGACCTACATATGGAAGTTAAAAACTCTTAGAAAACTTGTTTTAAGCTATAAAAAAAAGTGCCTGATAAAATACCCAGTGGGTTAACTGGCAAAAATTCCTTTATGTAAATAAATAAATAAGCTATAAAAAAGAACACATTTTATTTATTTAAATTAAGAAATTGAATAAATCGCCCTTTGTTTACATTAAGAGAAATTAAGTAAGTTGTGTTAGATGAGATTTAAACTAATTTTTGAATTTGGAATCAGGTAAATTAAATCAAAGTAAAATAAATACCTTAAGCTAAATTAATTTATATTAGTTTTATTAAATTAAATAACATTAAACTATGTTAAATTCTTTGTTAAACGAAACCTAATTAAATTAAATTAAATTGAAATTGCACTATACTCTTGTAATTAACGTCTTCACCCTTGTGCTTTTACATATTTGAAGAATTCAATGTAAGTTTTTAAGATTCTAACTTTTGTACTTTTTATTTGAATAAATTATTATTATTAGGTATTATAAATCAAAGGTAATTTAAAGTGAATTTGTAAAAATTTTATGAACTTTATTAGACATTCCTGTCCAAAAAGGGTTTGTGTTGCCTTCTTTCGATTCGATTCGATCGAATTACATAATGGGCCGATTATATTTAAGTAATGACAATTTTAGGTTTTTGAAATGTTCAATACTAAACAAAAGTGTAAAATATAATATCAAGGGATTAAATACGTCAACATTATTTGTAGTGCCCAATCTGCGCAATTGTGCTTGCGTTATATATTCATTTGTTAACATTTTTGTCTCATTGTTTTTGAAACTGCCTTGTTTTGAACGTCATACAATAAAGTAATAAATACGTAAAAAGCAGAAAAACTGTCCAAATAACTCGCTTTAATTTGGTTTTCATTTGTCGACGAAAACAAAACAATTGGAAAAATGTGAAGAATATATATTAAGCTGTTACTCTCTCAAGATTCATTAAGTTCGAAGTAATCGACATTAGCAAAACCATTTAAAGCCAACAAGCAAGTAGACCTGTTTTGTTATTTTAAAACCATGTCTTAAGACTTTCTATGTTTTTAGATGAATACTACACTTATTTTTGTGTTGATTTTTGCTGCCGCCTTCCAAGAAGGTTCGGCACAATTAGTACAAAGGTTTGGAAAACTGGACTATAGTGATTCTTTGCTTTTTAGCGAAAGAAGAACTATTCCTTGGACAAAGTTCAGCAAAGGTTATGATATAACTTATCCACCAGAGGTAAGAAGCATTTTATTTTGCATATAATACTTCGTTATTTAATTCTTTTGAATTTTAAAGGGTTTCCTGAAGTTGTACAAGATTACTGAAGTGAAGCTTATTGATTTATATAATAACACACCTACAGTAACGTTTACCTCAGGTGGGGTTGGGCACTTAAGTACTAAAATTTCAATTGGCCAATCATATCTCTACGGAATCGACGCGAGGGTTAAAATTTTTGGAAGATACGTGGGTCCATGTAATCGTTCAACATAATAATAAATTTCTTCATTAACTGCAAGACCTCGATAGTTGTAGTTGTACTTTGGCAAGTAAAAATAAAAAACTTTAAAACTTATTTATATCTACTTTTCAATTGTTAATATATGTAATTTAAAAATTAATTTCACAATTTATTTTATATTCTCTAACCAAAAAAATGTCATACGTATTACTTAAGAAACTTTTTCCTGTAGTTATTTTTTCGGAAATTCATATTTACAAGGAAAACAATTTTGGCAATTATTCCTGTATTTTCTGATGGATTTTAGGATAGTGCATTATTTTGGTAATATTTCCTGTAGTTTTTAAGGATATCTGCTGCTTTTTCAATATATGTTGTGGATTTTATGGCAATGTTCGTAAATTTGTTGGGAACTATTTTGCTATACCAATTTTTTTTTCCGTGTAGGTATATGTAGGTACATATACATACTTATAATTGGTCAGTTTTTAGCTCTTTTGGATTTGCTAATAGTTATCAAGGTTTGAAAATTAAAGATTTTCATCTTCGCTATTGTTTTTAAAATAATGAGTTTCCAATTGGTAAATCTAAAGGCTAGCCGAAATTATTTTTTCCAGACTTATAAGGAAGTGGGCCTTAATTTTTGCGCCACTAATTTATTTACCTACATATTAGAAACTATAGTTATAATATATAAACATGGAACTATGTAGTTGATTAGTTGATTGATGATTAGAAAAAAGCGGACAAATGAAAGAAAAATTCTCACCCTGACCGTTCTGTACTGTTATATTACCACAAAACTTAGTAAATAGCTATTTTACATTGTCGATTAAATTTGAATTAAAGAAAAAATACCTCACACGATATATTAATTCAAATTGTTTTTTTTCTTTCGACCATTTTAATCTAAAATAATTGTTTTTTTATCGTTGACCCGCTTCACCAAAACTTAACATTATGGCAAATTTCAAATTCCTATGTTACATAATTTTCGAGGAAAACCTGACGGACACGAGAGTGATCTTATAAGGGTTTTATTTTAAGGTAAGGAACCCTAAAAACTCATTCAAGTAACAACTTTATTTGAAAGAAATTTACGATTAGGTGAATACTATTATTGAATTACCAACACGCAGATATCAGCATGTAAGTATTTTATTAATAATTTAATTAATGTAATTGAAAATCTTAAATTCAACTTAGAGAAAGAGTTGACTTCTTTTAGATTTAGGAAAGAAAATTATGCTAATATGTATGTAAATATGTGAATTTTTTGGTTCGGACCCACACAATATTTTAAATTAATAAAGTAACCAAAAATTATTAAATGAAAGTGTTTCTTTTTACAAGAGTTTGTCCTTTATTGTGAATTATTAATTTTCACACTTTTGGAGATAATTAGGTACAACACGTCTGGCTGGTAAGAAATATCTAGTAAAATAGGCAAGTACCAAGTTATCACTCTAATCGATACTACTTAATAACTTTATTACCTAAAATTATTTAGTAGTTTAAATCGCAATTTCAAAATTTCAATACGTTTGCACAAGAATGTATATCACAAAACTTTGTCAATTAGAGCAACGTTTTTTTTAATTAACTGGATCCGGGTTTTATGTAGTACGTTTCCTTCACATGAAAACCCGAAAACTCAAGTTTTATCTGGATTTCTATCCAGGTTACGGGGAAATTTCAGACATTTTCCACTTGGAATGTGGCAATGCGTAGAACATTAATAAAACAATAAATGCAGTTTTCATCCTATTAATTAATGCGCAGAACAAATAGAATCATCTCAACTTACAGTGGTGGAGGAACTTCTGCACTAGATTATTAGAAGAGTGCGGTAAGCACTTAAAAAGGCCAATACTTAAACTTTTAAAAGTCGTCAACAATTGCCAAAATTGCGCAAATACCTCAACATCATTGAGAATTCAATATTTGTTTCGATTTGCGTAAATAACACAACTGAATAAAGCTAAACACGGACCAGAAAATTGTTCCTCTGATTCAATGCTGTGAAAGTAGGCAAAGGCTGGTATAGTGTAAAGTTTTTGAATTTCGGATGATTTTAAACATTTTTTAAGTAGGTAGTCAAATTTTTCTAGACTATTCAGAAATTTTTTGTAACTGCTAGCATGCTATCAGTTCAACAAATTATTTTAAATCAAAAATTAAAACAAGACTTTCTTCGTTATGGTATTAAAAATTAAATAAAGAAGATTAGGACTTTTCACATTATAATAAATTCCTCAAATTCGAAAAAAAATTTTTTTATCATGTCTTTATGAATGAATTTATCAACAGTCGTGAGTAAAGGGCTAAAATCGACACGAGTGAATTTTTTCCTATATCACTTCTGCACTACGCTGCTTTATAAAAGAATTAAGTAAATCACAGGCAGACATTAACGGGCATTAGTGTAAAACTCATATTAATTAATTTGGTCTTCGAAAAGGAGTATAGATTGTCTGATTAACATCTCTTAATAAATGTAGTTATCGTCGTTAAATAACAATAAAATCACAAAATAGAAACTCTCTTCCGTTAACAAATCTATGCAGCTTTTCACAACTTTTCACTGTATTCTTTAAAGTGAAAAGTGTGATCTACGTAAAAATTAATGAAACCGTCGAATATAAAAGAGTCACTTGTACCTGGAAGTAATTTTTAAATTCCCAAGCTGACCAATGTTTTTAGTATAGTTATCATGAAATGGACTCGTTTTTCTTAATCTTTTCCACATTTTTAACTTGTAAAGTAAATTTTTTCTATCTATCTATCCATATATGTAAAATGCTTGAAAATTGACACATTTTCGAAATATGGTATGACATCATAATTTTATTACGTCTGTTCGTCTGCCATGAGTTGTCCTTTCATTCAAATTTGCATAATAAAAAATAATTTTTTAAAGCGTAAGTGAGTATTTTACATAGGTGTTATACAATAATTTGCTGAATTTTTTGTTTCAAAATGTAAACTTGAAAATCTGATCAAATAATGTAATTTAAAGCTTATAAAGTTTGTTGAGGTTCCAAGTTTTTGAATCTCAGATGGGAAGCAAGTAGTTTAAATCTCTTAACTTGTTTTACTTTTTAAAACCAAATAGGCTTTTATTGTTTAAAAATGAAGATTACCAATTTATTTGCGTTAGTATTTTGTGCAATTTGGATAACTATAAACGAAGTTGGTTCAGTACTCGTGCGAAAGTTTGGTGAAAGAAGTAATGAGGGCTCTTTACAATATAACGAAAGAGTTGTTATGGATTGGCATGTGGGTAAACTTAATTACGACATTATCTATCCCCCACCGGTAAATTAAAAGTTGCGTTTTTTAGTTTAAGTTAAATGTATTAATTTGTTCCAATTGTCTTACACTGAGAAAACAGTTTAGTTATAATAACTAAGCGCATTTATTTGAAATATTTTTGAAAATATTTGGTCATTACTCATTAGTAATAAATTTAGTAATAAACACTAAACGCATAGTTAAAGTATATAATCGTTATCAATCGAGTCAACAAAATCATTTACTTGGATTATTTAGTTCACATAACGTGAAAACGTGGTTACTCATAATATGTAAAATCGCGCGTGTGTGGATAGCTCAGCGGTAAAGGTGCCAGACTACCCATTCGGAGGTTCAGAGTTCAGAAATCCAGTCGTAATATCAAATCAACTTTCGGAATACAGTAGCTCGGTGGTAAGAGCAGCCAAAGCCCGCCAGTCCGCAGGTCCCAAGTTCCGAACCCCAGCCACGGATTAACTATTTTTAAATTTAATAATTTTAAATTAATATTTTTCAATAACATTTTTCCTAAAGACAGATGTGGTGCAATATCAATAAGTTATATTTTCCTTATCGGTAGAAAAATATCAATATCACACTAACTCTACGATTTGGTATCTATTACTAAACCTCTTTAACAATAACTGAATCGTTTTCTCAGTGTAGGGCATGAAAATGTTCTATAAAATAACTGAAGTTATGGTGGAGGACTGCAATGAAAATGAACCTGTTATAGATTTTGTATCTGCAGCAATAAACTTTTATGATACTGAAATTAATATACCTACAACAATCTGCATTTTATGCCATCAATTTAAACATCTGCATCTGTGGAGATTATAAAGTACCTATATAAAAAGCCTTGCGTTTAAAAGTTATGATTACCTTAAGTCTTTATTCAGATTGTCTTGAAATATTGTAAAATTAAAAAGAAATAATGAAAATTGATCATCTTTTAATGAACCCCCTTTTTAGCCTTGTTCACTAGGAATCCTTAGTGGAGAAAATATTTAACAACGCCATTTATTTTTTCGGAAATCATTGACATATGTAATACATTCCTTGGCAAAGTTTCATTCAAATCTGTATTTTTTTCTTTTAAAAACTTACGCGACATGGAAAGTTTTAGTTCATACAATATAATGGCGTTACATAAATAACCAAAAGTCATTTTTATAATATGTTTACTTTATTTTGCGTATTCGAAATCATACAACAGCAATATTTAATTAAAAAAGTATACATGATTTTTATTATAAAAATTTCTAAAAATTTCTTTTAGTAAATCTTCCAAGAACTCAGCATAAAATTTGGTTTATATTTACGCACTCTTTTGTCATTAAGTTTATTTATTTTGCTTTTTTATCTAAAATGGAAGTCGATTTTCCAGACTATTAGATTGAAATAAATTTTACTAAAAGAAGTGATAACATCTAGAAAGGCTAAAATGTCCACTTTACATATAATTAAAGTAACACCCGTGTATAATTCTGTCTCATTCTTTTTTCTTCTAGTAAATCGTAAAATAATTAACATTGAAGATCCAAATTTTCTTACTGTTACCCTTTTTACCAACGATATGTTACAAGTTACTAACTAGACGATTTTTGAGGAAACTTATGCAACGCTTGATTTGTTCTTAATAAAACAATGTAACTGCGCACTAAGAACATCTTTCCACTCTTAAAATTGATTATTATTTACTCTCAGTATGTTTGTTCCCTCAAAAAATGCTTTTAAATAATCTTAACATAACCATACTTTAAAGTTACATTGCTTCCATCTGATTTGATCCATCAGCTCTAAAACATTAATTTTTCTTCAAAATGAACAATGTTGAAACAGAAATTGTGAGAAAAAAATAAAAATTTAAGAGTTATTTGTAATAGCTAAAAATTTAAATCATTTCGTAATTGTTATGTAATTCGTAAATAAAATAATCATAGATGCAATACGACGTCGAAGTATGTTTTCATATTTTTCTACCAAAATTTGATTTTTGATGTTGCGTTATTTTTACCTTTTGGAAGAAAAAAATAACTCACAAAAAAAATCCTGTGATTTGTACATCGTTTGAATCATAATACAATCTTTAGATGGAATAATGTCATCCTATTAAAATGATGAATTTTATGTACATATTTTGAGGAACCAGAGTTTAAATCTCTTTCTATAAGAAGTTATAACAGTAACATATGCATACTTACCAGAATTCACTGTTTCTGCCTTTTGTTTGCTACATAGCATAATTCTTATTGGCATTACTCTTTATTCTGACAAAAAATCAACTAATATGTACATGTCTTTGAAAACATGAAAAACTCCAGTATATATTTGTTTTCAAATTTAGACGGATCAAAACATAAAACTTTAGATTTATAAATGACAAACACGGCACTATTGAAACAATTCTTTTCTAATACACTTCTTAGACTATAACGATTACACTTTTCCTTTTCTACCGTTTTATACGAACGTTCACCCAAAAATATAAATTTTCAAAAACGTTTCGTACTGCCAGGGTGTTAAGATCTAATTAAGAAATATTTTATTTAGCCCAACTTAATGGACATTTTGCATTTTTAGTCTTCTAAATTCTTGCATCGAAAAATTTAAGCGTTATTTAACATTTCGCTAATTACCTTTTTATTTGTATTAACTCGCGTCGCAATGATATGCTCGGAAATATAAATTGAATTCAAAACAAACGTGTAATATGAATTGGACTTTTTAAATAAAAAGGGAAAAAATAAAACAGTGGAAAAATTAAAAAATAGTATATTTAATGTCAAACAAAAAGATAATTAAAAAAGCACATAAAAATATGGTCAACACGACTGAAACAAACCCTGTATAAGTTAAAAGTAAATTGTGCGGCCGTATAAGAGTTTGTTCCAAAAGCAATTTGTTTCTGAATTTACTAAACACAAAATGATTTTGTTCTCAGCTGTGAATAAATTGTGTTAGACTTTTCTTAATGCTATGCGTAGCAAAAGTAAATATTTCTATAATTTTTAGTAATCCGCGCATTTAAAGCGTCGTTTTGTCAAATTGTGTTTTCATTTAAATTGATCTTAAAAAAATATTGAGAATTATTTTATGCTTTACGCAGTACACTTTTATTTGGCATGACCATTACTCAAAACAGCAGGAAGGACATTCGCCTGCTGCACAGCTGCATTTAGGGCGCCAATTTCTTTCTTCAAAAATACATCCATACTATCAGGCTTATCAATATTGGTGCGTTTGCGCAAAAGGCCATCGGCTGATATAAATAATTTATCGCTCTCATTCATGCGCATCAAATCATCCTTAAGTTCTACAATACCCGTAACAGTTTTGTTTACAGTTTTGTCAATAAATTCCTCAATATTCCTTGTCTCAATTTCAATCTTTTCTTTTAATTTATTTGACAAGTTGTCCATCTCGCATTCATCATGTTGCACACTCACAGCCTCACTGGCGCTAGGTTTCGATGCCCCAAAAGAAGCTGCATCGACCCGGCAATTGGTCAGTTCATTACGTGGAATGTTCGGGTCACTTTCAGTCGTTACCACAATATCTCCAGCCCTAGAACGCTTCTCTCCACGGATGAATTTCGGTAATATAATAATTGTGACGATTGCAATAATGTGAAGGCACACATGTAATTTCAGGTACATGAAAAGACTAGCCTGTAATAAATAAAATGTATAAGATAATGTCAATCCTATAAAAATAAAGAAGTGAAATACTCTTTTATACAATTAGGTAGAAATGCATTCATACCCATACTAGCGGTCAAAATAATATAGGTAGAAGTCAATTCGCGAAATTAAAATAAATAGTAAATAAGTTTTTATATCCTTTTATGAAATGAATTAAAAAAATCAAATAGAAAAATCATACATATTATTAAATTTGAATCCATTGTAAATTTTTAAAAAATGTATATGAGTCCAATTGAACATTTTCTCTTTTTGAAGTCGGTTAAATCAAAACTGAGCAGTGAAATTAGTCTGCTACAATTGCTAAATTCATGGTTTAGACTATTGTGAGCTATGTATGTCAGCGTGAGCCTTGCTAAAGTTACAGCAGACGATAATAATTCGATAACAATCTCGTAATTAACCCTAAAGTCTATTCCGGAGACACACTATGGTCCACATTAATTAAGAAATGGCTATCTGTTACCACGTCCCAAATTAAAAATTTGTGCTAAATGAGTAATTTACTAAATTATGATTTAAAGTGCTGTGTCGAAGGTTTTGGGATTATTGAAATATCTTAAGCAAATAAATAGGCAGTTAGTTTTCTAATTAAACACAGTTTACGGCTACATTGCCTGCTTTGATTCTAATAAGAAAATTTACATAAGTTGTAAAATAAGGAATAGAAAATATTTTTTGACCGCTAGGTTCTTGTTTACGCCAATTAATAAAATCTACATACCCAAAACTCGAGAAGTACAAAAGGAAACGTTGCATATGCCATGAAAAACCGTGTTGTCAGGCAAGTTGCAATGTCATAAAACACTCTCGTGTATTGGGTTCGTTGGAAGCGGTGTCTGAACATTCGCCTGGCCTACATGAAAATATAAATTAATATATGATAAATTATTTAGAATTTTAGTTTACGTACTGAACGAGCAGCTGTGACAAAGAGTGCTCCTGTAGCAAAAGTTACATAGTACCCTGGATAGAATCCATGCCAAACAGCACTCAAGGCAAATGTTAGAAGCGTTCCATACTTCTTCGGTACTCTTTCATAGACAACAGTTCGCAGCCATCGGTTAGTTCCGATATTCCAGCTGTTGATTCCATCACGGAAATTTGTCGAAAACTAAATAAAATTATTATTAGAGGTAAAATATTAAATAGTATAATATATGTCTGTACTTACTTCAAATGACAAAACACTTATATTTGATATAAGGTCCCATTTAGGGCTACCATCTTTGTCATAACCTTCGAAACCTAAGCCAGAATTATTGCTAATTGCATCGGCCAACAGCCAGGCGTGATAGTACTTAAAGCGAACAATTGTTGTTGCCATGACGATGTACCAGAATTGGTATGGAATTGATGTCTTTTCTAAGAAATCCTCATCCGTAAGCGTTCGTATAGGATACATGGTCACGAATTTCATGAAAATGAATGCACAAATTATACTTCCGATAACCTTTTTAATAACGACTTTATTGGGTGATGGCTCCAGGACGATTTCACGAGCGTTGCTGTTATCCAACTTTCCCTAGAAGAGTTTTCATTTAGTTATTGCTAAAAACAATAATTTTTGAAATCGTACATTGGAGCCAGTATTTTTCAGGAGATTATATCCTTCAATAAAGTCGATGTAGTCTTTGTAAAAGACCAATGGCCCAGCCATCAAGCCTTGGAAGTGCAACATATACGAGAAAAATTCGAGGGCGGATGGAAGTTTCTGAACAGCATGATATTGCTGTGCTTTCGTCAAGTCCTACAAAAAATTTAGTAATTTATTAAAAAGTTTAAATATATCATTCTATTCAAATTATTTACTTTTTGCTCTCTTGTAAAACCATCATGAATGCTGAATGCCAAACTTGTAACTTTCTGTGTGATGATCATAAGTGGCCCGGTGATGTCGAGTGAATACGATCCATAATCATAAATCTGACGATGCAAATGTATGCAGAGCAGGTAAAATAGAGCCACAATCATAACAGTTCTAACCAGAATGATTTTGTATTCAAAAAACATTTATTTTCAAGATAAATGCTATGATACCTTTGAACTATTTCGGGATTTTGGGTTCGTATTACTAGATAACAAATAGCTGGAAGACCTGCGATGTGAATTGCCTGCTGCCCGAAGCAAAAGTAGCCAAACACTAAGCCAATGGCAAGTCCAAATGTATGGCGAACAACGGAAGATACTTTCGATGGATGTAAAATGGATCGGAACAGTGAAGCCAAAAACAATGCCAAAATTTGACAAATTATGAAGTTTGTCTGAAAGGAGAAAATAAATTAGTTAGTAACGTATAGGCTCCATAATTTTTATTCAATACTTTATATATTATAGCGTAACTTAAATGATAGACAGAGTTCTAATCTGGAAATATCGAAAACTCTTTTTACACATCTAGGTATTATTCTTGATGTCCTTTCTTCACTATATATTATACGAAATAACCGGTATATAGAAAAAAGTCAAATTCACGGAATATTCCGAGCCGTTTTGTGTACAATAGCATAAGATGCAAACTATTATTTTTCCATTTATAAGTGGTCAACTATCGACAATGAGACCTAATTGGGAATTTTCATCTACGAATTTAGAATCTACAGACAATATTTATAAAAATGTTTTATGTAAACAGTAGGTTATTCATAATAAGGATTTTACTGGCTGGGGTGTGTGATTCTAGAGAAGTATTTCAACTAAGGATCAAACATATTGTTAAAAATCTACTCGTAAACTTCTCTTTTTAAACAAACTAGGTACGATTATAATTATTTTTTCAAAACATCTTAAATAGAACATTTACAAGTACAGATAAATACTATTCTTACACGAAGTAACTAAATATAATATTTAATAACATTAAGATCACCAGTAGGTACTAAGTAGAAATACTTATTTAAGTCCTATTAACAAAACCTTAAATCTTTTACATCTAGAAAACTGAGGCGGATATCCCTCATACATTTTTGATTATGACGTAATTTTTACATAATTCGAGCATTTAGTGTAAAATCAGCGGGATTTAGACTTTAGTCTGACTAAATTTATTTCCATTGCTTCAACAATTTAGATTATAGGCACCACTGTTGTTTGAATAACTTCCATAAAAATATATATTTCAACATCGCGCAACTTTAATAGGTATGTGTTTTATTTCTAAAAGAGCTATTTCTATCTCACGGAATATTTGCCTGACACATTTCTAATTCAGATTACAAATTAAAGCTTTCAATGAATAGAAAATGAATCGCCACGGCGATGAGAATTCAAATTAAATCTTATAAGAGTCCTAATGGCATCATGTAGTAGATATAGCCAAATCGGACACCTGTGTTGAGAACGTGCAAATCAGCCGACTTTAAATGATTTGGCAAAACTCATGGCAAGCAAATCTTAAGGAAACTGTGCGCGTTAATTTTGAGCGCGAATGTGAAAGTGGCATAATCGGCCACGCTAGAACCAACAGCGAGCCAATTTATTTTCGCTCTCTAGGCCAATTTAGCCGACGATGAGTCGCGATGCTTGAATAGAAGAAGAAATTCGTTTTCTCATTTAATTCACTTTGGTCCGAATTGCACAATTCCCAAAGTGAAATTACTCATCCACGTCTGAGTTCGTCAATTCAGCAATATGAAGCATTGTCGGGAGAGGAATTGCATCATGTTTTCAGTCGACCGTTAAATGGATAAGAATAAACAGCAGATTCAAGCAGAGTGTCTACATCCGCACCTCATTGAATTATTCGCAATATTTCGCGCATTTTTCGTTAATTGTTGTATCGTCGCTCGCTGGACGGACTATTTCTAAAAATTCACACCTCTCCGATAAGCAACCAAGCGCAAAATTCCCTCGCGACTATCATCTAGAATTGCCGCCGAGTGACAAATCACTTTTAATGCATAGTTCGGATAAGATCTCTCCGGGGCCACTAAAAAAATATTTTTATAAAGATACTCGCTAGGGGAATTAGTCTATTAGCATAGGATTTAGTAAAATTTACTATTTGATTAATTTTCTTAGCGCAACTGGTTTAGAAGAAAATTTCATTGAATATTTTGCTCGTACACATGTTCTCAGCTAAACGAATAGATTTTTTAATCAATTTTATTATGCATACAATTTAACTGCTTCACTTTCGATTATTTAAAATAAGAAAATTTGCTTAATTTGTTAAATTCATATATGTGTTGTTCAATGCACGTGCAGAAATCATTAAAATTGTTTTAGAAAATCTAAATATAGAAAGATAATTAAATCGATGGGGAAAGATTACTTTAACAATTAAAAATATGAGAAGTATTTGTTGACTATAGTTTATTTGCATTCACGGCAAACGTTTTAACGTACATTTATAACTACACAAATAAAAGTTTGAATTTAATTATTGCAACACTTTTCAACAAACGTTTAAATTTAATTTCCGATCGCAAGAAAAATTATGTTATTCATGTACGAATTGTGCTTATGGACATTTTAGAAGAAAAAAAAGAGGATTATCTAGGAACTTGTAATATAACTGGAGCACAAATTTGAACTACATCTATTCATTTCATTTATTACAATTTTAAACGTAATAGATCTATCTACGTACATATTATATATAACAGACATTAGTCCAAATATTTTGCTAACGACATATTTTTGTTTCCACCTTCAAAGTTTCAAGTTGTACTTTTTTAGATCTCGATTATAAATATCAGTAACATCATGAAATTATCACCATTTTAAAAGATTCTTGTATAATAAGAGGTTTTTTTAAATAAAATGTTGAAGGCATACTAAGGCCCCACACTAAAAATATATTTTTTTATTCAATTTTTTAAATGCCTTCCTAAACCTTGAAGTTCTTAAATAGTATTATTGTAGATATTCAGTTTGCTATAAAGTAATTGGTTTCAGCAACATTTCATGAAACATCCTGTTTACAACTGGAAAGTGTGAAAATCTAGATAGCTTCTAAAAGATTCTATCGATTTAAATGCTGAATACGGAAACACATTTCTTCGGAGTGAATTAAATAAGCAAATTGCGGAACCTTGGCTACATGGAAATATATCTTGGAGTCAAAAAGTAAACAGACGGTGAAGAATAGCAAGCCCGTCTTTTTTTTCTGCCGCCATATCAAAACATGCCTAAATTTATGCGTTTGCAAAGTCTCGGAAAAACAAAATATTGTTTGACTTCCCGGGCGTGTTGAAAGTAAACTTTACTTCGTATACCATCACGTTAATTTTTAATTATTTCATTTCATGGTAAAAATAATTTTCTAAGATCTAATTTATATGCTTTGAGCGAAGCACGTAAAATATGTTAATGCTCAAACCGAATCGAATGGGGAATATTTTCCTGAAATGAACCAAAACAAACCAAATCTAGAAATAGATGGGTTCGATAATTCATCCATAACTGGTTGCGCTCCAAAATAGAACAAAATGTTGTAATTTTTGCTGTTGGCCTGATGTCATACACTAAAACGTGATTCACGGCAATTACGCTGACATCAAAAGGTGTAACGCAGTAATGAACCTGAATATTGCAAGCGTGCCGTGTTATGCTTTTTGCGTTTCAAACACCCGACCTGCTGATTCCCATTTATTTCATTCAGACTAGTTGAAATGAAAATCGTTTCTCTCTTCACTGTCACGCTTCATGTGCTTCAGAAAAATTATGAAAGACAATTCGATTATCGTATTTCGAAGAATTCGCCTGATCAATTAAATGCTTGCCTTGTACTTTTTAAGAAGTTCTCCACAAAGATTGTAAACAAATTACACAAACTTACAGTTCTTAAAACTGATTAAGAGCAATAAAACGTTGCGTTACGAATTTGTTTTACAAATATAATTAATTGATAACACTCAGAAATGTTGATAATCGCTTCGAAGTGTCGTATTACAAAGGGAAATCCGATAAAAATTCGCGACCGGCACCAGGTGCAATCGCGGTCTTGGAATTGTTTGATTTTATATTAATTGAATTTCCGTTTTATGCTTCTGAAAATGCCTTTCAAACTCTCCACAATGATCAAATAAAATGAAACGAAGAGTTTTTGCAAAATATACAATGATAAATTAGGCAAATTTTTTCATTTTTAACTTTGAATTATTAAAACATGTTTATGATCTTGGCTCAGAATTGTTTACACATAAAACATAATTGCTTCTTCCCCAAAATTGTGAAGGCTTTAAAAGGTTAACACTTAACACTAATAACAAAAAATATAATGAGAAATGTTAAACACAAATTTTTCATTACTAAATCAATAAATGTTAAACATTTAGTTTCTCTTAATACGTCGTTATACCTTTTCTCAATAAGGTTTTATTTTCAAGGTCAACATTAATTTTATGGGTCGATCATTTGAGTTACAAAATTTAAAATGTTATTATGTTTTGTGGTTTTAATTTAATGTCCGGTTGGAAATACAACCGAAAAAAACGCATTAGATAAAGTTTGAACTATAATTGGTTGGAATTACTTCTCTTTTGCAGAGAATTTTAATAATTCTTAGATCATCTGCAAATAGATAAAAAAGAAGAGGAAGCATTAAGGAATATCTCTTAGAAAACGTAAGAAGGATTCCTATAAATTTCATCAAAATCTGAAGTTAAGTCTTCAAGTATCATTATATTAAATAAACAAAGTGTCGCAAATAATTCTTCAAAAGCCGCATAAATAAATGAATAACAGAAAAATATTTTATTCAAATTATCGATTGTACCAAAAGTACGCATTTTTTGTAATAATTGAAGAATCTTTTATTTATACTGAGTTCCAGTAATTTTAACCAAACATTTACGTTTTAGTTTTAATACATACGTTGGAACGTATGAAATTATTGTTTTTAGAACTTAATGGATATAATGTGTGATGATTAAGCTCTAAATTTAAATATCATTTTAAAATGTCAACGTCTATCTAAAAGGTCATTTCGTTAGTGGCGATCACAGAAAGTGCAAATATTCCACCAAAGCTCGATCTTGTACGTTTGAATGTAAATAAAAGAGCTTAAATTTATATATTTTGCGTGAAAATCATTATGATCTTTTTGGTTTACTTACACATTCATTCAATTTTCAATTTTTCAATTTCATTTCATTACAAATATTTTCATAAAAAAATGTAGAACTTTAGTATTCATTCTTAAAATTGAAGCATACAATTTTTAAAAGAGTAAGAAAACCCCTTAACAAGCCAAGTAATTAAAACTTTTCTTGAAAGCAAACTACGAAAAGAAAATCTGTCAGATGTATTAAGTAGTTAAACGTTTGCGACCTTTGTTTGAGTGGCATCATGAAAATATATTCACAACCTCAGAGATAGCGAAGTCTGGAGCACAAAAAGCCACTTGTTCATAAACTTAGACATTTCACTGGGACGTAAAATGAGGCATTGTTTAGTTTGTACAGAAAACCGTAGCATAAGCTGCCTCTCTTTATGAAAATGCTAAAACTATTTACATTTTATTATAAAAGATGTTTCCAAAGTTATTACGTTTTTATTGGGCAGCTTTTTAAAGTAAAACAACATTTTTTTTTAACTCATTAAATAAAACATAAGAAAGAAAATTGCTTCAATGCCTGCCCTGCATTTTGTGACTGAGCAAGTTAAATAATGCTGCAATAGAATTGAAATTGGTTTTTAAAAACCTGTCTTTACTTTTTAGCAGCATAAAAGTTGTTGTTAAAGTGTATACTTTCTACGAATTTCTAAAAACTTGTCAAGTATCTGGACTTCCTCAAAATTGCATAATAATAATTTTGGAACCCCTCATTACTTATTGAAAAAAACAATAATAATTTAAAATCTCTCCATTCCAAGGAAGGATATTTAGAATGGAAATAATTCTAAAAAGAGGGGTTGGGAAGGTAAACAAAAGACAGTTTTATCTATGAATAGTAAATTAAACTGATTACAATTTAAGGTTCTTTCGAACAAAATAAACTTAAACTAGTCAAATCCCTTATTCTGCCTTTTATATCTTACGGTTAACAGATTTTCTGCAATCCTCACTCCATATCTTTGCGCAAATTCAATGTTGTATTTGATTTAGCTGCTCGTTATGCCTTTGGAATTAAATGTTTTGATCTTTGAATATACAGTAAAGGAACGGCTATACCCTGTACGTGTAGTCTGTGTGAATGAAGCATCTCCAGCGGGGAAAATTTCAGGGGAAGTGAGCCTTGAGTAAGAAGAAGATACTTTGGCAACTTAAAAAAATTGTGATTTGAAGGGTTCGCAGCCTTTCTAACCATTTTTTTTAATTAAAAATGCAAAAACAGAAGGTGAAATGTGGTTAAAAATAGTGTGTATGATACTGGCTTTTATTTGGTGTGTATTTAGTGTAAGATAGTGATGTGTGTGATAATTACGGCGAGAAGAAGCGGCGACTAAATTAACGAATTTCTTTTCACCGGTAAGCCGGAATTTGAAATCTTTTTGCCGATGTGATTGATAGATACCGAGTGGTTTTTATTGTTCTTGATGCATTAAACATGTTATTTCATTTTAAGTTAAATTTTCAAGTTTTAAAAATATTTTGGTGTATGTCAGTCCACGACAGTCATGCGCAATTTCGACGCGCCCTGACACAGAGAAGTCGCTAAATATTTTTAAATGGTGATATAAATGCATGGAGGAACAAACGAAAACGGAGAGGCTGTATCCAGAAAAATTTTAAGCATTTCTTTATTTGTGTTAGTGGAAATAGAATGTGTGAGTTTTGCTCATTGTAGTAGGTAAAAGATGCCTTTTTGAAGGGGGCGCTTAAATTTTTAGAGTGCTTTTTAAGCACCGCCACTGAAAAATAAGGTGATAGCAGAAATGGGTGATTTTGAAAGGTAAACAAACTGGAACACCTAAATTAAAACGTAATTTTTTCCATTTTATAACAAATATCGACAAATCTATTTAATGACATTCACTTAAGAACACTTATAAAATATAAAATAACACTCCAACTTCCCTGAAAAATGTTTTTCCTTTGGAATATCACCGATTGTTTTTGCAGTAGCACACCGCGCACTTCATAATCAAATTTGCCTTTAAAAATTAAAGTAAATAACAAATTTTCTTGCACTATAGGAAATAACATACAATAAACAAACTGTTTAATCCTTACTGATTGAAACACTTGATTGAAAACCTTAATTTCGGCACAGAAAACACTCGATATGAACCCGAACAACAAGGCGACGTCAAATTAAGGTGACACCCCCTTTGCCCGTTTACCCGCGTTCCTACGACCAAAAATGCTTATCACACGCACAGGGTTTTTACACGATATAGCCTCTCCGTTTTCGTTTGTTCCTCCATGTATAAATGGGCACCGAAATATTTATTAAATCAAGTACGTGAAAAACGCCTTTTCATTTTCACTCAATTTTTGCAACTGCACTGATCAATTTTCTATGTAGTAGTAAGCTCAGACTGGTATTCGTGAGATGCTTCACTTTCAGCGATTTATGTCCGTTCCTTTACTGTATATTCATAGCTTTTAGGCTACTTATTTTCAATTAGACTCGCTAATTTTCTTTGACTTTGCGGAACTTTGTTTATAAAGTTCACGGCTCGTTCATCAAAGTTAAAGAAGTGCTCGTTGGCGGACAAGAGTAGGTATGGAGTCACTTGAGCTTGGGAACCAAAACCGGTTATGCAAATGAGGGGCGTGGCTGGGGCGTGGGCGTGGCTAGGGCGTGGCGGGTGTGTGGCTAGGGCGTGGCTAAGGCATGGCGGGGGTGTGGCTAGGGTGTGGCTAAGGCGTGGTTAGGGCGTGGCGGAGGTGTGGCTAGGGCGTGGCTAAGGCGTGGTTAGGGCGTGGCTGGAGTGTGGCTAGGGCGTGGCTAGGGCGTGGGGTGTGGCGGGGGTGTGGCTAGGGCGTGGCTAAGGCGTGGTTAGGGCGTGGCGGAGGTGTGGCTAGGGCGTGGCTAAGGCATGGCGGGGGTGTGGCTAGGGCGTGGCTAGGGCGTGGCTAAGGCGTGGTTAGGGCGTAGCTAGGGCGTGGCGGGGGTGTGGCTAGGGCGTGGTTAGGGCGTGGCTGGGGTGTGGCTAGGGCGTGGGGTGTGGCGGGGGTGTGGCTAGGGCGTGGCTGGGGTGTGGCTAGGGCGTGGCTAAGGCGTGGTTAGGGCGTGGCTAAGGCGTGGTTAGGGCGTGGCGGAGGTGTGGCTAGGGCGTGGCTAAGGCATGGCGGGGGTGTGGCTAGGGCGTGGCTAAGGCGTGGTTAGGGCGTGGTTAAGGCGTGGCTAAGGCGTGGTTAGGGCGTGGCTAGGGCGTGGCGGGGGTGTGGCTAGGGCGTGGCTAAGGCGTGGTTAGGGCATAGCTAGGGCGTGGCTGGGGTTTGGCTAAGGCGTGGTTAGGGCGTGGCTAAGGCGTGGCGGGGGTGTGGCTAAGGCGCCCTAGCCACGCCCTAGCCACACCCCCGCCATGCCTTAGCCACGCCCTAGCCACACCCCTGCCACGCCTTAGCCACGCCCTAGCCACACCCCCGCCACGCCCTAGCCACGCCCTAGCCACACCCCCGCCACGCCCTAACCACGCTTTAGCCACGCCCTAGCCACACCACCCCAGCCACGCCCCTCATTTGCATAACCGGTTTTGGTTCCCAGGCTCAAGTGACTCCATACATTGGCCATTTCGGATGTCAAGTCGCTCATACATGGGACCCGGGAGTGGTCTAGCTGCATCCTGGCAAGAACTCTTCCTCCGGGAATGGCAAACTGCCACTCGAGGCTCGTGCCCAATTACGGCCCCATCGTGCCCAATTAAATCCACTAAATCACTTGCAGCTCCCCCGGGGAGCAGAGGGGCCATTGTATTGAAATTTCCCTGAGTAGTGATTTTTAAGTAAGACCCAATGCAGGACTTCATGTTTTGGTGCTTGAGTAGCCTCTGTCCGTTGAAAGGTCGAACTTCTTGGGTATATTGTCCTGTCGTTATGCTATTTGCGCTTCCTGCAATTTATTGACCATTAAAAATAATTTAAAAAGTTTTCTCCTCTTGGATCGAATTCCTCCGGGTAAAAGATATGATGGCTGGGCGTTCGGATTTGGAATGAAAAGTTTCATTGAGCAGCATGTTTTCTTTGTCCATTTCAACTTTTCTTCTAGATTTTATACTATCACTCGGTCCCACCAGGCACTGCGGGGGTCCCTAAGGAGCCACTGGATGCAATTGGGTGCAGCAAAACTATATTTTAAGCTAAATTTTCAAGTTTTAAAAATATTTTGGTGTATGTCAGTCCACGACAGTCATGCGCAATTTCGACGAGCCCTGACACAGAGAAGTCGCTAAATATTTTTAAATCGTGATATAAATGGGCACCCAAATATTTATTAAATCAAGTACGTGAAAAACTCCTTTTCATTTTCACACAATTTTTGCAACTGCACTGATCAATTTTCTATGTAGTAGTAAGCTCAGACTAGTATTCGTGAGATGCTTCACTTTTAGCGATTTATGTCCGTTCCTTTACTGTGTATTCATAGGTTTGTATCATGTCTCGACTCATGCGAATGCAATTTTAGACTGCAGCCTGAATTTCTACATACATTTTTGAACCTTATTACTAATTGTACACTGTGCTTTCAATTAAAGAACGTTGTTATCTTCTCCATAAAATTAACTAACTTTCTTCTAAGAGAACTTTGTATTTACGAATACCACGTTTCTGGTATTTCCTAACCAAAAGACAATTCTTTGTTTAGTTCTCCCGACTCTGGAACAACCTCTCAATAGACTAACGAAGGATTAGCAGCAGGCATGGTTTTGTAAATAAACTTCTAGATCATTTAAGGATAGCTTAATCATATAATCTCTAATTAATTATAACCTGCATATATACCATTTTTCATAATTTCTGTTTATTTCCTGCACTTACTATAAGACCTATCTTACTGGTGTAGCGTTAATGCTGTATTGTATTGTATTGGCATTGTGAAATCTTCTGGAATTGGTTTAGTATATATTGGATTAAGGTTCATCGTGATCCTTTTGATTTACTCATATGGTATAGATATAATATAAACAGCTTAGACGAAAATTCTTTTCATAACTATGAAAAGTATTTGCTTCTATAAAAGAGATCAAAGAGCTTGATTTGAGATTATTTTCATTCGTACGAACCTAAGTGGATAAGGTATCCGTTCCAAATAACGAAAACAAATTTTAAACAAAATATAGTGTCCCCTTATTAACTCATAATACCTTTTATCTGAAAGCATGCCATTCACAAAGATCGTATTTTATCGTTCCGAATATGAAATTTCTCCAGAGAAAGGCTTTTTCAAATAGCTCCACGGTATGCAAACTCAATGAATTGTCTTTTTTTTCGAAACCAGACCACTCGTCAGACTGTGACCTGATAAAATCCTGCAAACTGCGCTCCTGATAAAAACCACCCCCACATCAGGCGCACTCCATTCATTGTGCGGACTAACTTAATTCAGACGAGGAGGGTATCAAAGTGCACTTTTTTATGTCGCATTCGGGAAGAAAAGAAAAGTTAATGGTGTGCACAGAACGTGCGCTGCAGGGACAAAAGAAAGTTCCTTTCTGCAAAAATTCGTACAAACAGAGCCACTTTCACTTTGTGTTCTGCAATGTAACGACTCAACGGCTCATTAAGTGGTTTTGCTACTCTTTATTGAAAATTTCTTTGTATATAACTTTGTAGGTGATTTGCGTCATTCAAACGAGAATAATCGATTTTGTTTTTAATCTGAGATGTGGATGAATGCGAAACTATTTAGCAAATCCGGTGCTATTTATATATTGCAGTTCATTTAATTTAAAATTAAACGCATTCGAAACAAAGGCCATTAACGTTTAATCGTCTCACATACATACTTTAAAGCTCAAATAGAATGTAGACCTGATCAGTTTCTCGGAACTAAAAACTCTTACACGTTACTGTCATGGGTCAAAAACTTGTAAATATTTGGAAGAGAGATATTTGGCAGAGGTATACTTAACTAATTATTATTAAAGGTTCCGATTACGATTAGTTATGTAATCTTCGAATTTTCAAGGTCGAAAAAAAAGTTTAAAGTTTCCGTTGCATTCGTTATTAAAATTTAAAAAAATTTAAAATTATGGTTAATTAGATACGATACAATTTTAGCATTTCATATTTTGGTGTGGTTAATGTAACTTCTTACCACATGATAATTTAGGGTTGAAAAGCGAATCAAAATAAGTTTATGTTTATAGCATCGTAAAATATGTCGGGCGAGTAATAAAATATTAATTATGGTAATTAACTTGCACACTGACCAAATTGTCTGATGAATCATGAAAACCGAAACAAAATAGTAGAACAAATTGTTAACTGTACGTTATTTGATTAGGAAATATTAATTATACCACTGTGACTCAATTTAATTAAGATAATAACTAAGTAATTATATTTTTTAACTAATAAGGAAACAATAATTTTAATTAAAGATATACTATAATAAAAAGTGATCCGTTAATAAACATACCATTAAAAAGCGGAAATGAGATGCTTAAGAAGATATACATAATATATATACATATACATAAAACATTCTGCATTTATCAAATTGTGTCACCAAATTACTTTTCACTATAATAATGATATTACTTTAATTTTATTTACCCACATTGGTTCCAGATTCTATAACATATAAAAATAATAATAATAATTTCTGGACAAGAGGTCAATCCACCTTAAAATCCTCAAACAAAATGACTATGTGCAATGCAGTTATTAATCGATATTTGAGCAATATTTAAAAAATAATATTTATTCAAGAAATGACACATGAAGCTTTTTGTGTTTAAGAGCAATTTACGGTTAACAAAGTTTACTTTTAATATGAGCCCATACATTTCAAAACATATAACATAATTTGTCATATTTAAGTTTTTGAAGTTTCATTTTTTGAAAATTTGAAAACAGTTGCCTTTAATTTCAAAATACTTTTAATTTGAAAATGATTTAATTTAATCTGAAAATAGTTTCATTTTATCCAAAAATGCTATAAGTACATATATAAAATTACGCAAGACATAAAAAAAAGGAATAAAGGATATAAATATGCACTCCAGATACACTAATATTATATAAATAATCACCGAATCACTCTATTCAAATAACTTTATTTTAAGTTACCTACTCTAAGTATCTGGATCTTATTTTATTTATGCAACTACGCTTTAAGTGTGAGGGAATAAAATTACTGTCCGTCTAGAAACTATTTATGTTCCAAGGTAATCAGCAATTGACACAATTCTCGCCTGATTTCCTTTACGTGACATGTAAAATTCAAGTGTCCAACCACTTCAAAGCAACAGAAGCTCTTTTAAAGCAAACAAGTAAACAGAAGAGCGCAACTCCAGAGTCCAGACATTATAAGACTATGATTAATTTTGGCTTCCTCTTGACTCTGATTTTGAGATTAAAGATTTTCCATTAATTAAAATACAAACAGATCCCTGACCCAAAACTACATTCTGCACAGTTGTGCTGACCCCCATTTTTCGTTGATTTTAAGAATTTTCTAAAAAGTTAAACGATCAAGTACTTTTGCATATCATGGAAAGTACATTATTTAAAATTTCATGCATCGCAAAGAAAATAATTTTGCTCGGGTCATAACAGACATGGCTGAGTGAACAGTGCCTTACTCATTAATATGTGATTTAATGCACTTACCTATTTTTTTGCTGAGTAATTGGGTGGTAAACATTTTCTCTTAATGATAAACACATTATGCAAAAAATAGCGTTAAAGTTTGTTGTGTAATTAAAACTATTATTAGCACCACACTACAACAAATATTTATCTAATGGAAAGTAAATTACCTACTACATAACTCGTCTTTAATTTATTACTACCTAACTAATTAAGTGATTTATTACTGAATTATTATTAATGATTTACGTGAGGTAAGCTTATTGATATACACTATTTTCCGGTACATGGAGCCATTGAACTGATAAGTAATTAGTGAAAAGAGTCTCAACGTAAATACAATATTTGTATGCAGTTTAATGATTATGAGGTGTTATCACAGCGCATCAGGCCACAATTTATGAAAGTTCTCACGCGACAGCCGCGTTAAATCGGTCAAGCTTCTTATCAGTGTTGTCGGCAGACGTTAATGAAATCAAGGCGATCTAACGCATAACTAGCTCCTAGTCTGGTTGGCTAAACTTGAAACTTTCAATAAAGCAGTCAACGGCCTATTACCTCAGAGACGCAATGCCAGTGTCAAGTTGTAACTGATTTACGATCTTATATCGTACGCATAGATCTTTAGACCTGAAAGACAACGTGGTACCCGGTGGAAGATAGCACGAATAGTTGAGATCAGGATGCATTACCACTTAGAGAAAGGTTTTATGTAATGCGCTTATTGCTCCAACAGTTATCATAAAATATAGGTCGTAGCATAATTGCATACATAACGATTGCATCTTGCAGCATATTGAAAATTTAAATTTATACATACTGACTTAAAAATATGTGGACATCATGAAAGTTGTTTACTAATTTTTAACACGCAATATACTGAGCCACAACTTCAATTCAATGACTGGAATTCACCAAAGAAACATTTTTTACTATGCCAAATACAGAGGAACAAGTCGAAGCTTACATCATGTGTGATCTCACCATCCCGGCGATTAAGAATTGAATTGTCTTCACGATTTTCCTCGTTCCCATAATGGCAAAGTTTACATCCAGTCTCAAATAGCATACTAACGAGAAAGCTATAATCCAGAAATGAGCATTTCGCCAGATACGTGCCGGATTCCTTCTTATATTCAGGTGATTTAGGACTTAGAAATACTTTTAGAAAAATTCTTTATTAATATTTCAATTAATCATTATTGATTTCGAATAGTAAATATGTATGTGTGTATTCTTAAATTTCGCGAATATGTTCCCTTATAATTTTTTGATAAATTTAAAAAAAATTTTCTCCAGTGATACATACTTACACTTTAAAATAAGTATTAAAAAAGCATATTATTTTAAACGCTTCACTATATTTTCCTTCCTCTCTATTTTTATTTGAAAATAACTTTAACGAAAGAAATAAAATCAAATTTCACTAAAACACAAAAAATCAAGAATTTTGAATAGGTACAGGAAATTCCTAAAAAATTAAAGTTTTGTTTTCCTATGCTAAAGAAATGATTGCTGTTTACTATAGAAGATTTTTATTGTGTTCACAAGTGATACATGAAAAACAGGAATATACCTAGAGTTTGATATAGTTAATATATATATTTACAAATTTCTTATATCATTACAGTTTAGTTAATCTAATATCAAAAAGATATCAACATTTTTGTTGTCGATAACAGCTAGATTGAATCCAATTATTTGTTTGTGTAGGTAAATAGATTCAGTTATTATGTGAACAAGAGCATTGTTTTTACAGCACCTATGCCAATATGAGAATTTCTTGAATTTGAGTACAACGCTTGCTTTTCTCGTATTAACAATTAACATTCTTATCGTAGCAGTAGTTAAGTAAATTTCTAACGATTTTTTTTTTCATTTCCGTATGAGTCCGTTTAGAAGGCTCCTCGTAGTTTCCCTTTAGGTTTACGCAACCTTCGCTGAAATATCGAGTTAAAAGTCAACACAATGGAATGCTAAGCCCTAACGCCCCCTTATCACTCTGGTAATTAATTGAATTATTTGATCAATCACCACCAAAATTCATATTTTTATAAATAGGTATACCTAGATTAATATACTTTTTTATGCCTTTTATTTTATTCAATTTTTTCCTCAAATTTCCTATCACAGTTTATTATAAAATATCGATCAGTTGTTAAATTATAAAATATGTAAGAATTTAATCAATTTTTATTTAAAAGCCACTATTCTTAAAACTTTATCATTAAAACTAAGCGCTATAAATAAAAAGTTCTGCCGATTCATTTAAACTGTAAAAGCAATTAGTCATTCGCTATCTTGTTATTACGATTCTGAATTAAGTCATACTGAAAATCTTGATAAGCTGATGCTTTAGTCGTTGCTAGAATAATACTTATCAAATTGCATCCAATAAAGTGAATATGCAGGTAAGTCTAAATTAGTTGTATGAACAGTGACGAGCAAAACTGCAAGTATGTAACTTAATTTTGAAATTAAAAGTAGCCAAACACTCCGAAATCATTCAAAAAATCGGAAGTAAGCAAATGGATTACTCGAAGGCCTTTTAAGGCGATTGTCCTTGACCTCGACATTAAAAAACAGAAATATCTTAGAAAGCAGGAGATTTAATTGGACTTTAAATTATTAAAAGCAAATCAGCACGCTTAAAATAAATTCTAATCGTTAAATATTTTATAAAAGTCTTCCCAGTAATTAAGTGCGATTAGTCCGAATTCTGTCGATATGAATTCAATTAAGATGACTTTCAAGTAAATCTATTGTATGCTAAGAGATTCTGTATTATGCAAGGTTAGAAAAAAAAATTAAATTATTTATTTCCTTCAAAAAATTAAGTTTAAAAGAAATACATAATTTATTAAAATGTAAATGATGGAGATCTGTATCAACAAAATGACTTTTAACTGTTTATGGAAATTAGTAGTAAACATATTTTTTCATGTTTCGTTGTTTTCGTCCAAAGATACAGGACATTTTGTATTTTGGTGCTTTCATTTAATTATCATTGTCTAGAAATCATGCGAGTTTATAAAGAACGGAAATTTTAAACCTAGTATTTTACGATCTTATTAAGTAAAAAACATACGCTTGCGAAATTAGCGAAAAAATCTGCTGTAAAGTTAGCACAAAGGAGATAATCATTTGTGTCAACAATAAAGCTTTTCTTTGTTTTGCAGAACGAGACGTAAAAATAAAAATGAATAATGCAAAATTGCACTGATTCAGATGATTTCTCCGTTCGTGGCTATACATCAACTGACCCTATTTTAAGAAAGGAATCCGGCGACAAAAGTGCATTTCTGAGAAAGGCTTATATTCAGACTCGAAGAAATTTGCAGTTCGATTTAGAAAGTCTTTCACTTGTCCTAAAGTTTCGTATTGGTAGAAGGAGTTATTCATGTTGTGCATATAAAAGATAATTTCGAGATTACTTTGCATTGTGTTGTCTTTAAGATAAAAAAAAAATTCTAATGCTTCTTTTAGACGGTGCACGTTAAATACTCGCAGCTACGAGAATTAAACCTCAAGTTAGTAAGTATTAAGATACCATTATAAATAATTTAGTGTAACCATTTCCATATTCTAACAGGGATTAGATATTGCTAGAATTTCTTAAAAATTATTAAGCAATATTTTGTAATTCTCTGTATAATGCTATGAAATACCGAGTAATACAACAATACTGCAATTGTGAATAACTAGTTCCATTAATGAATTAATCATTGAGATTTATTTTATACTAATTAACATGAAACAGAAAAAATCTTTATTATTATTATTATTTGAGACTGATTTTTTTTTTAACTTAATTCAAGCCCATTGACACCAACGTAAACTGTTTTATCAAAAATGTACGAGCACTTAATAATAAGGCCACACCTTAGCGATAAATGAGTGTTTCCGATTACAAAGAAGTATATTTCAACAGGAAGTCTTAAAAATTAAAGAAAAACTTTACGAAATCAAACGGCACTTTAAAAATGTCTTTGAAATTAAAATATTCAAATGTCTTCCGAGTCGAAAGATAGCTTTCCTAATCCGGGAACATTTAATCAGCGATTGCTCGAACTTTGAATAAATTCTTCAAAACGAATTGAGGTTGTTTTACTTTGCAGTTAATTTTTTCAGGTCAAAAGATTAATTAAATATTTTTGTTTGGAATAAGTGTACAAAGATAGGCAGGTTCTGCGATCTTATCGAAGGAGTGGCGTTAAGACAAAACCAAAACAAAATATCTTTGGAATAAAGCCAAAAGAATTTAAATGGAAGATTGGTGGTAAGTTCATTGCAGGTTATTTCTGGGTGAAACTAATCTTTTGAACCGGAATTTGTGCCAGCCAAGAGGTAGTGAAGGGACAGTTTGTAAAAAAGACTAGATGCATTTTCTATATGGTTGAATTGAAGGTTCACGTAGATTCTCAAATTTTCCCTGACTCATTTTATGAAAGCTATCAAAACTCTAGCTGCTAAGGCTGAGCTATATTTTAATATGTATTCTCAAACTCTAGCTAGTCCCTCAGTCCGCTGAACAAGTCCGGTGCCTTTCGAATTGCGACAAAACGAGTCGCTGGACGGGAGGAGGACAAGAAAACTAAAACTCCCAGTTGGACTGTGCACAAAGTTCACTTTCCAATTGGCCCAATTGGCTCGTATATTTCTCAACTAATAGAAGTAGCCACTAAGAATACCTCGGGCTCAAGGGAATTTATTGAGTCTGATTTGGGGTAGCTATCTTGCGGCGCTGGACGCCTAGAACACGTCCACTTCAGCCACAGCTGCCGCACTAATTTGCATACATATATTTGCTTTCTCGTTATTTCGCCACATCCAGATCGGCGGAATTAATGATGCAAGAGGTTCGAATAGAAGGAACGCAAAACGTTTGTTTTCCTTCGGATCGAAGCTTTTGGCTGATTCAGGTCCAATAACCCCCAGAGTCACGCCACTCGCAGCTGCTAGACCTCGGCGACAGGCAAATTGCCGTCGTGCGGACCTGAGCCAGAGGCCCCAAATTAGCACAAACCGCGACTGCTATCCGTCTCGATTTAACGCGAATTTGGAGGGCATCGCATTCGGCGACTGTCCACCTTCTGATTAACGGAGGGATCGCGGGTTGGGGTCTATTTTCACACGGCTTTCACGCATCCTTCGTTTCAAAACAAACATGGCGAAAAGCGGCTTCGCTGGCATCGGCTGCATAAAAATGGGGCCTACACCTTTCCCTGAGTGCGTTCTTAAGAAGAATTGTATTTACCAAATCCACTGAAAGTCCGCAGAGATCAGCGAGCCAGGTAAACGCCCTGCTGCCGTCGTAGTAACTGTGCTCTCGCCCGTATGCCATCCTGGGGCCCAGATTCCTTTGCGGAGGACCAAAAACAGGGATTCTGCGGATGCGGAGATCTGACAGCTCCGGCCGCTTTCTTGATTTTCACTTCTGGTTAAGGTACTCGAACTATTTGCAGGTTTTGAATTAATCTCGGTTCTCACTTAAGACGTTTCCACTTTAACTTGGCTAACAACTTCCACTAAAGGTATTTTTTTTTAATATATCCACGTCGAGATTGTGGCACCCGAACCTCCGCCAACAACATCCACCGCAAAACTGTCAAAGCTCACCGCGGAGAAATCTCGCGATGGAGCTCTGCTGAAATTCTGCAGCTGCACAACTTTCCCCAGCAGCAGAATGACGGCGTCGTCTAAAACACTACAAATGTTAACTCTGCAAACAATCTTCAAACCATTCAAATGCCTCAAGTTTTTAGAATTGGAAACGTTTTCTCTAGAGAATTTCTTGTTTTCCGGTACGCCTGAAGGAGAACCTTTGTTATTCATATTTTTCATTTTACTGATGTTGTGTTCTTTACCTAAATACACTAATGACTGCAATCCTATATTACTAAACGAGCTAATCCTGGAGAAACCGAAATCAATTCTAACGACCTTGATGAATTTGAAAGAATTTATGTTTTCAGGGCCAACCACTCTGGCTAGGTTTCATCATTAAGAAAATTCGGAATTCAAAATTACCGCTTTTTTAGTACGATTATACCTTACCTATGTTTCATGCTCAGCTCATACATTTTTTATTTATGTAGCTCTTCTGAATATAGTAATGTTCAGTCCTCCAGGCATTACATACTTCCTTTAAATGCATCTAAAAGGTCTACTTGATAATAATAATAATTCGTCCTATTGTTTTTATTTTATTAATTTTTTTATTATTCGAGATATCCAGAGAAATCTTTAGATAAAGTATTTGTGTAAATTCAGATAATAATACACTTAATATTCTTGATTTAATAATTTTATTTCGTTTATTTACTTTATTTTAATTTTGTGTAGTTTTAATTTAAATCCTAACATTTCGCTCAAAACTCCTGATAGAGCTGATAGAATAACAACTTTTATGGTTGTGTACAGGTAAGGGTTAGCGCTAAGTCCTGATATTTTGAAGGGGGACTCAAGTTCTTTCAAGAGATCTCCGGCAAGTTTTAGCACACTATTTGATACCATAAGCTCCTCCTTTTTCTTCGGCTTTTGTTCGATCTGTAGTAAAATATTTCAGTTAAGCAATGTGAGTTTCGTTCGGACTTATCATACTTTCTGATGAAAGTTAATCAATCGTACAGAATAAACATTTTACAGTAAAAATTCTTTTAAATGCTTCATACATTATTGAAATTAAATCCACCAGAATTCCTGATAAGGCCAGACATTGGATTCACTATACTCGACAAACCATTGGAGGCAAACAGTTTAGAAGGTGAGAATGTTTAAAAGTGTATTCTTTCAACCTACAGGCATTATAAGAACATATGCCCACAAAATTGTCTGCTTCCAATAGTATGCCATATGCACTGGATGTAAAAGTGGTACAAACCTGTAGATATAAATTTATTTGTTCGGTTATCAGGACTGATATACTTCTGTATTTGCGGTTGATTTTGTTTCCTAAAGTCATGAATCTCAGGAGAAATATGCCAAGAGCGCTGGACCATAACAAGGCCTCTAGATTATATTGTGAATGAAGTTGGACAGAGTCTTTTAGCCATTCGACACTAAGAAACGCCAATAGTAGTAGTGTGATAATAAAAGCCGCAGATACTATAACGTCCACTGACCTTTGCGGTCCACGGCGCTGAAATAAAAAAAATACTTTATTAGTCAGATAGCGAAAACTAGATTATTTTTAAAAATTGTTTTCAATAAATAAAGTGTTGTTTGTAAATATATCGTTGAAAATATAGGAATTGAATTCGAAAACACAGTTCATTGACCTTTTACGAAATAATCATAAATTCTTTAAACGAAATGCTAAAAGACTTAAGCGGAGCGAAAAGTAATAGATATCTACAAACAAGCCATTCACAAATTGATTGTGAGATAAAATTAATTTACCTTCAAATAAGATCGAACACTAAGCCACGTTTTAATGTTACGTACTTTATTCAGTCTAAAGTGGGGTAGATCAGATTTTTGGGCTCGTCTCGAGGATGTTAAATGCGAAAAAAGTTTCGCATAAAGAAACCTATAACGCAATGATTAGTTAAATATTTTCAGACACTAAAATATCCCTTTAACCTTTGCTTAAAAGTCCTTTCTGCGACTGCAAATAAGAAGAATAGCAAAAATGTTAAACAGAATCGCTGCAGGAACGCGATTGTCAGAACGACTTTTTCCCAGTTAGTCTCCCCAAAGGCGAAGGTTAAGATTGTTATAAACGAGAATGAGGCTTTCTCCCATACAAGTAGTGGAATCTCCAAGTAGTTTATCTCTGTTGGATTGTCCAAATCGGTGGCCTGTAAAGCATATTTGTCATTAAAATAGATTTTAATATATAAATTCCATTAATTACCTCACATAGCCGGCAAAAGACCGGAATTAACGTTAGTAGGATAGAGAAGGAAATCCCAATGTACAGATAATCGTAACTTTCTGGCATTGCTTCAACTCTCTCGATTATACACGAAGAGATGTCGAGGACAGACATTTCTGCCTTTTTCACCTCTCGGTGCTCCCAAATGGTGCAGCTAACTAAAAGACGCTATTATTAGTTTGTCCTTTTTTTTAAAAGATAATTTAATATACTTCTATCACTCGATCCACAAGATGGATTTAAAATTACTGTGGGAGCGAAGTCATGATCAATTCCGTCGTCAGAAAAATTGTGCTGGAAATCTGAGTTATCCAGCTCTGAACTGTAACAGTCTTCACCTTTTAAATTTTTAAAATAATGGTAAAAATTCAAAATATTGTACCAATCTTTTACTGTTTGTAGTTATTCCGAGCCATTCTGTTGCTGAAGTTGTACATTCAGTGTAAGTAGCATTACCCAATGATGCGGGGCTTGATATTACTTCACCATCGTCTCCTTCTTCATCTGTTTCACTGCTATCATTTGCTCGATTTGTTGCTGCAGATCCTCCTTTTTTTTGCATTTCCGTGGTGGTCTTTTGTAGAAATATTCTGTTCCTTTCTATATCAGATTCAGACGACAAAGGAAATTTCTTTCTAAAGCCTTGATGTGGAGCAGAAGATCCCTTGTTTGCCTACAAAAATTAAGAAGTTAATAAAAAATTCTGCTGCGCAATTGCCTTTTCATATTGAAAACAATTGTTGGAATATCTACTTACTTTTATAGAGGTTTTGTATAAAAGAAATTTTAATTTTTTACCTATTTACCTATTTTAGTTTTATTTATATACTACTATCTGGTTAGAGATATTTTCGAAGGAAAAATAGGAAAAATTAAATGCATTTCTAACGCTCTAGGTATGTTATTATATTTAACTACATATAAAATATTTAACTGAAGAAAAGCTATAGCAAATAAAGCATAATTTCCAATTCTTTATATCTTACCGCATCGCATAGATCACTGTTGGACTTAATCAGATCTTCATCGTTTGAATCCTTACTGCTGCGAGCTTCTTGAGGTGTTGAGGAACTCTTTGTTGACAATCGGTATCGAAGTTGATTACCAAAAGCATTTTCTTCGTTGGGAATACTTTCAACTCTACTATGCCCTAAAATCTCACTACTATGTAATCGGGGAGGATTTTCATCCCCGCTAGAACTTTTTCCATTAAAACTTTCAAATCCATCATCTTCTCCTGTTTGCTCAGCTAAGTTAGGCACAATTTCTACATTATTTGGTTCCTCCACTTGTTCTGCGGCTATTTCAATATCCGCTTGTTGAATAAGATCATCATAAAATTCCTGTATGCAATCATCAATCCGCACTATTCTTATTTTGGCTAAGCTCACGTCCGACTTATTTTTCTTACTGGGGCTTAACTCATCGCCACTTAGGCTAGCGTAATTATGAATCGGAGAATCCCAGTTAACATTGCGCTTTTTACTATCATCCACTTGCAAATTGCTCGTTGGGACGGCCTCGTTTTCGTATTTTTCTTTTCTCAAAAACATGTTTATTGCAGATTTGCTTGAAGATACTTCTATATTATCCTTTTTTTCTTCTGTACTTTCACGTACATTTATTGTTTCTGGAAAATTTACGTTTTTACTTGTTGATACCACTTTAACACCTCCCAAAGATGTTACAGATGCAGAACGTGATCGGGAATTTTTACCAGAATACTTGAAATAGTTGCCATCAGTTTCAGTAGATCGCATTCTATAAATTTTCGTTTATAAGATTAAATGAGGAATGTTAGTTTACAAACGAAAAGTTTTGACATACATATATTATGTTATATCTATTGAACATATCAAATATTAAAAAAATTATACGCTTAAGATCGATTTTGCACTTAAGAGATGAGAGGTGAACGGAAAAATTACTTTTAAATTAAAACAAAAATAACAATTTTCGCTCACCGCTCATAAAATATAATCGGTCTACAACTTCTCGAATAAAGAGGATTATAAAGCTTACTTGAATATACATATCCAAACATATATAACAAATATGTACATTGCAAAAATTTAGTAAGCATAGCATGAAAATATTTTTTTACTTACTTCTGCAACTTTTTCCTTCTCCGCACTCTTTCTCTAGGCTTTCCAGTCGTTGTGAGTATTCGTTTCCGCTTAGTGCTACTACTGTTTGCAGAATTTGTGGCCACAATTTGTGAATGAATGAAACTTAAAATTAAACTAAGAGCCATAGGTATCAGGAGTTCTGATAGTGAAACAATATGCTGCAATATAAAATTTATATAAAAACTACAAGATATAAAATATAAATAACACTCTTTACCTCTCCATCAGATTTATTTTTATGAACATGGAAGCTATAAACAGCCCAATTGATTAACTGTGCTGCATATAGGCCTAGGAGAAGTACAAATATTTTTGGTGATGTTTGCGAGACCCACCATTTTGCATAGATAGGCAAAAAAAAGTATCTCAATATGGCAAATTTTATCACAGTCATCAGTGATTGTTTAGGCTTTGCCTTAGGGAAAGTTGATCCTCTCACAAGATCTACATCTATAAGTTCTGTTTTTAATTTTGTGTTTTTTAATGTTACATTTGTAAAGCCGCTCAATATTTTTTGTTCGACTGTTTTTTCCCATTGTTGCTTATCGTATGTTCCTATCTTTTTTTGATACCTATTTATAAGATTTATTATTTAAGAGCCGCTCTATGAAAGAATATAAGTTACACTCACCAAACAACAATTTCATCTAGTCTCATATTATTTGCTTTCCTTTTATGAATATACCTGTAAATTAAATATTTTTAAATAACTCAAAAATAGTAATGATTTATTAACTTGCTATCCAGTAATTATTAATTTTTATCGTGATTGATTTATAAAATTTAATTTCTTTCTAACTTTGTCTTAAACATAACCACTTAATTTAAGATAATCTGTTATATATCTTAACTAGTTAACATAATCTCAGAAACAAAAATATGTTTGGCTGAAGTAAATTAGAGATAGCAAAAATATTGTTGGGAAGCTGAACGCAAAATTTTTATCATATTTTGATAATAAAAAAAAAAGATAAAAAACAATAACGTTTTGTTTTTATCACCACTTTGTAGTTGAAGTTATATTTGCGCGGGGATTTTATAACTCCTGCATGTGACTCTAGTATGAAAATAGTTTCAAGGGCACTTAAAATACGCCTATTTGATAAAAAAGAAGAATATATTTATTATAATAAATGCATGAGATTTCCGGTGACGAATAAAGTCTCATTTGTGACTTGCAGATGTAGAGTTAAAAGAAACTTCACGGGAAGCGGGTCAACAAAAACAGCGAATCTTCTTTACCAGGGAAGAGTGCCTACGAATGAGCCGAAAGCAAGCCAAGGTCAAATTTTGCTGATTTTAGAAATGTTGAACATGTGTCCAGTTAATGCAAAACGTTGTTAATAAAACATGTTTTCAGTATTGAATTGTAGTAAACCTTAAAAATCAACAACAACAAAAAGTTCCTAAAAGTAAGCAGAACCATTTTCGCCACATAAACGTAGCTTGTTTTTCTAGATTTTAAAAGTAAACAGTGTCTTGGTGGATCATGGCTTATCTTATCAATTCGAGGAAAAGGCGAAAGTGAAACAAGCCAGTCTTCTGTCGGTTTTTGTGCGCGGTAATTTCGGAAGAAACTCAATCACAAGCCAATTACCACAGCTGGAAGTGAAATTTGTACGGAGCGCTATTTTTAGGATTCGTCGAGCACTTCGCTTGGTTCGGATGCACTTCAATTTGCTAATTTTCACCGTAACGCATTCTCTTTAAAATGCTATCAGTTGGCTAGTGTTTATGTTTACAAATAGTCCTTGGGAGGAAATCGATAAAATCGCACTTCTGTAAAAAATCGATGCCCCAAAGGTCGCCCATGTTTACGCAACAGCCCTTGAAAAATGTCTTCGGCCACTGGCCGTCGAGACCTCACAGTGCACTTACCAAAGTCTGCGTGCGAGAAACTCACTAAACTCCTTGAAATCGCCCCAAATAAACGCACTCACATGCCACGTAACAGGCAATTAACAAAATCAACTAAAATTTTACACTTTCCCCGCAGTTTTCGGCGTTTTCACTGTAAATTTTCTCCCTGTGCGAGGCAACCTTTCGGGATTTGCGAGCCGCGGTTTCGCGGGGATGCGACACATTCAATTTTGTGACGAAGTTCAATTTTTTAATTTACGTTTTTTCACCGCTCCGTTCCTAAAATTGTACACCTGAATCGAAGCCGAAATTCTGGCTGGAAATCGCGACCGCGACACGGAGCCAGCTGATGTCTGTTTTATCAGCAAGTCGTTATCTGTCAAAATCATCTGTGGTGGTGAATTCGAGTGGTGGCCGGTGGGGTTCGCTCTGTGCTGCCATATCTTCGTTTTGGATTAGTACCCAGGTTTCTCCGACAGAGCGGATCTGTTTGTATTTTGTAACGATTTTCATGTTATGTTTTTCACGGTTTAGCATTTTCAATTTTATTTTTATAGGATTCTTTCCGTAAAAGCTTAAATACTTAATTGAATATTCTAAAATATCAGTTATTCCAATTTTTGTTAAGATTCTCTCAATAGGTAAGTTACTCATATATCAAAATGAAAAATCTCCAACTGTTAAAAATTAAGGTTAACATTCAATAAAAAATCACAGCCTTGCATGCTGATTAAACAAAAATTGAATATTTCTTTTTTAATTGCTTAATTTATTTATCGTGTGAGTGACAACCTTTGAGGTCTTGTTTTGAAAATCTATATAAAACTGAAATTGAAAGAGTCTCTAGAGAAATACGATTTTATATTTTGAAATTATGGAAACATTTTCGTCGTAGACAAATGATAACTGATTTTTCGTGACTGGACAAGTAGTTTTTCAATTCAATAGGTAATGAGCATATGCCACAATGGCTCTATTAAATGAAACAGCCGTTTAAAACTTTTTTTTTTTAAATAATTTCATACATACAGGTATATATTTTAACTTTAGTCTCACAAAACTATAAACTCTCTGAATTTATTACTCAAACATTAAATACATTTTGTGAGAAAAAGCTAAGAAAAATTTCTATTTTATCTATTTTAGAGTACCTATTTTAAATTTTTATTTTTCAATAAGTTGAACCTTCATCGACACCAAACATACAAATCTTTTTTTATTTTTTAGGTCCATTCAACTTTTGAATCAATTTAGATTTTAATTTAGAGGTAGGTACTAATGGTAACTTGCGAAGTACATAATTGAATTGAGAAACTTTCAAGCCGAATGTTGTTCGATTTAATGAGATAAACTTTTAGTTTAATAAAATGGAAAATTCTATCATGCAAGAAAAGGTGGAGCAGACATAAGGCATAAGGTTACGTGTGAAGGAAGTACATAATTCAATTTATGAGGCGAAGAATTTGTTCGGACACGCAACATGTGCCACGTGAACCAATTTATGATTTGGATTAAAGTAAATCGAAATTTATGTATGTACGAAATAATATAATTTTTAAGAATGATTGAAATAAGCAAAAGATGAAAATTTTCGGGTATAATTAAAAGAATATTGAATGCTAGCTGTGCCATTTTCCAAATTTCAGTAAATAAAACTCATTTCAAATGTTTAAAGCGATTAAGTGAAAATGCTTCTCATCATTTGTTTGTAACTTTTATTTAAGTTATAATAGTAAGTTTAATTATAATTAAAGTGATAACTTTTTACTTGAAAATACAATAGTAGTTTTGTCCTAACATTGCGAAACTTACGAGATAATGTCGTTTCTTAAATTACAGTGAAAAGGATTGATACCAGTTTGGTAGTCCGCTTTAAGAAATTCGTTTATTTGTATTGGCAGGGCAAAAAAACATAACTTTATCAATATACTTATATCGGTTATCTAAGTTACTCATTATTTACTCTATATTTTGATTTAATAGTAGAAATAGCGCTGCTTGCCTGGCGCGGTGGCGGCGACGGAGATCGCCTCAAGCAAACATTAGCTTCAAAAGGAAATAGCTGTGTACCGTGGTAATTAAGACAAGATACAAATAAGTAAAAAACAATAAAATACAATTTATACTGCAAGTAGGAAATGAGATAATGCCAAAGCAAATGCTCCCAGTAAATGGTATTCAGTAATGCAGCGAGTTAGATGGACCTCGATTTTGAGAATTTGTTGCTTTTCTGTGGCTCCTAATTAATACAAAGTCCTAGTCGAAATCACGCCTGTTTGGGGTGCTGGACCGGCGGCGGGGGGGCCGGCTTGAAGCACTGGAGCAGGAAGGCCGTGTACATGATGAAGCCAACTCCGAGGGCCAGAAGGGCGTACATGAAAATATTCAGCTCAGGCTGGCGGAATCGATTTTTACGCAGCCATTCAAGGACTTCCTCCTCTGAAAGCAAATCACCTGAAATGAGTAAGAATATTGTCGGTTAGCTCCTGAATAATTCACTAATATCTAAATAAATTATGTTTGGGCCGCCCTGCATTACGAGGGCTCTTCTTCATTAAGGGAATTATTCGAGTTCCACTCAAAGTGCGAGTATCTGCGGGGGATTTTGTCGTTATTTAAGGTTACTTAGGTTCTGCAGTCGGTCGTCGGAGTATTTGAAGGACTTGACACTTCTGCCTGATTATGTACCTTAGTTAAAAGTGTGCAAGCGAAAGCAAGTATACAATATTTTCAGGACTGTTTACAAATTTTAAGAAAACTCGGGTTCGTGGGGGTACCTCTGTAAATGCTTGGAAACCGCTTTCGGAAGTAAACCAATGCGGGCAGTTTCGTAACACCCCACTTCCTTGCGTATCTCGAATCAGCCATTTTAACAAAAGTTATATCCAAGTTATCCGTTTCACTATCGATATTTTCCAGCTTTTCGAGGACAGTTGTACTCTCCGGGTGATTGTGCTCATCTGCGGAAAATATATTAAATAAATAATCTGAATGACTTTAACTTAGAAATGAATTTCTCCTACAGAAGTAAACGGTAAGAAATTCGTTTTCCTCAAGCAATTTATCCAACATTTTGCGGTTGACCTCTTCGATTTCATTTTTAATTTCGAACACGTCCTGCGATGTAAGCCAAGTTAAAATTTTATCGTGCTGATGCAAGTCGCCGTCGTACAGCACAGGAACTCTTTTACTGCAAAAGGGTAAAAATTTATTTTTAATATAGTTTTTGTGTGGTTTGAGCAAGTATTACCGGAAGTATACAAGTGAGGGAATATTCACAATTTCATATTTTTGTGCAGCGTCGTGGCTGGCAATTTTAACAAAATCGATTCCAAACATATCTGCTTCTCCGTCAATTTCCTCCAACTCTTCCAATATTTCTTCACATTCGGCACAGTCTTCGTCATCTGCAATAAATTCTTATTTAATACATTTGTAGTATTAAAAGACGGCAAATTTTAAGTATCTAATTCCAGCATTGGAATTGTGTAAGAGTAATTTCGAAGATTTGAAACAATTTTATTAATTGGTATATTTTGCAAGTTTTGCTGTTTTTAAAATTTTGATATTTCAACTAGTTGTTTGTATAAAAATTTATATCTTGTTTGTTTTTAACTGAAGTTTATAAGAATTATTTAACTTACAGAAGAAAACAACAAGCAAAGGCGATTCATCCATTAATCTTTCCAACATTCGCTCGTTGACTTCCTCAATTTCATCCGCTAGTTCCCTGTTGTCATCATCAATTAACCATTCCAGAACAGATTGCTCGTTCTGTAAATCACCTTCAAACAAAAGCGGATTGCCATTTCTACGAAAGGTAGAAGAACAATTTTAAAAAGTCAATATAATTGATCTTAAAGGAATCCAATAAGATAAAATATTTTACCTGAAATATACTAAGGCTGGGAATGTTTTGATTGAGTAACGTTTCGCTAATTGCGGATCTTGAATTTTTACCATATGTATACCATAAACATCGCACTCATCATCGATTAGTTCGAGTCCCTCCAGAATTTGATCGCATATATTGCAATTGATTTTATCTATAATATATAATTTGTTTATTTATTTTTTAAACATTATCATTTGCACATAATTTGTTTGAATTGGCTTAGTAAATTAAGGCGGCAAGTATCATTTAAAAAGTGCAAAATAGTGTTAAAACGAAAATAAAGTTTTATACAAGAATTAAAGTAAAAATACATACATACATAGTTTATGGATGATTTTTGTGTCTAAATCTTAGGATTTTAACATTCTGAGTAAAATTCCTTTTTTCCGGATTTTATCAATCTTTTTTATTATAGAAGGCAAAAATATAATAAATAAAAAATGTCGTTGTATGTATTTTAAAATTCAATGCAAAGATAAACAATAATAAAACCAAGAGAATTATGGTCATGCAAAACGAATAAAACTCAAACCAACATTTACAATTATTATTATTATGCATTAAAGCCAGGAAAATTAAAAAGCAGTGCAATAAATGTTGCTGCAAGATTTTCTAGACTTTATAATAATTTTGGATTTAAATGAGTGTCTATAATAACTAACAAGTTTTGATGGCTATTGCACTCATCAGATAAAATGCCGCTATATTTATTACCACATCCCATCACAAATTTGGAGTATAGAATATATATTCATGTATAAGGGAAAAGTCAAATGAGGAAATAAAACAACAATTTATGAATGCACGACATTTAACAAAACATAGCTATGTTTACTTGATGATGTCAATAATTTTGTACATTAAACAAACAAACAAACAAGCTTTTATTTAACTTGCAATATTTGCATGTATGTATGTATGTATGTATGTCGGGTCAAATCTTGCAACTGAATTTTAAAGCAGTTATCCTCAACCGATTGATATGAAATTTTGCATATACGTTTAGTTTGGATGACAATGTATGGCTATCTAAGTGACGTCATTCTAAATCCAATATGGCGGACGGCCCAAGATGGTGGACTAGTTTTTTTTTGTGCACTCCCATGATATGGACATCCAATTAAAGGTTTCGACAAATAGAATGCGATAAAAGCTTGTTTTTAAAAATCTATTTTTAAATTCAGAACTTATTTGAAATCATAACAATAACAACAGCAAGATAGTTCATAATGAAAATGTTTTATTTGTTGCTGGACAATTAATATTTTTCTGACACTTAAAACCCAAGTTTATCGAGTTTTATAATAGTATAAATCACGCCCAAAGAAATTTCCAATCTTCCAATTTAAGTCATATCGAAATCGGTGTAGACGTTTCGGAGGTGAGCATGAACAAACAGACAAACAACATCTTATCGTTTTAAGAGTATATGCAGCAAATTTTGATTGTAATCGGAGCAGCAGTATAGAGCAAACTAACGGACTATTTTGTAAATATGTGTATATCTTATTAAAGAATAAGTTTTGTAGAATCGAATGTCAATGGAATAATTTGGTCTGATTTTTGGGATGAAATATAATAATTCGAAACCATTGTAGAGTGTAAGTAAAATCAATTGACATAATGTTTTATAGCAGTTGCAAAATACCCTACATTTAAAATATATGAAGAACTTATCGAAGTATGTATGCATATACATACAATACATATGAATTTTTACTTTATAGCAAGAAAAATAAGACTGACTCAACTATCTCAAGAACATATAAATACAAATACAAATAGACTCTTCCTTTATGTGGTATATTTGAGGAATGTATTGGTAATTTACATATGTAGTTGCTTTAGAGTGACCTCTGAACATTTAGTTAATAATTTAATTAATAAACGAATTAGACAACACCAATAAGAGCGGAAGTTAAATCTTCAATCATGAACAGAATTTTTCAATTTTATATAACTTTCCAAAACGTACAAATTTTGTGCCTGTGGTATATTTTCCTAGAATGAGAGATTTTTTCGAATAAAGTTGTACCTCAAAGCTTCTAGATTTTGCACATCGTTACAGATTCAAAGAAAGAGAGATCTTAAATAAACACAGTAAGCTGCATAGAGGTATTACAAGCAAATCAAAGATATCGCGCGGCTTCTTGAAAACATATCGTGAGTATTTTCATTTGCTTTAGTTAATGGCCGAATATTTAGCGTATAGCGTATACCTTGATTTTTTACATGATTTCTCTTTCGCTCCTTGTATTTGACTAGTTTCAAATTAAAGATGTCCATTGTACTGTTTTTTGTTAATTCAGGTGAACAAAGAGTTCGGCAGTAAGCAGGTTGGATCCAGTTGTGGTGGGATGCTACGATATGATTCATACAAAACAATACAAAAAGAAAAAACAAACATTTTGAACTGTTGCTCAACACGTGCATTGGAAATTCAACATGTTTTTCGTTTCTGGTTGATTTCTCTTATGAAATTTTTATTTTTATAAAATCATATTTCTAACCGGCGAGATCTACTTGGGTGCAAATATTTTTGATTACATAGAAAAACAAATACTTCAGTGGGAAAAAAAAGGTATAAGAAAGCTTTAAAATATCTCCAAAACATAAAGTTATTTACGAGGACAAAAGGAAAATTTGCATACTTACAGAAGTAGACCGCCAAATACTGCGTTTCTTCAACCATTTGCTCAAGCATCTGTCGTGTTATAAGTTCTATCCGATCTTCAGTTTTCTGTGTTATTAACCATTGAAGAACTTCTTCTTCCTCGTGCAGTTCACCTTAAGAGAAAGATTAAAAGATTCAGCTTAAAAGATTCAATTTCGAATCGAAATTAAGTAATTAGGATATTAAAGCAACGTCATTTTGAATTCAAAAACGATTAGCATTGAATCTAAAATGATCTAAAATGCCTTTATGATTTAAAGAGTTTAAGGAGAATATGTAAAAAAAAAAGTAAGGTTATATTTTTCCACAATCTCTTTTCTATTGGAATGCCTGCAAAGAAACATATTTAATTTAAATAGAAATAGTTACACTGCTTCAATGTCGAAATCAGGGACTTTACATTTATTTTATAGATTAAGTGGTGGTTCGTTTCAATCGTTTCTCATGCATTTGGCATTGAAGAGAGCACTTAATAATTGATTAGAACCTGGCAGCTCAGTTGGTTAGTTAGTTAGCTAGCTTTGCTAGATTCTGGTACCCTAGGTTAAGGTTTTTATAGTGAATGTTGCCCTAGCTTTCCTCTTTTTGTTGTTAGATAAATTCACCTAAGACCGATTTAATTTTTTTCTTCGTAGAAATAAGACGTTTCGTTTTATAGGTTTTAAAAACTCTCTCAACGGTTCAGTTTAATTGAACAATATTTAAAAGTCGCTTAAGAGCGAAATTTCACGTTTACATATAATAGTATACTCCTTATTATTATTATTCATGATAACATCTCTTTTCACGATGTTCAAATATTGCAATAAGTTGTTATTACAATCCTTATCATTATAAAATTCTGAAACTATAATGAATGTTATAAGTCCTGTGCAAACATATATAATTTTTAATAAAAAATCAAATAACCGAAATATATAGTTCTAACTATAGGAAAAAATTAATCTCTTTTTGTGGTGCCCCCTCTGTAGTGATGTCCTAGGCCGTGCCTTACTATGAATCCAATCTATCACTGATTTTGGCAATCATCATCATTATGCATAGGTATTACAATTATTAAACTGGACAAGACAAGACTTTTAGGGTTTTTTGCTGAAAACGGGCAATATTTCTTCAAAACGTATCTTTTATACCTTCAAAGACGTTAGGAATACCTCCCTCGAAGTACACTAGAGCTGGATAATCATGGACTCCGTAACTGTCTGCAACAGAGAAGTCTTTGGTCTTTACAAAGACGATGCCGTGCTTGTCACAGTCGTCATCGATATTTTCCAGCTCCTCCAAAACTTTGGTGCATTGTTCACAACCTTCAAAATCTAGAATGTTACAAAATCGATTTTAATTTTAATTGATCATAAACAGATTTGCAGGGATTAGAGTGTACAGTTAGAATGCAATAATCTACAAAAGCTGGTAAATGAAAAATTCGTTCGTTTTGGTGGACAGTGTGCAGAGAAAGAGTGCAATGGTAAGAGTGGGTGATAGAACAGAGTAGAGGTCAGAGGTCAAGCACAATAGAGCTGGATGAGTCTAAGCTACAAAAATATTTCGAGAATGACAATGGATCTGAGGCTAAAGACATGCCCCCGGATTTAAGTAAGGGTAGACTTGTTTTTACATAAAAGTACCCTCATCATGATGAGTCTGATGTTGCTGCTCGGCCTGATCGGTTTGTTCAGTGTTTGTTCCTTCCTGTTGTTGCTGTTCTCGTTCCTTTTTGAGACGAGCACGTCGCATTGCTTTCGAGCTGCATATGTCGCATTGTGTCTTGTTCCCTGATTTAATATTTTTTAGCAAAGCATTTAAATATAAAAAAAATTTTAGAGATTGGTTAAATTTTTTTAGATATCATTTGTATTTGTTTAATCACTTATATAAGTTAGTCGCAACATTTTTAATAATTTTTGCTGCGTGCCCTTGTACACAGCATTTATTATGAGCATTTGTTTGTATGCATTATTGTGATACACAGCTTTTACTAATATACTTACAGAAGAAGACAGCTAGTGAACCGGATTCCTCGATGAGATTTATAAGCCGTTCACCTTCCAAATCTTCAATGACGTCACCACCAGGATCTTTCTGCGTAAGCAACCAATTCAAAATTTGTTCTTCCTCATACAGATCGCCTATAAAAATAGGAGCAATATTAGTAAAGAAATATGGTTGTAAATTTAAAAAATCGGAAAATTTATTAATTATACATATAGTGAAACAAAGCTTTAGAGAAGTTTAATTAGAAGATTTAAACTGCTTGTAATTAAAGTGGCCGCTATTAAGTATTAAACATTATTTCGTAGAAAATATAATATTTTAATATTAAAGAATAAGCATTCACACCTGCATAAATAACTGGGTCCTTTGAGCTAGCTTTAAAAAATAAAATAGCCGGTAAAGCAAATACACCAAATTCTTTAGCCATTTGTCTATCATCGATCTTCACAAAATCGATTCCTGCATGATCGGCTTCATCATCGATATGCTCAACTTCGGCAAGTACTCGGGGACACTGCTTACATTCATCGCTGTCTGAGAATTGGAATATAATTAGGGCCAAAATAATAATTTCAAAAACTTACAGAAGAACACTGCCAAATAGTCTGATGTTTTTCTAATTTTATTAAACATTTTCCGATTAACTCTTTCAATGTGATCCGTCATTTCCATATTTTCTGGACTAGTCAACCAATCGAGAATTTCTTCTTCATCATCGATGTCTCCGTCATAATTAATATATTTTCCTATAACAGAAAATTATTAAAAATTACAAAGCTACTTGAAATAATTTGTTTCAGAACCCTTTCGGAAGTATGTAATTCCAGGTGGATTCCGGAATCCGTATTTTTTAGCCATAAGTTTATCAGTCATTTTTACAATTTTAATGCCGTACTCAGCGGCTTCATCATCGATCAGCTCAATGTGTCGCAGGATACGTGGTGTGTCAGCATCGTCTTCCCTGTCTATGATAAATTAAATTTATTTTTAACTTGTAAATTTTGACAAAATCCTTTTTACAAAATACAACGGCTAGAAAGTCCTTTGTCCCAATGTATTCAAAAAGAGTATCCCTGTCGATTTCTTCGATACTTTCGTCGGTCTTTTGGTCTACCATCCAATTTAATACTTCAGCACTATCAGAAATTTCACCTAAAGAAATTTATAATTTTAAAAATATTAATTGGTCGCGTTACATTCGAAATTATTAATCATTTTGCATACCCATGTCCTGCAGTAGTCCTTGATAATTTTATTTTATATTGAGAATCTTTCAAACGTATTCAAGAAAAAAACAGAAGTTTTTGATTAACTTTTGTTTTATTTACGAATAGGAACATTAATATTAAGTAACGTCTAGTTATTTACAGATAATTGAATATATTGAACACATACAAAATTCTATGCTAGGTTTTACTTTGAAAATTGCTTTAACCCTATTGCGAGTGTTGTTTTATTCCTTTTTGCGATGTTGCTATTTAAAAAAGTTATTGAGTATCTGTAACTAGGTTGCTAAATGTGTTGCAGTAATTTGGGTTCTACAGGGTAACCAGGCAAATTTTACTTATAAAGTCGTCAATTATTTTGTTGGTATAGTGAAAGAAGTAAAATTATATCTTATTTATTTATGATATCTTGAAATGTTGTATTTTTCATGGTTGTAGTGTTTTTATGTGAGCGACTTCTTATAGTAAAAAGGTACTGTTATCACAATATTTTTATAGTGTCAGTGCTGCAGGTAAAAATTAAGGTGCGTCTAATAAGGGTCAAAATTACTTGAGGATTATTCACAAGATATTCCACGTAGTCATTGTACAAACGACTAAAATGTCTTGAACAATTTCAAAACGTTTATTTTCAGCAGTAGCAAAAGAGGTAATTTTTATCAACTGAAGATAATGTTAATCAAATTTCTATAAAAGTTAAATGTTTATCAAAAATGTAAAACCGCATAAATAAAATGTTTGTGTAATTATTTTTATTACTTGGAAATTATTAAAAAATTGCTAAAGGTACGATAATGAAATTCTAATTTTCGTATCTTACTTGTTTTCCTGAAGTTAAAAGAAACCTTAATTTTTCAAAACTGATCTTTTTATATTTGAAGAATTATTCAAGTATTCAGTATTCAATTGAAACTTGGTGTTCTTACATCTCATTAATAAAAAAAAAAAAAAAAAAAAATATTCATCACAAAAGCAAAGAAGAATTCTTTATTTTGACATTTTTGTCGATCGATATTTAGCTACATGTTCGATAAAAAAATTTGAAATTGTGTTTTTGCTGCAGTTTATGAATGATCTCACAGATTTGCATGGGATTTGTTAGTTTACATATGTATATAACTCATATTAGGATATTTATAATTCACGAATCTAAGGTAAATAATTCACTATGATGGACAAGAACTCTTTTATTTACGATAATTTTGTTAATGTACCATATATGGTGGATTTTAAGAACTCTCATTTTCAATAGTATGTTAAAAATTGTGATATAAAATTTTAGGGCATATATTATCCCATCGATTTTTGTATTGTAGTATAAACATATCTGTTAAAAAAGAGTGCTTATTTTTAAAATTTAGGTATGCGAACAGCAATGAAATGCCTTAAATAAGTTTCTTTTGAACATCCTGAGTTTGACAGGAAACCATTAAAATTGATTCAAAATCAAAACTTACGAGCATAATCATGTTTATGTAGCGGAGGTTTTGTATACAAAAGAGTCGATATTGTTTACTGAAAATTTAAAAAAATCATTCATATATACTTATAGAAATAAGGCTTGTGAATACTCTGCGACCAATAAAATTAAGAATTTGAGATTCTATTCTTTATTCCAAGAAGGGAACAATTCTACGACTTTAGGCATGCGGTGATGACTTTCTCAATATCTAGGGTCTAAAAAATAGTGTATTTGGAGCTCTGTGTGTCTACTAACATCTCTCAAGGGAAATTTAAAGGATGGGATCAGAAGTATTGTGTAAAATGACGGACAAGGCCTTAGCAAATGATATTTATTACATTCGGTACACAGTGATTTCGTGTCTGTTACTATGAATTGAATGGACGTTTATAATCGCTTCTAAATGTGTGTTAATAGTGTGTACTGTATGAATCCATAGCTGAACAAATAGTAAATTCTCTCCGACTTTGCAAACGCAATTTCACATTTAAGTCTTTCGATAAAAAACAGATTATTGCTAGTTAAGTTCATAGTTCATAAAAGTACTTAAATCTATGCATAGTACTTAACACTTAAATTAAATGAAAAGTCAACAACTTTGCGGTTGATTTAAATCTATGAATTTTGTTGAATAAAATTCACATTGATTTATTTAAATTATAGTTTAACAATGAGATTTACAGTTTGTTTTAGTCTTTTAAACATTGTTTTACAACCTGCTGACCCATTTTTAAAATAGTTTAACAAAGTAACAAAATAATTAACAAAATAATAGCGATAACAATATTAACAACAAGTCTGTAGATAATATAATTTTCTTCATTGACTTTATGCTGTTTTACAAAAATAAGTATACATTCTCAAAATATAAATTGCTTTATAAAATTCATTTAGCGAGAAATATTTGCGAGATTTTCGTTGCGTTTAGTAACAAAATAGTTAAAAGTGTAACTAACAAAGCTGCCGAAAGAGCAAGCAGTTGTTCAAAACAAATTGAGTGTAATTGACAAAAATGCACTTTATACAGATTCAAATAAAATTAATTGCAACTAAGTACAGAAAAGTCAACACGTTTGCGTATCTTCATGTTCTTGAGTATGTTCATTGGAATTGTTGAAAGTGCTGAGTGGGGTGTTTGACTTTGATGTGTTGTTCTTAAACAATTGTGTGTGTGTGTTTTTTGTATATGTAATTTTTTAAAAAAAGCTCTTGCCGCTGTTTATGTAAATAATTCCGCGCAATTTTGGTATTCATTAAATTTAGACATGCTTTTTTTTGATGGTTTTGCATTTCATTTCCTGTTTTTAAGGAATTTTATAGTGCACTAAAAATTTACACAATTATTTTTTCCTTACGTCCAGAAGGAGCGATCCTGAAAAATGTACGTATAAATTTTTTTGAATTGATTTTTTATAATTTTAATGCCTGGAAAATAAATAATATTTGTATTTATGTCTACCAGAATAAGTACTTTCCAATGCCTAACATACCCTCTTTTACGTATTTATTATTTGCAAGAGCTTTTTTTTGTCCTTTTGTGTTCTTATCACTGTCAGCTTTTTGCGACTTTGTATCTTTTTTGAGAGGTGGTATGGCTGTTTGAGGTGTTGACTTTTTAGATCCACTGGTTGATGAGGCTGACTTTGAGCTGGACTTTGATGCTGTTGTTACTTTTGCGAGCGGAACTGATGACGTTTGGGATTGTGAGGATTTTGATCCAGACGAGAAATGAAATGTACCACTTTTTTCAGAGTCCTGGTGACCTATCCGTTGCGCAGTCATCTTAGGAACTCTTGTTGACTTCTCCAGTTTTGTTGGACAGCATTGGAATGGACTATAATCGTGGGGCACGTAATTGGCGCCCTTTCTTGAGGAACGGCCTTGATGACCCAATCCAACATAAAAACATTCGTCATCTGTGTGTACAAACAAAAACATTTTGTCAGACGCATTCAGTATTCATCATAATTTTTTTTTTTTGTATCAGTTATTTAAATAAGTAACATTATTTGATTTGCAGAACACATATTCAGTAAATAAAGTGGTTAAAACTCCAAATCTCACGGTAAGTAATGCCTTTGCTACGTTTGCTAGCTTTCTTTTTATTTTTACATATTTTTCGACACTGCCGACACTGAGTGAGTAACACAGACTGAACATGGTTAGTACTATCTTGATCAATTGTCTTCTATTGGACAATTATATTTTGTTCAATTGCCAGCCAAAACCGCCCAAATAATTCGCGAAAAGCATTAAATGGAAGTTCGTGTATTCGCAAATATACAAAATTCCAAACTTAATTACCTTTATATAACTGACAAAATGTTTTTGATGTCAACAATTCTTCTACAATGATTTCCACCTCTTACAAAGTAATAATAAATGCTCTAGACATATTATACTCTCAAGAAACGAAAATAAAGGTTTATCAAAAAAAAAAAAAAAAATGTTAAGTAAAAGTATATTACTCTCTTTTTATAGCTTTAGTCTCAAATAAAATTTTCCTGCCTTTCAAGCAAATTGCATTCGCATCGCCGGGATACTGAATTGATTTATATTTCTCGATTTCTTAAAATTATTATGAATATAAAAAACATTGTGTCAGCTATGGATCTTTTCTTGTTAATAACACTCATAGTAGATACTCTTCAAAAAGATCAAGTATTCTCTGTTGAGCTTTTACTTTCGGTGATTTTATCGGTTCAGTTGTGGGGAGTTATTGTTGAAAGGAAAGCTGAGGAATTCAAAGATGCTTGGTTAGGTTTCTTGCAGTTAGCTTAAGATGTGTAACTGTGTCTATTATTGTGTCGTATTTTTTTGCCGTGTTCATACCAATTGCATGTTCTAATATAAAAATGTATGGAGAGAAGATGATGGTTTTACTTCGTCTAAAAGAATGCAAAAAGTCAAACTAATTTTACCTTTTTCACGGGATCTGCTCTTATCATCTGTTGACCAATACTTATGAATCACGTCTTTTTTTTTTCAAATAAGAAAAAATGAAAAATTTATTCAATTAAGTACTACGGTATTCTCATATTATTTCATATTTTGCTTGGAAGATTTTTAAAGCAAGCATTGTCTCGTAACTTGCCTCTGCGGGGTAAATTCATCCAAAGGTCTGCAATCTACGATTGATTTGAACTACAAATGTTGTTAACACTTGCGCTCTACTTATATAATTGTTAATTTTATTTACATATTACTAGGGGGAAATACGCTTTTTTATAAAATGCGTTTCGCTTTCAAATATTTTATAGCACTTAAGCAAGTGAAGTTTTTCCATTATTTTGTTCTTCGAAAATTTTTTTTTTTAAACTAAGTATATATTTTTATAACATTGTTTTTAAATTAACATATGTTATATTTCAGCATTTTGAATAAAATGAAATTGCATTTTAAAGGCTTTTTTTTGTATTTTTTATATTTCGTAAAATGTTTAATTTAAGTTTGGAAAAACTAAGAAACTAGTATTACGTATTTCGCATTGTAAAGATTTTTAAAAGAAAAGTTGAAAACGAGTTCGGAGGCTCCATATGCCATTAATGGCGTTACGAAAAAAAAACATCTGAACGAGATTGTAAGGAAGCTTGTAGTTTCGGATTATTTTAAAAACTTAATGTTATAAACTGCGTATTATCAACGATTTTCAAAATAATAATTATGATCGAATTTAAACGTAGGTATGATTATTCAATAATTTTTATGATAATAATCCGAATAAATGATCTTACATTTTGAAATACACGCGGATTTAGGAAGAAAAACCAGCACGAAATTCTACTCTTCTATATACATTTTGTTGTTATAAAATTCTATACAGTTCCTATTTAAAATTACAATAAGTTTCCTGAAATATTAATATTATCAATTATAATAATCACATTTATTATTTATATTAAATCGCTCCTAGGAAATTTCGTTTCGTTGATTTTGACGGAAGGGATAAAATGCTTGCACGTAGCATAAGTCGAAAAACTAATTGATTTATAATATTGATAGATTTTATAGATTTTGAATTCTCAGCTACTGTAAAATCGTAAGCAATTTAAAATGTATTTTATTATTTTATTTGTTAGTAAACTCTTTTCTAGTAAACGCAACAAATTCCTTAAATTGAGTTTATATCACAAATTAAGTTATATTTAAAAATTGAACGAAATTTCGAGAGGTTTAATTAAAATTTGTTCATTAACATGTTCATTTAATGTACATTGGCTAAATTCTAAATATTTTGTAGATTCAAGGAGATGCGTTAAATTAAAATAGCAAGAAAGTTTCCACCATCATAAAAAGAACATTAAAAATATTGTGAAAACTTCATAAAATAGTTATGTTTAGCCATTGAGTTTTTGTACCACTGGAAATATTGGAAATATATGCGCAATTGACAAGAACCTAGCGGCAAGACTTATAATTCCGGCGTTATCACAATTATTAAGCAAAAATTGCTTAATGAAATTTTGAGGTAATGATGCATGAAGATTACGAATTACCAGCGATGATGACGATTTGTTTTCTTGTATTATTTGGATGTGAAGTTAATTAGCCGATTTTAGAAGGAAGAAAAACTAAAACATGTTTCGGAAAAAGTGTAAGATTGGTAAGGGATAGATAGAAAAGTACACCTCGCATGCTTAGGCAATTTAGGGGTCTATTGGCTTATTAGTGACTGCTAATAAGAATGTGGAAAAAAGCCTCTTGAAAAAAAGGGAAAAGATTTAAATATCTTTACCTAATATCACTTTTTTGAAAAAATCTGAGGCATGAAAGTTGGAACGGCTAGTTTTCTTAACACTAACATTATCGACGTCGTTGTCGTCGTCGTCGTCGTCGTCGTCGTCATCGTCATTGTCATTGTCTTCGTCATCATCGTCGTCATCGTCATTGTCGTTATCTTCGTCGTCTTCATCATCGTCTCCATTTTCGTCATCATCATCTTCATCATCATCATCTTCATCATCATCTTCATCATCATCATCATCATCATCTTCGTCATCGTCATCGCCTAAGACAGTATGTAACACTTATTACTTTTGACCTTTTTGCTTTCAAAGCTTAAGCTTAGCTTAATGTTTCCTATTCATGCATAGACGACACATAGTAACGATTTTCACAAATATTATCGTTAAAAGCCGATTTCAATTACTTTTATTTTTATTATTCTGTTTTTTATGTTTAGCAAATTATTAGTTTGAAAGATTCTTCATAATAATGGAAAATTCTTACTTTTTTGATCGATCAACCACTGCAGGACACGGTTTTCGTTTTTGAGATTACCTGTAAAGCGAAATAGGTAAGAATAATGTTAAATAATTTGAAAAAATTAATTTTTCATAATACATACCGTCATACATGATTGGGACGCCTGTTTCGTAGTACACGAGGGCTGGGAAGGCGAATATTCCAATTTCATGGGCTAATTTAACATCGTTGGATTTGACGAATTGAATTCCATGTTTATCAGTATCATCGTCAATATTTTCTAATTCTTCAAGGATGTGGGTGCAAGACTCACAATCATCATTGTCTATATGAATATATATATTTTTTTAAATTTGTAAATCGAACAATTAAAATAAGAATAAAATTACTTACAGAAGAATACAGCCAAATGTTCAACATCGTTGATCAAAACTTGAAGGGTTTTTCGGTCGACAGATTCAATTACATCAGCGTTCGAATCGTAAAGCTCGAGGACCCATTCCAAAATTTCTTCTTCTTTCATTAGATCTCCTAAACGAATAATATTTATATTTAGAAGTTATTAATAATAAGAAGCTTTTATTTCGGGTTATTACTCAAATAGATACCATCATATAAAGTAATTGATAACTGGTAATCTTAATAGAAAACGACATTTTTGGATCTCTGAATTAGAAACATACCTGTGTAAATGGTTCTAAATTTATTTCTGTAAAATGCGAGGGCCGGAAGCGAAGACAAGTCGTATTCCTTGTCCACACCTTCATCAGATGTCTTAACGAAATCGATGTCCTTCTCTTCGCATTCGTCATCGATATTTTCCAACTCATTAAGAATCTTTAGAGCTTTTTTGTCGGCTTCACGGTCTGTAAAAAGATCAGAATTTAAAGACATAATTTCATAAACCCAGAAATATGTTCACATACAGAAAAATACAACAATATGCTCATTTTCGGCTAAAATCTTGTCCAACATTTTTATATTCACTTCTTCAATTTTTCCCGGGATCTCCAAGGTGTCTTCATCTGTAAGCCAAGCTAAAACTTCATCTTCATCATCGAGATCACCAGTGAACATAAGAGGGTCACGGTTTCTGAAGAACACAAGCTGTGGTAAGTTCTTGATGTTGTATTTCTTAGAAATTGTAGTGTCTTCAGTTGTCACGAAAATAATGCCAGCCTCGTCGAGCTCATCATCAATGCTTTCTAGAGCGTCTAAGATTTTATCGCATTTTTCGCCTGGTTCACATGGTCCAGTGAAATATACCACAACATATTCGTGTTCATCAATTAATTCGACCAAAATCTCATCAGTGACCTCTTCAATTGTTGCTGTTTTCTTTTGAACGATCAGCCATTCCAAGACCTCGTCCTCATTCATAAGATCTCCTTCGTACAAGGCCGGGATCTTGTTTTCGAAATAAATCAAGGCCGGAAGATGGTCTAAACCATATTCCTTGGCTTCGGAGGGGTTGTCGATTCGCACGATTACAATACCCTCCTTTTCCAATTCGTCATCAATGTTTTCCAATTCGTTTAAAACTCGAATGTCCTGCTTATCGTCCTTGTCATCTAAAAATGAATTTTATTGTACTATTCATAGATGGAGAAAATTAGTCTTACAGAAAATAACAGCCAAATGTTCGGTGGTATCGATAAGTTTGTCTTTCATTTCATCGGTTACTTCGGGAATTTCTGAGTAACGCTTCTGATGAATCAGCCATCCCAGGAGTTCGTCCTCCTTCATGAGGTCACCTTCGTAGATGTGTGGAATGCCCTTTTCGTACAATACAATCGTTGGTAGCTCCTCGATACCCCACTCCTCAGCCTCTTTGTCATCGTCAATCTTCACGAAAGCAATGTCGTTCTGGTCGCATTCATCGTCAATGTTTTCGAGTTCCGAGAGAACCTTTTGGGATTTCTTTTGGTCTTTGTCATCTGTTAAAATATAAATCATTAAAATACTGCAAATTTTCAAAATAACGTTTATTTTATACGTACAGAAAAGTACAGCAACATGAGGCATTTTTTCGATGATTAAATCCAACATTTCATCGGTGACGTCCTCGATTTGGTCAGAGCTTGTTTGCTCTTCAAGCCACTTAAGAAGTTTCTCTTCATCTTCTAAATTTCCTTCATAAATTGTTGGAATGCCTTTTTCAAAATAAATAAGTTTAGGAACTTTTTCAATGCCATATTCTCGTGCTTCCTCGATATTGTCAATTTTAACAAACGTTATACCAAGGGCGTCACACTCATCGTCAATGTTTTCTAATTCAGCAAGGATTTTCTGCGATTTTCTATCATTGTTATCGTCTGAAATGGAAATTTCAATTAACTTAAGGTTGATTCATTTTTACAAAATTATTACAGAAAAGGACAGCCAAAGTTTTTCCATCTTTAACCAATTTATCAAGCATTTCATCAGTAACATCCTCGATTTCATCTTTTTCTAATTGGCCCAATAACCATTGCAGAATTTCATCCTCATCCATTAGTTCACCATCGTAAATGTTTGGAATTTGCTTTTCGAAGTAAATAATTGATGGTATCTGAAAGAGCAGAAGTGTTAAACAACATTATATTTAATGTTAATGTTGGGACAAGTATTTTGTTTATTGCAGATTAGTTTATTAGTAAATTTGTTGTATGGACGAGGCCAAAAGCTTTTATCAATGAATTAAAATTTAGCGTTAAATGTCCGCAGCTCGAAGAAATTCAAGAAATTCAGAATACCACGTCGCATTCGAGTGCGGTGCACTATTCATTCTGTTTGTTATGATTTCGTTTTCATGGTTTGGATTTTGAATTTTGAAAGGAAACGTTCTAATTCGGTTGCAATACCAGTTAAAATAAAAATTTACCAAATTCAATAGTATTTGTTTTATAGTATAAGATTCTTATGTAATTTACAATTAAATTTATAAATACAACTCGACTCCTCGATCGATTCCCTCTGTTACTCTCCTGGTTCCTGGTTTTGGTTGTTACTTTAGTTTTTGAAACATGTCTATTTATAAATGGATTAGTTATTTATTTTTAATTATTGAAACTAAGGTAACATTTAAAATCAGAGATTAGGTCTCATCAAAATTGAGTCGTTTTCTAGAAATAGAGCAGAGCGTCGATAAACGATCTTTTAAAAAAGGAGTTAGATTCAGAAGATTTATGTTTTTACAACTTTGGTACATAAAATTTATAAAGTAATTTTTAAGAATTTGAAAAGATAAATTTACTCTTCAAGAAATAAATAATAAATGTATTTCTTCGTTTATGTTTTAAAAGGGAATTTTTATGTTAAATAATCTAGGTAAAATGCCTTTTTATTGTACTTATATTCCGCCACAAAGGTGTTGTATTCAAATGTCTCCATTTTCTGAGGCAAATATTCTGAGGACAAACCTTTTTTCCGATTTTGAACAAGGTGCTTTGCCAGAAAGTAATATTTGTTCTTTATTGAAAAGTTTTGTTCGCATTTTGCGGCTCAATTTCATCACAAAGTTTTTTTTCCTCGTCCATTGACATTTCTTCTTATGCAATGAAGGGTAAACGTGCCGAAGTGAGTGCCTTGTTTTCTTTTCCGATCACAATTTATCTACGTTCTGGGTTGTTTGGAGAGCTTTTGAAATATTGAAACGTTTCGATTTTAGCCATCCCTCTGATACTAACGAAGGATTAGGGATACGACCCAATGTTTACAATTTTATCCGAAGACGAGGAGAAAATCCGATCACATTACTCTACGAAAGGATGAAAAGTGTGCAAGATTGCTACTTAAAGGGGCGAAATCTAATCTCTCCCTTACTTTTATCAATTTTCCAATTTTAAGAAATTCTCAATTGTCGCGAAGAGCAAGGGTAAGTTATTTCTGAAAGGAGCAAAAAAATTCACTCACCGAATCAATTCCAAAATCACGAGCTGCTTTCGAATCGTCAATTTTAACGAATTGAATCCCATGCTTGTCGCAGTCATCATCAATTTTCTCGAGCTCTTCCAGGACTGTCATCGAATCATCATCGCCATGGTCATCTAAAGTGATTCAATTGAAATCGAGTTAATCAGGCCGATGGGTTGGAACAGCTCCGAAATGAGCAAACGTTTACTCACAGAACAGAACCACCAAGTTGTCGATGTTGCCAATCAACGTGCCGAGGGTTTTTGCAGTTACGTCTTCGATAACGTCATCCTCATCACCAGTGGATTTATTTTGAACCAACCACTCAAGCACATCTTCTTCCCTTGAAAGTTCACCTTAAAAAATTTAAAGTGTGAATTGCTTTAATTTAAGTCTTACAATAAGATAGACTAGACTAGTAGACAATTAAAGACGATTAAAAAGCGTTCAATTAGGTACTATGATTATAGATCACGATGGACTTTATATGAAAGGTCTTAATGAGTAAAATAACATTTAATGCTCATTCAAAAATTATATCACTTTTTCTCGTATTCATAAAGTTCAGAACTTGAGACTGATTTTCGCTTTTAAGGTTGATCTCATTTTCTTCATACACACTCTAAAATTCAACGTTCAAATGAAAGCGATTTGCGACTTAAATAAGTATAATATCTCATGATTTTCAAGGTATTGGCATTTTATTTTTGAATTCAATAAAATCCCTACCTTTAATTTCGTGATTAACAATTCAATTAAATTTTTCAATTTTAATTATTCATGTTGACTTTAACTAGCCAATTATCCTAAAAGGTGCCACAAATTTTAAAATATTTAGTATAATATGTATGTACCTACTTAAAATATCTATCACTATGCTATGTAATTGATATTGTGAAAATTTGAGGCTGGCTTTTAAAGACAAAACAGCCTACATATAGAGATATTAAACACAGATGTATTCCGAATGAATTTAAACAAATTTTTTCTTATTGAATGTCTTAAATATTACAATCCTACTCATTTAGACCTTTACCAAATATTATTTATAACTAAAATCCATAGATTAAGCTCAATTTTCCTGGTTTTATTTGTGTATAGTCTCTGTGTTAGACTTACCTTCATAAATAATGGGGATTTGGTGTCTGTAGTAAACCAAGGCGGGGAGGCCTCCCAGGTTGTATTCGTCCGCCAACGACTCATCGTGGATTTTAACAAAACCAATTCCAAGTTGGTCGGCTTCGTCATCGATGTTTTCAAGCTCTTGCAGGGCCTTGGCACATTTCCTGCAGTCCGGTTTATCTAAAAAGAGGTTGCTGTTAGCAATACTGAAAAATGCGCCCTTTTTGCTAGTGACTTCACGATCGGACTGTTAACGCAGGATTCTTAGTGTGCGTTTTGCGGAAAATCATGCGCTGAAAGGGCTAAACTAAAAAATGTTGAACGATAATTAACCAACGGAGTAGTCATGGGGGCTATGTGGGGCCATGAGGGGTACGAATCTAAAATAATGATGATATAACGTACAAAATATTTTTCAGGGATTTTAACATTTATTTATGTATTCAGGGTTCTAAGGTTTTGATGATGATGAGTGCCGAAACCTACAATAACATTTTATACAATAAATAAAGTTTATGTAAAAATGTAAGGAATAATATTGTACAAAAAATCAATAAATATTTTATTGAATATAAAAAAAATATAAAGAGAAAAATTTGAATTATTTCTTTTGAACAATTTTGTATAGTTTTGTATAAAACTTTAAAGATTTGCTTAGCAATTTTTGATTTAAATTCTAAAACATATTCAATTTTTAAATGCTGCAGTTTAATAAAATTTTTTATGTATCTTTTATATTTGCAGGTTTGCATGTTACCAACGTGTATACAGTTTTAGGGTTTACGTAAACAAAGCTAAATTCGAAAGTTTTGAGTTTTTTTGCGTGTCTTCTGTACTTTACTTCCTTTCCAGAAGTTCAAAATTAAATTTGTTATTTAAAGATTTAGTTTGTAGTAATCGCGGTTATGGTTTGATTAAGACAAATTTTAGATCTTTTAAATGTATTTCATAGTTTTTTTTTCTTTCAGTTTGAATGCATTTTAATTTTCAATTTTTGCTATTAATACTAGTTTAAATAAAAGATAAATTTATTTTTTATTAAACCACTAACCACTTTAAGATTCCATTCAAAATAATTGAACAAAAAAACTTATTGAACGCAAATCAAGTCATCGCTGCCATTTACATGTTTGGGATCGATGCCCAAAGATCAGTCGTTGTCAACTGGTAAATCAACTGGTAAACAACATTCGTTTGCCAGAGGTCACAGACACTATGCGTGAAAAGCGTGCAAAGGGCAAAGTAAATTTACATCTGGACTATATTTTGTCCCGTCGCAATCGTCGCATACCTAAATGACTTCTTGATAAATAAAACCTGACATTTTTGGGCCATTTAGTTGAGAGTCTCCGCTCCTTTTCCCCATTTTAATTTATTACCTGAAAAAGTCTGACAACCTAATGAGCATGCAGTTTTTCGATTTCTATTATAAGTATGCAAATAATCACTAAAAAAATAATAATAGGAAAATTTGTACTAATTAAAAAAAACAATACAACGTGTTTTATATTTGAAATTTACTTTGGATGAAAACTAGCTTATAATGGACTGATGTCCCATATATACACTTTTTATATTTAAAACGCGAGGAAAGGCAGATTTCTCGAGGTGGTTTAAAACAATTGTTTCGCATTCACCGAATAATATCTATTCGAGTTGTTTCCTCTGTAGAAAATGTTCTAATGCAATTTTAATGAACGCACACAGGAATTCGGTGACAAATTCAAAGCGAACTAATAAAATGTGATAAAATAGCAGCCGACGAAAAATCTTGCCAGAGAGTGCCTGGGACAGGAGCCAGATCAGTCCCAGCCTATGTCATTAGTGGTTACTTCGAGTGTATAGTATAGTGCTTGTTGCACAAAACCACCTACAATTGAAATTTTGATCTAAAAATAGTCCTTGCCGCCATCAATGCGCTGCGACAGGCTGCTCTGCTCTGCTCGAAGAAAGTTAGCAAGGTAATGCTTGGACGACAGGCAATTAATTCTCATCAAAAATTTTTCACAAAATGAAAAATATAGGAAGGAAAAAATATAAACGAAGCTAGTAAATGAAAGTGAGTGGTAGTGGGGAATTTATATCACGAAAATGATCGTGCTCCGAGGATCACTGGCAGAGGCTCCGATAAGCAGAAAGATTGATTAATGGTACTGTTCGATTGGAGCAAATTAATATAGAATTGGGGAATCCTTAGCAAGATTGAATACTTAATTTATTTCATAATGTGCTCATGTAATAAAACAATTAAAATTTCGTGGAAACATGCCAACGTATTGAAGCCTGAACTGAACGTGTGCAGTAGTAGTGTGTAGTTTGACTTAAGAAATCTTGTAAATCATGAGTAAATTTTGGCAAGATGCTCGAGTAACTTTAAGGGCTTTTTGCACTCTCAAAAAAAGTTTTTGTCGGACCTTATGCCCGAAACAGACAACACTTTAATTGTCATTAAGCGACTATCCTGTCTGAGACAACAATAGACAATCCGTAAAAATGTTCACGTGTGATTTTCCTTGAAGCAATAAAACTATGTAATATGCTTTATACTTGTTATGCTGGAAAGAAATTTTATTAAGGAAGAGATAGAGAAACACTAATACACCGATCATATCACACTATCACTATCGAGCATGCAAATGATATTAGAAGTGAAAAATATCTACGGGAATTAATAAAAGTTTGGCTCGTATGAATGTGAAGAAAAAAGGAGATATATAGATAGTGCGGGGCAACACCATCACAAGATTCATATTGCTGGTTACTTTACTGTCGACTTACCCATTACCCGTGGCGGACACGTTGCATGGTCGGGACCTGTTTTTTATTCAATTTATTAAAGAAAAGAGAAAATTAGCGAGCTACTGTCAATGATAAAATTGATGCAATGCAATTATTTTGTATTTAAACAACGACCTTGCCAGTTTTGTCTGTTTTCCTTTTTATATGGTTAGTCACAATTCAAAAACAACATTTAAGACAGTACTAATTTGCTTGGCTTAATAGTTTTGAGCAAACGACACTTTTGGAATTCGTTCTATTGAACATTTTGCCGAATGCTCATCTTGCAAAAACTGTCTATTTCTTAAATTATATATACTTGAAAATTGTTCTGTATTTTATTAAAACAGAAAAACTGCTGTATGGAAAATATCTGAGAGTGAAAAAGTTTTCTGAGGGTATTTTACTTACAGAATAAAACAGCTACATAGTCGGTATCCTCGATAATTTTACTAAGAATTTTTGAGTTAACTTCCTCAATCCTGTCTGGGAGATCCATTGCTTCCAGCGAAGTGAGAAAATCTAAAACACCTTCTTCGTCCATAAGGTCTCCATCGTAGATGATGGGTTCCTTTTCTCTATTAAAAATATTTTAACACCTAAATTCCTCTCATTAGTAATATGTTTTTGGTATTTACCTGAAGTAGGTCAAGGCTGGGAAATTTCTAATTCCATACTGCTTGGCTAATCGTTTGTCGTTTATTTTGACAAAGTCAACACCAAAGGAATCGGTGTCATCGTCTATTTTTTCGAGTTCGGCTAATACTTTATCACAGGTTACACAACTTCTGGCATCTGAAATTGTTGTAAAAGAGTTAATACTGTTCACAAAAATTTGTTTTGTTTAAAAGATAATAAATACAAACACCTTTACAGACATTCTCAACCACACTTATGGCATGAACTTTAATTTGTGAGTCATATTTCATTAATTAATCTCTCTTTAATAATCTAATGACAAGGAAATACAGTGTTTTATTTTATTTAATTTGAGATATACGTATGTATTGTAGTTATGTACCATATAACTATAATAATATAATAATAAAAAGAAGCATTTTCTAGCTGTTGGTTAAAAGTTATGAGTTTATTTAAAAATAAAAATACGAATTAAAATAAATTATTAAATTATTAGTTTAATTCATAATTGTTGATTTTTTGAATTTTTTGACAAGTGTTTCCCATGTTCAGATCTATAAGGAAATGGTCGTTTCTATTTTTGAAAAGACCTAACTTAATGGTAATAAATTAATTTATATTGCAGAAAATTTTTTCTTATTGACTTAAACGAACCCTTTAGGTAAAATTCTTTGAACTATCGGACTATTAAAATATGACATAAAAATGTAAATGCGTAATTTTTGAAATAAGGCAAAAGAAGTAAAGTAGTACTACTAATTTTTTTTTTTATGCTGAAAGGGTACTTTGATATATCAAAAATTTGGTTTGACTAAAATTAATGTCAGTGGATGTCAAAATAAAGAAATATTGCCTTACATATTTATTTTTAGCTTTAGGATGTTTATTTTATTTCGAGAAAAGTTATCGAATGTGAAGATATTATACTTATATTGAAAATGAGCGATGGATTTCATGCAATAAATCGCACATCTCCACTAGAAAGGCAAAATATTGCAAAGAAAGTTTTAGGTTGGTTCGTCATTTTCTTAATAGCAGCTTGGGTACAGATCGTTCCATTAATTCTAATGTAACATTCGTTTTTTTTGTTATCGGATTTTTTAATAACCATTATTCTTTGTAGTGACGATATGCGAGAATTCCTTAAAGGTCATTTATGGTTTGTACCAATTGGTGTAATTCTTAAAATCACCGGCTTATTTGCATTTTATTCTTTTCCGGAACTAAGAATATTTCCATTAAATAAACTATGGATGATTTTAATGGTAAGTGCTGTCAGTTGCATGGAAAAGATGTTTTCATGATATTTCTTAGGTTGAGTGTACTGTGTTAATCGCTTTACCATGGTGTGCGCATTTTGAAGGCTACAGTGTGGGAAAAGCTATTGGCATTGGAATAGCATCCCTTTTTATAACAATGTTTCTCGCAGCAATCTGTAAGGTATGCAAATTCGAAACCAAATAATATCGCAATAAAATGGCCCTTGCTTTACAGGCTCCTAGCTCAAAGTCATTTTTTCTTATTGCGATGGTTGTCAGGGTATTTGGATTTTGTTTTGGTATGATTTTTCTTGTAGTTTACCTAGCAACGAGATATTACTCCGTTTTCCTGGCATCCACTGCCTTAATATATTCGGTGATATTTATTGTAAGCATTAATTAATTAAGTGTTATAATATTATATAAATTCATTTTGTGTTGGTAGGAATTAATCCTTCTCTTCAAACTGATATTCAGAACAGGGGTCGTCGTTCCAGATGAAATGAATTTTGTCGATGTCGCAGCTTTGATTATGTTTAATTCCGTCATGATCAAAATAGTTCTTATTTTACCTTGGCTGGAAAAACCGTATGAAACATTGGAATCCATCAATTAGACGTTTTTGTTTCTTTTTTAAGAATCTTAAAAAATGACTTGTTTTGTACCTTTGTCTAAAGTCAATCAAATATACATAATCTTATAAATAATAAATTTGATAGACGTACTACATAAATCTTTGTGATTTTAAATTCTTACTTAATACTTGCTGCTTTTGAACTAAAAATTATCTAAACTTAAGTAAGTTTTTAAGCAGAGCAAGTATTGTGAATGTTTCTGAATCTGTTCTCTGCCTTATAAATGTTCTTCGTAAGTAAAAATAAAAATTATATAATATAACGAAATAAGGACGTACCTACATACATGCAAACAAGTATTATTTAATATCTAGACTTATACTTTCAATAACTATGAGGCTATAACTATAATTACAAATGTTTAAGGTAAGTGTAAGTTAGATTGATTTTGATTCCAAACTTACAAAATAAATATCGAGTGGGTAAAAACACAACACAAAAAAAGTCACCCAATTTCACCCAAACAAATCACCAATCATTCCTATAAGATGTTTATCGTATATGCAAATTCGGAAAAAAAAAAATTCAATTTTCTTCCATTCAGTAAAAATAGAGTTAAAAAGCGCAAAAGGCAGTAATCTTACCATTTATAAAAAATCATTCAAAAATAACGATTATTGAGACAAGTTGCATTATATCTTTCTAGATTAGGACTCAGGCTTTCATTTAATAAAATACCATCTTCATCTACAAAATCTATATTTTTACCAACACTACAAAAGCAAATTTTATGGAGACTTAAGGGTATTTATTGATTATTCTGATGGTCAAGAAATAAAAAAAAAAAAAAATGAAATTCATTCAGGCTCACTGAAAGGGAGCAATTATTTTGCAAAGAATTTGCTTGCCATTGTACTAACGTCGTGAATAGTTTCAATTTCAATGAAAATTTGTAAGTAAACAGTTTTATGATTGCTCATTTCGAATTTGCTGAAATTTAGATACTTATTCTTACAAACTCAATATGGCGTCCAATGAAAAATTAATTAAAAATTTATGTATGTTATCGTGCTGTAGATATCAAATCCACATAAGGAGACCAATTTCTGCTGCAAAGTTAGCTCAAAATAAAATACTGTATACAGAGTTATTATAGCAAGTTATAATTAATAAAATATAAATGGTTGTATTTTAATGTTGTACGTTCGAAAAAATACCCATATAAATCTCCCTCCATTTACTATATATGTTAATGCATCAGTTGAAGATAGACAGACTTGCAAGCGGTTGGATTAATATTGTTTAGATATTTAGAAAGACTTGAGCAACATTCTTGGTAAAGAAATATAGCGAACAGATAGATTTGTATTGATTAAAACCCAGCATGAAAATCTTTATCGTTTATTGTTGCAGTAAAAACAAACATTTCTCATCCTGTTTATATAAAAATACTTTTCGTCAACACTTTCGCTTAATTACTACATTATGATATTAATTATTGCGTTAAAAAAATTACATACTTAATGGCTGCTTTTTTTCATTAATTCTTCGCTCATTATCTCTAAATAAATTGCTTAGTTGCTATCAATTGGAACGAGTTCAAAAGTCGCACAATTCCAAAATAATGCAACGAGGTCCACTTGAAACGCCACGCAGACCTACGCCAATGCACTTGTGCTTTCCGTGCTGATGAATGACCTAATTTATCTAGCCATGCCGACTATGTAGGTTTAGTGTTTCACTAAATACTCGCGGCGATCTGCCGCTCTAAACTATTTTTAAATCGAACACCACATCGAAGAGCGTCAAACGCTCGTCTTGGCTACACCAAAAGACAAGTTTAGACGGCTCCTCGTTGTCAAGGTTCCCGGATAGTGTCAGGATGGCGCGACAACGTCGAGGCGGGAACAGCGCCCGGAGAAATGTTGCCGATGTAACCTACAAGTGTTCGTCCAAATGCCGGTCGTCTGGTCTTCGCTGAGAATGTTTGCGCAATTATTTGAATGTTTAAGATAAGACTTCAAGTGGGAGAACTATGGATTTTGGATGTTCGATTTATGCATTAGTCTTCATGGTCTCATTTGGATTTTTATATGTATTTCTTTAATTTGTTTCTCATATCAGAAGATAGATTTGCATATTATGGCTTGGTATTTGAAATCGTGTATAATCGAAACTTGAACTTAATACCATAATAATTTTAATGGAATATGTATAAAAGCGGCATATGTTCTTCAATTATGTTCACCAACAACACTTTTAGGACTTATGTACATACATATGTATATCAATATTCAAAATTAATTAGGTACATTTATAATAATAGAGTAGGCAATAAAATCAACTGTTTTTTCAAATAAGAATTATGACGATCGTAGGAAATAATGTTATATCCTTTTTTAATAATAAATAAAATTATACCCAAATCTTTAATTTTTTCTTAAGGTAAATTTAGATAATAGAACTTTTTTGAGGATAGGTGGAATATGAACGTTAAGGTAGTTTTAAGCCCAATCTGGACACAGTTCCGAATAATATTAGCCAGTTACATAAACATTCCATACAAATAAAAACGTTAGGAGTTCAAAAGAATACATTTTTTAAAATTTTATGCCTAATATGTACACATATTTTTATAATAATTTTGAATACAAATATCTAAATTTATACTTATTTACATTTTATAATATTTAGATCAAGAAAAAGGTTGATAAGACCACCAAATAGTAATTTTTAGGAAAATAAAAATCTTCATAAATACGGCACATTGGCTCTTATGCATAAAAACTGAGCAAATACTCAGTCTCAATTTTTATATAGAAAACCCGAGTTTTATCTCACCCAAATTGAGATTGAGCTCCAGTTTTCTTTATAAATTAAGATTGAGCATTTGCTCAGTTTTTATGCATAAGAGCCATTGTCTCCAATTTGGCCAACTAAGAATACAGATTTGTTCGCGACATGAAGGTTATTTCGAAACTAATGAAAATGGCTACGCAGAGCGTTTTGTGACTGTCTATTGGATTTTTCGAGGAAATAAAACAACTTCAAGTTTACATCTTCTTTGGAAAAGTTTTCCTAGAGAATTTTGTTCGACCCATTGCTCCCAGATACTGACAATTTTTGGGAAAGGTTAATATGACTAATCCATGATGTGATGAATTTTAAATTGTTATGTTTAATTTAATAATACCTATGTTTTGAAGGGCTTACAGTAAAGACTTTATTTCCTTTTTGACCAAAAGCACTCATTCTGCAAACTATCGTTTTTTTATTTTTATAGGAGTAAAATAATTCATAGTTGAGATTATTCCCAAAGAATTTTTGCAAAGCTCAAAACGAGGGAAATTGGTGCGAAAAATTTATATTTTTTAATGTAAATGAGGAGTCTACGCGTTCTGATAACGAATGATGGCAGTAATTAGGAATATTTTACCAGATTGTTCTATTTTTATTATTAATTCTGTTATCAGTTTAAAAGTTTGCTCTTTTGTAATGCCGCAGTAATTTTAAAACTAAATTTTAAGCAAATCAGAATAAAAAGACACTAATACATTATCAATAAAACTCTTTATTTATTTACAATGTATAAGTTGATTAAAAACTTTTTTTGAGGGAAAATATCAAAAAAATTGTGCGTATTTTATTTGTGTCATTTAATTCTCTTCCTTTCAATTTATTACTTATATTTAAAATAAATAATGATATATAAAAAAAACATGTAGGCTTATTTAAGGCTTCCTTTTTATATTGCAAAATTCAACCCCATAGAAAGGATTTATATGATTCAATACTTTGAGTTGATAAAATGTTTATGTACAAAAGAAATATTTTGATTTAGTTCTAATTTTGAATATCAAAAATTATTTACAATGTATAAAATGGTTTTGTACGTGTTAAGTTTCAATGTTAATTCTTAGTAATTATTTATGATTATAGATGCTTTTTTTTTTGTACGAAAAAAAGAAGACAAGAAGTAATCAAACTCCTACTAATTCACCCTGTTAGTTTTCATTTAATAAATTCAGCATTATTTCCCGTCTTTTAGTGGCAATGAAAAAAGCAATTGTTTTGCAAATGCTGCCAAAGTTATTTGTACAGATTCTGATGTTTATAGACATCTTAATTTATTTATAGTTTCCCACACAATACTTATGTCATGCGTGAATTTATTGTTTTCGCTTGAGAAATTTGGTACAAAGAATGAGCTATGTATGTAGATCAGATAACCTAAATTTTATAAGAACTAAGAAAAGGTTTTTCAGGATAATTAATCGATAATTTTATGATTTTATTCATTACAAGTGAAGGAATAACTGATTGAATTAAATTACATATGTATTAATTAACGAGGAGACTTACTCTTTGTACATCTCTCTTAACAAGTTCCCGTCGTCGAGGTATATGATTTATTGCTTGGCATTATGTGATAGTTAAGGTGAATCATATTCACCTATGAAAAATATTTTTATTTTTGTTTTTCCTCTTAGCATGAAGTTTCTCGGTTTATATTTTACCCGATTTGTAACATTAAAGTAATGATTTAAGAATTGTCTAAAACCTTCATTGTTTTTCTGAGTAGTTGATTATAAAAATTGAGTTAATTGTATAACGTCATTGAATTAACATTTCCTAGTTAATCTATATACATAGTAAATGTAAATTTACCAAATATCGATTTTTACTATAAATTCGACACAAATTCGACACTATTAAAATTTTTTGAATACTCATAAACTCCAATTAAGAATGATTGCCTTATTTAGGTACTTGAAACTATACACATTTACGTAACTACCGTGTTTATTTTATATATAAATGAATTTTAAAGATGTCAGTTTTGAATAATTGAATGAAACAATTTGGATCAATTGAATTTGTATCTTCCAATTTTTCCAAGTTTCCGCAAGGATTAATTTATTATATTGAATTAAAAATAGCTTCGCAAAATATACACGATTTTATATTTATGGTAAACTCTGAATGTTTCAGATCATAAAATATTATCAAAAAAGTACCGATTAAGTTTGTCTTCACTTAATGTTTATATTAAGATCGTATTACGATCTATTCATTCTAAAATTGAATTAAATAAACGATCGTTCCACGTTTACCTAAATGAAAAAGAAAAGTAAATTCTTATTTATGACGTAGGCTAATTTCCCGAATAAACGCAACTTTGGGAAAATATTGCCAACAAATATCATTTAACAATGCAGCAAAACACTTGTTGATAAAAATAGCCACGCTGAAGCAATAAAACGAGAAATGTCTTGGAGAATACGTAAGATCCATGTATTATGAAAATCAAGGAGACTATTTTTGATATGAGTTTCTTTTTTCGAAAAGTTTGCGATCGGATAAAAATAGATGACCGTTCATTACACCGCTGAGTGTTAGTACAAAATTCGTATTGCGGCTATTGTATATGTAATTAAAGGAATTTATTATATCTAAAGACCAAAGAGGATTTAATTTAATAATCGCATGCTGTGGTACCTACTTCACAAAATGTTTAATATAATATAGCAAATGCATATTTAGGACTAATTATAAATTATGAATGAAATTTTTTAAATTTCTAAACATTGACCTAGTTGTGTCTTCCTTTAATCTTGATGAATGTCAAAACTTAAATAAAAACTTAATGCTCATATTTAAGAAATAAAAGATGTTATCTGTCATGGAATTAGAAGAAGGCAGATATTATGAGCGATTTATTACTTGAATAGTTTATGTGTCTACATTATATATAGATAATGGCGAAAATGTCATGATTTACACTTATCTTTTATTGCGCACTGAAATATAATTTAGCTTTAAAATAAGCACTGAAAAATAAGAGACTCTTGCATGTAACAAAGGTCATTCAAGTCTGTACATAAATTATTACCGTTTAGGTCTTTCGTTATATCATGTAGGTCTCAAATAAAAGAAATATAATATTATTATTTTGGATATATAATATGTTTCATTATAAAAGTAATATCATTTTTCGTCATATGTTTTCAACTGGTTTTCTGTTGCACCTTAACTTAGATATACAATGGAAGGCACTCATATCGACATCTTTAGTAATTATATAGAATTTATTTAGAAGCTATACAATTTGTAATGGGTTCATAACAGCAATGCTCGTAATCAGTACACTATGTTAAGGAACATAGAATAAGGATTTTGAATGAGTTTCATTTTCTGGTGAATACAAATTAATGAATGACAAAAATTCAGGGGAAATTTTTTTCCATTGGTTTTAAATATTGTCATATAATTAATAGAAGCTAATAATATTTAAAAATTTTGAATTTTCAAAAAAAAATTTTTTTAAATAACCAGAGTATGATAAAATAAAAATATCAAATATCTTTAGCTCCATAACGAATTTAAAGATTATTAATTTCATAGTATTTTGTTGTGGACAATAAAATATAAAACATTTATCAATTTTTCTCTAAATCTTGGTTAAAAAGTATTTCGTTAAATAAGGTTTCAAAAAGTTATAATGCGAAAGTTAATTCAATCTTAGCTACATTTAGCAATATTTCCTTAATTTGCGATAGACATATTTCATATCGAAATTTTCAGGTTGATATATTCCAAACATTCGAGTGCAATATTAATTACTATGCAGTTTTATTAGGGAATTTCAATGAATCGTTTGGGCTACAAAGAAACCAAATTAATCGAAATAGTACGCCAATCGTCAACTTCCGCTAGACTGGCTCAGCTAGCAGTTTGAAAAGTGAAAAATGATTTAGTCTGTCGGCCAAGTTCACTGGTCCTCTGTGTCCGAATTTTAATTGTTTTGATAAATTCAATGAATTAGGGGGACACACGAAGAACTTGCGGTAGTAACAGGAATAATATATTTCTTTAAATTCATTGTGACAGTTTTGACAAAAAACCTTAAGCGCCAGAAAACGTGGTAAGGATTTTCTGCGCTTTCCAACCATCCCCAGGCGTTTTTTAATATACCCAGTCAGATATTTCTTCTCACTTTAGTACAAATATATGAAAGTGTCTGTGCTTTCTACAGAAATAGAACCAAACATTTCAATAGCAATAGTTTCTGCTCGGGGATAGACCCTTGCCAAAATTGTTCTGAGTTCTAATACTATGTACGCACACCCGAGCATAATTTCAAACTTAATTCGTAATGCAGACAATCCCAGCACAGCTATTGGGTGATTCAACTTTCAGAGATGTGTTTAGTGCGCCTGTCTTGATGACATCAGTGTCGCGCTGAGAAATAGTATTTATATAGAAAATTTTTCGAATATCTTCATAACAGGGAAGTAGGATCGGTGAAGAGTGTTATAATGGCCCGTGTAGTTCAATGAATTTATTGTTTGATGCTATTATTTAATAATTCATTCATATTTTGGACTGTAATTAATGGTAAGCTTACGTTCAATTTTTTTATGTAACCTCCTCGATATATTTAGAAGGAAGCTTAGTTTGCTGTTTTGGCTGAAACGTAAATTTTTGAGGCATACACGTGGTTTCAATGTATTTGAAGACTGATTGATAGGATGTACCTTAAATGTTAAGTGATGAATGAGATAACATTTGATTTTAAGTCTACAAATAAAATATTATTTCTACAAGACTGGAATTATACCAGTCATATTTTTATGTTATTTGTGGTTGTAAATTTTAATTTTTAAATTTGCTTTAAACATCTTTTGTATGTATTTTTAAATCTATTTAATCATTGAGCAGTGAAAAATTAGAATTGTTTATTAATCTTTGCCAAAATTATATTTTTTCATAAATCTGCTGACTTGTGAATTAAATGACAGTGTTGTTAACTTTTTGATTCTTCTTTTACAGATCACAATTATATATGTATATAATTATTACCTTAAAAATAAAGATTTTTTTTGAGGGATAATAATTTTAGGATTTAGATGAGTGATTCAGAAAAAAAAACAAATTTAAGCTTAACTTGTCGAAAGCTAGAGCTGAAAGGTATAATATCGAACTGAATAAAACACACAAGTTTGGTTTGTTAGGAAATGGAAATGACCAAATTGTGTTCACCTTGTTCAATAGTACCTACCAAGATCATAAGCCATGGCCTTTTCAAATTTAATCGGTACTTTGTGATTAAGGAAAAACTGATTCTGATATTTTACTCTACATATCTTATTTACGTACGCTTTCAATTCCAAATTAGTTTGATAAGTTAGGAAATGAATAAATGTTGAAATCGTATTTCATTTCCAGCTCACGGAAAATATCTCTTAGGCTTTTTTCAGAAAAGATGGAAGTATACGTTTAAATAACATCAACTTTTCTAATTGCATAATTTTAGATATCAACAACATTGAAATTGTCGTTTCTAGGTATTTTTTGTAATAATATCAACTTAATGTAGAGTTAAGTTTAGCTTATTTTCTGGATTTCCTAACTTTTGCTTTACACGATTTTCATTTATAAAAATAAAAATTTCTTTAGAATCTTAATAAATAATAAATGGATGTCTATGATAAGTTGACAAAACTCCAAAATTTTAAGTTAGTTAATTGCATTTTTGGTTAAAAGAAATTTTAAAGTAGTTTATAGGTTTTACTTTGTTATTTTAAAAATGTTTAAGTACTTTTCTATGATCTACTTCATTTAGTTTTTTATCTATCTCTCTTAAATTATAAAGTAGCTATTAACAAAATATGGATAATACAATACAATTTTTATGACACTGACACACAAGATTGTAATTAAAACGATGTATATTATATCGTGCTAAAACGAGATTTTCTTCATCGAATATTTCTAAATTCATATCAAAACAAATATGTCTTTAAAACATCAAAACTTTAGATCTGTAAACAGAGTCATGTGGTTCGTTTTTGCTTATTAGCTAAAAGTAAAAAGGCGCCATTAAAAATATTCATATTTTGTACTGAAAACACCTAATAAGAAAATTGTTATACTGAATATAAAACAGTTCTTGGTGCTCGAAAACGGTTATACTACATATGAAATTTTGTTATCATTGTATTATTAGCAAAGGTCTAGGTGATTTCAGTTCGCCCACCCACTTTGCGTTCTAAATTTATGGCCCTGCCGACCACTTGTTTTTAATATTGAATGCTCATAAGTCAAATATGCTGGCATTTTCCGCACTTAATCACATCGGAATCCGCTAAATGTATTTCCATGTGTCTAATATGTCGATATAAAAGTTTAAGTTATGAAATATAAGCAATTTGGATAACGGAGAGAAAACTAATAAAAATTGATTAAACTTGAAACTTTTCGAAAAAACATTGCAGGGTCTCAAAAGATTTGTAAGAACTATAAAATTAGCAATAGACGAGACTTTAGTACCTATTTAAGAGTGTTAATAAGAAGCTGAGTAATAGTTGAGAAGAAAATACTTGTGTCTAAGATAAATTATTGGGTATTTGGTTTTTCGTTAAATCCTCATTTCTTTAAAGTTTTGCTTAAATTTTCGTAATAGAGAACTCAGCAGCGCTCCTTCAAATAAAACTCGTGAAATAGACGCTCAGTGAGATTACAAATATGCAAATAGTGTGGCGGTGGTTACTAAAAATAAAACGACAATTTTTTACTTCTCTTTTTTTCGAATTTCTGCCGAACAATTGCGGGTAGTAATCTTATCGGTAGCTCATTTATTGACGGGGTGTAGAAGACATTTAGCTTTTATTAGGTGTCATAAATTGTCTTGAGTGGGAGTGTTCGGAGATTTTTAAAATTGTGCCTTTTTCAAGGGCTCCTTTGTGAATGGAAAATACTCTGGGCGGAAGGAAATTTTTGAAATTTTCCTAAAATATATATGGTACAGGCAACTCGCACCAGAATAGAAATTGACTCAATTTAAAAAAAAAATATATTTTTTTTCTCATTTTTCTCCTGGCAATTCTTCTCTCATTTTGCCATATCTTTGATATTTTCCCCCAAAAATAAAGTCCCACCGCACACCTTTGGGTTTTGTATTATTTTCAGATATAATTCGTTAATTTGCGGGAGTAGGCAGTGCCGACCAACGGCAGCAGTGCGAATAAACAAAAATTTTTCTTTGACATCCTTTTGCACGAGCTGCACCCCTTCCTAGATCAAATTGGAGCGACTGCGATGCGCCGAATATTTTATTCGGCGAAACGTTCTATGGCGCGTGTTGCCAATGCCTGCATAGTCACTATTTTTAACAATATCTGAATTTTCTTAAGGATTTTCTGCGAAACGCCTGCACTAGACTGTGAACAATTCTGTCCGGAAATATTTAATCATCGCTGACCGCTCTGATCGCGGCGATCATGCTCTCAAATCGAGTAGATCTGTAACCAGATCTGGTACGCGAAGATAGATTCGCGCTTTAAAAAAATAAAAAATAAAATAAAATTTAAAAAAAATCTCTGAAGGTTCGAAATAAATTATTCACCTCAAATTTGGGAAAATATTCTTTCGGCAGTTATATAATAATAGAACAACAATAAAAGACGATTCAAAGTGAGGAACACATTCTCAAATCGTGTGCAAATAAATCACATTGGAGAGCTTTGGAAATAGAACTCACGTATTATCACACATGCCTCACGCACTGGTCCACACACACGCACACACACGTACGAGCACACCAACACAAGTGAATGGACTAGATAAAAAACGATATTGGCACCACGTCTCAAGACGGCTCCTCTGAAAGGAATGGCGTGATCGTGATCACTTACACCAAAAAACTGCTACGTAATCCTTTTCATGTAAGATTTTCTCCAATTGTTTGGCGTTCACTTCCTCGATTACAGCTTCGTGGCCAGGGGACGATGACCCCGCGCCTCCCTGTTGTGATCCTTTCTTTGCACAGTCGACATATCCGGGAAAACTAAGTGCTAAAATCGAGCACACTAGCAAAGTTATCACTTTAATTCGCGAAAAAGTCATTTCGTTTTTTTGAAACTGTTTTCCGCGGACTTTATCCCTAAGTTCCGCTCTTTTCAGAGGTCCGCTCGTAACTGACGGATTGGCGTTTTTAACATTTTATCGAATTAAAATTAAATCAACGAATTCGTTTTTCGTCGCTCAGGCATTCTCCTCAGGATCGGCTAGCACCAACTTGTTGATATATTGCCCGATCGTAGCGAGATCGGACTCTCTCGGGACCAAAATAGATCGGTTTCGGGAAAATTTGGAAAAATTGGGAAATCTTACCTCTCTCGGGAGCTGCTCCCTGAAGTTGGATGAATACTGAAATCAAAATGCCCACGTGAGGTTCAGGGATGAGTTCGACACCCAACCAAAACATTTACATATTTCAAAAGATCTTGGAGTGCTCAGCGGCAAGCCTTAATTAAATCTTACAAACGACTCAAAAGTCGTAAAGCAGAATATTTTATAGAACCACTGGATAATTAAATTTGGATTGTTGGTTGAAATCCACTTTCATAATGTGAACATCCACTTTATGGGTTAGACATAAAAATTATTGAACTTTTAAATATTTTTTCATTCAGAGAACGATATGCAAAAATAACTTACACTACTGCTATATGCATTTTATTAATGATAGTAAATTGATTTTCTATATATATGTATGGAGGTAAGAAAAAGTTTTTTTTTTCCGAAAAAAAAGGAAAAATTTCGGAGACGAAAAATAAGTTTTATTTTACCTACAACAACAACAACAACTGTGCCGTAGTAAAATACTTTACGCTAAATTATATCATACCTTTGAGATAGTTCGTGAATTACGAATTACTAAATAACTACACGTGAATACAAACCGAACAAACAAACGTAATGGCATGTGTTTTCAGCATTAAACATTTGGTAATACGAATAAGCATTAATCAAATACGAAATAAGTACCTAGGTATCTTTCGTTCAAAGACAACTGTTTGAATTTGTTTATTATGGCAGTAAAGTTAAATTACGTAAAAACTCCGGAAGTGTAAAAAATGTCTAATTACATGAACATAAATTTCAAAAGCTGAGTTTGAAAATTTTATCAACTAAGTATCTAATGGACGATTTCGATTTCTACATTACTCGTAATTAGCATTCCCAAAAACCCCTTAATAGCATTTTCCAACTTTTGAATTCTGCAATTCTTGACCGCCATTTTGGAACCCATGCACATAAAAAGCAGCCTATATGTTAAGTTGGAATAGGTAGTATGTACCTTCAATAAAAAATATATATATATATATCGGACCAAGCGTACAGGCGTGGTTGACAGATAAACATCTTCACATATTTTCACTGTTAAGATGTAAAATTAACTAAACAACAAAAAACCAGATGAAAAACTCAGCCTTTATACAATTTAATTTCACTTCTTTCGATTCAGCAAATCTCTTGAGTTGTATAGCCTTTCATTCAGTTGAGTCTTTAAATGCATTGTAGTTTTTTTTTTACTTTAGTCCATATGTAAAAATATTTTGGGAACAATTGACTATTTTTAGCAGACTACTTTTTTTAAATCTTTTTACCAAAAGTTACAATCTGACATAGATATACTATTAGTAAACAAACATAATGCCGCATGCAGGCCATAAAGATCCTCTTTTACAAATTTCGTGCTTTTTTAACCTTTTTCGAGAGCTTCTTGAACTCTGTTGTAAATATTTATTAAAGAGTACAAAAAAGCAAAATATTTGCTGAAATATTAAAAAAATGTTCGCAGTATCTTTAAATTTTTCCAGCATCTTATCAAGTACACAGACACATGCCGGTGTGATTTGATTTCCCAATCGGGTGAGGAAAATTGCTTTGATCTTAAAGGCGGTAAACCTTTATAAAGGAGTCAGTTACGTAAATAAATGAGTGTCAGCAATCAGCCGCTTCAGTAATTTTTTAGAATTTGGTCCATATTTAGTAATCTGATTAAACATTGCCAGATGCCTCAGACAGACTCGTTGAGAGCAAGTGATAAGAGTTTTTCTAGTGATGAAATGGAAGTAAGATAGAACTAGTTAAGACGAAGGTAGTAAAGTCGTACAGAGGCGCAACATGAGACTTTCTTATGCCTCCATTCATATAACGATCCAGGTGATATCGTCGTAAGGCTTCTTTGGAGCCCTGGCTTCAAACAGCGCACTCAGTCTGAGGCTAGAGTTGGATGAAGAGTCACTCACTCATTAGCTTTGCCTGAAGTGCAGTTGGGTTCTTAATTTAATTAAGTGAAAAGTGCGGCGTTAGTTTAACCCTTTTAGTGGATAATTTATGTAAAGTGCCTAAAATTAAGAGGAATAATGGATACTGCGATATCACAGGATTTTGTCAATGGCAAAAATGAAAAGCTACTAAAAATTGCGGTTATTGGAGGTGGTTTGGTATGTTCGTAATAAAATAAATTATGAGAAAATAACGATGATATAAAATCTACATTTTTATTTTCTTTTACTAATTTTTATATTAAATATTTCTAGATTAAGAATTTGTAATATATTTTAACCGTTCTATACGTTTTAATTTTCATTAGATAGTGTAAATACAATAATAATATTAATTAAGTTTTAGGCATATCGTACAATAATAATAGAAAAGATTTTCATTTTCTAACATCAAATTTAAAAAACGATATTTATTTTCCTTGTATTGCTTTAATATATAAAATAAAATTGAATTGAATTGAATAGAAAAATTTCTCCTTCAAGTAATATGATACTTGCAACTTGAGTAATCAGACTATTTTTTTTCTGCAATTCTACTGTATTGAACTCATTTACCGTAGTGCTGTTGGTGGTTAAGTTTAAAGTTACGGAGCTGCTGTGGAGATATATAAAAAACTGTTTACTGCGGTCTCATTGTAAATATAAGAAGTAGACTAACTACGTTTTATATGAAAATCTTCTTGGTGGATATTTATTTTTGGTTCTTCAAGGAATATTTATAGTTGTCTTTCTTGTGACAGACATGTGGTAGGTATAAGTTTATTGTACTACTTATTTTTTACGAAAATATGTTGAAAGCTCCACGTTTTGTAGTTGCATAAGCTAATGAAAAGTGAATATAAGTTATCTATTTAAAACGTAATTATCTAATTATTCTATTATTTATATTATTCTAAAGCTTAGCATATGTGCATGGATATTATGATAGCGTTTTACCTCATGCAAATATTTATTATTTTATCTGCAATAAATCTCGTCTGAATTATTTCAAAAACAAATTAACCACAAAGATAGAATTGGTAAAATAAAAAAAACATAGTGATTAACATAACTCTTTCGTTATAAAACATAAACTGTACTATGAATTCCTTCTACTTTTTATAAATACCTTTTAACGGAATTCAAAAACCTTACTATGTTTTAGGTTGGGTCTTTAGCAGCACTACATTTAGGAAGAAAAGGTCATGAAATACATCTTTATGAATATCGAGAAGGTAATTTTATTAAATACCTAGAAATACTTAAAATGATTGATTTTTTCTTCTTCATATTAGATATTCGAAAATGTGAGCTGGTTCAAGGCAGAAGTATTAATTTAGCATTATCAATTCGGGGAAGAGCAGCCTTAGCTGAAGTTGGTCTCGAAGAACGATTGCTGCAACATGGAATACCGATGAAAGGAAGGATGTTACACGATTTCAGTGGCAAAATGACTTTTGTGCCATATGATGCTGCTCGAAAAGAGGTATGCATTTATTGAATTGATTTTTGCCATTGATTTTAATTATGTGATAATTTACATATAATTAGTGCATCTACTCTGTGGGCAGAAAACATCTCAATGAAGTTCTTTTAACAGGTATAATTATTTAAAATATTTTGAATTCAAGCTCTCTTATACTCTTAATAATTATGCTCAAAATTAAATAAAAATTAGTGCCTTATTTCATAAATCTGGAATATCGGAAGTTCTTAACAAATAGGAGCAATGACCTTTTCCTCAGAAGAAATAGTTCTGAAATAATTCCTGAATACAATGATAGAAAAATGTTGAAAATTTTAAAGTATTAATTTAAATTTATTTACATATTTGAAAAAATAAGATCATAAGCTTTGCTTGACTTTCATAAACTTTTCGTTTTCGGTTATTTTTTCTTAATTTCAATTAAATTTTAGAAGAAACTCAGTCAGAGTATAGTCGTTTTCTTGGTGAACAGCAGTAGAAATCTAGAAAAATACTACATACTATCTAGAAATGCTTACACAGTGAAAAGCATGCTAATAATTGCTAGACTCTGTTTAGAGCCATGTTATCAGTACATTTAATTTCTTAGACAAAGTGAGATTGATTGGGTTAATACTGTAATAACAATTTGATTTGAAAGATTAGAAAATATTATCGCATATATTTTATTACATCCGAGAGCAATAAAAAGTAGAATTTCCCCTGAATAAACTAATTGCCTTATTATGATATCTCATTATAAAATAGTGTACCACATACAAATAATATTATATTTTACAAGTGGATGGTGGATTTATTAGTAATCAGGGATTCTATTTATAAATTTTGTTATTAAATTACTTCCACGATAGAAACAATTCTTTAATAAAGTACGAGCCTGTGTTTTTAAAATCCAACAAAATAGTTTACATATTTTCTAAGTACTTAATAACATAACCTATAAACAAAACACTAAATGTGCACCAGAAATAGTGAATTAAATAAATATTACTTAATTCTAGAAACTGAAAGATATCCAAATATTCATCGTCATTTCAACCACAAGTTAATAAAAGCGGATTTTGACGAAAATTGTCTACAATTCTTAAAGTGAACTGGTAATTACGTTTCTTACTTCTCGTAATTTAATTAATGCCCTTTTAGTCCAATAACAAATGAACAAAGTGAAGCCAATGCGGATTTAATAGTCGGATGCGATGGAGCTTTTAGCGCAGTAAGACGTCATATGCTTCACAGACCTGGATTTAATTTTAGTCAAACTTATATAGAGCATGGATATCTAGAATTGTGTATTCCAGTAAAGAATGGAGAGGTTAACTTTCAATAGTTTTTGTTTATCCTGATGAGATAATATTTATTTTCCTACTTAGCAATTTGCTATGCCTGAAAACTATCTTCATATTTGGCCTCGGGGAAAATTTATGATGATTGCGCTACCAAATCAGGTATAGTTTTAAGAATTTGATGATGATGATAAACGCATTTCAATTTCACTTTATTTCTTTACTTGAAAAATATTATTTCGATTTTAGGATAAAACATGGACAGTGACACTATTTATGCCTTTTAACAATTTCAACAAAATCAAAACGTCTGAAGATTTACAGAAGTTTTTTGAAGAATACTTTCCTGATGCCATATCACTCATTGGAGAAGACAAACTCAACAAGGACTTTTTTAAAACAAAACCACAGCATTTAGTTTCTGTTAAAGTAAGACTGAATGGATTGAACATAAAATTTAGATTGTATTAAATTATTTATTTTAGTGTAACCCTTATCACATTGGTTCTAAAGTTCTACTGCTTGGAGATGCTGCCCACGCTATGGTACCATTTTATGGACAAGGAATGAATGCTGGTTTTGAGGATTGTTCGATCCTTTCGGATATTCTTAAAAGAAAAGGAAACAATATTCAAGCAGCTCTGGAAGAATTCAGTGAAATAAGATGGGAGCATGCTCATGCTATTTGCGATCTTGCAATGTATAACTATGTTGAGGTACGATAAAAAAAATTATTTTAAACAAAAATATTCGGTTTAAGCCTTCTCTCATTCCCTTTAAAATTTGGCTTTCAGTTAAAGAAACATTGCCCAGGATTTTTGGAACATTTCTGAAATTAAGTTCATACTCGACTAAGTGAATATTCTTGTTAGGATATAACACAACAAGCTTTTAGCAAAGTTCAATTTCTATCCCTAAGGATAAAGAGTGCATATGTAAATTACTTACACTTGAAAAATTAATGTATTTTTCTCATGTTAACTGAAATTGGAGTACACTGACTGCTATTTTTAAATCTCCTGTCAAATATACTCCAAACTTTTGCATTTGCATGAATCAAATTAAATTGCTCCAGAGTATCGATCCACTCCCTTTTTAACATAATAAACCCTAAAAAGTAATTTATGTGCTTTTGCTTCCAGATGCGAGATCTTGTGACAAAGAAGTCCTTCAGGATTCGAAAAGCATTTGATGACTTCCTCTTTAGATTGATGCCTGGAGATACGTGGGTGCCTCTTTATAACTCAGTGTCGTTTTCTCGTATGCCCTATAAGCAATGCATTGAAAATCGGAAATGGCAAGATAATGTGAGTGCTTTTCAGTTCTTAAATTCATATTTCATTGTATGAAACGAAAATTTCTTTTTCAGATACTAAAACAGACTTTTATTGTAACACTCACTGCAATAGTCGCTGGAGTTTTGGCTTGCCTTAGTGGTGGTTGGTTATAAAATTTACAATGAATATAAAAAGGATTTTGTTCAATATTTTATTTTTATTTTCATCTATATTATATTTATCAAAGTAGTAGAGGCTAAAGGAAATATGCACAATAATTAAGAAGCAAATCAATGTATGTATGTATGGCATTTTTAGCGTCTTTTCTAATGTACTCGTATTTACTTACTTACTTACTTAATGTGTTCTATTGCATTATCTAAAATTAGACATGTACAATTAAACCGATTGCGTTTATGAAATCCAAAATTGGTTTTTTAATTTTTCTCAAAAAAATTAATTTATTTTGTTCAGATGGAGCGATGAATAAGTATAACTAAACATTTATTTAAATGATTAAAGATTGAAAATTAATATTCACCTACTTTATTGGTGCTTAGATCGTACAATTTGTACTTTATGAGTCTGCCCTTTTGTCGTTTTATTCGAAATAAATAATTTAGTGAAAATGCTTCATTTAATTATTCTAATGACCTAGTGGCATGTGTTACCAGAATTTCGGAAGACATTTGTTTGGAAGTTTGTGTAGTTATATAGAAAACAAAACATACATTAAATAACATAACTCTATAATCAAAACTATGTTTTAAAATAATGTATTTCTTGCTCGGTATTATAGCCGATATTACTAAAAGACTGGCACATGATTGCCTCAATTAATATAATTTAATAGTGACAACACATGCTAAAATGAATACTCCGTGTAATTAATAACACGTTTCCCTACCACTGTAAATGTGCAATCAATGTATGATCAAAATTCAATTAATCTGGCTTAATAACATACCAATTGCAATTTCCAATTTCTTCGAGAAAGCTGTTAGATAATCCTTTATGAAATGTTTTGTCTTAATTACATATCCATCGTCTAGGGACATCAAGGAACAATCAATTAGTCACATATCAAATAAATACAAGAAATCGGAGACAAAAGATTTAGTTGAATTTCTCATGTTGGGCTTTAAAGATGAAATCTCAATTTTGTGCTTCACATATTGCTTACATCTTCTTAATAACTTCCGTGTGTCATGTTACCTCAGTTCAATCGAAGCTGAATGACTTTTCCATTCTTAATCCTCAAAATGAGTTTCTTTCATTATCTACAAAGTGTTTGAACAAAATTATTACCGACGAGGAAATTCCAAGGGCAATTGTTATAACCAAAAATAAATATGTGAAAGAATTCGATTTTATACCATTTATTGTGGGTGAGGGTGTCTTTGGAAAAAGGTTGTTCGTGGACATAAAATTGTAATAAACCTAAGTCTTCTTGATGGGTTTGAAGGTAAAACAAAATCCTCTTTTACTTCAGCAAAAGTCTCAGACCGGATTTTATAACCGCTAAGATGACATCGTATTTCCTTTTTGTTGGACATGACCGAGAAGTGGAAGATTATATAAATCATTTAAAGACGCAAAAGTTTTTAAATCTGAGAAATTATTTCATTGTCATACCTGTGCATAATACAACAAAACTGTAAGTAACAAATTTTATAATAAATAAAATAATTGCAACTTTGAAATTGATGACTTGCTCTTTAAACCTATTACGAATTGCGCCAAAAATGCGTAACGTTCGAAATTTATAAAAGTTATGTGTTCTATTATTTTAAAAGTGCAAAGAATCCTATCCACCGCAAGGCTGCTGGTGTTTTCTATGTCTTTTGAAGTTAAGATTTCTTAAGTTACAATTATTTTTTTTAAAGTCTGTCCTCTTTTAAGCACGACAATATTACATTTTTAAGATTATGCCTTGATTTTACAGAAACTATAGAGCAATTGGAAAAATACTGATTGAAAATCGTGTTCTGTATTCGATTGTTTTTAAGGCGATTTCTGAAGGTTTTCGGATTATATCTAATTTCCCATATAGAAATCATATGTGCGATAAATACTCTCCTCGGAATGACGAAACACTGGCGTTTTGCTATCTCAACGGAAGTTTAGATTATGTTTATAAACCAAATTCATATAACTATTATTCTGAAAATAAAGATAGCAAAGTTTTTCCTCCAAAAATTCCATTTGACCTTCAAGGATGTCCAATGAGAATTGTTACTGGTCTTTGGCCTCCAAACGTTATACATGTTAGAAGGCGATTTTATCCAGGAATTGAAGTATCCGATTTTTTCGAAAGTATTTCATATAATTTAAACCAATGTTTTTTATAGATAGAATTTATGAATATGGTTGCAAAACATTTAAATTTTACTCCAATCTATTTAAACGTCGACGATACTGTAGGCACGGTAACGTCTAATGGATCCTGGACAGGATTTATGGGATATCTCCAGGTGAATATTTAAAATATATTCTACATGATTTATTTGCTATACTCATTCAAATTTTATCACTTAAGCGCGACGATGCCGACTTTGCAATTGGATCAATTCATACTGACGGAAATCGACGATTTATATTTGAAGAAAGCAACTGGTTTTTAAATAATTACATTCAGTTCATTGTGCCAGATGTACGAAGATCTAAAAATTCTGAATTTTTAGCTTACCTTTTTATGGTACATCCATGAAATTATTTGTTGAAAAAATTAAATATTAAAATGTTTTCTAGGACTCCTCAGCATTAACAAAAGCAGCTTTTATCGTAACATTTTATTTAACAGCCCTTAGCCTCTTATCACTATCTAAAAAGAGAAGAACTACTGAACATAAAGAATACAGAAAATTTGGTCTGATTCATTTAACATTAATTCAGGTTTTTCTGAGTAATTAAAATGATATTAAAAAAGATAGAGATTAAATAAACTGATTTGTAGTACAACCTTTGCGGAGTCCTCCCAAGACAGTTCAAGCAAGATGGATAATCGGATGTTGGGCTATTTTTTGCACTGTTATCATATTTTCTTTGCAGACAACTACAACTTCATACTTAACAGCACCGAAAAGTCAAAAACCAATTAATTCTCTAAAGGAAGTTCTTGACCTCGGTCTGCAAGTTACTTATGAAAAATAGTAAGTAAAATTATTCGAAATTTTCAGGCATTGTATTTTTGCTGTGTATTTTAGTTATGACTTCATTTTGGAAGATTTTGAATATGGGGAGGAAATTATAAAGCGTAATAGAAATCTCCCCATCATAAAAAGTTTGGAACTAGTAGCAAAAGGAAAAGCAGTAACTTTGGCTGACAGACTAAGAACTATCTATGTTACTCAGCAATGGTTGCGCGAAGATGGTAGTATTCCTATTTGGATAATTGAAAAACAGTCAAAATTTTTGTAAGTTACCATATGTATTAAATTTTTAGTTAATTTTACAAACTAGAGGTTTAAACATTTCTTTGATATTTCTACTACTACTATTTTGTAAAACAGTTACTATGTTACTATCGTAATGACAAAAGGCCATCCACTTTACAACTACATGGACCAAATGGTTCTACTGGCTGGGTGAAATGATGCCCTCTTTTTATCTTGAATAAAATTATGAAGTACATAATTTTCCATAGGTACAATGGATTTTGGAATTTCATGGTAAATAAGTACATTACCCGCAGAAAAATTCTGTGCCTCATTCGATTGGAGATTGCCTTAAACAACTACCTGAATGGAATCAATAACGCTGTAGCAGTAAGGAAGTATAACGATGCCTTTCATGACGCCTTTCCGCAAAACATTCTTTTTGAAGCTGTTAATAAAATATGTAAGTTTTGTTTTTTCTAGAGACACGATTACACAAATTTTATTACAATGTTTCTACGAGTATATTTTTAGTTTATCCAGCTCCAGTCACAGAGGAAGAATTAGTTACAACGTTTAGTCCAAAAAAGAATTTTTCGAAAATAACATTCTCGAATTTAGGCTCGGTGTTTAAATTCTTGTTGATTGGGCATGCTTTTAGTACTATTGTATTTATCGTTGAACTTGTTTATAATAATTTATTTGAAAAAAATGGGAATAAAATTTCGAGGCGAAGTATTATTGCAAAATTAAAGTCAATCAAGACAGTTAAATAATTTTGTTATTGTGCGTGCAACATTTTGCGGACAGAATTTGAAAAATTATTAAACATACATATATATATGAAAATACATAAGTACAAATCCGCAATACGTAATATGTTTTTTAAATTTTAATCATAAAAGAATAAGTTAATTTTGTAGACATTTTTGAAAATGTACGCTTTTTTTTTCTTGATAAAATAATTGATTAAAAGTTTATGTAATATAAACGAAGTTTCTCAACATTGTGGTGCAGAATCTCTAAATTAAATGCTGACAGAAACCAGAATTATAACTAATAAAAAAATTGGTAAATATACCCACTGTGCACATAATTTAAATCTTAATTTGTAAAAGTTAGCATTGCATTTTCATTCAGAGTCTTCAAAGACTTTCAAACTTAAACATTAAAATAAAAAATGGATTATACAGGTGAAGAAAACGTTGTGAATATAAGGGATAGTGCAAACGTTGGTAACTTTATGGGTAATGCAAATACCAAATATGTTCTCAAAGTGTACGGACTGGCTGTGATTTATTTAATAGTTACATTTGCACAGGTCATTCCTCTTTTATACTTGTAAGTATGCACTGCAGTGGTTTGACTTTTAGTTGATATGATACTTTTTTAATAGCCCAGATATAGTAGCTGAATTAATTGACCAGAGGTACCTCGTGTTCATTATCGTAGTATTTTTCATCATGACCATCATGCTGTTCTTTAACTTTAGAGAAATTCGAATGACATTTCCTTACAACATCGCTATCACTGTTCTCCTAGTATATGCATATTTATTAAATACAGACTTAAGTTTAAGCTTAATTTTTTTTTTCAGCTCGAATCAGCAATTTCTTTGCTAGTTTTTATTGTACTAGCATTTAAAAATTCTGATGTATTGATAGCATTTAGTACAGCAACCGCAATCTGCTTTGGAACAACAATTATTGCAGGAATATTACCAGTAATACCTTATCCGTGAACTGAAATTCTATTTAATAAATATTTAAATTATTTATTTTTATTTCAGTTCGATATTACCCGACGTGTTGTATATCTTTCAATATTCCTCATACTTTTGTTTTTAGTGATTGTCGTAACTCTGCTTACAACAATAATTTTGCAAAGAGCAATTTTAATTCTAATATTTTCTTATGCAGCACTTATCACTGTAATATGCGTAAGCCTTTTTCATTTTTGTTGTTTTAATATTTCTAACAAAAAATTCTTGTAGTTCTTGGTTTTTCACACGCAAGCAATACTTGGTGGAAGATTAGCTGAAATAAGACGGGATGAATACCTTTATTCTTCTATTGTAGTTTATATTGACTTTTTTAGCATTTCGATATTTGTTTTAATTGCTTTGGAACCCTGAAGTATAATGTATGAAAATAAATTGATAGTAAAAATAATCACCTAATTCTGCTATACATTCGTTTTGATTAAAACCATAATTAATATTCCTACGATAGTTAAAAGCTTATTTTTATTTTAAAAATCGGCGTTACAGATACTGATTTGTGTGATAGTTTATCATGTCATGTGCGATGATGTGGTGCTAGCATATTTGAGTCATTTAAGAAGTCATAGATATTTACATAAAGTTTATATGTAATAACAACACTGAAAACGGAAATTCTATAAATCTTCGGCCACAAGTGTATAACATTATTAAGAAAATACAAGAGAAATTATTGTTAGTGTGTTTTTGTAAGTAAAAGATTAATACAAATAAAAATTTGACCAGTTATTGATAGGTTTAATATAAAATGTTTTTTTCATCATACATATCGTAAAACCATAGATAGGTGTTTCTAGATATCCAATTTTTATTTTATCTTTGGTGTTGGTATGTGAATTTTGAGAAAGATAATCAATCTTAGTGTTAAGATTACACTGTTTTCCGTGTTTTTAAAATGCATAAATAAAATAGAATCTGTTTCTATCAAAAACATAAATTAGAAATTTGAGTGATCAAAATTTATTTATTCCTTCAGTCCCTTAAAAATATTATAAATTAAAAATTCAAATTAAATCAAATTTTGCAATTATTTTTTCCGGGTTATTTTAAAAATTATCAAAAATTAATTCAATATTGAGACGAAAGTACGACCAAGGAAAACTGAAGTAATCGAAATTCAATTCGCATCCAATCCTGCTCAAAGTCGACTGATCTCTTTTAAGAAATATCATCTTGCATGTAGTAAGTATATTTTTAAATAATTTTGCCAATGTTTTAAAAATTGCAGTGTATTATTGACGTCCATTTCGTAAGTGGGTAGAGGAGTTAATAAATGTGCTTCACGAGTTCGTGGGTGTTTCCACGTGTGTCTGTTAATCAATTTATGAAACCATGAAAAAATAAGGAAACCTACAAAAGGGCGCCAGAATCTAAAAAATTAAAACTGCATGTGCAAGGCGTAGTCCGGTGCATCTGGCTGCATTAGCAACAATCGTCGGCTATTAAGCAATTTCGGTTAGATAACACTGAGTCGGGTGCGTTCTCAGCGTCTGGCAAGAGGTGTCGAGTTTTTTCTATTTTTATTCGGTGAAAGTGCCATTTTGGCAGAGATGCGGTCGCATATCTGAAGATCATGAGCAGCTCGCCACAACGCGGTTAACTCTGCTGGGTGCATAATTAGCAACGCAGAGTAGGCATAAAACAGGGGCAGGGGAAAGAACACCCCAAAAACTTTATGCACTCTACAAACGATCTACAGTGGTGTCGAATGAAGGAAGGGGCAACTCTAAAATATACTATGAGCTATGGCCATAATAGTTCAAAACATATTTAAACATAATGATATAATATTTTTTAAATCTGTATCAGATATAATATCGAACGTTGCGAAAAAAACCTTAAAATTGGATAATAAAATTGCTAGGAAACGATGCTTGTAAAATATGTTTGAAGAATCGATACATCCACCTATAACTAGTAATTATGCATAGGAATTCGCCAGTAAATTTGTACAGTATATTTTCAGAAGAATATACAGTAGTGTGCAAATTAATTGGATTAAAAAATAATTTTTATATGGAAAAGATCTGGTGTTTTGTAGAATTATGTTTAGAGTGTTGTTTTTCGGTAAAAGGAATAGGCCCCCTTTACGAAATCAATTTAAAAATGCGATCAAATAATGTTACCTTATGTGGAATGGGAAATGCCGCTTCGATTGATGTTTAAACAGGATAATAATCCAAAATATACATACATTGAAGTTGTTAAAATAATGGTTTCAACAAAATAGGGTTTCGGTAATTTATTGGCTATTTTAATTCCCTGTCTTATATAAACCCTATCGAAAATCTCAAAATGTTTTGCACACTACTTTAGGTAGGTACCTGCATTCAGAAAATCGAATAAAACAAGATCAATGTTTTAAAATTTTTTGGAGAGATAAAAAGTATTAATTGTCAAATGCTATTATCTGAATATTTATAAATAGAATAGATCGCTTAAACACTTAAATAAAATTCCCGATTAAAACTCTTAAATATGTATATTTTAAAATATGGATAAGTGGACTTTTATACCACTTTAAAGGTAAATCTTTTTTATAACCATCTTTTTACTTTTTTATTTTACTTTTTATCGTTACTTTCGCATTTATTCAATTCAAAGCCGAGTAGTTGGGTGCGGGGACTCCGTGAGTTTATCTGTCCGAGGCCCCGATACGCAAATTTCGCGACGACCCTGGCCCTGTGGCTTTGGCGCAACTCGGGCCTCGGCCGATTGCTCGCGGTCGACGCGGCGCGCGGGGTGCTCGCGTAGCGCCTAAAAGGCCGCAAAAGCGCGGGATCGTCGCGCTGCGGCTCTTAGAGGGCTACGAAAATCGAAGCCGCGATCGAGCGCAGAGCGTGGGAGGCGGCCGTTCTCGGGGAAGACAGCGGCGCTTCTGGGGCGCGGTGGTGCCAGAGCGGCGCGGCAATTAATGGCCAATTTGCACCAGAGCACACACGGGCATACCCCTGCACTGTTATGGAACTTTCCGCCGTCACATGTGATCACAATCGCGGTGCAGCTGAGTCTCGATCGACGGGACCGCGACCGCGATTCGCTCACAAGCCGTGGAGCCCGCAGTTTCCCTCGTGATCCGCAACTTTTCCCCGCAGAGGCTCGATTCATCGCGTGAAAGTGCCACCGCGAAATAATCGTCACCACCCTTTGCTTTGCCCAGAGTTTTTGATCGCGCCGCACCTTTCCCCGCAAGTGCAAAACTTTGTCCACCGTGACCTCGAAAGAGAAGTGTGAATTTATTTTATATCGCATACATCTAAATCGAATTCGCCCGCGAACTATTGAATTTTTGTCTTTTATTTGGGGAAGTTCTCACAAAAACTTTGAGATTAATCCCGTTCGAGCAGTGTTCTTTTTAACCGGAACAAATAAAATCTGATCTTATTTTTCGCGGAAACGTGCCTGTTTCTATCTTGTCGCTTTTAATTTGTCGTGGTGAGCTTTTAGTTTTTGGTGCGTCTTTCCTAATTTTAAACATTTTCCGAATTTTCGATTGCACATAAGCACGCGTTTTAAAGTTTTTCTCACGAGGTGTTTTTGGCATTTTCCGCATTCATTCGCATTATATCACGCGTGGTGACGGCAAGCGGTGCATGTTGTTTTCGAACCGAATTTTGAAACGCAACGGAACTCTTTTTTAACTGTTAACTTATTTTGTTTGGACGTAAAACGAGCCTAGAAACGATGATCGCTACAAAGTCAAAGTCGAAAGTGCCAGCCCAGAGGCAGCAAACGAACGGCCAGAGCTCTTCAAAAGCCGGTAAAGGTCCTTCGAAATCGGGCAACTCTCAAGACGCATTCGGAAAGACGAAACGCGAGGTTGCCAACCATTCTTGGAACAATACCTCTAAACATTGTGCTTCTTCGGGGCAGAAGCAAGACGTTCATTTTAAAGACACGTCTAAGAAATCGGTTCGTGCTGAAGATCATAAAGGCGATCCGGTTGGTCATCGGAAGAACCACTTCGGCAAGGTAAGGCCGGACCAGAAATGTCTAGCCTGCAAGCAGAGGGAGTACCTGGAGAAGATTCTAGGCGTCCAGCCGCTGACCTTCACGAGCAGATCTTCGCGCGACGGTGGAAGATCCAAAACACCCCCTGGTGGAAACGACGCGGACCCAACTAAAGCGACTCCTTCGCACAGCTCGAGAGGCCGTTTTCCGGTGAAGTGCGTGCCGATCACAGCGCCAGTGAAACCAGTGCTATCGGGCAGCACCATCGACGGCGTCATCGCCGACTTGAGCGCTTTGACCCTTTTCGACAAGTCGGGCACAGGACGGTTCAGCTTCCCTATAATGCAGGTAGGTGGCGCCCTTTCTTCAATTTCTTCTTACTGCTTCAGTCCGCCGCGCCGTCAGCTTTCTTGACTCTTGTCTCTTGAATCTTGAGTGAATAATTGCGGCTGACTTACTTGGCAAGTGAAATGTCCATAAAATTATTTTTCTGAAGACCTTGAGCTGACAAGGCTATTTGCTTCCTGAAAAATAAAACGAAAGTTCAAAATGCCATTCTTATAATAACAAGGGAGTTAACGTTTTAAAACTGACGCATTTAACAATTTTTTCATCGTTAAACAATTGCAATTTGTTAATTACATTCGCAGATATGCCAAAATGCAATAGTTACAGACAAAAATTATATTTATTACCCAAATAAGGTCAATCTAGTTGCTTATCTTCAACAAGTCAAACGATTACGATATAAGAATTCTCTAAGTTTATTGTTTAATTAGTTGTTTCTAGATCAAATATAATTAAATTTACCTCATTTTAAATATTTCCACTTTTTATAAGGAAACCCACATCTAGGTAAATAAGGCCCATGAACAATTTATTATAAACAAAATGCATTGTTTGTTGAAATAAAACAAATTACTTTATTTCTGGCAATTATAATATACAATATATTAAATTTAAGAATTACACTTCTACTTTTAAATTTTTTTTTCTACTTTTAAATTTTTTACCCATATCAATTATGAAGCTAAGGGCTCTATTGCGGATATCGTCATTTTTGAGGTTAACTATAAGAGTCGATCTTACTAATTGAAAAGAACTTACTTAGCTTTGGGTAAAAATTCCTTAATAAAGTTCCTTAAATGCTTATAAATTCATTTCAGTAACGTTTGACTTCAATTAATTTTTTTATAAACACAAAGTGGCTAAAATAAGTCGATTGAACATGAAAAAATTCGAATATAATTTTTTAATCGACTTATTGCAAAAACTATACCGAAAGAAATATCGTAAAATTTCAAACATGGTTGAAAAATGTTTAAAAAACAATACAAATATTACTTCTACAGAATATATTTAGAGGGATAACAAATGTTTTATTTTCATTAAATGTTATTATATAAAAAAATCCATATCATAAGCTTATCTAAGAGCTCTTCACACCTACATATAGCCAAAGAATTATTTTAGATTAAATATTATGCCATGTTAATTTACTTTACTTTTTTAATCAATTTTCAATTTTGTCGTCAGTTGCATTTTCGCAATAATCTTCAGCAGGGCATAATAAACTGATTATATTACTTTTCGATTAAATCTCCAATATATGCAAAGTGGTGACCTCAACAAAATTCGTTTGTTTACCCAGAATCTGGACAGCGTTAATAGAAATAAATGAAAGATGTAGAGAAAAAATCGAAATATGCATATAATTATCCGGTAATTAAAGGTATTGCTGTGGTATACTTTAAAAGACAACACATTAAACTACAATAGAATGCGACATTTCTGCTTATTAAAACAATGTACATATATTAATTAATTTCCGCATAAAACATTCTGCGGATGCAGTGCGTATACTGGAATTCGCAGTTGCGCTGGAGTATTTAATTTAAGCACGAATTTAAAACAATAACATCAATCATGGAACGCATATTTCAAATCTATTTTTAAATGTAAAACATACATATTTCCAAAATAATGCTTCTGTGGCTATGGCTGGTTGTGGGATGTCTGATCTTTACTAGATGACAATGGGTTATGAATTTAAAAAAATCGAAAATTGTTGGTTTTGCATTTTCCGCCATTGAATTATGACTGATAACAAAATTTTGAATATCGAAAATCAAATAAGTGATATGATAATTTTGGAGAAAAATAACTTGGAAAAATTTACTACTTTAGGTACTTTTTTTTCATTTTTCTCGTTAAACATTTTTAGATTATTTTTGTATATTTTGCATTCATTTTTTTCTGTGACATTCTTAATCTTGTCCTAGTATGAACTAAGGCTGTGTTCAAAGGTAGATTAAAATATGTTAAATATATACATATATGTACATATGTATTGTATTGTGTGATACAAACTTTTACAAAAATTTAAAAGTTGCACTAAAGCTATTATAGTTTAAAGCGAGATTTATTTAATTCCTTTGCAATTATACGTCTCTTCATTCCAGGAAAATTATGGAAAAGTGGTTGCCTTCTTTTATACAAACTAGATAAATCGTCTGCTGAAAATTAATATCTTTTTTTCTTTTCAAATGAAAGTTTGGGTAATATACATATATACATGGAACATGTCACTTATAGGAACAATATTTATTACAAAGTATTTAATTAATCAAAAGTGCTGCAAGCACTCTATTTGTTCAAGTGGTGAAGTGAAAATAAAAAAGGCTATTATCAGCTGTTTTAATATCAATGCGCAGATTATTATTGATCTATTGTCAAACAGAATTTTTTAATTATTGTATTGTGCTTTCGTTAATGTTTCCTACTTCAGCTTCGCTGTTTATCTAAACAAAAGAAAGTAGATACAGACGTGTACCTATGGAAAGTTTCCGGTTATGACGACACATAAATTACAAACTAAATATATCTTCAAGTTGAAAACACAATTTCACAACAATTTTAAATTATTGTTAAACCAGATATTTTGAGTTATTCTCGAGATAACACCTTATTTATTAATATAAAATATATGTATATTAAGAATATTTAAGAATTTTCGAAATAGAATGACATATAACCAATAAAAAGGGATAATTTTTATAAGTACGTATGTAACTAGTAATTATCAAGTTTCAAAATATGTACATACAAGTATTTCAGCTTTACGAATTTTTGTTGTTTGTCGATTTGTTAATCAGCAAGCTTAAAGACAAACAAACAAACGAATAAACACAATCAAGTATCCTAAGTTTTAAAGAATAGTATCACTTGTACTCTATACAATAACAATTTTTTAAATCGGTTCGGTAATTTCTGATATTATCTTCGACAAACTCATAAACTTTTCTCTTTATAATATTAGTATGTAGATAAGTTAAATTTCTCCGTTGGTAATTAATTTTTTGATTTCACGCTGAACTAGAAAAGGTACACACTACACTACACATCTATCGCAGTTGAATGTAAAAATATAAATATATTTATTTTACAAGATCAGCCTGTATTTTACGCCCAAGAAAGCGCGAAGAATCAATATAATTAAAAGTTATATACTTAAATTTAAAAGCAGTTAAAAAAGCCATGAAAAACTAATTAAGTTGGATTTGTTATTCGTTCATAATTTTCCATATCGTGAATTCTGAGAGCTAAATTGTTGTCAATTGCCGAGGTAGCTGTAATTAAACAGAAAACGTTTTTTTGTATCATTTACATGTACATGTATACCACAGTGTAGCTTATTTTGGTGTTGGAAATCGTTTCATGATAGGTAAAAAATTAATTAATGAATTGTTTTCAATTTTATTTTGCACTTTAATGCGGTTAAAACGGATGAAAAGCAGAAATAAAATGACCGAAAATAATTTAACATATCTATTGGAGATGAATTGGAGATATTTAAATAAGTAGGTATTTAAAAAAACAAATATTTTTAGGAGACGCTTTTATAGCGTGGGTGGAATCCACCTATAAACGCCCCCACATTGCATTGTCATCGAAGTTATACATGTGTGCAAAGCTATAAAAATTTTGTGTTGTAAGATGATGCTACATAACTCAAGATAAAAGCGCTTAAAAAGCGCTTCCCCAATTATGGCATACAATGTAGACATACATACATATTTAAATCTATTTGTAGGTAAAAACAACAACAAAATTTTTTATTTCTTATAAAATACATTACGGTTGAGATAAAAAGCTGTAGTCAACGCATTTTATTTTATAATAATATTAAGAAAATTAGATAAAAGAATTTAAAATTTAAAAATCTTGTAATAATGTTTCATTTCGGTTAAAAAAATGACGTTATTTTTGTTTTAAATCAAAATTACGTTTTTAATTTATTTTTTTTTTTTCCTAGCGTTAAACACTGCTTACGCTTGTTTTTGCGAAATTAAATTGAATTAGTGTAAGAAAAAATATTGAGGAAAAAGACGAAAATTAAATGAGATGTTAAACAATAAATTTAGCAACAGAAAATAAAACAGAGGCAATTTTATTTTGACCTACTTATCGTTAATCAAAGTATTTTAAAATTTAACTGGTACAATCGACATTTGTAAACAGTGCCAGCTGAACTATATATTTTGAATAAGATTATCATTGAATTATGTGTTTGAGTTGATTAAAAGCCGATAAAAGTACATGTAAATGTTGTTCGCCAGTGTTCACTCAAATGGGGAATAAATCACAAAATAAAAAGCACCTTTGCATGAGATGTATACGATGATTATTTGATTTATTCGAATGTTTTTGTATTAGCAAAACTTTGAATGAAGTCAAGACACACAGCCACAAGTGGAATTGCCCCTGTATTATTCACGGGAATTTGCCGGCGTTTTCTGGGTGTCTCGCGCATTTAAATATTATTGCGTAATAAAAGCACGACGTAAGTTCGGCGAAGTGATAAAACTGCGCCACAACCTTTCGTGCGGGAGGTAATTTCCGTGTTACACTTTTTGCCTCCATATAAATTAACATTGAATGCGATATTGACTTCTTCGTATTTTTAGATTAGATTAATCCATTAAAGATTGCTACAGAAGCTGTTTAAATCACTATTTTTCAAATTTGAAAGAAATACTATGCTGACGTCAGCAGGTGTTGATTACAAGGGTCGTAAATGAGCGTGGAGTTAAATTTCTGAATGTTTACAAACATGTGTTTCTCTTTCTGATGGAAAAGTTTGCTATGTTTACCGAAGAGTCAATCTTCACTATATAAACATGAAAAACAGAAAACCTTTTCGGCGCGAGTTAGGGCCTCACTATTGCGGCAATAACGCAGCGAGCGCTGAAAAAGGGCAAAAGTTTTGTTATTGCAAAACATTTCGCAAACAGTACTTCATTCAAAGTTTCCTGTTTACTCATATGTGAACTGCTGAAATCGGCGCGTTCCGAAGGAGCTCTCGAAAGGAGCTTATCCACTCATCCCTCAGATATGAAAATGGCCTTTTGTTTTTTCCCAGGCCAACAGTTCAGCCAGGGACTCATGTGAGTGAAAGCCATAAATTTACGTGAAATGCGAATTCCTGGGCTCCAGGGCACGTTATGGCCAGGTTATTCATATGCGCTCTATGGGTTTTGGTGCCATCGTGTCGAAAAATTCAAGTAATTCATGAGGTTAAATTGCAGGTTTAACTCACATTTAGGTGGAGGCTTCCTTTCCCAAATGGGTTCTACTCTTATTGGGGCACTTAGGGTAATATTACTGCAAAATTTTTTCAACGAGATTTCGAGTAGATATAAAATTTCAACTAGTATAGGTATTCACGCAATGCGTATAGGGTCTTTTGGGCCTTTTTATAATGTATCAGGGAAAAGACGTTTAGAAAAATTGAAGAAAAAGGAGATTTGAAAGGTATTTAATACGATCTTTACGGCGTTTTACTCACTAGAGCCTCATGAAGTTTTTAGTTTGTCTAATTAATTGTTTTGCATAAAAGAGAAGTTCTAAAATATCATTAATGTATAATACTTGCTCTAATTTGTTCTAGAAAAGAATAAGCTTCGCCAAAAACACTTAAGATAAATTTATATTTTGCATTTTGGATGTTTCTAAAGGAAGAACTCAAAAAAGATAATGGTGTAAAATTGAATTATAATAATTATAAAAAATGTCTCACACGGTATACATAGGTATAGGTAACTGCTCTAAAAAGGGGTATATTTTTAAAAAGATTTGACCCTATTTTGTTACATAACTTTTAATTTTTGAAATTAGAGATAACATGAAATTTTAGATAAAAAATAAAAACATATTAAAACAGTGTATTTTGGATTTCCATGGCCCAATTTTTCCTTAATTTTTATAATTTTTTATATTCTTTAGAGAAACATCCCTCTGACGGGAACAACATACATATTTAAATCTTATACATGGTATGTTGCGATTTAAAAATAATTCATGCAACATCAAAATGCAGTTGGTTGTAAAGGTATAAATTTGAAATTTACATCTTTTAGTACCTGTCTAAGTATTATGGTTACAAATAATGACTCATTCTAATATTCAAAGCGTTATCTTATCTACCCAAAATGATAAGTTTGTAATACAAAATGTGATTCCCGTTTTTGAATTTACTCCTCAACTTTATTAATTCTTAATTTCGGATGGTATTGTGGAGATTCCGCAAAAATATTACTTTATAAAAATTTAATCATTTTGAAAATATCAACAAATTAGGTTCATTGAACAAATTGCTATATATAGAAGAGGTAGTGGATGATAATAAAATAAATATAGGACGTCCGTGTAAAGATTTGTAATCCCTAGCAATTTTTATCAAGTCATCAGACATTCTATTTCACGATGATGAAGAACATTTTATTGGGGTTCCCCTCGGCATCGTTAATGACCATATTACCTAATGCTAATGAGTATGCATTTTCGCAACTTCATTGCAAATTTTGTAGAGTTAATGGTAATATGTATTATTAAACAGCAGAATTCGAGCAGAAGTAATTAGATATTTTTCGCTCTAGAGGAAAGTTGAAAAATTACTATATAATTTAATTTATCTTGATTGACAGAACAAACATCTTATCACCTTCTTCTGATGGCAAAGCAAATCTGTGGAAAAGTTAACTTATTATTCCACGCAAAAAAACCTTTTTAATCATTTAATTACCGAGAAAATTTACGTCAGTTCATTCGCCTGGCATCCACAACTTACAGAATCAGCTTGCTCCAATACAAGTGTTGTGTAAAACAATAATAAGAGTTACAAAACGAAAATAGAAAGAATTTTCATTGAAATGAAATTAATTTTTTCTTGACCCCATGATTCGGTTATACTCAAGATGCGAAACGTGTCTTATTAAAGCTTCACTGGTTTTTGTTTCTCCCTCGAGGGAATTACAGGTGCAGCCGTTAGAAGTAAGAGGGAAATTTTTCATCAACACAGCGCGCCAGAACAAGGTGCCAAAACATATCTGCGAACACGCATATGTACGCGTATAATCCCCATGTACAATAAAGTCGGTGTTGCGCTGCTAATGAAAAGGTGAAACGACGAAAAGACGCAACGAAAGCTTTCACAGCTTCTAAATTTATCTTTATTATAATAAGAGCAAACAGTATGGCAATTTGTACTAATTTTTTTCGTTTTATTTGCACCTCGGACTCCAATGGTCGATTGCTTTTTTGCGAAAATATTGGGCGTCTACGTAAAGTGTTAAAACCCACATCATTTTATATATCTCCCTTCTGATAAAAATTGGCTCATATGAAATATAAAAATTACCTTGACGCAATATGCGGATGGATTTTTTTCAAGTCGTGATATGTATATTCGTTACTATGGCAATTCAATGAAAAGCTTACTAAATGAACTTTAAGACGTTCGTTTCTGGGAAGCTCCTAAGAATATGCAATGAAAATGTTGATTTTTTAAGAGAATAGTACTGCCATATTGCCCATATTACTGAATGAAAGCGAACTTTAATATTAAAGTTTAATTTTGTTATTTGTGCAACTTATTAGTATTAAGATTATATTTGAATTTTGGTGACAACCTTCGTTTATTTAAAACCTTCAATATGATTCCCTATTATTAACAGCGATGTTAGAATTTGTTTATTTACTAGCAAAGATCTTCTTTGATTTAGATTACGTTCTAGTTTATGTATTCCGTTCCGATTCGATTATTTGTCTTGATAGGGTAGTAATGATGGTTGTTTTATATAGGGGAGACCGAGGGGAGTTGAAACAATTTTAACATTTTGCTTCATAGACAAAATTCTATACACATAAGTCTCACGAAATTAGTGCCAATCGATAGTTCAATTCTTACACTTTCAAATGACCGAAACAAAGAAATTGTAAGTGTAAATTTTGTGGCGAAAAATGGACTTGAACATGACAAGTCATTTTGTTTCAACTCCCCTCATACCGAGGTAAGTTGAAACAGAGGTCGAAGTGAGTTGAAACAGTTGATTTTTCGGTAGTATTAAGGGTTGTAAAGTAGAAACGACTATATAATTCAAAACTATAATATTGAAATAAAGTATTTAACGATAAAACATAACGCTAATTAAAGTAACAAACAAAAAAATTCAAAAAATATAAAGTGGTGTAATTTCTTAAAAAAAGTTGCACATTTGAACGATTAAAGCTTGTAGCTTGAACAAGCTTGTTGGTTGCGGTAGTCTTAGAGAAAGAACAGGATGACGTTTCATGAAGGATCGGACCCACACTTCACCTGCCATTCCCTGATCAACCCAAGAAGGCGGACATTTTTTATATGCGCCAACCTATAGGTAAAACTTCTGGCTTCTTTAGTGCTTTAGGCCGAAGTTAGCAGCAGCGCAGGTTAAGAGGTGTATGTAGTCACAGAGTGTCTTCTCCTCTGACAATGAAAACACGGTCTCCTCTGGGTACCCAACAGACGGAGGAGTCGGGCGTTTGATTAGCTTTATAAGCCTTTTTTTTAATGAACTTATGCACATATAGACTATAGAGTAACGAATGATTGAGGTTATAGCTCGAAGCCGCATCGCGAAGACTTTTTTGACGCAATGTTACTTCTTCTGCAGCGAGCTCGAATATATCATAACTTGCCATAGCCCATACCTCTATCAGTATTTCTTTTATAATCAGTAGACATACTGTAACAAAATAAGTAAAAAAAAAACAAATAAACCTCACCGTATTAGCAAATCAGCCGTACAAAGCCTAACCGAGGTGAGTTGAAACAGTCTGTTTCAAATCCCCTCAGTAAGAAAAATCCTGCCAATTTTTTTCAATCAAAAACCAAGAAGCAAAACCCAAAGAAATGAGCTATATCACCACTATGAATTCAATCCTTAGTTAATGAGCTTTCGAAACATATATAGCCCTAGTCAAAATACAAATACATTATCAAAATATAGATAATTTAAAAAAGTGTTCAAAATTTACTTTTCACGATTTTTGGGACGTGGCAGATAGGACACCCTAACCACGCGTCTTGAGGCATGGATGCATATTGAGGATCCCGCATGCGGTAAAATGCAATTAAATTGTGAAATTGCCAGCTCGCTAACGGTTATAAGTACCGCAAAATTAGTACTGTTTCAAATCATCTCTGTTTCAAAACCCCTCGGTCTCCCCTACCTAAATTTAGATTTATAAGCTTGTTGTTTTATTATTATTTTATGTTGAATTAATCCTTTACATAGAGCAGAAAGCCCAGTTTTAGACCTCAGGATGATATTACACATCTAAAATATTATATACATATAATATTACCTAACTGAAATTTAATTTAATTTTTATTTATTCATTTAGCTATAATAACGCTGACCTTAGAATATTGTACAACAACTGTGATGTCATTAATATAGAAAATAAACAACAATGGACCGAGATGGCTACCTTGGGGCACGTCACAAGTAATTTGCACTGTCTTAGACAAAAAAGATAAAATAACTTAGTCCAATCGATTGGTAAGATACTATTCGAGCCGCATAATCAAACGCGGTGAATTTTCCATTCATAAAGTTTAGATAGGAGAATCTTGAGAAACCTTATCGAATTAATGCTTTGCTAAAATCGGTGTAAATGCAATCAACCTTGTTAGATCTTTCCATACTATTTAATACAAGAAAGAAAATAGATGAAAGATATTAAATTAGAGGAAGTGAATCTGCCTTTAATACTTTCTGGTAACATAGAAGAAATCGTTAGAAATCAATTTGAACAATTAAGGGATGGTAAACAAGTTGGCAATAAGGCTATAAATATCTCTATTAAATCTCATTTATCCCTTTTTATGTGAAGGAGTTATATAAACTAATTTCCAAAGAATAGGAAAATCAGCGAGCTTTAATGGTTATTTAATTAATTATTTGAGACAAAATAAGTTCCTCTATAATTCCTTAATTAGTCTACTCTACTTACATGTACCTTAAACTCTTCCAATTAAGTTATACGAATGGTATGGGACCTTTAGTAAGTATTATGCGGATTTCAATTCTGTCGTTTTTTTTTTAATTTGTCGACTTGAGATTCATTGTCACAAAAATTTCGGCAATTATTAACTGTTAACAGGATTATATTGATTATTAAAATTTTAAGCATAGGTACATTCATTGGCTAAAACCTCAAACATTTCGAGTTCATAAAACTATAATCATTTTGTAAGTACTTTTTATATTACCAAGTTTATTTAAAAATAAACCAAACTCTAAATCTTGAAGTTGTGCAACAGAAATAAAGAAATTTTAAACGATTATAACTTTATCACCCAATGAATTTGATTGAGCTATAAAATTGTTCGGATTAAGTGCAATCTCTAAGAGGATTATCGGTACCCTAAAAAAATGACATAAACGCAACGAAAAGGCATCTGTACGAAAACATCATTAAATAATAATAATAATCTCAGCGACGTTTATTTTTTTAAAATTTAATTACATACAGCAGGTCGACGCCTACGAAAACAAGTTCCAGTTCGAAAATGTTTTGCTCCTGCTGTTAACGCCGCCGTCGTGGGTATCTGCGATAAAAAGGCGAGTGGTCAGTGGCTCGCTAGCCGCAGAGTTTGCACTCGGTTTTATGCTCTTTTATATTTTTTATGCTGCCAAGCTCGAACGACATTCGCTGGTGACCGCGATGCGATTGTCGCGATGACACCATTTAAACTTGCCCGCACTGTCGTCCGAAGCTAGAAGCAATCATAACTTAAGGGCGTCCAGATTCCAGACAATCGCAACAATTCAGGTTAAATTCTATCCATTTGAAGCTACACTTTCAGATCAGCTGGTCAACTAGCAACTTTTGTGCAGATTCAGAGTGCAGTGCAAAGTAATTCGATGATGGCAACAGCTGATTTAGAGGAATGCAACTAGACGAGATATTCTTGGCTTGTTCGCGTCGTCCCTTGAAATAGAAACGCTCGTGGTTTTAACCTCTTTGTTTACCACCAACCAGAAGTTCTTTTGTTGCTTTCGTTCCACAACATAGGCAACCATTTAAGCTATATATCAATATACACTTTAATAGAAAAGAAAAAAAATGTAAAAGTGATAGGAAATTTAACATTCCAAAATTTGATTATTTTTATAATTTTACTTAGCTTAGATTTAATCCATTATGGGCGCTGTTTGATTGTTATCTTATAACTAATAAATTTGTTTCCCCTTCTATCGTCGACTAATCATCTGTATCCGCGAATATTTAAAAAAAATAGTCATTTTTGAACAAATTAAAAATATTAAAAAAGTGAGATCAATACATCAAAAATACAGTGACGAAGGAAAATTGCGTAATGTTTGGTTTGATACCTACCTTTTTATTTTGCAGATGGAAGAAAACCAAAAAAAAAGGAAATTATTGAAAGCTAATGAAGTCCAGTGAACAACCAAATAATTCAATTTCATAGCATTAAAACATTAAAAATACGTTAGAGACCATTCCACAATTTTTGAACTCACTCATTTATTCAAAATTCCCTGAGCTCTTGTACTCTCTTTGGCATGCTTTCATATTAAATATTCATGATCATTTAGAGTTATATTCCACTGCTTTGTTATCCTTCGCCATAGCTCATTAATTCCACCAGGTGGTTCAGCATATTTGGATAATGTTCTTTTTATGATACCACTCATATTTCTGATGAGGATAAGGTCAGGAGGTGACCTTTACAGGAAACCTCTCTTTTGAATCCCTGTCATTTGTATTACTTTAATTTAGTTGATAAACATAGTTTTTTAACTTTTTTAATAACTAATTACGTTATGTTCTAAATTAGTATTTGTAATGAATATTTTGTAAAATTCGTCTTTTCTACTCTACATATGTTACTTTAATTAGTTTATGATGTAGAAAAACAATTTTTGGTTCTTACTTACAATCATTTTTAAAACTACAGTACTCTGAACAATTTTTAGGACGCGTCCAAGTTTCAAACTTTTAGTTTTCGGAACTATTGCATTTTTTATGTTGTACATGAGGGGCACATATATAGGGCAAAAATAATCCTTAAACTGTCCTTTCCCATTTTATATGAAGGTACATACTATATACATAAATTATTTTTTTAAATAAAAATTATTAAAAAAATTACTGTGAGAAATTAGGGGACCAAGTCTTCTCTATATATTAAAATTGATAATAATAGACATCTAGCTATTGTAAAAAATTAATATACATTTCTAACTAGCGCATTGTAGAAAGCGCAATGTAACATAGAACCAGTAACTCAGTACCTACTTGCAAATTATGTTATGAACACAACTCTTGTCGCTGCTTTGTATATAAAAAAAAGACCGATGATCTTCCAATAATGTGATTATCCAAATATGTGAAATTATTAATAAATTAAGAAAATTTAATACGTCTTTGAGATTTGATCAACACTTTGTTTCGCCGTGTTTTATTGATGTGAATTAATTATCACTAGAACGAAAAGCAAGACTGCATGTAGCAAACAGAACACTATTTCGAATTATCTATATATAGACAGATAATTACATGGTCTTTTAATAATTTTTCACAGAAGCAGATGAAATAAAACTGTTCGACTTTTATAATAATTTAGTAAAAATGAAAAAATATTCATAAAGGGAAATAAATTTGATGGATATAAAACGTTAACTCAATCGATTTGATGAAAAAAGTAATTTTTTTATCTTGTACGTTCATAAAATAATAAATATGTATATCTTTTCACCTATCAGCAGGAAGTCTCATTTTCTCAGATTTACAGTCGATATAAAATGAAAAGGAAATCTGTTGTTTTATGGGAAAAACTCATATTTGAGATGATGCCTGTAAGTATAATAAAATATAAAGGAAGGAGGTATTTTTATGTTGAGCATGGTTTATGTGAGTACCTCGCCTGAATAGCTAAAGAGGTGTAATATTAGTTCACTACATAGGTATCGAAAAGGAAATTGCTTCGTGAATCTTTAAGAAGTTCCGAAACAAGTGAAGCAGCTCTTAAAATTGTTGGTGTCTGCAGAGTTAAAACGCAGAGAAGGGATATTCCTCAATTTGTTTAATCGCAAGTCGTTGCTACCCATCAGCCAATCCTTGTAACGTTTTTGAGTGTTACCAATAAATCAGAGACAGGTAGGCGATTCGTGGGAAGAAACGGCGTAGCGACGGGGTGAACGGCCGATCAAAGAGCGTAATTTCGCAGACTGTGATTAGCAACTTATCCAGTAATTGCACAATTTGTTTCTTCTCTGGCAAAACTCAAAACTACCGAGATAGTTGAAAGCATCTCAGCATTTTTTAGGTGCCAGACAAACACTGGCCGTTTGTGCGGTGCGGTGCGGTGCGGTGCGGTCGCCGAAAGATTTAAGATTTCGTTTTCGAGGCACCGCTCAAATTACGATCTCGCGGCAGCTAATCACAAGCTATAAATTGCAAAATTATAGCTGCTTGCCATGTCTTCGTATTTAGATGACTTTTGCTGAGCTGAGGCCCCCTTAACTCATAGTTAATGAAATTGCTGAGAAAGCGCATCTATTCGATGCGATCGCAGCCTGGATGCTCTGCGCCGGGTGCTGAATTGCTCAACAGTTTCAAATTGAAATTCAGAAAAAGATCTCAAGGCAGCGATTAAGCTACGGAAGACTACTTAGCAAATGAGCTTTATATAATCACTTTTACATAAATTTTATTTAACTGAAACCGACCGGGGAGCGAGCCGCCAGTGCAGCGCGCCACGTTCGTTGCGCTGGAATTTTATGATTCAACCGCGGCGAGTGGCGCACGGCTCACCCCAACCTGAAGACGGTGTTCTTCCTCACGAATCTTGATTCCGATTGTACCTGAGGCTCCAAAGACGAGAAGAATGCACGCCGGCCAATTGAAAGTGAATGCACAGCGGCAAGAAAACTTTTGGCATTTTCTGTTCAATTTATGCAGTGATAGTGGAACGGCGGAAGAGTTGCGATTTAATAAAGGCTTGCCTCGCTCCGGGCGATCTACCGTCTTAAAAATAATAATATACTTTCACCTGGACCGGAATTAGAGCCGAGTCGATATCGCGCCAACGACTCACATCTTAAAGACAAACTGAGGCCGCTAGAACGCTTACCTTAATTTGATTTGCTGTCCCCCGAAATTGGCGAGCGTGGAGACAAAGCGCGCTGCTTTCCACCTCGGCTTCATTTTTGCATAAGCGATAAAAATTTTATGCAATCGTCTTGCAGTGAGTGGCCATTCGACACCGTCGCCGCCACCGCGTTGCCATTATTTTATTATGTAAATTTCATATTATAAAAATAATTCGTTTTGAGTGCAGACAGCTCTTTGTTGGACTCGTGCGCGGGCATAACCAACTCTAATTGAGGCTTAAGCTGATAACCTTTATCAGGGCGAGTATCAAACAGGAGCAATTAAAGCGCCAAACTCCTCACGAATGCACAAAATGGAAGCCACGAAAAGCGGTTTAGGTGCAGATAGCGTTATCTTTGCATTATAACGTTTTCCGGAAGTGCCCTGACAATGTTGCGGTTTTCGTTCGTTTTGATTTGCGGCCTTATATCAGCAATTAGGCTAAAAACCACTCAAATCGCGATGGCCGACGGGCAAATAAAACGTTTCTGCACCTTTCTTGAGGCAAAGTCGTTTACTAATTTAAAAAGACATAAAAAGTCAATTATAAATGTTTAATGGCAGGTGAGATATATGACTGAAATTAAATTGACTTTTAATATTGACACTCCCAGATATCATAAACAAACTTATTATACCGGCTTTTCGAAACCAGAATTTACAATTTTATCTAGTCATAACATTCAGAAAACGCAAAACAACTTTGCAGAAAATTTTCTCATATTTGAAAGCACTTTGAAATAATAATTAAGAATTTCGAATATGAAAATCTCGCAATTTCCAAACCGGATATGATTACCATAAATTGTGTAAGATTGAAAAATTGATAATTGATTTCACTTAAAAGTATCAATTTCTAAAGGTTCTTAAAGGACTACTTTAGTCTGGTGAAAAAATATCGAATTTTTGTTTTTATTTATTTTTTCATAATTTTAATATAGCCTGTAAAATTATGCTATGAAAACGAAATTTTAAACAATTTTCAAAACTCACAAATTTAGAACGATTTGCATTTGAATACAATAAAATTACATTAGTCTTTACTATATTTTAAATTTTAAATACGTTTTCGCAAAACAGTATTTGGAGTTATGATGGGTTCAAATTCAAAATTTATTGAAGTTTTCGTTAAAAAATTCCTAGCCCAAAAACCCAAATTTTAATAAATTTTGAATTTGAACTCCCATACCTAACTCACACATTTGGAAGCGTATCCTAACAAGTGACTTATTGTTTGAAAGTTACTTTTATTATCTTTTGAAGGAGCCCACGCTTGATATCTTTGCCAGGATCTTTAAGGATTTCACTTTACCTGTCTGTAATTTAAAAAAAAAAACATTTTAACAAAAAAATTAAACCGTCGAAAAAACTGAAAATCAAAAAATAATAAACCTGTTTTATTTAACCTTAATAACTAAATTCTTAAACTGATGTAAGTATACCTAAGTAATTTTGAGTCGGCGCCAAACAAGCAAATTAATTAATTACGTAAAGCGTGATGCGCAGCGGCGCGACACGCCCCTTCGCCGGAAAACGCCGAGCGTTCACGAAGTTAATGTCAGCGAGACAGCAACCCGAATGGGCACGCATTTTTTGGAATGTATTTAACGCTGGAGATTTCACGTTGCATTGTTAATTTGATTTGGTTATTTCTTTAAATTTAAGCTAATTTTGTGATCTTTGTTAATTGATTGCTTGGCGCCGACTCAAAATTACTTAGGTATACTTACGTTAGTTTAAGAACTTAGTTATTAAGGTTAAATAAAACAGGTTTATTATTTTTTGCTTTTCAGTTTTTTCGGCGGTTTAATTTTTTTGTTATAAAGTTTTTATTATATAATATTTATACATATTATTATATTTATAAATCACCCCTATTTTCCCACCCTTAGGGTAGGAATTTCTTTTCTATATTTATATGGGACCGACCAAAGAATTATCAAAATCGGACTACTCTGTAAAAAGTTATGCGTGGTCATACATAAAAAAAAATATACGCGTCGACTTGAGAACCTCCTCCGTTTTTTTCGTCGGTTAATAATTGTCTTTTTATAATCTCATATGGTTATTTACATAATATAAAAACCATACAACTGTTTCGACAATTTTTGTCTGTTTGTCCGAGCCGATACTAATGGGACTTTTACTAGAAAGTAGAGTATTTTATCGGGTATAGGTAGTTTAGATAATTTTGTTTTTGTAATCGCGTCTGGTTTTCTGTTTGTCTGGTCACCATACAAATCTTTAACGCTGTATTTTAGTAAAATTAAGACGTCTTCAATAATAATGACAATCTTTTATCGTACCTATATAATAAAATAATTTTTACTTTTCAGCTATAAAATCAAAAAGATAAAAAACTTTAATATTCAATGGAATTTAAAGAGGTATCGCTTTAGACATGTTAATAAAAATGTATTCTCTTTGATTTAAGATTATTTATTAAAAAGAACAATATTTCAGTTTTTTTTATTATCTTTTTCACTTTGTGCCATTGAATATATGTAAATTCAAATTAATTTATAGGGCAATTTTTGTTTACTTTGTACTTTATTCACGCTGTTAACGAAAAAATGTAGAGACCCATTTTGATATAGAAGTTAATTTAATCAATCTTAAACTACGATCAAAGTGAGTTACGTGCTTTTCCTATTCGCATTGACACATTTTAGCATTTAAATATCAATTCCGGTTTCCCATGAACATTTTAGTGTTAAACTTGTTCCCATTGTTTACACAATGTAGAAAGAAAAAGTCACCCCAAAAGTGAGCAATGAAATAAAAAACTGCTCCATGTTATGTCTGAGCCCGCAGCATTCCTTAGTCGAAACTTATCTCCGAAAATTCTATTTTTACTCGCATTTATCTTGTCAAAAACTTCAAAGCTGTTTTGAGGTTGATCAAGGATTTCTGAGCATGGGTCGCACTGGGGCCCGCTGTGCAGACCGATTTTCCTTTCTTGAGCGCATTCAGCGATAACCTTGACACACTGTCGCAGCATTTCGCGGTCTTATCGCCCCCGACTTGTTCGTGAACTTAGTAACTACAATCGCAACAAGTGCGCCACCAGCCTTAGAACTCAATCGCATGACCAACATGTTGGCCGTTTCGCTGGAGTCGTTGTCCGATAAGAAAACTATTCGCATATGCAACAATTAGCCTTCGTCAATTGCGAGACGTCGCTTCATAAATTATTTAATCATCGCAGACTGATTAGGTGAATAAATTTTCTAACTCAGGGAAATTGATAGGAGAAATTATTTGGCAAACACGCCAAAAGGCCAAACATCAGTTCTAGAAAGATAGCGATATTTTCAATTTTACGTCGACTGAATGAGAATTAATTCAAACTAAAATCTAAAAACGCTCTAAACTTTCTTCTTTCTTTGATAAATCAGTGCAGGTTCTCTATCTCGTGACCTCTTACCGCGTTCACAAAATCTCTACAGAAAATTTTCACCCATTCGTCAGCGATTTTGTTAAAACGTGCTTAAAACACAGGAAGTGGTGAGAGATTATTGATTTTTCTAATATCTTTATTATTGCATCGCTAATTTTACTCTTGACTTTTTGATAATGGTAAAAGCACAGATTATGATAGAACGGAAATTTATAGAATGCATTTTATTAATAGAGAGATACATGTCTTTTTACAACAATAAAACATTTAAATACAATTTAAATCAGTGAATGAAAAGCTGTAGGCGAGCAAACATCTGTTAAAAATTAATTATAAATTGTTTCTTAAAGCAAGACCACATAATTTGATATCGAGTTTATAAGGTGTTTTCGATTACTTGTTGATGTTATTGAATTCTTTTCTGTCTGAATGGTCAGAATCTTTTAGCCGCCATTTTGAATTTTCGAAAAAAATGTCTTTCATTAGCAAAGACTTACAATAAAAGTGCCTCAAAAGTTGAAAATGATTGGCCCACTTTTTCTTTATTAAATTATACTTTCCGAAAATCATCGATTTTGTTTACTGGAAAAGTGTAATTCGCCCTTAAGTGAAAATTATTATTTGCATTCAAACCTGACGAAAAATAGACCGAAGTCATATTGTATTACATCGATGAAGTTTTTAAATTAAATTCAGACTGAAATTATGGAGGAACTTAATAATAAATCTTGACTTCTTTTCTGAAATTATTTTCTACACCTAAAGGCCATTTACTATGTTTTCGCTAAAAATGTAAATGCCTAAGGTAATAAAAATGTTATTGTTCTTAGTCTGACAAATTTGAATCCAGTTGGTCATGGAAAGATTCCACGTTCAAGGCCGCAATTTGTCTTCCCGTTCACTAATCTTATTTTATAGCTTTTTTATTTTATTTTCTTATTCAAAAGAATGTGCTCGTCATTCGAATTAGGAAATTGTAACAAACTAAAAATTTAAATGAAACTTTAATACTCCTGGGTACTCAAAAATGTCCAGGCGAATAAATTGGTTTTAGATGTAATTTCCTGGACAAAAGTCCGTCGCACTTGTTTCCGCTTCAGAAAATCTTTTCTGCGAACAGAGTCAGAATCCGCAAGTATTCAGTTCGTCATACAATGTTTAAAAAAATATTGAAAGCAAAACAAATAGGTTCTGGATCACTTACATATTCAATTACGGTGGCAACAGCGACAGATTTAATAAATTGAAAGAGCTTGAAAAGTGGTCACATTGCAGATAAGGCACATTTTCATAATTGAGTAATTAATCGATCGCGCGGCAAGTCAAAGAACCTTAGCCCGAAGGTAAGCGCGCAAGTCGCGCTTAGTTGGGGCAAAAAAGGCGCAAGGTCGCCAGGTGATACAGCGGAGTGGTTTAGAGTTATGCAAAATAACCACCGCGAGGACCTATAGAATACAGTAAAAATAATTAATTGAAAAAAATTTAACTGTACTGGGGTAAAAAGCGCAAAAAGGTGAAATAGCTCGCAAGGACACCGCTCTCGCGCCGCCGCGGTGAGTTGCTCGTTTCACGGAATTTTAATTTGGTGAAACCGCTTTTTGCCGCGCCTGCAGCGGCGACTGCCCGCTTTTGCAGCGGTTAAAAGTCTTAAGACAGTTTTTCTAACCGGACCCATTCGAATCTTTTTGCACTCCGGTTAGACGCCAAAAGTTTTTTTTCGCGCCCATCGGACAATATCGCGACGGCGGCAGCCCCGCTGTTGTAAAAGCCTAACTCGGAAGTCGGTCTGCGCCGATCTACGTCGATCTACGTCGATCTACGTCGATAACAATGTAACTGTCCGGCTAAAACAACTTTTCATCGATCTCGCGGTAACCCTGAGGCGAGCACTTTAAGGTAATAAGTAAAATCAGTCCAATTTTGAGTCAGCAATTTATCTCGATTGTTCATAATTACGCGGGGCTGAGAAACATGATTTTTCGGTGGTTGTGTGCGTTTTATAATTGGGGCTCCGCTTCAGACTGCTGCAGCGCCAGAATGAGGAAATGGAAGGTGCCCAAATCAAAAAAGAAATAACTTTTGTGTGATGCAATTGCACTTTTTTTTTAAACCAGATGGTTTTGCAGAGTCTATTCTACATTCAACTTTCAAAACGTATTTGTTTTTATAACTTTTATGGAGCTTATAGTCTTTCTTCCCGAAATCCAGTGAACGCAACATTATTTCATTTAATTGTTTTTATCCGTCGAATTTTAGTGAAATTTTTCGATTACATTAATAATATTTCACTTTTATCGGTTCATTTTAGGAAATCGCAACTGTTAGTTAAGTTGGCCTCATTTTTATGAAAAAAGGAATGTACAAATGAGTATATTTTTCTTCCGTGTCTAATCATATATAAAATTTAGATTATCATTTGGTGCAGACTTGGTAAGGGGTTCTGTATAAGGCATTTAATTTTCCCTTCACTTATTGTAATACAAGCTAAGTTTGTAAATAATATACATACGTATCTTTTTAAGTTCTGCTGCATTCTTATGTCATGCATTCTCGTTACTAATTGTATATTACATACTTTAATAAATTCTTATTCTGTTCTATTCTCAATCTTGGTAATTAAATAAAAATTTGGTTTTTTAAGTTATTTCTTTGGAATACCCCAAGGTTCTACTTTAGGGCCCTTATTTTTAATAGTTCTCTAGAAAGACTATTTTTATGAACATAATTTCTTATAACAATTTAATACTTAAATTATTTTAGTTTCTTGAATTGCAATAGGCTTAACAAAGCTTTTATTAAGCATTTTATTCAACCATACCATATTCTGTCACAGTTTTGTTCCTCACTGTATATAGAGAAGATTCTTACATACGACTTTTTTCACTATCCGAAAGAATTAAAGTAACAAAAGTAGATATAGACAATTGCATTATTTTTATTTATTTAAATTATTGTAAAAACTAAAAAAATGCAGGAATTATAATTAATATTATTATTTTTATTTGTTTTTGCAATATTGATATTTTAGTCGACTTAAAACAAGGGAGTTATCAATTGGACATATTGTTTTTTTTATGTTTTTTCGGACATATTTTTAAATACGAAAAACCTGGAGTGCTAAAATTTAAATTATCTGCGGCTATTAGCTATGGGTTTCAGAGGTAGTGATTTCAAATTTGGTATCCGGATATAACAAATTACGGTCTCTTAAAACTAAATTTAAGTGAAATTGAGTTGGGTTTATTACAATATAAAATCATCACCAATTTTTCTTTCCAATTGTAGAAATATTTCGTAATTTTATGATCATTCGAAAGTATAAAATCCAGAAAAAGATCCTATAAGGATGCTTTTTTCCATTTCCGAGGTACGGAGCCATCATTAGGCCATTTGTTAATTCATAATAATTGTAATGTTTTAACCGAGCATAATGGTTTTTTAATTCGATTTAAGCCTATACATCAAATTTTTCGTTTGATAGAGTACGAGGCTAAATTCCGAGCTAAATTTAAAATAATATATTTTGAATGTAATTATTTGACGGAGAACTGGCTCCTTCATATTTAAATGTAACACTATTTTAAGTAATTATTAAATGAACATTTTGACTTCATAAGATGTTGGAATTAATTACCCATCTGAATAAAATGACATGCAATTAATACGCGAGAGCCCTGTTATTTAATCGAACCTTTTTCGATTGCGAAGGAAGCTGTAATTTTTAAACAATTATCGCTCCGTTTCCGTCAGATAATTGGACATTGTACACGATACCGTTATTCTTCAAGGTTGCGCTCTTTAGTCAGTCAGAAAGTTAAAAGAAAAGAAATAATTCTTAAAAAAAAATTTCTGTCCCGGAGGTTAAATTTTCGCTGAGAACACCTGAAGGTCCTCAGGTGCGTGCCCTTTTGAATTTCTTTGATCATTCCGCGGATTAACTCAAGGTTTGTTCGAGTGCAATGAAAATGCAACTCGCTCACACGGAAAATGCAACTTGATGTACTGAAAGTAGTAAAATTTGCATAACATCGAGGAAAGTGCCAATCCAATGCGAAGTGATTGTGCATCTTTGCGCCGTCGTTAAGATTAGATTTATTAAGTGAGGTAAGGTACTTATTAGTTTTTCGCAGTTCACCGGTCCAGCGACTTCTGGTGCAACTTTTACCTTTGCATCAATGCATTCGGACCTGATCATTTTTCTCGCGTTATCAATCTCCTTGTGCTATTTTAGTGGCGGCATAAATACCAAGTGAAAGATGCTGCAAGAGTCGCGGACCGGCGAACGGTCGTAATTTAGAAAGACCGGAAAGGATTCGCCAGTGATGCTGCGGTGGGAACGAGATGAGCGGCCCCGCGCTGATGACCGAAGGCAGGCAAATAAATTAATCTGCCGGAATCAGAAAATTGCGTGATTTCGTGGCCGCGAGGCGCAATCTGTAGGACTTAGAGCGGGCGAATTCACGATGCGATGATCGTTATTGAATTTGGAACACAATCGCTACATGAGATGATGACACCTTCAGCGGATTTATGGGGCTTTGCGAAAGAATCCATTCGAAATCAGAACGGTTTCCGTACGGGAGAGCAAGTCTCACCTTTCGATTTTCAATTGTAATCGATTTCGTCTAAATCAGCCGCAGCCATCGATTTGGGTAGGCTTTGCGCGCTCCTCCAGAAAATGGAATTGCCCAATGCATGGAAGCGTGACGAGATGCAGAGGGCCCCAAATGGCAAATGGAGCACCGACTGCTCCTTGACGGATGTCTGTTAATTAAATAAATTTCCGATTGAAGGCTCTTTGTTATTTTGCGAAATTAAAAATTCGCAACAAGTGGCAGCTGCTCGCGGTATGGCGTCGCTGCGGAGCCCACGTTGCATGAAATCTATAATTTTTTAAAGATTTTAATTGTTTCCGAAGTAATTGCGATTGAGACCTTGACTGAATGCAGTCCCAGTTTCCATGTAACTTCTGGTGCAGTTTGCTCCGCGTTCGGAAGTGAACGTTCAATAAATTCGCTTCCGAGATTATTCTTATAAAATTGAATTTGCTCATAGAGTCGACGGAATATGCAAGTTTCATTTGAGAATATTTCTGTGGCCTTTGTTGGTCCAACTAATGCTCTTCTACGTGTATATATTTTCACATATAAATTTGCGGAGTTGCAAGAAGTTTCGAACTACCGCCCCAAAACTTAAATAAGGTTGTCAGAACAATTTCATCCATTGGTCTTCAGGGGCATAAAGATAATTTTGTTCCAAAGAACCTTCTTTAGCAAACTTTGAATTTCTCTGCGGGAAGAAATATTTTTGTTAAGTTCGATTCCCTAGTTAACAAATAATATTGGATTATCTAAAAATTAGAAAGAAATAAGATAGTTTACTCTTATAACTTAAAGTAAAAATATTTATGATATAAATTAGAAATTATAATTGGCCAAAAACTTGTACAGGGAATAAACAAGCAGCAATACTATACAAATATATTTCGCATATTTCAGTACTTTCGTATCAGCCCAACTCATTTCTAAATTTTTAGTTATTTTATACTCTGTGATTAAAAGCGTTGTAAAGTCCACATAAATTTTGTTGTATCTGCTATTATATATTTTTATAAACAGCATAAAAAATCAATTTCCACAAAGAACAAAAAATCTTAAATTTCAAAATTTCTTTAACAAATTCGAAATTAGCGAACCCAAATAATCTCTTCAAAAAAAAAGTAGCGATAATAGATCAAATATAAATCGTGTAGGTACTACTCCGAGGCAAAATAGTTCGCCCACCTGTTATTTGAATGACTGTTGTAAAAACTAACCAAATATGTATTGTCTTTTCTGAAACATTCAGTTTTAAGCTTATTATGTAGCACATTTTAAGGATCAATAAACTATTATTCCCAAGTCAAAAGACTTAAAACTGAGTACATATAAAGGTTTGTTGTTTATTATCCCAGAAAAAACAAATGTTTTTTACAAGTATTCTTTCAAAAAGCAAACGAGCAAATTATTGTGTATCAGAAAAAGAGCAAAAGTACAAACGTTATAAAACTTTGTTTCTCCAAAATCACAATATGAATTGGTTATTATAAAATTGTCGAAATTACCGAATTCATATTGTTCTTCTTTCTTTGATTTTATAAACGAGACACTAAGTGTGGCATTGACCTTACACACAAAGTACGTAATTTTAAGTGCAATCTTATATTTTATGGTTTTTAAAATTATCATCCATTGCAAGCTTAATGCAAAGGTCATTAAATTTGAAAAAGAGCAAAAAAAAAAAATATATAAATAAACGCAAGATAGCTTTCGGCGTTAATGAGCTGAAATTTTCTTTTAATTTAACATTAATTCAAAGAGAACTGATAAGCAAAAAACGAGATGCTACAGCTGGCACATATGAAAGATAACCGAATTGCTATGTTTTGACCTCGCCTGCAATATTTTGTACACAAAATTTTTTATGCCAAGACCACTTGTTTTCAGCAATTTGGTTTTGTTATTTTCTTAAGCTCTACTTTTCGAAGAACTTGCAGATATCTTTTGCCGCAATTCAACCTCAAAAGGTCGAACGGGGCGAAACAAAAAAATTGAGCTATTTTCACTTAAGTTGTCCTTGCTGAAACTACAGCGAAGTAGACCGCGTGAAATTTATAAATCTCTGGGCAACTGAGCTTATCATGTTCAATAAGCGCCGTAGTCAGTCATGTGCCAGCGCAATCTCATTTCCGTTCGATTGAATATATTCGCAACTGATTCTCCTTGTCCTTGCGAGTAATTAAACTTGCACCTTGACTACAATTAGCAACTAGACCTTAAGCTGCTTTGCCGAGTACCTTACAAATTCGCGATGTTAAAAAAGTTAAACAAGCAACACCTTCATGTCAAATCGTTGCCCATCTCATCTTCGACTCAGTGACTAACCAACTGGCTGCTTGTCTTCGGATCGCTAAAATAATCAAAGTCTAGATTAATTGCAGCCGTTGGACGGAGCAGCCTTTGCAGGTAAATTTTCAATGAAGTGTGGCTGTTAATGCCACGGCTTCATAAACTTCGAACCTTGACCAGGAGTAGAGCAATCTGCATGTGCCAATAAAATTTCTTCGAACACGATATTCTGTCAGAAATTTCAAACCTAATAATTTTCGAAGTCTCACCGGCAGCCCGAGCGAGCCTTACCCTCTTTGGCGTCGTGGTTCCCTTCGGCGCGGCTCGTTTCAAAATTTTCATGTTACTTTACATGGTCATTTAACCGAAAGTGCAATTACTTACTGATCACGTAGTGAGCGCCTACACTGCTCGTCAAAATTATATAGCCACCTTAGTTTACAATCTAAAATCCAATTGGCGTTATTTTTTTATATAAAAGACAAAAGTTTGTAAATTTAGGGGATTCTCTTGTAATGAGGTCAGATCTTTCCGATTTTTCAGCTCAAATCTTGTCAACGCATACTGAAGATATTGCACTTTTTTACCTTGACCATATGTATCATAGCATATCTAGGGATTTTGGAAAGAAAAACTTCTTCCACTAGAACAAATTAAGTATTTTGGAAAATTAATGACATCGAATCGGGAATCGGGAATTATGGAATCATCTTTCTCAGGCGTAATTAATCAAGCAATATTTCTCACCTCAATTTATAACTATTTGTATTCAATTTCAATAGGCGATTATTAATAATTCGACGAGTATGAATTTTTTACAGTCATCGTAAATTTTGTGGTCATCAAACTTATTACTTTTGGAACAATACACCGATTTCAACTGCTTAGATGATAAGGACCAAGGACAAACCTTTTTTCTCCGCTCATACTTTCATATCGTTTAAAAAAATTTCTTAAGCTTTATGCTGTAATAAAACATAATTAAAAGAAAGTATTGTAGTAGTAGGCATAATTTAATAACATATTATTTAGTAAAAAATTCTTTTATTTTTTAACGAAAATTAAATTAAGTCTAATGTAATGTCAACTTTAGAGATAACTTTTATTATTATTATATTATTATTATTATAGAAAAGTCAATGAAAGCACATTCTCTAAGTGCCTAAGGTACCTAAATCCGCCTCTGGTTTTGCCAACAAACCTTGTTGTAATTAGAAAAGAGAAATGTAAGGGAACAGGTTCGCGGAGAAATAAGAAAATTTAACAGTTAGAAAAAGGATTCTGCAGGCTCAGTTCAGGTGGTAAGTTGAAGAGAAAACTCGGTTAATTTGGGTGGTGGCGCTGCGTTCGGTGGAGTCCAGCATTTGAGCCGCGAGCGCAAGCGCGAAACGCTAAAAGTAAAATGAATGTGGAGTTGGTGCAACATTTGAGCGCGGCCCGCGAAATGAGGTTGTGAGACTGCCTTCGGCAAGGCCGTTTGGAGCATACTTTCGATAATGCGCCTCGTATGTCAGTCAGGTGGGTAGCAAGCGGATATGCGCCGTTTTGCAGGGAAATGTGGCCGCGGAGCACCAACCGCCGAGTGGCCACTTATTGCCGCGGATCGGACCGCACGGGCCCAGCCAACAAATTGCAGCTAATCACGCCTGCAGAGGCGAAAATAACAATTTCGCGGCATGAGCAAGCAAGGTGTAGCCGCAGCCGCTGCAGCGCGGGCCCGGTTCCAAAAGTGCACCCCGGTGCAGTCGTGCACTATCGCGTATCTGTTTTCTGCGCGCTGCAGCCTCAAGCGCGGATACTTGAGCCGCTCGCGAAGTTTATGTAATCGCCTCTTGCTTTGTCTGCCCGCCCTGCCGCCGCGGCTGCAGAACCGCGGCGACTGAGCCGAGCCATCGAACGCGCTGCATTCACAATTACAACAAGGTCTCCAATGCACTGAACTCGAACGGGCGAATAAATTTTTGTAAACTGGGGCTTTTACCCGCGAATTCTTTCAAAGAAATCAAAGCGATGCGATTATTAGTCGGCTATTAGTCGCGAACATGTGAAAAATTGCTCTACGTTTATTAGACATCTTGAGACCCCGGCTATTTGGGGCTTCTAGACACTTCGAAATCGTTTCTCTGAAAGAATTTAAAGTTCGATTACCTCACAGGTGGCCATTGCGAATATTTTAATCTGATTGTGCCATGCCATAAATTGCATTACTATTCGCGATCCAGTCATTCCAGAATATGAACGACTAATACGAAGGATAAAATATAAGATATTTAAATAAAATATGTTTCAAATCAAATAAACCTATTTAAAAGAGAAATATATGTATGTATGTTTGAAGAAAGTATTCCTAATCTTAAATCCGAAAATTGTGTAAATTGATATATCCAAATTATAAATCAAGCAAATTTTATTGTTAGTCATTTTATTAAATAGGTACATTTGAAAAAAAAGAACAACAAATTTAATATTATATAATATTTGTTTTCATTCCCTATTTAATTAATTATTAATTCATTCTAAAATGCTTGATTACTATTTTAAATTTGTACTAAACAATTGAATCAACATCATGCTTTTCTGAAACAAAAAGATTTAAAAATCCTGCCAAATATTGTCCAATTCGAAATACAAGTTATAGTTTTTGAATTTGTTTGTCTGAAGTTAGTTGAAATTGTTCAATTTAGGTACTAAGACACATTATGTTTTATATACAATTAGATATTATTACTATTGGAATTTGAATCCAAAATATAATGACTTTTGTAGGTATCTGTTATTAAACACTTTTAAAATATAAATTTTTAAACTATATTTTTATAAGCAAATTAAAAGTATATTATAAAGATCAATAAAACATTAATTTCAGATTTAAAGCGTTTAATGTATAGAAAATCATGGGCAATGTAAGGAAACGTTTGCCTGGATAGTTTCATTCTTTATAAATTAAACAAAAAATTATATACATACGAAAAAAGTTTTACAACACAAAAATTATATCTACAGATAATAGTTGTTATATGCATCTAATTTCATAAAAATAAAATCGTCTGTGTCTTAAATTTTTGGGACGATAAATGAAAGACTGGAAAATTTACTAAAATTTTTAATGTCAAATTAATGTTAATTTAATTACAAGAACTTCCTGTTCAATAAATTGATTAAATTAAAAGCAACTAACCTTAGTTTACAATGAGAATTCCTGATAATTTTAAATATGTTAATAGGTGAAACTCTGTTGTGCGTAGCAACACAGCAAAAAGAAAAAAAACATAGCTAAAATACCTGTCCGAAGTATCGGTTGATCACGATTACCATAACAGACAATTTCAAACATATTAATTAACAACTGTCGAAACAATATTCCAAAAGCGTCTCAAAGAATTTTATCTAGGATAGAATTGAATACGGGCTCGAAGTGGTCACAGGAAAAAGCGAAATCCAAAAATGACTATCTCGAGCTGAGCCAGTTTTATGTGATTTTAATTAAAGCGAAAACAACTTCGTCGTCAATTGACAGCATAAAACCGAAACTGGTACAGGTAAAACAAAATTGCGCCTGTGCCTAAAGATATTTTCAGCTAATCAAGGTGCCAGCGCATTTGTACCTTTATAAATATTTAGTAATTTATTGGCAGGTGGCATGCGAATATTTGTCTGGACCCACTGCTCCAGTCTCACACATTCGGTCGAAAAAGTCAATATGCGTGCAAGAAGCTCAAATTATTTCTTTCAAAGTGCATAAAACTACCATGATTCGGCTCTTTCTCGACTATTTCCATAAAAATATTTAAATCCGACATGGAGTCTTATATAATAAAAGTGCTTCTACCCTAAGACAGCGCATGATGCGTTACTTAGTCGCAAATGCTTTCTTTCAGCATATCCAAAACTGCAGCCACATTTCCCATTTTATTACACTTCGTGCCCAGTCGCCATGAAAAATTTACAAGATGAAAGCCAGTTAAGGTACTTCAAAGAAAATTCTTATCGGTTTTTCACTTTTTACTACTCGTAGGCTGTTAAATAACCGTCTGAGTGCTTAAACAATGTTTGGATGGTGCTACTAAATCTGTTAGTTGATAGATGATTATCACCACTTTTTAGAGATTTAATTTCACTCTCTTCTTAAAGTCATTACCAATTTCTCGACTATCCAAATAACTTTGCGTAGTTGCTATATCGGACGTAAATGTGAACGTTATTAGTACAGTATATGCGTACTCGAAGTGTTACCTTTTGTAGGTATAGGACAAAATCAAATATTCTGACACATATTTTCTTAAATCTTGCTTGTTAAAAAAAAAAATAACTCATTTTGCCTGGAGGTATGTTTATGTCCTCGTAAGGCTTGCAAGGAACTCCTTACAATCATCACTGTCTTTTACATATATTTTAGAATTCTGTATGCTGACTTAAAGTAGAAATAAATCACAGTAGAAAATCTCCGGACATCTATTTTTAAAAAGATTTTACTTGAGTTACGCTTATAAGCAAACCACACCGCATATGAAGTAGCTTTATTTCAAAATTTTTAAAATGTACTTTTAATTTTTTTAAATCTTATTTGCTTTACTTACTTACGTACCTACTTACTGATGTCTCGTGGTTTCTTAAGTTTTCGAGTCTAGGCCTTGCTTAATCTACATAGGAATTCAGAAAATATCCAAAAAATACGTGTATTTAACATTTCAAGGGTTATTTTTTCGGACGGTTATATATCAAATTAAAATATCTGAAAATGTTTATATTCTGGAGAATTACGTATGCAAGTTTCCAAAATTCTATTTTATCATGGACGAATTACAGGAACGTATACGCAAACAAAGATCCAAATTGGCTGAATTTTAATAAACAATCATGAATATCACGAAATTTCCTCCAAAAGTTCCTCTTCAATTGAGTACAAATTAAATTGCTTCGAATGTAAATATCCTGGTTATTAAACAATAAGGGGGCAACCCGAGGTTAGTTTTTTTTTTAAATTTAACAAACATTAAAATGTGAAAAGTTAGTAGATAATAGCCTTATCATATCCATTTAAGCTGAAGGTATCCTGACGCAAATATCGCAAAAATGCTAAAAACTTGTTGGATATCTTAGGAAAAATAAAGCACGTTCGATTTTAATCCTATCACCTTTTCAATAATTATGTAAATACATGCGTCATCAATCAAATTTTTTACATTATGATGAATTTTCGAAAACGCCCAATGTTATTTCTTTATGAGGTAATTCTAAAAGGAGCATTCTGACATGCAATTCACATTTGTGGATTACCTTTTACTATGAATGTCGAAGCCATTAAACCATTATTGATACCATTGATTAACTAGAACCGCTTAAGAAAATATTATGGCAAATTAATACTTGTTGCAGTGATAATTTTCGACTCCTAAGATTTAAGTTGAATATCTATACTTTTCGGTTTTACCATTTTTAGTATGCACACCCCGTTCGTGCAGCTCGTTTTGCAAACCATAATTGAAGTTTATTGTGCAAAATAAAACCATCACCTAAGTGGCTGGAGCGCTATAAAAAGATTTTCACGTCATAACTCATAACTTCGGGTACGTAGTTACGGACCCATTTCGAAAAGCCTAACATCGGTTGCAGAGTTTTTATTGAGGTACGCAACTCTTCCCCTGGCAGAAATGCTCGTTTGTTTGGCGACGATGTCTCCACACATGATATGATACGATACATATGTGCATATTTTGTACATACATGTGTACATATGAGGGAACAAGATAGTCGGACTCATCTGTTCATTCGAACCGTGTTTTGTTTTTGTGCAGACACATTTCAAGGATGATAGACGTGATACATTTTTGTTTTTTTTTTGTAAAACTGTCACTTCAATTAATGCAAATGTTTATGAAATACTAAAATATGTTTTGATTTTGGCCTACATTATTGAAATTGATGCTCTTCTGTAAAAAGTAAGACAATTCATCATTAATTTTTCGCTTAATTAGTTTTTTGTTTATGAGAAATGAACAACTTGCAATTTTAATTATTTAGGTTTTGGAATGCACTTAGTTTTTTGGCGAAATATAATTGTATTGAAGGTCGAATTTTACTTTCAAGTTACTATGATAACTATATCCAATTTTAATTATGAAATATAATATATTTTTGGTTGGTATTACGAACATTTATTGCTATACTTCTGATAGACGTTGATTTATTTACATACATATGTGCTTTATTCAAGTTGGAATCTAATTGAATATATGCTACTCTGCTTTAACATTTGGGTAATAATTTCAAAATCCAATGGGTTTATATTATATTCAAGTGTAATCCTAAACTTGTTATCCTATGCTGACAAACTACTCTTTCCCAGGTTGTCGGATTTCCGATATTACGCAGATTTCGAAAAATTTAATATAATATTTATGATCTTAAATTAAGCGTTTATTAAATCGAAATTGAATATGCTAAACAACTGTGAAGTGGAAAAGTAGGTGATGAAATACCATTTTTAGAAGTTTGTCTTGTGCAATTTGTAATTTATTTAGGCACGTAGCACATTGAGACCATAAATTAAAGAAAAACTGACAAAAATCGTCACTTAAAACAAAAAACTCCATTTTCTTCTCATTCTGATATAAGTTAAATAGTTTATGCTACAGATTCTTCGGAGCGTGATATAAGTAAATGTAAGTACCGAACAATGCAGTAATCCAGTTCTTAGATCTTGTGTAAATTATGACTTAAATTTAATTAAAACTTTTCAATTACTACTTTTGGAACAAAAGTTTTATTGCTTCTTATTCACGGTCCATATATTAATAATAAAAATAATACATTTTAGTCAAGTCATAACACATTCAAATTTAACCAATTGTATTATCGATTTTAGTAAATTTGGCGAATTGGAAGTGTACAAAATTATTTGGTTTAACTTGTATTAATTTCGGTTTATCGAATTATTTATACATACATACATATATAGAAAAAAAGAGTAGTGTAATTGTTTCTTTGAGATAATTAAAGTTTTCAACAACTATGTATGCTACAAAGGTGGTTTTCGTAGAAAAAGGTAGAGATTACGGCTTTTGTTGAAGGGTATAAACCTCAAGTCATAAATTCCATAAGACAAATTCTGGTTCCATTCTATTTTAAGAAAGTTACTTCTACGGCTATCTGATAGCTATTTTTTAACACGCAACGAAGCAGATTTCATCTATTGTAAGAAACTGCACCGAGAGTTAAAGAATGTTCAAAAGGTGCACTGCTCGCGGAGAATAGATGGGTTTTCGTAAGCCCCGCTTAAAAGTGAGGGTTCCGAAAAGGAAAGTCCACCTGGAGTTGTGTCTGCCTGTTAGTGCAACAGCTCTAGTTCTAATTTAGCCGCTGGGTTCCTAGAAGTGTTGCAATTTGTTGTGCGCTAAATTGTTAGTTGGACACCCCTCATATTTTGTAACTCAATACTTACCTTTGTGGCGATAAAAAAAGCGGGCATTTAAATATTTCAACAACTGGACAAGACGAAAAGCCTATTCCTTAGCTGCTTAAAGTGCAAATCTGAGAGGTACAAAAAGCTTAAAAAGACGAAAAAACGGTGGAGTAAAAAAAAGAATAAGACGTAAAAATCGGAGAGAAATAAATTCGAAACGACCTTAACAGTAAATTGGTATGGCACTAAACCGGTTTGGTATTATAAAATCGTTCGGTTACCTAAGACAGAAGTCGTGTGAGTGGATTTTTTCCCTTTCGCGGTTCTGCGCAACTCACTTTTACCTGCAATTGTGGTTACCTGGGGTACATCGATCCGCGACTCCGGCGTGAGCGCAATGCAACAGTTCTCGAATTTACCTGGGTCTTATGTATCCTATGTCATGTCAGAGCACGTCGCAGCGGCAGCACCGCGCCGGACCGATCATTTCAGAACTGCAAAGTAATAGGCGCACCGTCGCGTCGTCGCATCGCGACGCGGTGGTGGTCGTGCGCGGCCGGAGCTAAAACTCCATCAGCCAAATACGAGCGAAACCGAACGTACGCCAATCATTCGTCCGCTGATTTGCTGATGTAATTACAAACTTAAATTGAGCAAATTTTATACGTTATAATAATTTTACGCTAGAATTGAGTTATTATGCACTTTCCCTTGCTGGCCGCCGCGATGTGAGGCCCGGTGCACGCATTTGCCAGGTTTTTTGCCAGGTGTTGCGCCCGGATAGAAACCGCCTCCTTTTGGGTGCACCAAGTAAATAAAGCGAGAAACGAATGTCTTAAGGTTTTATTAAAGTGTCACATTCAATTTGAGCGAAATTGACTGTAATCGCATTTCGCGAAATTCATTTCGGACTTTAATGCTTCTCCGGTCGATTTTCGCGTGTCAGTCGACATGAAAGGTTATGAAATTCAGCTATTAACGGCTGTCCAGATTGTTTATTTTATCACCGTGGAACAGGTAAATTCGTTTGGGTCAATTGATAAGGTTTATTACAAAACTGATAAAGAATCGCACTTCATGTACATTTATTCGATATGGAAAGTTACATTTAATGCACTCTTAATTCAAAATGAAGTGTTTTATTTAGTTTTTGAGGCAAAAACGCATGCGCTTCGAGTTGTACAAGGATAAGTATGTCAACAACTCTTAGATTGCTTCGCCCTTTCAAGATTTCTTGCCTTTCTTACTTCGGCTTATGGATTTCAGATTAATGTAATAAGTCTGAATTTGGTTTTTATAGACTGATATATTTATTAGGAATTTAATGCAATCATATACGATTCGGTACTCCCAAATGCACATTCTAAATCTAACTAGGCCTTCGGTGGGCAGCAGAACGAACACTATAAAATTGTAGTTAGATACTTGTACTCTTGAGACTTACAGTTGTTGCTATATTAACTAGGAAAAGGAGTGTTGTTATGTTAACATCTATCCGGAGTAGAACTAGTCTAACACAGTTTAATTATAATTCAAGAAAACTTCTGAATAAACTCCACTCAATTTAAAGTTTTTATAAAGAATTTCTACATGGATGAATTTTTCAAAATTATTATAGTAAAAGCTTTATTCTTTAAAGTGCTGTAGAGTATGTCAGTAGTCTTTTTTTCTGAGCTTTAATCAAAAACTTGGTAAATTATTATGGTACTTAGTTTAAATAGAAAGTTAAATATTATCAATATTTCCGCCAAAATGAAACAAAAAACCTATCGTTTAAATTTAGATAAGGTTTCTAAAGTTAAGAAAGACATAATCGATCTTTTATCTTCTGTTTTTGGTCTACTTTCTTTTAAATTATAACTGTAGTCAATATCATTAATATTATTAAATTTTACAACATTTTTTAAAGGATCCTAAACCAAATTACATAAATCCGACTGGTTCCAGCTTCTAAATCAAAATTCTTCACAACCGTTCGCTTTAATAAATTCCATCCGAATTTGGAAATGAAGATGCTCAAGGATGCCTTGGCAAGCGACTGATTGTGAAGCTGAATGACGACGATCTGTCTTGCGACTTGCATCTTCGATAATCCGCGAAGAAATTATATAAGACGTTGGTATGTGCGCGTGTATCATTATAATAAAATAACGGAATTTAAACGTTCCCAAGTCATTAAGTGCATTAATTGTCGCTACTTTTGAAGCCAAGAGAAAAACTTGGAAGGTGATCAGTGCAAAGCGAAACAGTTCAAGTCAAGTCAATCAGCAAAAAGCAAGAAAAACTCGAGCAAGTAAGATCAGTGTTAGTATGACAGAACGCTTTGCGCCCAACTGGAAAGATCACTTTTTGTTCCAAGGTCTTTTCGTGGACATTCACTTTTCAGTTAACGATACATTGTAGCGCATTTGTGGGTATATCTCGATATATAACCATTTTTGCTAGTTATAAGTTATGTGTGGATAGGCATACCTGCGCGCATTCATATCTACCCCCAGCGCGTTGCCTTTTACCGCAGCCGAACGCGGTGCGGTGCCGCTTATGTTCCTAATAATCAGGAAACTTTTTTTCTTCCAAAAATAGTTTCATTTTTAATTAAGCACTAGTTAAGTCCGCGAGGTGCTTTAAAATGCTAAATGGAATTCGTCCATAAGTTTTCCCTGTCCTCTTCCTTTCCGGGCCTTGTCTCGAGTCAGCTTAGGATCCAATTAATGCAGAAATCTTCTTAAATTGTAAATCGCAAATTGTTTCAATTACGCTAAAAATAAAAGCACAAAAATCGATGCAAGAGCGTTCTTCGCATGCATTTTTCCTTTTAAAATAAATTCCTTATTTAAATTAGAGCGAATAGCATCGCAATCTTGTAAAAAATTTCAACCTAAACCGGCCAAGATATCCGTGGAATTTTAACAGCTTTTAATGCATTAACATGCAGAAAAGCTGTGAAGCCACTTTAATTAAAATTACGATTAGAAATCAACTTTTATTAAGAATAAAAATCAAATTAAAATAAAATTTGCTTTTAAACAGGAATGACCTTAGGGAAAGTGAATAAGATGAATTGAAATGAGATAAATGTGAGCATAAATTTTTCAATTCCAGTTCTAATTTCACGGCCAAGGGTATCGACGCGAGATTGATTGACGCTAAAATAATACGATAAAATGAAATAAATGAGTAATGTTTGCTCGGCCTTGATAAATATGTTGTCGATAAACTGCCTGACAACTTTCTTACAACTTTTAAATTTTATTGCCACTAAACAAGCAGATTTTTTATCTTTCCAATAAATATTTAATCGCTTTTTAGCTGTAAGAATTTTAATATCTTAATTGTTGAAGATAAATATTTTGCGTAGCTGCTGCATTATTATGTATATCCTTGAATTTTGTCTAACAAAACTGTGGACGGAAAATTATTCAGATTGTATAAAGTAACAATAACGAAGGTGTTACTTTTATAATGGCAGAGCTATTGAAAAAAACAATATTTCAATTCGAAAAACTTTAAAGGGCTATATATAAAATTCATGTTTGAGCAAAAACAAATATTTTTAAAATTCGAACAATATCTGAATGTTTTATTAGCCTAAACCAAAAAGTCTTTTGAAAGTCTTAAAATAATGTCCTGGTTTTACGATAACCACTTACAAAATATTCCTTCCTATAGAAATGTAACAAATCTCAACTCTTTTTCATATACATTCATACATATGTATGTACATACATACTTTAATAGCTTTATACTTGCAGAAAAAAAGATTAAACACTTTTTGTAAGTATGAAGTAAGACAACAAATCTGTAAAAAAATACACTTGCTCGTGCTCTATTTTATTTTAAGAATTAATAGATCTACAAAAATTTCGTTGGCATCTTAATCCTTTATAATAGTTACCAATTCTTAAAGAATACAAAATATCAGATGCTTTGATAGCTTTTTGCAAATAATAAAACACGTACCCATATCTTAGATTTTCGAAATTTTGATAAAACAATACCTAAAACAAAAAAGAAACAGTAGGCACAAGAAGACAGTATGATAGTTATAATAATAATTAACTACGACGATATTATTTAAAACAATGAACTTACCTGCGGAGTCTACACGAAAGTATCATATGTGCTAGATAAAATGAAGAAATTTTATTATTATTATATTTTCGATTTTCGTAATTTTTGCAATTCAAATCAAAATCTATACTAACAGCCAAAGCCATCTGTTGTGTAATAAAATTGCAGAAAACGGTATTAATTCATTATTGCTTATTCTAAATTAAATATGGTTACCTTAAATTTCCTAAGAGTTAAAAAGCAAATATAAAAAATTAAAAAAAAAAAAATCTTAATACAGAAAAACGTGTTTTAGGTAGAGTAAAAATCCTTGAAGTTGTAATAGCCGACTCTAAAGTGGAATATTCCGTAACTACATCTCATAATCTGCTTCAAATATTAGTTAAATGAGAAAGCCGTTCAAAATTCGTGCAAATTTTATCTAGAGAACTGCAATCTGTTCACACTTGGCGCCATAATTTACCAATTAAAAAACCATTCAATTTTGTATTTCATTTGAGTGAATTTTGCTTTAATTTAGCGTCATTTTCTTAACCACCAGCAAATTGCTTGGAATTCAAGATTACTGCAAGACATAGCGTTAAATGGAACAAGATCAATTACTGTTAAAATGTTTTAATTTATTTATTTTTTTATTTTCTATTAGCGTACTGTGCAGATAAAAAATGCAAGTGGAATTATGAAAATCGTGTTAAAATGGTATCATAAAATTAAAGGCGAATAGGAAAGATTTTAAAGAAACCAGGTGAAAAATGGCGTAATCATTTTATTAACGGGTATTAAATACTAAATTAGTGTTATAAATGAAAGGCAAAGTGCTGAAGATTATTTTGGAAAGTAGATTTTTTGCAATATATTGAGAAAGACATTTGGACTTTTTGCAAAGTAGAGGTTGTCATAAATAATATTTATTTAATTTTTTTTTAAGAAAAAAATTTATTCTCAATGTGTTTAGTATATGTATTATATTGATTTCCTAATTTTTGTGAATGGATAGACAGGAAAAGAGTGTAATGTGCATTTATTTCACCGACTGTGTTAGTATATAAAATAAATTTAAATTCTAAAAATAATATTCTTTTTGTGATGAAAATTAAATGTATGTAGGTACATATAACTTTATGGCAAGGTGTATGAAAACGAATTTGTTGCATTTGTTGAATTTGCTGCATGCAGTCCTCTGAAGCCTTGACTTTTTCAACTACTTTTGCTGCTCTGACCCGGTCCAGGTGCACAAACGTTTCTTGCAACATTAATTTGTATTTCCTTAGCAATAATGTTCCTCTGTATGTTTACCTCTTTTGTCTTCGGGAGTTATTAATTTCAAAACTTTCTTAACTTATTGCGTTTTGACAGGGTCATGATTTTTACGGCATCATTAATTTTTCTTAATTCTTTTGCGATACGAAGATTTCAAACTTCTTTCAAAGAACTTTTCCCAACAATGTCAAAATTTATGTTAGAAGCCAATTAGTCAAATTCATATCCAAAAACTGGAGAGCTTACCTTCATTTTCATAACAATTCCTCTTCATTTAGTTTTCTAGAAATAGGTCCTTTTTCGTCGTTATTAGAAAGGAAGAAATCGTTGGAAGCCAGGTCTACCCTGTATGGTGGGTGATTGGTTTTTCCGTCGTTTGTAAAATCTTCGTTTGTCTGAATATGATTTTTAGATAAACACTAAAAACAAATTTCAAAATCAAAATATTAATTACCTCATTAATTCCATATTTTACCAAATAACAAATTAGCAAGAATTTAAGTAAAAGAGTATTTATCATTCCCACATAGCAACTCTAATGACTTTGCATAGTAAACTTGTGTTATGTAAATGTTAAACTGAAATTCAATGTAACTTTTTTTTACAGTCATTTAATGTGTTTACATTTTAATTAATATGCAAATGCAGCTATGATGTACTTTTTCATGATCCCTTCAACCAATTTCACTGTACTGTCACTTAGGATTAATTTGTTATTTCTCCTTCCCATCCCAACTTTATAAGTGACCCTTGGAACTTTTAATATTAGCAAATTACGAAAAAGGCTCATGGACTGACAGGAATCGTAAATTATTCTTGTTTACTGCTGCACAATTTAATTGCAATCATTAATTTAATGATAATTACGATTGAAAGACGACACTTGTACCAAAATTGATTTGGTAATTATTCAGAGCAATAAGCTTCGTTCGCCCACTGATAGCAGTCTCGCTCGCAAATTGTACGAATAAAATGAGGTCAGCTTGTGTAAATGAAACAAACATGAACACAATTTTTTTTTCTTGTCATAAATTAGATTTAGATTTTGCGATTTACGTCCTTAAATTTGCTAATTTGGAACACCATTAATACATAAAAATGTACACAGATCCTTTGAATACGCGAATAACGAACGCTAATCTCCCTGTGATCGAGTTTTGGATTTTTGTACCAAGTTAAATTGTATTGTAGGGCGCGGAATGTGATATCAAATAAAGTTGGAGCAAAATGTAGCCTTTTCACCCCAAATCAAACTGCGGGTCTAATGAAGCGTATCGATTTTCATAATGGCTTTCCAGATATCGGTCTTGCCGGGGTTATCGCATTTCCCTAATTTACGTAAAGTATTTTTGATCCTATTCCGGCGAAATTCCGCTGCTAAAATCGGGCGTACTTTGCAAGTAAGTGTTCTTAAATGGAATCTTCTCAGTAATCGAGTTAAGGTTTATTCAAACACTTTTCATTATTCGCTTAAACTTTTATAAAATTTTGTAAGAATTTTTGACATGAACGAGTCAAAGGAAAATTAATTTTTGTTTAATTGTATTTAATATTTATATGCAAACATTTTATAGTCAACTAATTAATCCTTATATGCGCACATATGGAACCAATCGGTTTTCTGTGGTTTGTATCTGAGCAGATATAAATTAATTAATTTGACACATAATTTGGCTCTAAGTTCGAATGTGAGCGCTTTCAAAAAGATTTAATTGTTCTACCTTTGTTAAAATTTATTTTTATATACCTACATATTAAAAATACTGGTCATACATGAGATTTAATTTCCAAAAAAAGCTTATAAGCCATACGGAAAAAATAATGTAAAATCTTATACATTTAGACACGTTTTTTTTACATATTTAGTATGTGTAAAATACTACAAAATTTGTATTGTTGATCAAAACCAAGCGAGGTCACTTTGAAGTCGAATATTGCAAAAACGGAACATAATTTTAAAAAACGGTTTAAGAATCCTCATGATGATTTTAAATTACCTTTTTAACAATACCCCACTCGATAAGTAAGTAAACATTCGCACTTTTTACGCAAGGGCAGTCTTAAATTTTTCTTTTCCAAAATATAAGTACATAGATAGCTCAGTTAATTAAAGCAGCGAAATCCCAAGTCGAAGGTTTGAGTCCTATTCTTAATTAAGGTCTCTGCTTCTTTCAAGTATTTTTTTTTTCAAGCAAATCTACAAAAGTAAAATAAACATAACTCATTTTAATGGAAAAAACATGTTTGCTCAAAATTATGTCATTTTGTAATGTTTCCTAATTTTCGGTTAAAGTAACTAAAACTTTAGATAAACATTTTTTATTCTATATTTTGTGTAGAATATGAATTTTTAAATAAAATTAATATTGCGAAAATTATATTTGGGTTGAATGTGAGTAATTTATAATTATCAAATATGACCTTTATCTTTTTGCGATTTACTGAATTTAAGAGAATTAAGCAAACAATGTAAATTTTATTAGTAAAGCTGCTTAGAATAATAATTTCAATATAATGGTAAATAATTTCGATTAAAATACGAAAGAAATATGAATTATTTATGAAAATCGAACTATTGTACAATAGTCACGGCTAAGGCGTGGTAGGGAAATAGTCGGTCTTAATTCTTAATAAAGTTCTGCTCAGCAACTCTTTACACTATAGGTTTTAATAAAAAGCCTGTTGATTGTCTTGATTTGCATAATTCTCACGTTCTCATGCAGTGATTTGCTCTGAAAACCGCTGGGCTGGCGTTAATGCGTCGCCACATAGTGTTCCATATGCTTGCACTTTTCGCAAATCGATACCCCACCATCTTTGAGACTCGCAGGAGCCAGCGGAAGTTAGTGTGGCTGTGGCCTAGTTCATTCCACCCGGGCGTTACTTAGCAACAGAGTGCAAGGATTTTCGTTCCATATGGAAGATTGTCGCCGCGTCTTGGAGGCGCTTGCAGCAGCTATGACGCACTCCGCAGCATCTAGGGGCGCTAATTAGGACGCAGTTGCAGTCGTTGCACACCTCACCGGTGCAATTTTTTGCCGAAAACTCTGATTTTCCTTATTTCGTTCAGAATTTTCTAGAAGGTTAACGAAACGTGAAAAGGTGATGCAACAAGCGAACGCACACAGACGAACTTACATCGAATAATCTCTATCCAGAAGCCTCAATGAAATTCGCAGTCCCATGAATGAATGACGTAGGCGACCACTCATAAAACCCATACACTTCCTTTTTTCGCGCGATGACGTCAAAAGGAAAGCTTTTGAGGGGTTTTCGCAAGGGGCACAGCCCGGAGCCCTAGTGCGCCTCAGACGGGGGCTGTTCAGGAACGAGTCCTGACCTCATTGCCCCTCGCAAACTCCTGTAAAACTTTATCGATTCCGAGTAGAGTTCCCTTTCCCGTAGCGCAGATTGCCCAACTTGTGCTAAAAGTCACGTCAGGAATGGCGAAAGGCCACCCCCGCACACCATCAGCGAATAATGACATCTTCGCAGCAGCTATAGAAAACAACGGGTGAAAATCCGTCCCTCACCCCCGCAACTCTCGCAAAGCGATTTGTCGGTCGTAATGCTGACTTCGCTGCTTCAAGTAGTTTTCACTTCTTGCAAAGTTTCGCTAATTTCTTCCGCTGCTTCCGCAAATTGCTCGCTGCCACCCACGTGTTGGGCAATTGTCCAGCCGGAAAATTATCTGCGGTTTTTCGTGCGCTTTTTCCCGAGTGATGCGTAGTCACCCTTCAATGACAACTTTTCAATCCGGTGCTCCGCGGATGATGACACCCACACCTCTTTTTTGCGGTCTTTGCATTCAGCGTAAGAATAATAAAGCTGAAAGATACGCTCCTTGAGTAGTCGCAAAGTAATGACGCGGTTTTGAAAACCTTTCTGGGTGCAAAACACACATACATATATTTACATACACTACACACTCGTATTTATGTGCTACACCTACAAGGACGTTTGAAAGCACTTTCTGATGAAATCATGTTTTCACCCGCAAATGCAACAGTGGAACTAACAACGAAAAGTCACAGACTTTTAGCAAATAAAATCGGAGAGAAAAGTTCTAATTTCGATTTTAAAGTAGATTTTGTCTAATTTCACAAAACCACTTTGGAGTTTAACTTAGGTACTCTTTTTTTCAAAATTATTTATCATCACACTTTAAATTTGTTCTCACTAGAAAACATTTAATCTAAACTAGAGTGAAAATAGATTTATATTTATTTCTATACTTTAATTCAATGGTTTTCTATCACAAGAAATTTTACTAGAACGACAATATTTGACACTAGATAGTTCTAGTTGTTTTTGTAGAATTCAATAAAACTAAGTAGTAATGAAAAATTTTCATTTGGGGGTTATGAGTTCGATTACCACATGAAAATCCTAGTTGAAAATAAAATAAAACGAAATAAGAAAAAATAATAGAAGGCACCATATTGGCTTAATTTCCAAGTGCGCAAAAAAAAAAATTGTACTGAGCAGCAGTTTATCTTCATCACATACTTAATTGTGCAGTTATTTCAATTATGTTCTTAAAAATCAACAAAACTTTGTGTCAGTTTCAAAATTTTATTATTGGACGTTACATTGAACATTACAGTCTACCTTTTCAGTCAAACTGAGTTGACAAACTATCGAGTGTGAAATGTAATTAAACATGTTTCGAAAAAATTGTAAAATTCCCTAGAATTCCAGCACTATACTATAAGAAGTACGGATTCCACTAGAATTTCAATTAAATTCGGTAAATATTGCGATCTGCAAAAAAAATCCATATTATGCAGTAAAGATTTGGAATTTATTTTATTTATTAAAATAGTCCATAAAATGCTTGAAAAATAATAATTTTATCTCTAGGGACGGCACTAGATCGAAGCTATTGAAAATTTCCGTGTTGCTGGCTTTGATAATAACCCAAGAATAGCAAATTTAAAAACATTATTTTCAGAATACCCCGCTTAAGAAAGTTTCTCTCTCTCCTTTTTTAAAAACAATGCATTTGGAAATACTTAGAACAAATTAGAAATAGAAAAATTAAATTATTTTTTTTTTTACTAAAAATATCTACTATTAAAAACTTAAAATTAAAAAACTAAATGCATTTTTCGCGAAACGATGATTTACAAACTGATAGGAAGAGGAACAATAGTTAAATGAAATATTGCTTATTTATATCTACTTAACCAAGCATAGATTTTGAAACGTTTGGAAGCAATTTTTAAGATTTGGCATTTTTTCTATATTTAATCGGTTAATATTCAGTTTCTGATGTATTAGTGAACCAAAGAATTTCAATGAGAGAACATTCACTTATGTAGGTAATTTTAAAAATTCATGCCCGAACAATGTTTTCACTCTCTAGAACATAACCAAACAGCTTTTTAATGCGTACATATACCATTCTGCGCAGTAAAAGACTTAATAAACCGAGATTATGATTTTAATATGCTCTTTATTAAATATGTCGCACATCTCGAACCCCTCATATAAATAATAAAAAAAACAAAAATGAAAATTAATATGGTTGGCGAACCACCCACGCATGTTACAGTGCTTTGCTTTTATTACTATCGAGTAAAATTAGAGGAAATTGCCTTCCAAGGAGCACGAAACTTCCTGCTAAATAGCAGCTCGATTTCCTTTCCTCATTTCCATACAATAAAGCGAACAGTAATAACGTCTTAGTGTTAACGACAGTCATTATAGCCACTATAGTCGAACATCTTTAAAACAGTCGTAGGCATTCTTGGCTCATTATCGGCGAGCAAACGGAGACGTTCCTTGGGCGATATTTTAGGACGTTGTGTTAATTTAAAAATTGACAATTTGTAAAGAACGTTAATAAGATTATATTCTTAGATATTGTATATTTTAAGGCCAGCTTTCTGTTTTTCTTTATCAATGATCTACTCCAAACACTATGGTCGCACGCACGAAGTTTCATGAAGATGAGATGCAAATTGGCCTGTTACTAAAACCATTAATTGAATTTGTTGTGTAGATTTCAATACGAGTATTTATGGTTTCAAAATATATACATTCATAGTAGTTGTTTTTAAAAGTTAAAGATATTTAATGATTTGATTTGAAAATTTATGGTGATATCAAACATATGAATCGCATAGATTAGACAACTTTATAGCTAAAACCTTTTTCTCCTAATTCCTGACCGCAATGCTTTTATACTAAAGCACTTCATTACCATAATTGGGAATGTCTTCAAATTTAATTCAGTATGCAAATCCTTCCATCCAGAGACGATTCTGGAACTCTATCGACAACACACAAATCGAAAATTAAAAAAAAAATCTGAAAAAAAACATTTTTGGATATTTTTTAATTTTCGATTTTTTTAAAATTTACAAAGAGACTGATGAATAATTTCAAGAAAGTCGAAAAAAAATGATTTTTTCCATTTTTACGAAGATTTTAAAGAACACAATTCTTGTTCCTTTAATTTTTCAAAAACTTTGATCAATCAGGCCGAAGGAACCGTCCAATGGATCGATCTGCAGATTTGCAAGACTATTGGGAGTACACTGAGGTGTAAAAAAACCTACAAACCTTAGCCTATATGCAATACAAATGTGTCCTTTTTCGCTAAATATCTGATATTGAATATTGAATATCAACGTAGTAAGGATTTGAAAAAAGAAAATTAAATCTGAATTGACAAGCTATCTGGCCCATAGGGTGGTCAAATGAAAAAAAAATTGTCCGAGTCCGTGAACCGAAAGAAAAAATACTAAAAATTTTGTAACATTTTTTTTGGCGCTATTTCTTTGGATTGCGTGAGAACTGTGGCCTTGAAAATTGTTTGGCTGGAAGTTCCAAAAACTAGAGTTTTGGAGCTTTAAGACGCTTTTTTTAGATCCTCTATATACGATCATTTCTCGCTTAGATACAGCCCGTCAAAAATCACTACAAAATTTAGATTTTTTTCCCCATAATTGTTTGGAGAAGTGTAGGGATATTTTATGAAATTTACCGAGGTCTTATATTTTTCTTTCAAAAATAAAATATATGTATTTATAAATGTTATTCCATTAGCAACAAATCAAGCAAGTTTATCTTGATCCTTTTTTTTTCTCTCCTCCCGCGCATTCTAAAATTAGAAAAGCCTATATAGTTAGTTGTTTAAGATAAGTAATTTTATATTATTTTTTTATTTAATTTAAGTAAGAAATTTTTATGATAAATTTTGCATACTCTGTTACGATGAGAAGTAATAACCACCATCAATATCATCTTTTAAAATTCATATTTATATGTATATTGCATTTTGGAATGGTATAAAATGAAGTAATTTATAGTATATTGGGTAGAGTAAATACTAGAATATGTTTCAAATTTGAGTAGGATTTTGTAAAAATATGAAGAGAGCAGAAAGTACACATCTACGTACTTCCAAAAATAAACATTAACATTCGTAAAAAAAGGAAAAGTAAATATAATTCGGTCTAGCGTTTTTTAATATCTATCCACAACGCTTTTCTTCTCAGTAAAATGATCCCCGTAAAATTTAAATGATTGAAGGAAAATTCACTTTTTTCCTTAAAAATGAAAATGAACCCTTTAAAACTTTATATTTTAAAGAACTAACTATGCTTGATTATGACCTGCTTTTGATATAACAAATTTACGTTTGTAAGTAGTTAAATATTCAAAAGCTGCCTGAATCCTCCTAACACCTGCGCTTCATCATCAACAGAGTTTTCTACGGATTCTCAACAGATTCGTCCATTTTTAATGGGCTTCATGTTCAGCTAATTAAGTCGGGCAATTTCCTGGAGCAGTTTAACACTTCTATAATTAAAGTTGCCACCTTGCTGAAAACTATATCAACTTCTACATAAAAAGCGATTATGGGAATAAAATCACAAAAAACTTTTTCACCTAAAAAATTCCGGAACCATATTTTGATGTAAATTCGTTTCGACAAGTTGCTGTTCATAAAATTTTTTACATAATCTGCTCGCTAAACACAAGCACGGAGATTATCCTTCCCAAAAAATGAGAAATGAGAAGGGAAAAATGAATAAATCTCAAGGATGGAGCATAATATGATGAATCCTTTTCATTCACGATGTTCAATGCGTGGGTGCTTTATTTTCAATCATCGGGGTCTCTTTTTAGAATCCGACCAAAAGACGTGGGCGAGTCGAGGACTAGAGTGGTCCACCGTTCCAGCCTCCGTCGTGGGGCGCGCTGAAAACGCGCCTTTTCAATCCGCCGTCGAACTACACGGACGTCAGCATGGGCCCATCTGGTGCCGATTCCCCTCGAGGTGCGTAAGGAAAGGATCCACTCCCACGCAAAGTAAACACTCAAAGGCTGCCAAGGAAAACAGAGCCAACGGGACTAACGCGCAAAAGGCGTCGCGGCGGGGATGGCGCCGGGCGTGCGTACTCGCGCCGCAACTACCATCTTCCGTCGAGGCGTCGCGTCGTGGGCGGCAAACCTCCTCCGTTGCTTCTGCTTCCTCCAACTTTTCATTCGGCTCTCTACGGCGCCATTCAACTTAATTTACAGCCCTATTCCATACCTATAAAGCTCTTTAGTGGTGCGGACGACGCTCCCCCCGTGTGGCCCTGCTTTAAGGGAAAATCAATTGCAGAGTCTAACACAAGTGCTAACAATCCCCCGGAACTCAGACGAACCGAACTTGATCTAGTCGCAATTATTCTGATTTAGTGCTAATTCATTTGTTTTCTGCTCACTATTTTCCGGCCAATGAAGCGACGTAAATACGAGCTCTGTTTGCCCACTTTGGAGGCGCTGAACTCACTTAACAACTGCCTCAATTAAAGCAAAAATCACCAGGAAATGTATTTTTAGGATTCGGACTATCTTTATTGCAAGAAAACACTAAAACGCAAATGACGTTAAATATCTGCAATTATAATATCAAGGCGACAGCTTAGTTTGGAGAGTAGTTCAAATTATAAAACAATTCTTTAGGGATTTACTTAACGAGATTTTTGGTATTCCATTTTTTTCCCATAAAACCACAACTAAATCGTTATTTTTGAAAGTGGTGTACGCCTACTTTTTGATAAAAAAACGAGAATTACATACACGTACGATTTAGGGCCTGTCCGAATCCAAGTCTTCGTTTTTGTCTTCGTCTTGGGATAACAGTCCGTGACGACACACCAAGCTAAGCTCTGTTCAAATTCATGTCATGCTGTTAATTTAGCTACGTGGTATAACAGTTTCGATTGCTTAGCTTGACGATCGAATTAGAGATTTATGTGACTTTGTGAGACGGAACGAGTTGTGCATTTTTGGTTTACTTTGATTTATTAAAATATTAAATATCAAGCTAAGCAAACGACTTCGAAGATGTTTGTTTTGTCTTAGTTTTAATTGGAATACTAGATCATGTCTTTTGCTGACGTCATTAACTGTCATAACAGGCGAAGACAAAAGGGCCCTATTCTAGTAGTTTTCAGTGATCGGTCATAAGTCGCAATCGAATCACAAGAGTGCGGCGATTAATGAAAAATCTTGTGACTTGTGATCGGTCCTTGAATTGGGGGAAAGACTTAGATTCGAACAGCCCCTTAATAAAATTCTATTAAAAAGATTTTTATTACAAATTAAAAAAAAAACACATGTTTCATGTGGTCATGTTGTATAAATTAAACTGAACATATAAACTATGTATGTATGTACGCAACACCTTTTGACACTGGTCAGAATTTGAAACTATACTTTAGAATCGTTAGGCGGTAGTCAACTTTGAATCAATAAATATTGGAAAATTTATTAAAACTAATTATTTTTACATACTTGAAAACTTGAAAGGGACGTAGATCCTTAAAGTTTTTTCCCTTTCTCGAGAATTACCCTGTGTGTACATACCTATAAATATCTAAAAAAAAGGCTTCGAATTAAACACAAAAAAAAAAAATTAGAACATGCTCTCCAGTTACTTTTACACTATGTGTACCTTATATAAAAAGTTCATTAAATTTATCTTGGAAGAAATAACATTTAACTGAATCAAATTATTATTAAAAAGAGAAATTCAGTAAAATTTTTTAAGAAAGTTGTAATTGAATTATAAATTTTTGTTATATGTATTACAAGCTATCAAGTACCTATATATTAAAAAGTAAAGGTTGGAACAACGAGAATTCCCGTGTTACATTTATTAACATAATACATAATTGATTTTAGAACGTTACCTGCAATTTTATATAAAAACAAAAGCAGAGTTCAAAAGCATGTCGCTTGCGAATTATTCTCGTCCAAAAGAAAGGTGAATAATCATGCACCTTATACTTTTTTATGCTACATTCAAAGGAGTTCAGTCACGTAAAGAGATTTTGTGGAATAAAAATAACATAAGATATTATTACATTCTATGGTAAACCACTAGACGCAGAACGAGTTCCACTTCATTGAAGGTGGCATGGCATCCAATTTAAGGGCAAAGGCAAAATTTATCGGTAACATTCTTAACTGCGTATAAAATTGCCAGCAAAAACGTTATCAAAGAAAGAAATACATATGTAGATATATGTTTATATAAAGAAAAGTTACCCTTACGTTTTTTTCGTGACAATCGGCCTGGAGCTGGATTATCATTCATATTCATCACTTCATCCCTTCGGATCATTGTTGACACGTGTCTTCTGTCAATTCTATAGGACTGCAAAAGTCATTAATAAAGAGCTGTGTAAAATTACATCTTATTTTTGTTATGAATTTCAAGTATGATATTTTATGCTTCCACTATGAAACTTTAAGTTGATATGACATGAACTACACCATTCTAAAATGTCAAGCAATTTATATTAAATATACTTAAATTTTAATTAAAATTCCTTGTTATAATCGAAAATGCGGGAAAGTTACTTTAAAGTCTAAATCTAGGCTTAAGTACGATGATATCATCAAAATTAGGATTAATTTTATGTCGACAATTAATTAAAATTGCCATTTCGGATTAAGATACCACCACGAAGAATAAGTAATGAAGTATGTTCTTAAAATTTGATTGTCATACATATGTTTATGAAATCCTCTGGTTTCGTTTAATTAAAATCACAATTAGTTAATTAGTATAATTCTCCGAGAGTGGGTTATGATCCGGAAAATGAAGCAATTTAATTGTGTAAGAAGGGACGAGAAATAAACATTAGACTAAAGTTTAAATGGCAGCATATCTTATCCCGCTGTTGTAAGAAAAGTATGTTGCCATTACTTGGTGAATTATGTTGAGAATTTCTTTACTTTCCCTTAAGCCGCGAATATTTTTGAGACGAAAACGGAGTCGAGTTAAAAATACCAAGGAGTGTTATTTCAGTAAACAAGAAGAGAACAAAGAAAAGCCAGTTGTTTTTTATTGCCAGAAATTTTTGGGTCGGCATCGTCCACAATATACACAATTTGTTTCTAAAAATAACTAGAAAACTCGCTTAGAGACCTAATGCTTTTGAATTCGCGACCGAATAGGGAATGGAAATATTAAATTCATGCAATATTAATTTAGGTCTTAAGTGGTTATAGCTTCTAAAAGAAAATTCAAACAGCCCTCCGTTCATACTGAGGACTTTCGTCTTATACAGAAGAAAATACGTTCGCAGACTAAGTAAAAGGGATTAAAGAGGTATAACTTCATAAATTTTCCAGTGATTGTGACAATTTTCTCGAACGTCTTAAAGTTTACTTCCGATAGACACATTTCTGGTGAAAAATTTCGAATTCCACGTCTGAGGAAGCCCCTGAGCCCCAAATATCCTGTCTCTGCGAGGAAACCCACAAGTAAAGTTTTTAGTACCTAAGCAATTATCCCTGCAGGAGGGCAAATAAACAGGAAGGCATACACAGATTCCTTTCGCCCGGAATAATCTCCATTTGAGGAGATATTTCGTCCTCCGTCCGTACGGCCCTGGCCCACCCACGCTTTTCAGCCGAGAACAAAACAGACGCCATCACAAGGAAAATGGGACGTAAGACTTTGAATTGTTATGAAAGTTTCCGCAAAGAAAGTCTCTGACAAAGTGAAAGGTCAGAGGGCAGTGGATGTGCCCCCGATGGGCTCCATCGTCAGCATTATTTCAAAGTCTTACTCGAAGATTCTCCACCCCCGCAGCCGCAGGGTAATTTCGGTCTACGCTAGATTCGGAGTGGGTGTTTACAGTCTTCTAAGACTGATAGGTTTTATCTGTCCACTCCAGCTGGTGGCGGACGCCGGAGCATTCGATACTCGATGTGATTAATGCGAGTTTTACGGCTCTGTAGCTCTTTCTCGGAAAATATTTTATTGGGGCTATCACATCGATTATTGTAATTATTGGAAACTGATTCCTCTCTAACTGTCCCTTTTCCGGAAATCAATAATCGGCCCATAAATCTGCATTAGTTTCTAATTTAACGCTGGTCAGGAAACCATATGGACTACAAGTGACACTAATCGTGATAAGGGTTCGCTTCCGAAGCCTTTTATGACATACGACACAACCCGATGACCTTGAACAGATGAAATCGATCTTAATTGAATTTTCTATCACAAAGTTTTGACTCAAATGAAAATGTGACTAAGGTAGGCTTACTTTTTAGAAACCTTTGCTACTCAGCAAATTTTTAAGATCAAGGCTTTTTTCTTCCTTCCACCTAACACAAAATGCTCCTTTCTTTTATGAAGAAAATAAAGACGAAAGGTCTTCATCCGTCCTTTCTTATGTTTTACTTTTTATTTTATTTAAATTTTACCATAAGGTATCCGAAGAAAATTTCCTTCGCATGAGTAAACTAAAATTTGCTATTTATAAAGGTTTTGGTAAGCATATGTAGGTACAGGATTCTATTATGCTGATTTAGTGATATTCCAAATCAATCAAACTATTTAGTTAACTTTACGATTTCACAGCGAAAGTTTAAGGTTTAAGTTGATAGCAAAAACTTGTTTAAGCTAAGTTCTCAAACTTAGTCGCTTTGGGGAAACTCCGTGCAGGGCTAAAAACAATTCAATTTTCATGATTTTCTTTTCAAAGAAATTTTATATGTGACATTATTAGATTATATAGGTCTTAAATAAAAATTGTTAGAGTATTTAAAAATATTTTTTATTTATTTTTTTTTTAAACAAAATCGTGCGTTTCTCGAAACAGCATTTTTGAAATTGGCGTGCAAGATATCTAAAAAACTACTTTATTAAGGATGCTCCAGTCTTTTGTACGTTAATATAATAATATCATAGTACCTTAAATATGAACCTATAAATTTTTAAATATCTACTAAAAAGACATGGAACTCGGTCGATGGGCCATCAATAATAATACTTTTATGAAAAATAAATCATGAAAATGAGATTTTGTAAACCTTCTACACATTGAGCAAAAAATTGATTTATTTTGCACCTCAATATCAAAAGAAAATTATAATTACAAATGGACGTTGATTTGGAAAATATGAGTGATAAGAAATATAATAATGCTTATGCTCCAAGAAGTTTGAAATTCTTCAGATTATTTACGATATTAAAAACATGTGTTTATATGGATCCAAAGAATAAATCTCTTTCTTTGACATGCAACAAAACGATTTTGTATTTGAAAAGGTCTACATTTGAATATTTTATTATTGTCCATATGCATATATAAATTTTTTCAGAAAGTGCATTTCGCAAACTTCAATAAAAACTTATAAGAACAAACAACTTAGTTGTTCCCATTTTAAATCTAAATTCTGTTTCCATAGATTACAATAATTAACAATTTAATGCAATTTAATTGCCACACTGCCCTCTACTAATTCAAAAATGCTGCACACTCTCCATTTGAGTTCAAGCTTTTTACGACTCAAGCAATAAGTCCGTTCTCGTTCAGCTTCAAACTTCTATCAATATTTCAATAATTACGTTAACAGCTCGGCACATGACAGGTGATAAGAATTAGTTCAATTACCCCACTTAAGTGTCAAGTGAGCTTTGGCACTTGATGGACTGATTGTATTAATGAATGACACTGTTTACCCAGGATAGTTTTGAAGTGTAAGCAATGTAATTTTATTTTTAAAGTAATTTGCTTATTCTTAAATCTGATAACCTTGTATAGATTAACCATATTAGAGTCAATACTTGTGATAATTGATGACACAATTTGAAGGTCTATTTTTATTTGTGCAAGTGGATGGACTGAATCATTTTTACTTTTGCCAACTTTAGTTTTAAAAAATCTAACATTTCGTTTTTTTTTTCCAGGTAAAAATTTAAACGCAGGATTTCCAAAAAGCATCATTTTTTATCTTTTGACCTGTAACGGTACCCGGTGATAAGTCCGTAAAATAGAATTTATGAAGTGCTAACACTGCCCGTTCGGCCGCAGCTTTAAAATTAGGATGCAACTAGTTTGCAATAGTGTTGTTACCTACATATCTTTTAACTTTTTATATACCTATTTCTATATATACATATGGTGCGTAATATTACAAAATACTGATGAAGATGCAATTCTCGATAAAAAAATCGTTATTGAAAACTTTAAACCAAACTTAGTCCATCTTAAGTCAGGGAAAGTTTTTAATTGCTGTTTTTGCAAAACGAATCCGGTTTTAGATTTAGCAAGAAATTTTGCACTGAATTGAAATTTATAAGTAATTACCTATAAAAACAATTTTCTATTTTTTTGCGAAAATAAAATCAAATTGTCTGATTTATACCTACTTTGTGACAAAACCTTAATCAAACATTTATTTGGTTAAAGTTTTGAAGTTTGGATGAATAAATGTCATGGCAATTGGATGATCTTTTCTCAAATTTTATAATCTTGATATACGTGCAGTCTTTTAATTACTCAACGCAAACAAGGTAGAATAATTAAAAAAAAGCTTAAATCAAAACTAATGCTAAATTAAGTTTACTTTTCGTAATTATGTTACATATGTATGTTTGTAAAAGACAAATGCAATTTCTTATTATTATTCCTATAAGTATTATTTTTTTAATTATTTACTTACTGGAACGCAAATTAGATTGCAATTGCAACGATGACCATCGATTGATCTGTGGTTAGGCAAATGAACGCATTTGAAATATGTAGTGTCATCCGGAGGACACACGCACTGCATTACGAGTGGCGATTCGCAATTCGCATAATTAATAAATAGAACGCAATTATTCTCGCAATAACGCAGAAAGCCACAATTCATCCGTGAAGACCCAAATGGAGGCGGCCGGGTCCCGTGATGGATGCCGCGATTTATGCCGCAGAGTGTGAGTGACCAGCAGTTTCAATTAGCGAGATTTGCTGTCACAGCCACCGGGAGCCGTGGACCACGCTCCGAAAATCCGCGCGCCTGGGGCTCGCGCGTGACGCTATCACATTTCGGGCATTTGGAGCCGTCACGGATTTGAAATATTGCCGGCGTGGACACGATTTAGATTTAATGCCGTCGTCGATAAGGGCGGAGGTGGCGGAGGCTCGGGGCGGCAGTGGGCGGGGGCCCGGCCCCGTCTTGCTGACAGGCGAAAGTAAGACGCGAAATTGTTCTGTGACCGCCGCGCCGCCCCGGTGGTCAAGCCGCGCCGCGATAAAATAATCGCATAATCGAGATCAGTTTATTTATAGTTTATGGCTATTAACGCGCAATCTGTCTTTGAGTAATAGCCATGAAATTGAGCCAATGGGTCTCCACTTGTTATGATAATCAGCTCCGTCCGAGGACTGATGTTGGGCACATTCCGCTCCAACAGGTGGCCACTTGGCGGTTGCCACACGCAAAACGCAATCCAGGACAAAGATACTACGCACCGAATGCTTTTTTTTTATCGCATGGCCGATATTTTCACGTTAGCACGCACTGTATGAATATTAATTAAAAATTAAAACTGAGTCCAAACGTCGTTTGCAATTAAAATCAGTGATTTTCGAAATAATTACTTTTGGTAAAATGAATGTCTCACAGCTACAAAATCTATCTATTGGAGTTGGAGGCAACCAATCGATTTTCTTACCTTCAACAGATTAAAGCCACTTCTTCTCCTGAGTTGGTCGAAAAATTTATTCATTCGAAATATTTTAGTATATATTATAAATTATTTTCGAATTTGGAAATTAGTCGATTTTGATCGATAAGATTCTTGACTCTTTATGATGTTAATTTACAAGTCAAACCAAAACAAAATTTGCTGTTCAGCTCGAAAAACAAGACCAACACAAAGAACCAACTCCCCTAATTCAAATTCCTATTCATATACAAGGCTTTTATTAAAATTGAAGCATTTTTGAATAGCTAAAGGCATGAATTATAATGCGAAGTTGATTAATGATTGTATAATAAACTTAGCAGCAAAATTGCACTTTTGTTGCCTAATCGCACGTACTGTTCAATACTAGATTTGCTCGATAACACAAGGCTGTAGAAAATTTACATTTCAGTATAAATTTCATCTTATTATCTTTAAACTGCATAGACCAAAGTTAGAGCTGTTATGTAACTTCAACATACGTATGATTATACTCATATATCATTTGCCATTTTTCTGTCCAAATTAGGTCCTTATTTTTACTTATAAAGCAGCGTAATTTTGGTAAATCATATATTTTTTTAAATTACCGTCTTATCTTATCACATGTATCCAATGGGCTTTTAATTAGGTAAGCAATCCCAATGACGAGACATTTATAAAATAAAAAAAAAATTAGGTTTATTTCTAACGTAAATAAATAATTAACACAGTGAACAATTTTTAGAGGATTTAACGCGTAGAATACGAAAAGCAATATGATGAACGTTCTCTTTGAAATAAAAGCTTTTTTTAAAAAATTAAATTTAAATTACGAATTACGAATAATATTCTAATTTATATTCAGTAATAGTAAAAATCGTTATTCATATTTATAATTGTTTTGTGCCACGGTGGTGCGACATTCGGCGATGACTAAAATTAATTAGCCTGCGCAGAGCAAACAAACTCGCACATTTAGAGGCACGATGAATCAAAGTTTTAACAACGAAGCTATCAGATAAAAGCCGCCTTATTCAGGAGAAGAATTATCTTCCTTGTCTTGTAGACAGAATCACGAAAAAACTGCAAATCATGGCCATTGCGACAATCACTTCATTACCAGAGGGATATCGTTTTTATCCGAATTTATCGCAAGGCTTGAGATGTCACGGAATGACGCGCCCCATTTATCAGGCCTTATCTCATTGTCCTTAATCCAAATAATCAAATTTGCATGCCATACTTTCGGCGTTGGCTGGTGCGTGCAACACCCGCTCGACCGAAATGAGAGTTTTTTGTTATCGGACATGATAACGATGCATACAAGACCTCGAATCTGCGGCGTTTGTTTGTCATTTTTTATTTTTTGCTTTTTAGCCAATAATATTCATAATGTTTATTTGATTTGCGATTTGCGACCGTCCAGCAATATGCGGCCCATGTCCACCAAATGGCTATTAAGTGCGCCGTCTGATTTATGATCGTTCACACCGCAAATTATGTTTCAAATGACAAATAATCGCGCGCCGTTGAGACAATTTGCATAGGAATTGTTATTATGCTCTGTCCGTGCTTTTCAAAATACCGCGCGGACAGTTGCGGCGCGCTCGCTTTCGAAAGCTGCGAGTTCGCGGGAATGTCAGGCGCAATCAAACCACCTCCGAGCCAAGCTAATTTCTAATCGACAATTGAAAGTCGTTTGGAGTTTTAGAAGAGCGCTGCAGTCGAACGGCCGATGGGTGCAGTTCGACTATCCAAGCATTTATATCTATCTATATCTATCTATTTCTATCTAGCTGAGTATCGCGGGAAAAAACATTAGAAATTAGAATAGCAATTACGGCTATAATTACCGACTTTATTTACGAGGAAAACCGCCTCCGTGAAAAAATAAAATTGATTGTCCAGTTTAGCCCCTTTCCAGCAACATTGCGGAGTTGTTTTTTCGAAGTTCCCCCAGGTAAATCAATTAAATGTAAGCCTCATTAGAACTTCGATAATTACAGCAGGTAACTCCCCGCTGGAAGAAATGTTCCCAAGACGCGAGTGTTCGCCATTAAATTTAAAAGTTAGCAACGTTTTGCCGTTATTATCATGGAAATTCAGTCAGTTTATGGCCAGAAGAGTGTTTAGTTTTGTTTATTTTATTCCTCGACTGTCGCCATTAATTTGCATGCATGGCTTCTTGAGGCGATTACGTGTGCCGGCACGTGGAAAGTTGGGAAGTTTGTTTATATTTAGTGGGCTGGGATTATGGAGTATTTGACCATTTTAATGCAAATTTCTTAACATCCTGTTATTGAGAGCTTTTGGATGACTCGCTATTAAGCCTAATGTACACGCGCTCTTTTTTATGTTCTATTTTGTTTACGGGACAAGTCGTACAATTTAAAAAGGTTACCAAATATACATGTTTGGTCCATTCCATCTAAACGAATCATTTACATAAGTTATGTTGAATAATAAATCGACGCAAGCCGACGAGATTTGCTTTTGGTGCACGTGTATGTCACGTTAATTTTCTACAGAAATTGATTGAGGTAAATAGATGGATAATAATAGTTTTCGAACTACCAAAATCTGCTCTGATATGAAGCAACAGCAGAAATATGATTTCAAAACCAGTCCGTCGACATTCTAAAATCCAAACTATACAGTTTATTCCTCAATTTTGAAAGCAAAATCTCATTGCGCGATAGTGCCAATGAGACATTAATTTTTTATTTGAAGTAAAACAAAATTGCGTTCAACATGTTCCCACTACTCTGATCTAACAATAAGTGTTTGATTGAAATCTCTTAACAAATGCGCAGATACCGTGGTAACAACAGTCCAAATTTGATCGATAGCAATAAAGAAATACGAAAAATATGGGGTCTTACCAATGATTTTTACAGAGAAAGAGAATATAGTCCTTAGCTCCTCACCCTTTTGACCAAATGCAAACATAGCTTCGATATTGCCTCGAAAAATATTTGTTATTATTTGAATAGAATATATAAGTATTTTTGAGATTATATTCATTCAAAACAAATTTTTCGTGCAAAAAAGAGAACATTTTGTCTTTAACATCCTACATATATGTATGTATGTGTTCATAAATTCAGAAAATACTTATATTCTGACTATTATTGGTCCTGGAAGTAGTATGTTTCTAACGTAGTATTTTTATTCAATTAATTATCAAGTATGTACTAATATTAAATGTACTTTCTTCAGATACGTCCTTTTTCATTCTTAGGTGAGTGTAAAAGATAGGTTTCGCTAAAAATTTCTAAAGTAAATTAATGACTTTGGGAATTCAACTTTTTGTTTTTAATTTATTTAATATATTTAGTATTAACCGTTTTTTAATTTTATCTGTTATTTTCTCGAAATAACGAAAATATTAATAGATTTTCCAATTATAAATTTTACAATGCAGATTTTAATGAAAGCAGACATTTACTTCTGTGAAAACCTAATAAAATAGAATATTAATTTTAGAATTAAAGGAGATTAGATACACACCAAGATATTGTCTCTAATTAGCACTACCATACCGTTTTCTTCGAGTTTCCTAAAAGGAAGAAGTTATTTTAGTATATTTAACAAATGTAGCGAAATGTGCTTAAGTTAGTCAAGGTAGAAGCGATGTAGTTGGCTTGGTATCCACAACGCGAATCGTCTTAATCCCAGCTCCCACACGCTCGAACTCCCAATTGGCTTAAGAAGTATTTGGGATAGGTCTTGTCTTTTCTAACGTCTAGTTGGGCACTAAGTCGAGATATTAAATGGGATCTTCGTTTCCCTACGGCATAATCATTGAATCATCGATTTGAGCGTTTCATTTCCCTTCGCACCATTTATCTTATATTAAGTCTTATAAGAGGTTGCAATTAGCTGGGCTTTTACTGAAAATAGAAATTGACTTTTCGATTTTGTGGTCAAATATAATCGTTTCTTTGTTTCGGTGAATTTGTTTTTATTCTTCCTATTTTTGGCCTTAACGTGACTAATTGTAAGTCAGGCCGTATTTTTACCTGAGAAGAAGAACAGTTATATAACCTTTTAGCTTATAGCGGAGGTTCTCTTGAGATTCCGTTGAAAATTTATAAGTAAACGTCCTTTAGTTTTGCGCGCCAAATGATGGCGCGCTTTTTTTGGCTTCGAAGCTTCCTAACCGTTTGGCTGAATATGGCTTCTTCGCTGGGGGGCTCTGGGTGCTGTGTGAAAGTCTGACGATAAGCGCACCCACGGAAATTGTCAATTTTATGGTCGAGCGGCTCGCTGCAGTGGCGTCCCAGCTGCTTCTGTCGAGAAGCTTCTAGAAAGTAAAAGCGTCGTCCCCCCCGAATGTTGGAGCAAGAGCCTCCGTGCAAGCTCTGGCAGCCCTGCGGAGCGCCGAGAGCCGTTCCACTAAATGAAAGCGCCCACTGTAACGGCTCGAAGCGCGGGCACTGTACGTCTGTACGCGGTTGGGGCGGCGGGGGGCCCGAGACGAGACTCCCGTCACAAGTTGGGGCGCTACCCCTCCCGTTGCGCTGGGGACACGACGCGACGCGACGGGTAAGCAAAGCACACATTTCACCGGAGCCGGAGCTCTGGCGCTGCGCTCCTGCCTGTCGCGAGCCAGCCGAGCAGCCGTCAGTCGTTCAGTGAGTGTGACCGTGTTCGAAAGTGAGTTGCGATCGATGGTCAGAGCCACCGACAGTCTCAGTAATTAAAAAAAAAGGAAATAAATAAAAATTTATTACATACGAATCGAAATTTGACGAGCCTAAAGTCGCCAATCGCAGAATTTTAAAATATATTACATTTATATATAAATATATAAATTGGACGAAAATTGGTGAAGACGAACGTTGCGTCCAGTTCCCATGTAACTTGTCAATTAGCTGGCGCCTTTTCGTTTTTTTTGTTGAGCCTTTGGTTTCTTCCATTTCCGACCGCTTGTTGCTGGAGCCCGACGAAGACGCCGACTCCTCCTCCATCTCCACCGAGTTTGAGAATCCTGACTTAAGTGCGATCTTCGCCTAGCCAAGAAGCAGCACGATCAGAGCGAGCAGCGGCCATTTGACCGTTATTTGAAGTGTATACCTGGGTATTTTTAAATAAAAAGGAAATAAGAACTAACTGTTTAATAACCGACACGAGACGCATTCGAAACCGTTTCGTAGACGATCCTTCGAGCGTAACTTTGAGCCGCCCCGTCCGTGTCCGCCCAGAATCAAAAAAAGCGTGCCCCCCTGAACAAAGTTGGCTCCGCTGCCGCGCCGTGCCCCAAAATACGCGCCTAGTGCTCAAGCTCAGTGCGTTTAACAAATTGTGATCCGAAAGTGCATTTCCGTTTATTATTTCTTGTTGTGCCGCTGATCCGCTAATCCGGCGGACAGGTGCAGGTAAATAGTTCCAAGTCGCGGAAAGAAATTCTTGTGATAATTGAATAAAAAAAAATATAAGAAATTAAAATAATATAAAAGAGGCAACAGCAGTGATCTTGAGAAGTTTGTGGATGAGCAAGAAGCAGTGAAGTTGTGTCTGTCCCCCCTCTCCCCCCGTGAGGAAGCAACCACCGCGCGACACTTTGTCGACACCCAATTGCGACTAGAAAAAGAAGAGAAAAGAGTATTGCCATACCGACGACTCGAGGCGACGAGATCCTTTGCAGCAGCGCGCGTACACCTCAAGGCAATCTTATGAAATCGGAGGCTTGGATTAATTCTGATTCCTACAATGAGAAGGTGCGTTTCAACAATTTTTTTTAGCCCTTACTGTAAAAGCGCAATTAAAGTTTTATACCACGGGGTGTGGGTGGCTGACTACTAATGGCGGGGTACCAAAATTCTGTCAATCCCCAATTTTTGTAGGGGAATTTGCGTTTGCGCAGAAATAGCTCTTCCGTCCGTATACAAACACCTCTCCTTCCCCATCTATCCAATGAAATGGGGGGAAACAAACTTCTAGAAATTGTGCAGCTTTAGGAAAGGTCGCAGGCCGACGCCGCCACTCTGTTTCTCGTCGGGTCGGGAATGTTCCAGCCGCCGCCGTGCGTCGTGCGAATGCATCCCTCCGGTGGCTGGGACTTAATGACCCAATTATTGGAGCGAACCGTAAATTGCGGAAAAAAACAAATTCCGGACGGTCACCACCAAAACGGTTCCAAGGGGGCGCCCCGCGCTTTGGCCGCTAGCCAACACCCTGGCCGTTGTCGTCGTAGTCGTTGCTTCGCTGTCGACGTTCCCGTCCCCGAGGGACGCCCGGGGAGGGGCACATGACATCAAAACGGCGAAACAGTCGGCGCTTAATTAATATCGATTATTCCGACGTTCAGCAATTCATTGAATTCCGTCCCGCGGCGGCAGGTCGTGAGTAACAAAAGTGACATACATATGTTTTTTTTTTCGCAGCGAAAATTAGGAGGAAGTCAACCGGCACACGGCTGCACCACCGCCCGCACCAGTGGTGACGTAGTTTCTGTCGTTGCAGCCGCCCCGCGAGTCCCTTTCTACCCCCGGCAGGGGCGGCTTGTTCCTGCCGGAAGTGCCGGAAGCGGTCGATACGCCGGGCAACGTTCCATGTGCACTCGCATGACAGCAGCGCCCCCCGTGGCCGATCGATCCGTTTTTAACGCGTGGCTCCGAACAGCTGCTCCCGCTGGTGGCGGTGGGTCGAGTGCATCGAGCGTCTCGCCCGCCCCCGGACGGCCGGTGCAGTCGTTTTTCGATTCCTCACTCGTGCAGAGCGGGTGCCACTTCGTTCGCGGCACGTTAAGGGCGGAACCGCCGCAAAATGCTAATTTAACGATCCGATCGCCCCGAAGGAACTGCTCGCTTGCGAACTTCCGACCCAGTTCCTTGCACCGCTCTCGACTTCTGCTCCACTTTTGAGCCCCTCTGTCTGGTGAGGTGGCACTTGGCTTTAAGAAAGCATATCACGGGCTAACAATCTGTGACTTAAATTCCATCATGCAATAATTTTCGCCTTTCTAATAGCTGCATTTAAACAAACCGTTTCTGTTCGAAAGCTAAATTTTGGACAGAATGCACACAAGTCCTTAATATCGCTTAAAAATACATTGTGTGTGTCACATTGAATCCCATTAACATTTCCGGGACTAAAACTTATAATTTAGAATAAATTTATTAAAATACTACAACAATAGAATTACTTTCGTCAAACGTTTACTTTAAATTTGAATTGATACCCTAATCTTTTTAATGTTTAAAGCTGAAATGATTTAAATAAAAGTAAAGAAAATTCTAATTTCGTATAAATCTCAAGTTGGCAGCCCAACATATCTCTTGAGAAATCTGAGATTTATTATCATTTTTGCTGTTTTATATATCTATGGTAAAAAATATGAAGCTCGCTACAAGCCTACCTTCGATTTTATAACTGAATTGGAATAGAAAGGCTGTGGAGCTAAAGGGTTTTCTAAAATTAGCTTTATTGGCTCGTGCTTTGAAATGATAAATTTTATAAAAAGGCGTAATATATACTTTGTAAAAAATTAGTTCTTATGCAATTACGTTTTATTTCTATATGTATATTGTAACATCCAGTCTTAAGCGCCCCTATACAAAACATTTATGGTTACTAAAAAAAAATAGAAATACTAACTAATCTTTTGTTGATTATCAGCCAATTAATTGAATTAGTTCTTATAAACAATTTAAAGAAGTCAAATCAACTAAAATAGTTGAGAAACTAACTAATTTTGTAAATGTTTTTCTCACTGTTTTAGTTCTATCAAATAATTTAATTAGTTGGCTGAAAAAAATAGTTAATTTTGCTAATCTTTTTCTTTCAGTGTATGTTCGGAATTTAGGAAAAAGCCCGTAACCATTTATATAAACATTATTTATCTCCTTATTGATGAAATTGAGCATTTAACGACAATTTACAAAACAAATTTAGATGGAAAGTTTATTTTTCAAATTAAAGTTGATAAACTTATTTTCCAGCGTTTTAATTGAATTAAGAAACTTTTGAACCCTATCTGTAATTGGCAGACAGACAGAATACACATTTTTATTTGCTTAGTGTGTATCAAATAATTTCTGAGGTCAACAACGATATAAGGGTCACTGCAGGATTTCATTATTAAGGACTTTGAGAGAACAAAACAAAGTAGGTAGTAAGAAAAATTAGATTTTGGAAATAAGTAAAATAAGTGACGAACTAACTACGGCCCTGGTTGAAAGACTAATGACTGATTTAAGGACACTCAAAACAACAATCGAAATTAGTCGGTCGAATGTCGCCCACTTCTAAGCAACAATCAATCGATCTTAGTCCTGCATGTCGTGCATTAGAAAAACTCCTCAAGAATAAAGTGATCTCATAAATATTTCTCACGACTTGTCTTCTGAAAAAAAAAAGTACAATCGATGGGTCAATACCGGACTCCGGTGACCCAGTTCCCTACAAATGGGTTTATAATTTGTTAAAGCAATAGCCAAACAATTGAAGTGGGAAAAAAGTGACAAATTACGTGGCCCCGCTCAATTAACTGACAGCAGATGTCGACGGGTGAAGGACTTGGCCCTTCGTCGACATAAAAACGAGTTAAGTGGAATGCGCGTCGCGCCAGTTAATGCGTCGCAGCATAAAAGGTGCACGCAACAAGTTTTAATGTTTTTACTTTGCGATCCCCCGCGCGCGCCCCCCTCGGCGGAAATTACTTTGCTATTTAGTATTTACCATGGCGGTGGCACTTTTCACACGACACGAAACTCCCCCAACAACTGCCACTATTTAGTGAGTTTGTGCACGCCGTGAATAATTGAATTTCGCCAGAAGGTGCGTTGGCTTGCGACGCGACGGGACTGGTTCCAGGGCGGGGGCGGGGGCGGGGGCTGCCTTAACTTTGTTACGCCCCCCAGCTGGTGACAGCCGCCGAGCGATGTGTGAGCTTAATTGGTTCCGATGTCTAATTAACCTTAAGGCTCCTTTGCATATCAGGTGAGGGGCAAACTACACGTGAGCGATTGCTCCCTTACTCGGTCGCCTTTTCCCCAACTGCGACTAATAATTACCGGGTTCAGATTTTATCGAGGGAACGGCTAAATTCGATTTACCAACCGATATCTAGTTTGAATATAACTTTTACTATCACAAACAGTCCTATCTTTTATTAACGGTTTTTGACGAAGTTTCGAAGATAGATGTCTTTTACACACGCAGCACTAAAAGTGTTAAAACATCATAAATCAACGGAGCTACCTTTTATTCGACTTGAAAAAAACAATAGCTTGTTACATATGTTGGTTAACTACCTTTTATACATTTTTAGGAGATCTTTAAATATACAATAAGTTTTATTAAAACCCATCTATTCCTTCATTAATGTAAAAACATAAGCTTTAGTTCCACTCGCACTTGTCCGTCTTATATTTTTTAATTCTAGAGACAAACGAAGGCACTAAAATGACTAGGTATATAATTTTTCGAAACTTTTCTTATTTTTATGAAAACCGCTTTCGTTCGCTATATTACTTTTTTATATTTATATTTAAATGCCTTTTTTTTAAAAATTTTGAAAGCCATCTTGGATTCATCATTTTGAAGATTAAAATTACAGTACGGCCGCGGTAGTTTGACCATTCGATAATTTGTTGCATCTCTCTATAATTCATTAAATTACTACACCGAGTGGTTTGACCTGTGTCTTGCTTTTTCTGGAATATTAATTCATTTTTGACTAAGGTTTAACGCAAACCTGTACAGAATTCGGATCCCTATGCATACTATAGGTAGCGAAAACTTAACTCTCATTAGTTTTTATTAAATACTATCTACATATAAGAATTTTTAAAACCAAAAATATTGAACATGCATAATAAAAGTTTGCATAAAACTGCTTAAATTTTATAGTTATACAGAATTATTATAAATATTTATTTTTAGTATTAATTAATCAAAAACAAATAAGCTACGTTAAATCCACTGGCGCCTTTCGATCTAATAAATTTAGGAAAACTGTTTAGTTTTTGTTTTGGAAGCTATACAGGTTACTTAATTATTATAATTTCGTTCTCTTACAATTAAAATGTAGATAACTATATAAATTTTCATCTTTTTGAAATAAGAATATTCTTTAAAGAGCACGATTTTCTAGAATTGAAATTTTTAGAGGTCTCTACAATGTTATTGTTATTTTACGATTATGTGAATCTTTGTTCGAATTTCGATTGGACATCGACGCGCTCTTTTTCTGCTAAACATAATATTTAAAATATGTATGTACATATAATAAAATTGCACAATTTCGGCAAAGTGTTGCCAGATGATAAAACTTCTGTAAAGAATGGGGGCCGAAGGAAAATATAAAGCACCCACACAAAATGCAATAAAACCCCAAAGGGGCCCGCATATGTTGGCAATTTAAATATCATAGGAAGAGAATAAAGCTCCATGAAATATTCCTTCTGTGATAAATATATGTACGCAAATTTAATATCGAGCAAATTTTCAAAAGTAAATTTATCACAATTGCGAAATGTTGCGTTGGGTTTTCCCTAGCTCTAATAAAGTTAGGCTACATAAAATTAGCATATCTGAAAAAATTGTCAGCGAACAAATTGAAAATGAGAATGGTGCTGGTTTTTAATTAAAGGTAGAAAATTATTGCAAGTTATTAATTAGTTGCATGAAGAATTAACTTGATTGCATTATAATTGGCACATAAAGACACAAAGGCTACTGAAAATTGGCATTCAACAGTGAATTATGGCAGGTAACGCAAACAAAACATTAAATTTTGCAAGATTGTGATTTACTGCAAAAATGATTTACCTATTTCAAATTATATGTTTGCAGGAAGTTTTCAGTTGCAAGCGATCATTAAGACTTCTTTGAACAAAATTATCTTAGAAGAAGAGTATCGCAATAATTAATAATTTAATTTGCGTTCGTCGTTATAGTTAATTTAAAAAAAAAATTTCCCATTTTCTGGTGTTGTAGAGCAACAAAAAGAGTAATCAAAGCGTTCGGTTCCTTATTATTCAATATGAGGATTAAAAAAAATTTTGTTTCAACATTTATATCTCAGCTCTTCAGTTAATTTAGTTATGGGATTTGTAAAGGTAGAACAAATTTAATTATGTTCGATTCAATAAACTTTATTATTTATCACAGATATGTAATTTAATTAATAGTTTTAGCATATTAACAATTAAATCATACTATAAGATGTACTTGATTTGATATGCCCTAAAAATAATTTGTTCAAGAAATTGGACAATTCATCAAAACACAGATTTTTAACCAATTTATGTAATTTGCGAGATGAGCGATTGGCATTGATATAAAAATATTTTAATAAGAAATATATTCGAAATGTTAACACTATGTAAAGTTGAGAAGTTGGAACAAGCTCAGCAATATGTAAAAAGAATGCAAAGTTTACGAATGTTGTTTATAATGAAGGTCAGGGGTCAGTTCACGTAACGCAACTTCAACTGTTATTTTAACTCAGAATTTGCATTATTGAAATTTTTTTGAATTAAAACCTTTTTCGACTCGAACCATCTATTCCGAATTGTTAATTTCATCTTGGCCCATACATAATTTGTTATAAATTTATCACTGCCACTACTATTGGTTTATTAGGACGAAGTGATAGTCTTAATTTGTGATTATTTTGTTTATTGTTCAGAGCCTCTAATGTTGTAAATCCAGCCCACGCTCAAATGTTTAGCGCTCCTCGTTGATAATTTTCTGGGGGAATCAAATTACTCCTGATAAAGATGTTTAATCAACGTAGCGACAGCACTATAAAATTATTCATGGAAGGCTTATGACTCAGGGTAAAAAACAATATAATCAAGGCCTAGATCGATCGACATGCACATTGAACTATTATTAGTAGAAGAGCTTTCCTTTTATCTAATTATACCTAAATAACACTGGTCAATAAGTTTTTATTATTAAAATTTCATATTAAAAAATCATTTAGAAGTAGAGTAGTCAGATTTTTAAAACACATGGAAACATATGATCCATTGGAAACCTATTTCCATTACTTACATATTATATTTAGAGATTTTTAATTATAAAAACTTAAAAAAAATCGTTATTATTATTGTTTTTAATTACCGGAACTTAATATCAGTTATTGAATAACTTTTAATTGCCAGATCAAAAGTAAAAGTTATCAGATGATTTTTACTTTTTTAGATCATTAATAAAAGTTATAGATAACTTTTATTATTATTATTTTTTTTTTTTGTAATCTAGAATAAAAGTTATCAACTGATCTTAATTTTTATTGAGATACCCATGTATTTAAATTAGAAATGAAAATTATAATGTGATTTTTATTTTTTAAGATCAAGGTATTTTGAAATCCTGGAAACATATGTAACAAAATCGAAAAAATAAAATGATTCAGAGCCGTTGAAAGTCTATTATCGGTCTATGGGTATTAAAATCAACGAATTTCAGACATACCTACATAATTCAAAAAATATTTTGTGTCGAATGGTGGAATTTGTTCATGGGGTTTACACTCGTTAAGTTTTAGAGTGATATCTTTTCATTGATTTAAACCATTGACATAATCGTTGTTAGCTTGCCTGCCTGTCTATTTGTTGAGCTGTGGCTGAAAAAATAGCCAGTGCTTCGGGGCAGATATAATAAAAATTAATTATTTTTGCGTTGAGGGTTTTAAATCCGTCTTTATCGACTTGAATCAAGAGCTGACAGGGGTTCGAACTCGGAGCCGCACGTGCACCTGAACACCTACTGCTTTCAAAATCGTCTGATGGACGTTCGACGTCCAGGTGAGATGCGTGCTGTGATTGACAAGCGTACTCATGTCCGTGCGGTCGTTAAGTTGCGTAATTTGGAAACATCAGCGAATTAAATGAAACTATAAAGAGTTCATTAACATGTTTCGCAGTCGCTCACCACTCGCACCAGGCGAATTACATCAGAAAAAATTGTGAGACGGCGACGGCAATCGCATGGGGAAAAAGTGAAAGAAACGTTTTATAAATTGTTAGCCCACAAAAATACCTCTGTCGTTTCACAGCATCGGGATTCACTCGTTTTGTTTTCTACAGATTCCCGCTTTTTTTCGGATAATTCGAAATTAAGAAAGCTGCCACAGGAAAGGAAATTGAGCGTTTCGAACGAGGCTATTTGCGGAGAAGGCACGCGTGAGTCAATATTTTCGCGAAAGAACAAACAGACAAAGCAGAGGCGATTTGACTGGGTTACGCAATCTAGACTGAGTCATTATCGAGATTCGTCTTTTTTTTAACCATATTTGATTAAAAATTGAAAGAGCCTCGTTCCGATGCGAAACTTTGGTTTTCCGCCTAATTACACCAAAAAATGTCGGTGGCGGTTGATTATCGCTTGGCTCAGCTGCTGGCGCGGTTCGAGCGATAACCACAAATTATTCATCACCACCCGGTGTCTGTTAGTTGGCTCAGATCGAGGCTTTGGCTGAGTTGTTTTGCTAGAGATAGGCTTTTTCCAGGTAAAGAGTCGGATAACTGCCAATAAAGTTATTTTCCAGGCAAAAACGTCTGGAAGATACCTGAAAAGCAAATGAAAAAAAATAATCGTCGAGAAGAAATGGCATTTTTTAATTGGAATGTAACAACAAAACGAGCCTTTGCGTAGTCATTGCTATTGCCAAACAATCTCTACATATTATGATCAATATTTCACCTCAGGGTAGTTATGTAAAAATATTTCCTGAATTTTACATTTTGTTCGCAATTTAATATTTTCGTAAGGCTGTGGGGGTTAAATGTTATTGCATTCAATCGTACATCGTAGCTTTCTTTTTTGTTTAAGATTTATAAGAAATGCTAACTGCTAATGAACTTTTTATTACAAAAAAATTACACTTTACACTCCGAGAACAACGTGCGTTATATGAACAACCTGTGGAAACTCGTAGGCATTAAATAATACAATTTGGAGAAATTTTAACAATGATTCCTCATCGATAAATTGCGTACCAATCTTATTTTGTTTTTTTTTAGGGGTCAAACGACTTTCGAGATTATGTTACATCATATGATTCCGGAGATTAAGCTAGTCTAATCATCAAATATGTAATACAAATCATTAAAACGTCTTTAGTTTTGAGGTTTGAGGTTGTATGTATGTAATAGTGAGATTTAATTAAAACAGCATTTTTACAAAAAAGTACCTGCAAAATTTGGATGGAACGAGATGATATTAAGTTATATACATATGTATATAACTCGTTTTTGACTTTTTAGTTACATTCCACTACCACCATTTGAATTCTGGGCCTTAAGTCAAGCCTATTTCGAAGCTGTTTGTGCCCTTTTTCTGTCCTATTCTTAATAAACTCGTTCAAATCGAATCCAGAGAAGATTACAAAAAGCCTTTTTGGACACAAATTCCTTAATAAAGTTGCTAAGCTTGTCATAAATTAATTTCAGTAATTGAAGTCAAAGAATGAATGCGAATGTCATTAAATTTATTATGGAATTTTTTCCCAAAAGTAACTATTTTAAGCTCTTTTTAATTCGATTGGAATAAGGCAGGTGCTAATGGCATCTTGCGATGTAGATCGAAACGTTTCAAGCTGAATCAAAATGACGATTTCACAATTCGGTTTGAATGCCTCGACCCTGTTCGAAAAAGTGTTTATGAAAGTGATTCGAGTGGATCTACTTCGACTATAAACGGATTAAAAGTGGTCGTAATGTAAAAAAAGAATCGATCTAATCGATGTATATTTATATTTTATTTCTTAGATTCACTTATCGTTGTTTCTTTATAACGTGGTACGAATTAATCGCTTTAATCGTATTCATTTATCTAAGCCATATTGAATGTTGATCATGTTAACTGTTTTATTTTGAAGACATATTTTAACAAGATGAACTCAATTTGATTACTCAAATTTATTACTAAGATATCTTAGTCTTTTCATTTGATTAAAACAAACATAACTATCTTCAAATTTCATTTCTTAATGAATTTACAAAAGCTGATTTTGTGCAAACATGTTGTACATTTGTGTTTCATTGTAATCTGCTGATTTACCTAAAACCAAAATTGTTATTATTTGTCTGTCCTTAAAGATTAACGTTTTTATCAATTTTTGTAAGGCTTACAAATGTGGGAATTGCTTACTTTGCTTGTACTACATACATATACATACGTATGTATGTATGTACCTAAATTTTAAGTGAAGTTTCTTTATATGATTATGAGTTATGTAAATAAAGATTTTTCAGGATCACTCTGATCGTAATTTTATGCTTGGGTTATGAAAAAAGGCCTATATAAAATAATGTAGAAACGAAGTAAAATATAATGGGGCAGAATTTAGGAACGAAATGTGGTCCGAACAACTTATTGATTAATAAAAAATTGTTTAAATTAGTTCTATAACAATAACTTACATACATACATATGTTCAACCATATCATGAGGATCCAACTAACTTATGATGTTTATATAATACAGGTTTTGTATTATGAATTCCAAAGTTCGTTGATGCAAACATAAGTTAAAACATGGAATTATCCCTGTCCATCGAATAAAATGGAAGCACTTCCCTTAAAAATTTTTATGTTTACACGTTTTACCTACCTGAAAATGTCGGATAAGCTTCAATTTTATGCTTTTTGACCATAAATCATAGAGTTTATGTTGTCTGACGTACCTTTTCCGAAACGAAGTAACGTGGAAGCAGTCAAATTGGTTCGCATCACCTTCAAAGACAAAAAGATTTAAGTTGTCTCAAGAAATTCAGAATGTCAAATATCACTCGAGCAAGAAATAAACAAATGTCCGCACAACGCAAACATTCCGCTCGCAAACATCATCAGGGATGCTGAAAGCGAAGTGCCTTTGTCATCCATCTCCAGACTTCAGAATCTGGAGGGAACCTGCTACCCGAATTTTATTTATTTAGCAGAAATTCGCTGTTTCGTTCCGTCGTCCGGGGCAGGACCTGGGAGCCCCATCCGTTCCCGAATTCCAGGAATGTCGGGTTTCGCCCGGCGGAATCGCTTTCCCTTAAAAGCCACTTGACATGCCAAGGGATTTTATGAAGAGGCGCCACAATAAACCGTAAAAATTCACGTCCTGGGCATGGGACTAAATCATCATATCACTGGAATTGGGCGGGGGCGGTGTGCAAATTCTTTTTGGCGAAGTTCAAAGGTCATTTCTCGGCGCATATTTTCCCTACAAACATTTCGGAAACTTATGCAATCGACTGAAGAAAGCATTGCGCCCCATTTGCCACAAAAATAAAAAATTATATGCGACTCGAAAAGCAATTTGAATGTGACCCAGAAGCATTATCGCTAGCCCCGGCGAGGTTATTGATTTTGTGCAGGCCAAGTTTATCACACTTGTCGGGGATCTTTCGATTGATTGGGACTATTTGCGGCAGCCATCGATTGAGCCAGTTCCATGTGACGCGTTTGTCGCGTTGCCGGTCCGCTTCTGGGACTATAGTTTCATTTAATTTCATTATTTCCCGCCGACGTGGGTAAACGCCCCAATTACCGCCATTCCGCGACCGGCCCGGCCGCACGAATCTTCAGACGAAGACACTAGTCCTGCTGGGAATAATTAGGGGTATCCACGGTTTGACGGCATGAAAGGTGACATTTATGCTATTCAACATTTATGCCACAGTGAGCGCGATTAGAGCGGCAGGTGTCACATTACCTGCTTTTGACCAACCTGGCAGGCGAAACATGTTTGTCAGTTGGCGCGGCATATTCATAACTAATTATGGAATCGGATACATTAATCATTCTACTCTGCATGTTATATATGTATGCTTTTTAATAAATAACTATATCAGGGGTTCAAATATGCTTAGATTTTATGTTTGAGTTTAATCGCCGTTTAAAGTAGATTGTTTCACATATAGGATTTAATTACCGTGTTCAACAAGGTTTTTTTTACAGCACATGTGATAGATTTTAGATTTAGATTTTAGCAGCATTTGCTTTTTTCTATATGTATACTCTAAAAACAGTAATTTTCTATGAAAACATCGTAAAAGTACATATTTTTGCTGAAATTCTGCAAAATATTTCTTATTTAGACCTAATTACAGCGAAATCTCTTTGTGTTGTGAAGGTATTTCTTGCAATTACGAGCATTTTTTATCATCTGCAATTTTTCTGAAATACTATTAAAGGTATTTAGTAAATACATAAAAGAATGTACGATTAGTTCGTATCGTCTTATATAGAAACCACGTTAAATGAATATATAAATTTAGAAAAAAATCGCTTTGAGAATACTAAGTTGTGATGGATACGGTCAAGAAATAAAATAAATAATAATAAATAATAAGAGGCAATGAATATGCATATATAACACTTTTACTTTTTAAAACTCCAAACGCGTCAACCCGTGGCCATGCCCGATGGTAGATTGATTCTAGCAGCTCAAGTATAATCCATTTATACTTCCTAAGACAAAGAGTCATAATTTCTCACACACATACTCTCATCCATAAGGATCTTCAGAGGACAAAGGATCATAAACTATTCCCCAAGTGAGATCACTCACGAGACAAAGGGTAATTAAAAGGCAGCTGCGCACAGATATTTAAAGGTAAATATCGGCCACTCTTCCCGAGGGCCCTAAGTAAACACTGTGTCATTCGACACAAAGGACAATTAGGCAAAGGAGCATCTCCTTTAAAGGATTTGAGGGAAACTCATGCATTCTTCTTTTCTAATATTTGCATGCTGGCAACCAAATCTATCCCTACCCATTAGCACCTCCACGCACAGTAAATACTTGAGCTGCCGATACGACTGACCCACAGCCACGGGAAGACAACAAGTCTTATCATGCATAATCATTTCGAGCCAGGACGGGCTTTCTCCTGTTTTGCTCGTTACAGTTCGGCCAACCTGCGTTGTCACTGTCCCCAGTGACGCATGTAGTACCGAACTCGCCCCCAATTGGAGCCACTCCTCTCAGGAGCCAACTGATTGCATCTCTTGCTCTCGTCAGAGCCACGTTCTCTTTCAGAACCACGTTCGATCGAACACACTCCTCCAAGGAGCTATCATATTTCTTTCGCAATCAACACACGTCACTACTCTTAGTGACCCACTCCTCTAGGGAGCTATTTTATCTCATTCCAACCTCACCTTCTTTCCTTAAATCAACACTCAATCAAGTCGCTCTAGCCCCAGAATCCAGAATAAGCGCACCGAGCTCAATTACTCGACCCTTAAATTCTGCATTCTGAGCTTGGTCCGAGCTTTTTCATCAACCAAACCGCTCATGCTACTCCGTTCAGAGCCTTACAATACTTACGTTGGTCCAACCAACCTCTTTTCATCTTCACATAAGGAAATCTAAAAATAAAAAGTTTCTTTTTTTCCCACGCTAATATTTTTATTCATATTCCTTCTCTCCTTCTTGTTTCTTATTATATAATGTCGCCCTCTTCATCCGAAAGTAATCCATCTCCAAGGTCTTCAAAATCCTCCAACTTGCACCAGGGCTTAAGTCTTTCGGCTGAGTGGACAGATTCGTACGGTTTCCTGGTAACCTGTAGCTCCTCGGTATCTTGTACCACATACCGATCGTTGTCTAGTACCGCCTTCACCACATAAGGTCCCTTGAATCTCGGTTGCACTTTTCGAGAAGTTCCTGTTGCCACCCCTTCATGTTTAATTAGAACTAGGTCATTCTCCTTATAAACTCGGGGAGCTTGATGCGTTTTATTAAAATTTTCCGTTTGTTTTCGTTGTTTTTCGGTGATCCTCTGTATCACCTTTTCTTTTAATTCTGCAATCGGCAAGTTTTCTTCTTCTTCCTCCTGAATTGTGTCATGTAACGCGAGAAGTAGCTTATTTTTAAGGATATCTCGCGGTTCATATGTCAGCAGAAGTTGATGTGGGGCCACATTTGTCGTTGTATGTTTCAGCGTATTAAGAGCCCACTGGATTGCTCTTAAATTACAATCCCAATCCTTCCCATCCAAGTCCTGAGTCATTGTGGCTATCGCAGACTTTGTTGTCCTAAAATATCGCTCGATTTGTCCGTTTGCCCGAGGAGTCTTCACAGTCGTTAATATGTGCTTGATATCATTTTCCTGGCAAAATTTTTCAAACTCTTTAGATGTGAAAGCTGTTCCTCTGTCAGTAATAATTCGGGTTGGCATTCCTAGATACTGAGTTATCTCTTCTAATACTTTAATGACTCCTTTACTTGATGTAGACTTCACAGCTTTCAATATAATGTATTTGGTAAACGCATCTATGACTCCAATGACATGCATATTCCCACTTTTACTTTTCGGGAATGGGCCTAAATGGTCAATGTGTATTGTGTAGAAGGGAACCGGTTTCCTTTCCGGAGTATGTAAGATGTATCGACCTTCATCCTCGCTTCGCTTATTATAAAGGCAATCCACACAGGTCGCAATATATTTTTTCACAACCGCTTTCATACTGGGGAACCAGAAGAATTTCTTTAGCGTTTCCAGTGTACGGTCCACTCCTGGATGTCCTCTATCATCATGTGATGTTTTTATGACGCGCCACCGAACTGCTCTGGGTACTACAAATCGATTTCCGTTTGGTGTGATTTTAAATACTCGTCCTTTTACTAATGTAAAGCTTCCTTTTACGCCATCCTTCTTCTCTGATTCGAGAATTTCTCCTGCCAGTATTTTCCTAATTTCTAAAATATAGGGATCTTCTTTTTGAAGAGTTGCTATCCAGTCTTCCTCTAAAGCTCCAACTACTAGTATTTTGTCTGATACGTTTTCCATCTCTCTACCGTCCTGGGTGGGACAACGACTTAAGGCGTCCGCATGTATGAGCTTGCAAGCTGGACGAAACTCCATTTTAAAGTCAAACTCTAAAATCCTTAGCCACCATCTGGCGATCCTTGGGACCAAATCCCTTTTCTCTTGTGTTTGTCGTAATGAATGGCAGTCGGTTACTATTGTGAATTGTCTATTTAGCAAATAATATTTATACCTCTCTAGTGTTTCCACTACAGCAAGAGCTTCTAGCTCGTAGCTGTGATATTTTGCTTCGCTTGCAGTTGTCGCGCGGCTAAAATAAGAAACCGGCCTGATATTACCTCCCGATTTTTGCATTAGTATGCCTGCGATTCCATGGCTACTTGCATCTGTGTGTACCTCGTGTTCTGCGTTTATATCAAACAACGCAAGTACTGGTCTTTGGGTTAATAAGGATTTTAATTTCAAAAACGAATCTTCGGTTTCCTTTGACCATTTGAATTCAGCATCTTTACGTAAAAGCATGTGCAATGGTCGAGCAATAAATGAAAAGCCCTGGATAAATCTCCTAAAATAGCCAGCAAGACCCAAGAACTGCTTAACCTCCCGCGCATTTTCCGGTCTCTTGAAATGTTCAATGGCTGAGCTTTTATCCATACCAGGCCTAATACCTCCGGCTGAGATCTCATGTCCTAGAAATTTTATCTCTGTTTTGAAAAACTCGCATTTCTGCAAATTTAGCGTAAGACCAGCCTTCCGCAATTCGATTAGAAATGTTCTTAACATCTCAATGTTTTCCTCGGTAGTTTTTGTTGATATCAGAATATCATCCATAAAAGTAATGATCTTAGTTTTGTCTAGTGGCTGAGTTATTTTCGACATGAGCCTCATAAAAACTGCGGGTGCATTTGTTAAGCCAAAAGGAACTCTCTCAAATTCATATTGTCCTTCTGGGGTGATAAATGCCGTCAAGTGTCTGCTACCCTTTTCAACCGGAACCTGATGATATCCGCTTAAAAGATCTAATGAAGTGAAGATGCGCTTATTTGTCAGTAAATTTAAGGTTTCTTCGATATTTGGAACCGGAAACGTCTCCCTTTTCGTTATCGCATTTAATTTACGATAATCGACACACATACGATATTCGCCGTTCTTTTTCGGGACCAAAAGAACAGAACTCGCGTATTCAGAAGTTGATGGTTGTATTACCTTAAGACTCAATAATTCGTCGATTTGTTTTTTTAAAACCGATCTTAATCCATACGCTACTCTGTACGGGTGGTATCTAATAATCTTGTTGTCCTTCAACTTTATCTTCATCTCTTCTAGATCAGTCTTTCCCAGTTCCGTCATATCTTGAGCGAAACAATCGCGAAAGTCATTTATTAGGGTTAAAAGCATAATTCGATGCTCTTCACTTGAACTGCTATCTATCCTAACATTCCCGACGTCGATTTCGCTATTCGCATTCCTTATTTTTGGTTCTCTATAATTTTTGTTTCGCGAAATTTCAAATAGTCCCCATTTTTTTATTATCTCAATCTCCGGACGATCTAAAAAGTTTTTCCCTATTATCATAGGAACATTCTGCATCATCTCATCTACCACCATAATATCAATTGGTATAGCTATTCCTGATATTTCGACAACCTTATGTATTTTCCCGAGAACATTTGTTTTATTATTCCCAAACCCAATCAATTTCTCGTGGCTTTCTTGCATTTGCCAGTTATATTTCTTTAGTAAGCTATACGTAATGGTACTGCAGTCGCTCCCTAAATCAAGGAATGCTAGAACCTGCTTCCCATCAATAAGTATAATTTTGTGATACTCATCTTTTGGCTCAGAGTCGAAGTTCTGGTGAATGCTGGATATCTGCTTTGCTTTGCAATCTCGTGAGGTGTGTCCCATTTGATGGCATCGGAAACAGCGAAGACTGTTGAGGGTACAATTCCTCGCAAAGTGTCCAACGTTATTACATTTGAAACATTTAGATGCTCCAATTGCTTGACGGTTATCTTCCTGTTTCCTTTTATACCTGTAGTCACTCCTACTATGTCCAGGTCTATTTGTAAAGGGCTGTTTATAATTATTTACTCTAGGTGGAAATTTCCGCGCGTTCTCCTCCTTATGCATACTTAAATTACGTCGGCTTTGACCCTGTTTCTGGATCTCTTCATAAATTTTAACTTGAGCTAACAGCTCTGGAATTCTTGTACATTGTGAGGCAAGTAGGGTATTAATTAAATACGGATCTGATAACCCAGATATAATATAACGGATTACGGAGGATTCATTTAAATTTATTCTTTTGGCTAGGGATGCCACATGATACACATAATCTTCAATAGGTTCTCCGCTAACCCTCTTCCTTTCCATTATTTGGATTAAAACGGAAGAATCATCCTGACCAGTGGGGAAGCTTTTAATTAATTCTTCCTTAAATTCAGCAAATGACCGAATAACTTCCTGCTTGGATTGATACCAATGGTACGCGGCTCCTCCCAACCGTAACGTTGCATAGAAAAGTGTTACACGATCATCCCAGCAGTATAACTCTTTCAACCCATCTAAATATTTAACCCAATTTTTCGCTGTTTGAGTTTTATTGGAGGGATTGAATTCTTCAATTATAGTCCGGGCTTCATTGACACCCATCCTGAAAGGACCCCCTTGGCCATTTCCGATTCCCAATGAATTTAGCGATTGCACATCAAAAAGATCCCGCGAATTATTTAGCGCTTTTTCGCGTTCCGCCAGCTCTCTTTCGCGCCGTAAAAGTTCATTTTCCCGTCTTAAGAATCTTAAGTCACCTACCTCCTCTGCCGAGTCCCCGACGGCATTTTGACCATCCTCCCCAATTTTACCCTCTTTGTCCATGTCCTTCCAGTTAATTTCACGGCTTTTCACACACAGTCTTTTCAGCACACAGTCACTATCACTTTTTCACTTAATCAATTGCCCTTGTCACTTAATCAATTGCACTTGTCACTCAATCAATTGCACTTGTCACTTAATCAATCACCTTCACTCAATGTGTGTTTTTATTTTTGTTATCAAACAAAACGATCGCCCGATCAAGCGTCCGAAAATTAAATCACTTGCACTAACAGTGAGTTTACCCCACACCTGGAACTATAACACTTTTACTTTTTAAAACTCCAAACGCGTCAACCCGTGGCCATGCCCGATGGTAGATTGATTCTAGCAGCTCAAGTATAATCCATTTATACTTCCTAAGACAAAGAGTCATAATTTCTCACACACATACTCTCATCCATAAGGATCTTCAGAGGACAAAGGATCATAAACTATTCCCCAAGTGAGATCACTCACGAGACAAAGGGTAATTAAAAGGCAGCTGCGCACAGATATTTAAAGGTAAATATCGGCCACTCTTCCCGAGGGCCCTAAGTAAACACTGTGTCATTCGACACAAAGGACAATTAGGCAAAGGAGCATCTCCTTTAAAGGATTTGAGGGAAACTCATGCATTCTTCTTTTCTAATATTTGCATGCTGGCAACCAAATCTATCCCTACCCATTAGCACCTCCACGCACAGTAAATACTTGAGCTGCCGATACGACTGACCCACAGCCACGGGAAGACAACAAGTCTTATCATGCATAATCATTTCGAGCCAGGACGGGCTTTCTCCTGTTTTGCTCGTTACACATATGTTTATTGTTTGTTAATTTTAAGCGAAATTTCATGATAACTGAAATTGATAAAACGTGATGCATACTCATTTCATTACAAAAAGCGAATTTCCCATTAATTTCAACCGCAAAAACTTTAATGCATCGAGAAAATCGTAATTTTCGTTCCGTGTTATATGGAAACGACGTTATAGGAGGATTAAATGTATTACCAATTTAAATAATGTAAATGAAAAAGAGAAGACATATTTATTTATCACCTTACAGTAACGTATTGTTTTTAAAAAGTTTCGATAACTTTATGTTTTTAATTTTGTTTTATACCAATTGTTTTACAAAGTGCCTATTAACTCAACATTTTCCTTTCACAACATGCCAATTGACTATAAATATTTTCCTTTTACAAAATGCCTACTGATTAAATATTTAGCTTTTACAAATTGTTTAATAACGTAATTTGTGCCGTTTTGAATATTAGCCCAATAACGCCTAACTGAGTCTTTTCCTAAACTCGCGATTTTTCTCGTATTAGCGCTATTTTCCTAATGGTCTACGACATTATATGTATATCATCATTAAAAAAAATTTACGTACTTTAGACATCACTTGTCCAGTCGCCATGTATGTTAAACGAAAGAACTTTCAAAAAGCCACATGTTTTAAATTGTAGAACAGTAAGTCAATCCTACGACGAAAAATACTTTTTAATACCATTTAAAACCATCTGCTACTTTTGTATTTCCAATCTCAGATTGCATATTGTCACAGTGACCCATCAGCGATTTGTATTTAGCGTAGGTACTATAGAGCGATTTGAACAAGGAGAAATGCATTTTATCTGACTTATTGAATTCTCAATGATTTTTAATTATGTATTTAGAATTGGCATTCAGTTGTTCTGGGGCGAGTAATGCTCTTCTTGTCGATTCGAATTGCACCAGAACAAGGGCATTAAATAAGAATGGCTTGCACTGTTCGTGCAGCGGCAAGCAGCTGATGCAAAAATGCACTTCCATTCGAACTTCGTCTAGCAGACAATACAAGCGGAAATCATAAATGACTTTCATTTCGCCGGCATCGAGGCGACACATGTTCTGATCCGTCCCACCAGCAGGAGCAGGTTGCTCATCTGGCCGCGTAGGAGGCGATAAATCAATCCGCTCCCCCGTACGCCCCCGCTTTATCTTTCAGCATTAAAATCCGCTTAACGCCATGATTAGGAGCGATATCAGTACACCAGTCCCGATATTTTTCGTTTTTTTATCGATCTGATGAACTCCTTAATGACGCGCCTATCTCTGCTCCTCGAAATCGCGGGAGTGTGGAAGGATGCTCGGCTCGGGGTTGAATTTTAAAATAGATTTCGTTTCTTTCCGGGAGGATTTGCGTCTCAACGACAATCAACAATTTAGCGTCGTCTCGTCAAACGTTACAACGCAGAAACGGAGGTCCCAAATATTGGTTTTAGCGTCGAACATGTGAAGGGAAGTCTAAGGAAATTGAACAATTTATGCAGGACGTTTCGTATTATTTTTACGTAGACGTAGTTGGGGTTCTTGTTGAGATACCCTTAATAATGTCGAAATTAAAGTTGTTTTCATTCGTGCGTTTACCCAATTCAAGTTTAAACAAACAATGGCATGGTTCAACTGGTTTTGCTCATCTTAAGACAGTTTTATTTTGAGAAGGAAAATGTTTACTTATCCTATTACTTACTTTCTTTGTTGTATGTAAGCAACTTTTCCCCATTATACAATTTCTTGCGTAAGATTATTATTAACATAGTTGTTTAAGACTTTTAATATACATAGGTCTGAATGATCATAGACATAGAGATAAAAACGATAATTGCAAATTCGAATGGCTGAGTCCGATAATATTCAATACATAATTATCGAAAATGGAACACATATAGAAACATCATTCAGACTTTTTTATTAATATGCTAATTAAATGTATGTATCTAAAATATCAATAAAATTAAGAAAACATTTAAGATATATCTATGCTCTATTAATTAAATTCATTATAAATTGGGGGGGCTGGGGTCACGCGGAACTCGATTCTGCTGTTCTGAGGTGGTGTACGAGCTAAAAGTTAATTCTCACTTGATTTGGCCGGCTTTGTTCTAATTTTATTTAAACCATATTTCGAGAAAAATAAATACTTTAAATTATAGCTTAACGTTTTTATTATTAGTAATTCTTGAAACTATATACTATGCCTTATCTACTTTGCAAAAACCCAATCAACTTTGTTCCCAATTTCGAGTCAGCTGTAATTCCTTAAAGTTGGCAACATTATAACTACTTTTGTATAATACTGAATTATGAACTCGTAAAATTGTATAGGTACGAATTGAAACAATGTCGGTAAAATTGCTATAATGGAAAAATATTTAAATGTATATAAATTTGCTTACCATATCGAGGATACCTGATTATGATAATGTAAAAAGGCGTTCAACACAGAAAATTATAGCTCAGGTCCTGAACTGAATTACCTAATTTGGAACTAATAAGGTGGGCGTTTCGATCCAAGACACCAAACCGGCTATGAACCACCACTAATTGTTTATAATATGTAGTAAGGTTCAGAATTTCTTCAACTCTTCTGTACTGCGTAAACTTTTATTACTACTATAAACAAGTCTAAGTAAAAATCTAAATATGTTTTAGTATGTAGTAAACCACCGCTCACCTGCACGACATTAAAATAACATCGCCAGGCATCGATTACGACACGCTCGTTACCTGTGAGGTGAAGTAAATTACAACACATGTCCCACACGAGAGCCCTGCGGAGTCCCGAGCATAAGCAGGGCCTCCGGTCTCAATTGAGCCGCAATTGAGTGGCTGGACACTGTCACCTCTGATTTTATGGATTTTACATTAACTAAGTTATTCGATCGGGGTCCAGAAAACCACAGCCTCCGCTGTTTACGACCTGCCACAGAAAAGATTGCCGCCATTCCGGAGAGCTTTGTCCAAGTAGCCCACATTAATCCGGACATTATTGGCTGGGCAAAAAAAAAATAAAAATAAAAAATAAGTGAATAAGAAGAGTCTTTGCGAACGTGTAATGGAGTGAAGTTACTACGCGTTTCGTGTACAAAAATATGAAAATTGACGCCAACACGAGTGACCTCAGCGGCGCTCTGTGCGCGTCTATTGGACAAGGTCAAATAATGGCCGGCCGCAACAAAGGAAAACTCGGTGTCGTACGGCTGTGGTTTTCCACTCTATTGGAAGCTGACTTTCCACGTTTTGCCTCTTGATGCCATTGTTTTAGTTTTATGAATTGGAAAGGAATTTGCAGGAAACCACTCGTCAGAAGTGTGCTTAATTTTCGTCAATGCTTCGCAGAATTTCTTGTGTCTTTCTGACGTCACACGTGTTTATGCACTTGACCCTCCCGGCATCCATTGTTATTTTGAGTCAAAACATAAAAACATATATAACTCATTTTTTCAAGGACTGATCAGGGTTATATATTCTATTTTATATTAAAATGTGCTTTTAAAGTGAAAAGTATAAAAATGAACAAGGGTATGACTTGTTTAATGATCGACTTTTGAAAACAAAACAAAATCTTCCACGATTTTCCCACGCCGAATAAATAGCCTCAATCAATCATAATCTTCCGCTGTTTTTGAAACGAAACGAAAATCACGACACCAGAGTATGACAACAAAGTATCCAAGTCCAAATATTTGAAAATGTTAACAATTTTTTAAAGGAAAAAAATAATATGCTACGATTTGATAACTCTTCATAAAACATTCAAACCTCCAAATATTCCGTGAAATTGTTTTATTTCCACAACCTAATTATTTCATACAACTGGTGATGAATGAAAATCGTAACATTCAGACTCTCATGAAAAACTTGTTCTATTTTGCAATATTATCTTTAAGTTTAAGGTTTAATCTTAAAACCTATCTAAAAATAAAGATTTTTACGTTGTCCTAATTTGTTACCAAATTGTATTTTTTGAGTCGCGATGATTGAAAAATATCGAAAGAATTTTGAAATTTACGCGAATTCGAAAATTGAATATCATAAAAGCTACCAATGCCATCATTGACTTTTGAATAAAAATTTTAGTTTATACTAATAACTTGTTGAGGAAAATCAATTTTGATTCATTATGCCAGAAACACTAATTATTTTTTTCTAATAGAGTAACATGTACCTTTTTATGCGACATTTTGATAAAAATGTATTTTATGGATAAGGGTTGAAAACTTTGAAATTTTCTTTGGTTGAAATTTTCTTTTCAGCAGATTTAATGATTTTAATATGCAGTCGAAAGGTTTCTATACGTTATAATTCATAAATCTGCTATTGAACATCACATTATTTTCTAGCTGGTAAGCTATTATAATAAAAAAACATCGCTTCTGATGACTTTAACATTGAAAATAAAAAGTATTCAGTAAATGCAATAAAGTTATTCTAGTTATTCTTATTTTATCATCCGCTTTAATCATTCCCAAGTGAATGACATGTTTCGTGTAGTTTAACATCATCAAGGTTAAGGTCAATCGGTAATTAACTTATTTTTGTATAGAAATAGCTATAGTAAAAAATTTTCTGTTTAAGGTTAATTATTCTTATTATTATTATTTACCCTAAGCAAATCAAGGCAAGTTTTATTGAGCAACATGCAATTTAATTATAAACACTGAAAACGTAGGTAAATATAAAATAGCTACAAACAATTTAGAAACTTTCTTTAATTGGATATGTTATTGACTTAAATAATTATGGTATTAGATTCGAAGATAGGGATTCTCAAAACCCTTATATACTAATTTTCATTGAAATTTGTAAAGTAATAGTCACTGCATTGGATCCAAAAGTTTTAAGTCTAAAACTCTATAGGAATTTCAAAACCTTTCATTATCAATTTTGAAAGTAGGGTTTTGAAATTTATCATTTCTTAAATTGCTGTTGTTCCTCATTATACCAAATTTTCAACATCGCTCCGTCATTGTTTTATTATTTATATAGTAAGGTGTCATAACTTTAATACGAAAATTAATGGATAAATCAACAATAACAATTTAATTTAACGAGTTTTGTAGTAGGTGTTTAAATACAATTTTTTCGTGTCATCCACCTGTCCACTTGGCGTCCGCGTAGTACGAGCATAGTAATGCCAGACAGGTGGTCCATTCTTGAACGATCCTACATAAATTGAACAGTCAACATGTCGCGCTACACGCAGAGCGAGTAATTGTTTTGCAAGCTTCAATGGTTTAATTAATTAAGTAGTTTTGTTCGCGGTTCGTACGAGCCCACTACGTCGTGGGATTTGAGGAGCTCCATCGCGACAGCGTCCAGATGATATCATCTGTATGGACCTAATTTAATAAATGATATATGCAAAGTGCGCGCCGTTTACAACGCGTCGCACTTTTTAGATCTTCGAGACATTTCTTGTTCGGCTTCTGGGTCTTCCCGGTCTCAGATTTTGTGATTCGCGGCGGATCTGTCCGCGGTAGGAAATTGGCCCAGCTCGCTCCGGGTGACATTGATATTTTACATTTAAATGGATTCAGCTTTTAATCTCCTCTCAATGCTTTTCCCGGTTTCATTCATGCTTTGAATGTTTTTCTAGACATAAACGGCCACAGTTATATGCTTCCAAGTATATATTTATTTTTTATGCTATTTATAGTTTTTTGTTTTTTCGTAAACGGCTAATGGGTAGGTTTCAGGGCGGTCGTTTGCTGCAGGAAGCTCCGCAGTCGACGCTCTTTCAGAAAACTTATGCACATGCATAATTAATGCCGCACCTTGTAAGGGTCTTAGCCGGCACTCGTCTGTCTTAGCGTTTCTAGTGCGGGATTCTCGGTCTTCCACTTGAATTGAGCCTCACTCTTTATTATGTATAAGTTTTCTGGGTCGATGACGACGCAGAACAGTTCCGGTCAGGTTTTCACTTTTTTATAATTGCGAACATTTTGATTATACCATCATTTTAAATTATGCTATCAATTTAGACTAAAATGAATCGCCAAACAGGTCCTAAAGCTTCATGATTAAATAGCATAAAATATGAATACAATAAAAGTTTAAGTACCTAATTTAAGGTCTAGATAAGTTAATTTTATTGACAATTGTTTTTTATAAAAAGTTTCATCAGCCAAATCTGATTTAAATACCATTTCTATTTCCTGTAAACTTTTTCCCATAAAATACAGCATCAGTTGTATTTCAAATGATAGACTTATTATTCATACATTTTATTTTATTTTGCAATAAGTTTTTAACTCAATAGTTTTCTTTCTTAATATGTAAAGTTAAGCAATTTGTCATTCAACTTTCGAATTGTTTCAAAAGATTCAGACAAACACATAAAGCAAAATGTAAAAAATAAGATAAATCATGTTGTGAGTCAAAATTAAATTATTTATTTATTTCATAAACATTTCATCCACGTTATTTTAGTCTTAGTCTTGCAACATAAATTACTAATAAATGTTTTTCTTCTCTTTCAGGTAAATGGCTTTAAATTTTGCTGGTCGACTATATTCGTAAGTCAAATTTTGCATAGGACTGAACAAAAACTGATTAGTTACAATAATTAAATTTTAATTACAAAGTGAAAATAATTTATTTATTTTCAATTTCCTTTTTAATTTTAAGAATACTTAGACTAACTTTTGCTCGCGACTTTATCTGCGTGGACTTCAAAATTGGATTAAGAGAAGAATAAATCCTCAACAATCCTCCCCAACTTTTTGACGAGAGGTTCGAACTTTTTCAGAATTATAGGATAAAATTGGGTTTGCATTTCCATGGCATATTTTATAATCCTTGCCTACGTTATTTAATATCCAGGATACGCGGGTACCCTTGTGAAGAATTCATAGAAATGCTTTTGTTATTACCTATGAAGGGTCCATTACAAAATTCTTAGAATATTTAGGAATATAAGATATCAGATATCAGATATAAGATATCAGAAAGATATGAAATTACAATCGGATATTACGAAAAATGTACTTTTGAAACACTTTCAATTAGAGACCGGGAAATTGGATCAGCCATCTTGAATTTTCAACTTTTACACTAATTTCCAAAAAATGATGTAGTTGGTGGTGGCAACTTAATTTCTCGAACGACGTTCATTACTTTAATATTTATTTTTATTTCTGTAATTATAAAGTCTGTCTGGTAACTTTGAGTAAAATTTTCTTGGGTAAAAATCTAGTAAAAACTTTCATATGCGGTAGGGGGGATAAATATCAAAAGTTACCAGACGACTTCTATGTAAAAATTGGGTAAAAAAGAAAAAGGCTTGCTTGTGTTCGTAAACTATCATATTTTGAAAAATTTTAATTTATTTTAAATGTTTTTCAATTACTTAACAAAACCCAAAAATGCCAAAAACTGCCTTAGACTCACTTAAAACACTTTAGACGCTTTAGTGTAGGTACTCAAAAGTAGCGCGAATGTCGACAAGGACAAGATTACAGCTGCCAATTGACAAGTAATCGGTGATTTTACTCAATTTACTCGGTATATTTAGCTTGAGTAACATCAAGTAAAAATAGTAAGCGGGGAAATCCTGTAAAGTAGTAATTTTTACTCTCGTTGGAGTTAATAGACAACTTCAAATAAAAAGTTTTACTCACGGATGAAAACTTTTGAGTTAACAGACAGACTTATAATATCCTCACCTCCTAGATGGTGATGTTTTTCTGGCTTTGAAAGAGAAATATACTTTAAGTGCGATATTAAATTTATTCTTTCTGCAAGAATCATGACAAGAAACCCACTTTACTCTTCTACGCCACATTTTGCCCTACGATAAAATGAAATGAGACAGGCATCCAATAGCCTACTTCTCCGCCCAGGAAAGTCACGGAATGTTCATCACTGTCTTTTACACCTGCCAGGTAGTGCAAATATTTTCGTACAGCTGGCATGTGATCCATCCTTTAGTCGTGTCTAAATACAGCTCCTGGTAATAGAAGTAATCAAAATCCACATACTTATCTCGCTTCTCACTTTCTTAATGTTTGCTAAGAATTTATTTTCTATTGTTTTACAAATGTTCTCTCCTTTAATTAGATTAATTTCGCGATATGTTTATTGTATGTACGTACATAGATGAAATTTTGTAAAGTGGTTTAATGAATTATTACTTCTTATAAAGTACGTATTCCAAGTTTAAAACCAAGTTAAAGTTCTAAAAATATTATTTAAAGTTTAATCAAATAATGTTAGCTCAATAGTGGTTTAATTAATTACATAACAGCATTAAAACTTTATTCAAAAAAGTGCAGAAGAACTGCACTAAATTGCATATATCGAAGGTTAAAAAGTTTTTATTAAAACTTATGTTTCTCAAGAACTCCTTCATCGTGGTTGAGCTTTCCCCCGACTTTTACTGACAGGCAGAAAACATTTTAAATTCCGAGCTCCACGTTCCATAGAAGAAAATTTACAATGCAATTTTTCTTCTGACATAGAAAATACCGGGTTTAATTCATGCTTTTCAGCAAGCTAAATGACAAGCGGAATAACACCCACAAAATTTTACTACATATACCTTGCGGGGAAAATGCTCATGTGAATTTCTTGCAACCAAAGGAAACTTTTACTTTTTTTATGTCTCGAAGGAAACGAAGGGAATGGCAATTTCATGTGCTAAACTCGAGCAAACATAAAAAATCCAATGTCCAGCATAAAAGGTTTAACTTTGCGGTACATGTTTTTACTTGACTTAAAAAATTGAATAACAAAAATACCTAATAATAAAAATACAAGGATATCAATATTATAGATATGTATATGTGCAAAACAAATTTATATAGAGTAGTTTGTAAATAGGGAATTTGGTTGACCACATTTAGGTATCACTATAAAAATTATTAAAATATACTATTTTTATTTTACTCCTGGCCACAGTAAAGCAAACTCTTTAAAGTATAGCAAATTTTGCTAAAGCAATGTATTTCAGTTTTACTAAAAAATAATTTTAGAAGCCACTCACTTTTTGACAAAAAATTTTGTAAAATTTACCTCACTGAAAATTCCAGTTCGAAGTCAACATAATAGAATTAAAGTCTCAAAAAGTTTGTTACGATGGGGCTGAGTCTGAGTAAAAATTTAAACTTATGTAGATAATAGGTAATAGGTTTCTATTTTTTGTGTTTGTCACCAAAATCTTAGTATCAAAGGTGACTAAAAAAATGCTTGTAAAACTGATTTAAAATAACTTTTATAGATTTCATGTGGACTAAATCGTTAAAGAAATTATTGTTATGAAATTATGTTTACTATATAACCGCCATGAATATATGTATAACCACCATACTTTTAATAAAATTTGCCAATAGATATTCAACTTTTAAGAGCAGGAAAATAAAATAAAACTGGTAATAATAATAAATGAATACATACATACAACGTATATCGCTGGATCAATTTCTACAAATCATTAGATTGATCGCTGATATCTCGGCCTTCAAAACTCCTTTCGATTTAGTTGTCGATTGATAATTTACTATCCAAAACTGACGATATCATGTTTATTTGTTATGGAGAAATAAATCTTTTGCTATGGTTGCCTAATTTAACCAGAACCAGAACGAAATACATACATACAGAAGAATTGATCAATAAAGTGGTAAGTGAACCTTCTACAAATTAGGAATTAATAAATAATCGTAATTGTGCAAAATTGTGCAGTATCATCGTTTCGATGGAAAACAGTGGGGTAGCCTAAGGGTATGTTCCACATTTTGATTGAATGCGATGAACTTTGGGTCCGAAGCAGGTCTGAACCTGATCTTTGTTCCGCGTCCATTCTGTCTAAATCGGCGAAATATTGCCAACCTCAATGTGACCTTTCGCAACGATTGCAGCAACAGACAAAGAAGTTTGTCTTACCTTTTTTTTCGAGCCGCTCGAATCATATTTTTCAGCAACATTACCTACTTCCATAAATGTTACTGCATTCGCGTCGTATTATAGATTACTGGGGCTGCCTGGCGGGCTGCCTTTCACTTCATGATCACCATCGCGGCTCGGCGCGGCGCGTTCAACTTAAACTTTCAATGGTCGTCTTAGTCTTAGTCTTGGCGTCTTGGTCTAGTAGGTACTTGTCCCGGGATCGGGACGACGACGACGAAGACGTGGAAAAGATCATTCGTTTGTGCGCATTCTGTGCACTTTTGGTGCATTGTTGCGATGTTGAGGCACTCGAGCCAGCGACGATTGGAGTGCATTCGCGCATTGGAGCACCCGACCACTGGAGCATAGGCACATTAAACCGATGTTTACATCATAGGCGCGAGTTTTTTTTTTTGCGCTACTCGCCGCCGCTCGCCGCCGTTTCTTTTGCATACCTGCGCTATGGGTGTGTTGAATAATTCATCATTGGCGTTAATTCAAGAAGCATCGAAAATTGTTTCGTCATTAGTGACACCAGTGCACGGCACCGGGGCGTCCTTGTGCGCCGCGAAATTTATGTCATGCTCATGATAGTCAAGTCATCGGCAAGTAATTTAAGCCAGATGGCTGACACTTTACACCGATGCCACGAATGTGCCCAAGTCGCGATATGCCGAAATGCATGGACGCCAGTCTAATCCGCCAGTACGGCGGCGCGACGGCTCGCGGGCAGGCGCGGCGGTACCGCACACCACCTGAACTGACACACTTTCTCGAATGGTATCACCGCTGCACCGCATGCACCACCGCGGAATTTATTTTAATTTGCCCTAAATGCTAACTTACCTGAACTTTACCATCATCCACTCTGGCGGGGATTCACCCCCCGAATGCTGTGGTCCACTTGTTCCAGAAATCGAATCTCTAGAATTAGGCCTGGAATCCCTGAAAGCTTAATAGACTTTTCGGGATTTCGTCTGTATTTTTAAGAAAATCTTTTCTCGCTGCAAGAACGAAAAAAAGACGAAAAGTTTGGCTGAGCAGTGTTCATGACAATGAGCGTACTCGACAAGCCCTGGCGTCCAGCCAATGTTTATTTTAATGAGCGGTGTACTTCAGAAAACTCTGTTGGCTGGCCGTCACATTTGTGCGTGTACTTATTTCCCAGACAATTGCGATCTAATTAACTTCGAAAGCTGCAAAATTCCAAGGAATTTCGCGAAATTAATGATTTCTCGTTTGTAAAAGCATATTTAATTATCCACCGTCGCTCACTGTCCCGGACATTTATATTGGAAATGCGGACTATGCGGACTTCTGGCTGTTTTCATGTTTTATTTTGTCATTTAATAAATGGCAGCCACTGTCGACTTACGCATTATTAGGGACAAAGTCTGCCCAGGGCCTTTTTCATTAAAACATTTTCGACTGCCAATGGCTGTTTCTTTCTCGGTTGACGCTTTCGCAGCCAGAATAAGACAAATTAACTTAACAGTGGAACATTTTGAGACGAATGGCTAAAGTACGTCGAGTAGGTGTACGATGTTTTCGCGGAATTTTCAAGTTTTGTTTTTCTTCACGATATAAAATGAGAATCGTTACAAACAAAATTACTGCGATAGGCTGAATTAATGTGTTCAAGATCGTTTCAGAAATGCTAAGCAATAAACGCTCGGAATGAGTTTGAAAAATGACTCCCATTTGAAAGAAATGGGCCTTTTTTCCGTTTTAAGTATTAAATTCGTAAAGGTCTCCGGGTGGGAGTCATTATTAAATAAATATTTTTTTATAGGATGGAATTAAGTAGACTTTTCGGTAATAATACAGGAAAATATTATACAAAAGATGTTATTGATGTATAAGAGAGAGAGACGTGGTCTATGTGTATTTTAAATTTCATAATGTACCTCAAAACAAGAAAAAGGTAATAGGCTGACTTATTACCTACATATACACCTAAATTATTAAGAGTAATGCGCTCGTAATAACTTTTCGTTGAATTTACATCTCATAGGCTCTCTCTCTCTAAAATCAATGGTTTAGCAGTTATAAGGAATTAAACAATTAAAATGTTTGTAACAATTGATCGCGCTGGAATTTTTCAACCCTGATGGCTTTAAACCTTAATTCTCAAAGTTCATAATTTTTGCAGTTTTTTCTCCTTTTGGTAAAAAGTTGGGGACAACAATTTTAGGCCTTTCTTTTTTGCACTCTTATTTCTGTGCCAAAATTCAAATTTTTATGTAGGATTAATTCACTTTTCCCCTGTTGTTTTATTGTTTTACACCCGTATTTTAAAGAAGGAAAAATCTCTAGACGGAACTTCCTCGCACTTTTAAATTTCTCCCAGTACTCATTTTTAATTACAACAAAGTACTTCAACATTTACTTTAACTTTCTTTGTCGGGGAGAGAAAATCTTTGAATTCTTACCTGTAAAAAGTTTTTAGAGAAAGTTCAGGAGACTACCCCTTTGTACTACGGTTGAGTTCTTGATTGCATTAGCTAAGTTTAAAATTGTTGTAATTTCTCCGAATTTTTATAGGACTTTGCAGTAATCTTATAACGTAAATTTCCTTGCTAGAATAAGGTTTTGTAAGCTATGGGATTTGTTGAACTGTGCTCACTCGTGCTGTTAATCAGTTTTCAAAGAAAATCAACAACCTTAAAGAGACTTTAAAGCACTTTTACCAACTTGTTAGTTCATTCTGAAACGCACAGGAAAATTATAATATCATAAATTAATTATACATTAAAATATGCATTATAGTCGCTTTACCTCTCCTCAGGTTCTTTAAAAACTAAATAAATAGGTACCTATTTGTATAAATTTAGTACATATACATATATTTTAAAATTTTAATCTGACTAGGTTTTTTGAAGATCGGTGACTCCAAAAAATATATCAGAATCAATTATGTACATTAAATTTTACTTCATGTCTTTCTGCCTAAAACTTAGTAAGTGCTTATCTTCAAATTGATTAGAACTCAAAATTGATTAAGAAAACACAATATTGTTTTCTGTAGAGATGGATTTCTAAAATTAATAGTGTTGGTTTTAACCCTGTAGCTCCAATAGATCCATAATAATTAATTACCTTTTTATTTGTCTGCAAATTCCGACGTGAAGGCAATCGTCTTATCGTTAGACATTTTCAATGATTAATTAATTCGTTATGTTAATTTGTAAATCATAAAAAAGTTCATCCAAAATGCTGACAACACAAGATATCTTTATAACGAGTTTTTGGAAATATTGAAATTTTCCGACCTTCCAAATTATTTCCCCCACAAAATATCAAATCGAAAAAAGGGTGTTTTTGCGACGAATGACAGCAAAAATATCCTGCGGTACCTTGACGATAATAAAAATACATTTTTCAGTCTTTCTTGAGGACAGAAGCTGTCGAAAGAAATTTACACTAAAAACGAAGCCTAGCGTGAATTTATAAATTTCATGCCAAACACTAGAACCTTAAGATGAATGCTCACGTTGTCTAAAAACAGCAGAGCGGCGGAATAAACAAAAACAGCTCATTAAAGCGTCTGCCTCAATCAATGACGCTTAATCCGCTTAGGCCCCTTTTGAGCCGGTCACGGCACGTGGAGCGAATCATGGTGACATTATTTTCGGATAGTGATTAATTTCTTCGTAAAACTCCGTACAGGTGACATCGAACCGCATTTTGACCAAAGGCTATTAAGTATCGTCTGTGATTAATTCAAGTATTTTTTTTCTACTGGATTAACGATATTCTCATGGTGTTTTTGTTTTTAACTTTTAATTTTGCCTTTCTATTATATTTTTTTATAAATACATATATTTACCTTTAAAAGACATGGCATATAAATTAAGATTAACTGAGAGAGAGACAGACATTTTACTCATTTGCATATAAAGATCGAACACATATTGCATTGTATTTTCAATAACTTGTTCTAATCACTAAACATTCTAATCGTTTTTCTTCAATATTGCCTCTTTTGAGACTTTTTCATTAGTAGTTTATGTTGATTTTAAATGAATGTAGTGTCTCATAATCCAAATGATTTTTTTTTAATTTTTCATATTTAAAAAAGTAGTGCAATTTATTTAGATGCCAGTTGTTGTTTTACATATTGTCAAATTATTGAAAAAATATTTTTCGTCACACCTTCTTTAACAGTTTTTATGTTATATCTTCTGTGAAATTTATCAAAAAATATCAAAATGTCATATTTTTCTTCTATTTTCTATTATATTTCGTTTGAATATTAGCAATAAATCTATTAAAAGTTCTCGTTAATATCTACTAATTCATTATATATTTATTTAAAAAACACTCTATTTATCACGTCAATACATATAAAGAGCTAATATTATTAGATAGAGCTTTATACACAGCACTTCAATAATTTCTAAAAATTCTGACAAAGATTTATTGGCTCAACATAAAATTGAAGATAATTTAACTATCTACTTATTTAAAAAAATATTTTACTGTATTTGGAATTGTTAATATTTTTATTTTACACCACTCACTGTTGTGACTTCCTAAATTTTGTAAAAATGATATTTTAAGTAGTTATGTATTTAATAAAAACCAGATTTTGCAATAAAATTTACAAATAACTTCGTGGCTTATAAACTTGTAATTGCTTGATCTTCAAACTTTTTTTCGTCATAATTAAAGTTGTTTTAAATCACTGTGCATATTGGAGTCCTCATCTTTATACTCCCAACATTTTAGCTGTACGTTTCTATCTAAATTCATTTATTATTACAAAAATTTTGCTGCCAATAAAACAAAGTCCCAAAATTACAATTTCAGAAATAATCAAAACGTCATGCACGTATTTATTTGGTTCCGAAACACAATAAATTAGAACGAAAATAAGGAGTGCCACGTGAGTTTAGGGGTGGTATTTATCACGAACTGGCGGAACAGCAATTGGGTCATGAATATTCATTGCAAATTTAACGTGTTACAGGAAATCTCATTTTATTTATTAACTTTCGCACAAGTGGGAGAGGAGCAAGGACATTTAGTTCTGTCTTAGAAATTTACGCAATTTTCGCTGAAGCTCGAAGAAGTTCTTTCTGGAGTTATGGGTGAATTATGTTAATCATGTCTGGTTATTAGTTCATGGAGCATCTGAGCACAAACGCTTCACGTGTCTAATGGCATTTTATGAATCTGAACAGAATGGGTTGAAATAAAATTACGCTTCATGTTTGTGCAATGCTTTGTTGATGGTGTCACCACTTGAATTTATTACCTAATTCGTATGCATCCGCGCTCTAAAGAGATTTACTTTGAAGGCTCTATTTGTCACCAAAATTGAACTATTAAAAAAATTTTTGAAATCCCCAACATCCGGCTGGGTTCTTTTGAATCTTCACACCAGTAAGAAAAGAATCTCAACTCAAGTCGCTAAATTTTGCCGAAAGGCTAAGAATAAGACACTTTAAGGAGAATGGCCACAAATACCCAATTAAAAGTGGTTCGCCGTTCATTCGCATTGTCTGTATTTAAATGTTCACTCCCGTGAAAAGAATTCGCCGGAAAAAAAGTATTTCAGTGTGCCGAACAGAAAGTCTGAAAAGTTCTTCCAGCGTCTGTCTGTTAGCCCCACAAAAAGAATTTCTTTTCTCAGCCTTGGGTCTGACGGCGACGACAATGACGACGACGGCGCGACAAAGGGAAAAATCACAAGGCGCTGGTGACATAGTAAACATTCTTGGCTTCAAAGTAAATTCCATTTTGGGTCGCAAGTCGCAAGTAAATGCTAAGCTAAGGAGGCCGGATGAGTGACATCTGCAAATAATTCAAATGGCGCTTTAATTTTACGCAATGTTCAATACCACTGAAGTAAATTGATAAGAATTCCTCTGAGGTAGAAAAGATTTATGTTTTTCCTTTTGATCTTTACAAATTGCTCGAATACCTTTGGGCTACAAAAATTTAATTATATGCGTATAATGAACGGTATATGTTAAAAAATCCCCTATACACGACTGAACAGAGTAAGAACTTTTCGTAAGATAAAAGGTTGAATGTAAATGCTGCAGGTTACAAAGAAGATTTAGTTGCGAATCAAAAAAATACAATATTTGTGCAAAATAATGCCCCTAAACACAAATGCAGACTCGTATCAAATTGGTTTTAGTAGGTATTCAGTATTCAGATTATGAATACCTAGATATAACAAAATTCATTCTGAATGAATTCTACTAATTGAATAACCCATTGGGTCGTATTCGTAAAATGAGGTCAAACTTAGACTGTAAGATCTAAGAATTACATCGATCAATGAAATTGAATTTAACTTTGAAGAATGCGATTATTCTTAAATGATGTCTTAATTTTTGTGATTTTGATTTTAACTTGAGTACCTACAAAAGCGATATCAAAAATGGAAATCAATCTCAAGTTCTCAAATATATCGTCTATCAAGTTTACAATTTTACTTGGTTTTAATAAAAAACTTGAGAAAGTTTTTATTTTTATAAGAATAATTAAAATATTAATATTCTTTTTTTTTCGCTTTGGTCTAAATTGATTGAATCTTGAGCTTTATTTAATCCAAATTGATTAAACTTATTAGCTTTAAAAATGCTCATTTACTTTCTACTTATATTTCAATTAAGTAATCATTATTTAATTACTTTGTTGAAAATAATTTAGCAGTTAGGAAGAAAGGGAGAAATTTGTTTAGCCTTCTCCTAATAATAATCCAAACGATTTTGGTGATTTCCGAGATTATTCTAATATGAATATGATCAACTTTTCAGATTTATGAAACATAAATAATAATATAAAAAATAATGTCAGAGATCTGCTTACAATTTAAATACAATTTCAGATATGAATTCAGGTACAGGAACTCAGAGATATAAATTAAAAGTAAATTTTTACTAGTTCAACTAACTGAAATAATCTTTAGATGCAATTCAATATTGGTGAGTGCGATAAACTTTACACTAAAAGTGGATCATGAAAAGTAGTTACCTACTTATTGGAGAAAATGGGGATGACTTGAATTAATATTTACTTAATCACTAACAATCAGATGTTTACGCTGACCTTTCGAGATGCATTATCCTCGTTAAACGATTACACGAAATGCTCGCGCCAGATTAGCAGACTCGTTAAATTAAGTGCAGCATTTAAACACTGCAACGCGCCATTATATTCGAATAAAACGCGTCTACGTGACGCGCATCTTGTGAAGAACAGGAAAATTATTGAACCTGTCGAAGCTTCGAAATTTTGCGGGAATCAATAAAATAACCTGAATGCTCGTAAAGTGAATGGAAGGCGGTCTGCTTCGAACTCACTCCCACATAAATTATGCACACTAAATATGAGTTTACCGTTAATATTGCGCGATTGCCTCATTGCAGAGAATATTTATGATAGGGGACAGAAATTTCAAAAATGTCACCCGATAGTTCAAAGCATTTTCCAGGGTGTGTTCTCTATGCACATTCAAAGTGCAATTGGCGCCGCGCGCCGTTTTATAGAATTCATAAGAATTTTATAGTTTCAGATATGAACAACAAGTGCTAACGATAATGAGGACTCCCCTGTCAGAAGCATTTTATAGTGAAATACTTTGAACATTGGAATCAATTAATTTAAATATGTTTTTGGCATTTCTAAGGACCAGTGAACTTTCCAACAAGGTCTCCGTATTTCTGGCAGTCGGTGGACATTTTTGAAATTATTTTTATTGTTTTTCGAATATGAGTAAGCAGTTCACATCCCAATATCCCACGCTGGCTTTCATGAGAAAGATTTCAAAAATTTTCCGCACATTAATTTGAAATTGTGCCAAATGCAGTGCGGGTTTCCTTCAGTCGCGAGCAATCTCGAGGTGCGTAAATTAAAAATAGATGCTGGGGATGCTGCGAGCGTACCTAATCATCGTCAGATGTCTTAGAGCTACCTGCTCGCGCTCGCGAAATTGCCATGCCGCGAATAATGAGCAAAATCTAATTCACGAAAGAGCTTCTGAATAAATTTATTCAAGGATGTTCGTCTCCTGCCCGCTGAATGGGAAATTGTCGTCGGCGCAGTTTTCTTCTGTGCGAAAGTTTTTGCCAGGATTTGGACAGATGTGATTAGTGGGGGAAATTATTTTCCAAGATTTTCTACTCGCTTGACGAATTCGCTGATCTTTCTCTTTTTTGTAATTACAGCTTCTTCAGATGAGAATAACATCCGACACGTTTTTCGAATTACCCCGCAATTGCCTCGTTATCTTTGTCGATGTTTCTTAAACAGAAATAATAAATTTCTTGAATAAGTTACTCCTCAAGCAGCCTGTTAAATATCCATTAAGTATTCCAAAACCTGCAGGAAAATATTACAAACACATATATTCTGCACCATTATCAATTTAATAAGAAAATTATACATGTACTAACTTTAAATAGGTACATAGTACACTTTTTTTTGGTAACGTGGTTTGAACTTCAATTACAAAATTCTCGAATACTTTAGTGGAATATCCTAAAATATCAACAAATCTTAGGAACTTTTTTCAATTCCGAATCTCAAAAAAAAAAAAATGCGATTTTAGTTTAAAAAAATATACATAGAACAGTCGTTCCAATTAAATCAGTTTACTTACAATTTACATATATCTGGAGACATGATCAAAAATCCCTTCAAAGGATTAGAATATAACATTATAAAAACCAAAAGATAATACTAAGCCAAATATTCTAGCTGAGCTAAACCCTTTTCATACCTACTGTAGATAATTTTAAAAAACAGATAATTGAAATTAAAAGCTTTATTAGAAGAATAGAATAGAATAGAATAAGAATTTATTATTGTTAGAATCTTTGTTCTTTCCAAAAGCACTAAATTTCTCAGAATATTAGTTTTATGGAAATAAGTTTGAGATATAACTTAACTTTTATGACTCATAGCAATTTGTGCAACGGAATTTAACAAATTATAAATTTCAGCAAAAACAAGATCAATGTTGGCTTTATCTTGTAGCTGGTGTGTTAAGAAAAACTACAATTCTTTGAAGCTTTTGTTTATATGAGTTTTTATACAATCGGCTCTACAGGTGTATTATACAAAAGAACAGCTTTGAAAATAGTTTTAAATCTTATTAACATATTTTCCTCGTTGAGATCTGAATTCCTGTTTATAAACGTGTACAAATTGGTTACTTTTTATAGTGTCATCTAAATTTGCTGATCAAATAAAGTTTTTTATCGAATTTAGTGCCAAAGAATAGTTCGAATCTAACTCTAACACTTATTGAAATAATTTAAAGGAAAAATGTTTTAGAAAAAACTGAAGGAAAATTACATCAAATATCCAGTTTGTTTGTTGTTGTTGTTTGTTTGTTGTACCTACTTTTTTAACAATAAAATTAAATTATGTTTTGTTCTATATTTTTATTAACTACTTGTTTTCAAACTAACGAATTTCATTTTAAATTTTAATATTCCCGAGATCATTGTATAATACAAAACGTATTATATCTAGGCTTGGATTTTGTAAATTTCCAAAATTATAGGCTGTATTTTCATTTAAATTTAGCAAACAAAAACTTGGTAGATGATAAAAAAATGAATGAAATATGAATGAGTGAATGTGATATTGCGAACAAAATATCAAATGTAATTGTTATGGTTTTCAAAGAGCATAAAATTCACGTATTTTGCAATAATATAATAAATAAGGGATTTCAGCTGTATTCCATGAAATTGCCGGTATCTGTTTCTGCAATGGCCTAAAAAGTGCTAAAATGCAACAAAATTGCCATTCGTGATTGCAATAAATCCTGATGCATCGAGCTGTGCAATAAATTACAGCGAAAATCGACAGTGGGCGACAGAGGTGGAGTTATCATTAACATTCCGCCGCCCTGAAGAGCATCGAGGTGACTTTGGGGATTTCCTAAAACTAAAAATAAAATTTAAATGATAAAACGACTTTATCACTCGTCTGTGACATTCTGATGCACAAATAAAGCTTTGGGTTTTTATGCATCGGGGGATTAATATTTAATTTGCTTGTCTTTGAACAAAGTTTCTCGTGCCAAAGAAACTTGAAGTTTTTCAGTTTCTTTTCATTCATATAAAAATCATGCTCGTTTTTTTCTTGGAGGGTAGAAACGTGTTGGTTTTTATTTTGCGAAGGTCTAGATGTTTTGCATAATTTGTATAATCTGGCCAGAAGTGTAAGAATGTAGTGTGTATATAGAATATATAGTATATTTTTGAAAAAGTTTTTACCATTGAGCGGTGAAGTATTATGTAAAATGGAAAATTTCTTGGTTTAACATCGATGGCTATAAAAAAAGTTAACTTTTGCTGTTATCGTTAAAACTTAAACGCTTTCTCGTTTTTTATGTGGCTGTTTCTTTTCAAATTCGTTTAGCGCTACTCCTGGAATCAATTTGCCTCCAGGAAGTGCGTAGTCGAGATCTTGTTCACTTTCGCAAACTTCCCGAATAATTTGATGTGAATTTCGTGAAGAATTACGAAAATGTTTGGTGGTTGGTGTCAATAAGCTCGACGCCCAGGAAATGTCTCACAAGGAGGCTGCATTAATCTTGTTCGCAGTGAAATTCCCCGTCGGGGACGTTTTCATTACCTTAGAAAGTATCTTCCTCTTACTCTGGGAAACCACCGCCCACGCGTTTTCTGTGACGCAACATTTAATTAATGCCTTGCGGTGAGGCATTTTATCAGCGTACTTTAAAACAGTGTGCTTCCTGCCAGGATAAATAAACTTTTTTCCACCATTTTGACACACTCAAAATGGAATTTATCTTCGTTGACGTCATGCAGATAAAACTGGTGCGGTGTCGGCCCTCCGCCCCCGTTGCGTAATTTATTCATTTTGGTGAATTCAACAGGGGAGTAAAAGGCGAACAAATATAGGAAAAATGCGAAAATATCCTCTTGGGTTTTCTTTCCCGCCATTTTGCATGGACTTCATTTATCTTGCTCCAGTCGGAATTAATCTCGACGTTAAATCAGCCCTCCCCCACCCGCTTAAAAACAATTAAATTTCTGTCGAGGGCCGAGACTAACTTTGGAAATTTCAATTAAACGATTATTCTGAAAGTTGCCATAATATCAAGACCAAGCCCGAATTTTGTCTTTATCTTTTCACTTAGGATAAAATTAGTTGAGAAAGAAGCACAAAGCCAAAATTCGACCAACGACCAATTTTCACTTACATCGTCAACCCCTCTCACCCCGGCAAAATTGGTACCCTTTGAACTTAAACTTGGCACTGTTCGATGAGGTTTGATTAATATTTGCATATTAAAGCGCTCGTATATGAATTTCGGCTCCCGCGCGGTCGCATCTCGCGCTGTTTCAGGTGAATGCAGGTGGGGGGCCCCGTCACACTCTGGGCGCTCCAAAACGTGTGAGAGGTGCTCCAAACGAGGCCCCGTCAGCGGCTGATTGCACAAAGGGACCCGAAACGCAATCGAACCGGGCTCCACAGAACCTACGCAGCCACCACTCAAATCGAAAATGTTTTGACGTCAGCGAGCAATTTGCATTTTGGCTGATTTGCAAGTGAATTTAGGTGAGAATTTTGAAAGTAATCGGCAAATTGCTCAATTTCTATGCAAATTTTTGCTACAAGCTAAGTGCGGACGTAGCACTCGAATTCATTTAATATTCGTTGCAATGTGCTCCCTTGGGGGAGATGAGAAATTTTGTTATTCGCCAGGAGTTTACTGGAGCTGAGTGCGGAAATAAAACACATATAAAAATAGCAGCATTAACGTTGTTATAAAATTATAAATTTGTTTGATATTTGGTTAGAATTTAAATGCAGAGAAGATTACACACGAAATTTTCAAAAATTATTACTATGTGTAGAATTTACTTATACTTCGGAATATAATAGATAAAATATCACAAAATAAGAAAAACATTCAAAATAAGCTAGTGCTACAAAAAACTTGAAAGCAGGTTCAAGGAATTGTCGCTCTGTAACCAAATGGTTAAATCTGGAGAAACATTATTAAAACGCTTGAGTTGAGTTGCTAAAGACAAAAATTAATTTTCTTAATATCCAGGAGTCAAGCGAGCAAAAGATTTCTCTTTCATGACTACATTTGTAGAAGGATCTATCTCATTGTTCATTGTGTAATAGATTAGGACATAAGGTTGAAACTTGAAACTAGAGGGTGGAATACACTTGTTTGTATATTTTAGACCTTATTTATTTTTATATTTTTTATTTATTTGTAAATATTGTCAATTCATTGTTCATAAAACATATGAGTCATGAATTTCGTTGCCACCACCAGAAATATCTATATAGTTGCAAATAGTACGCAGATGAAATCTACTAAAACTTAAATTATATGTATATAGATTTGGCCTAAAATTGATCCCTGAAAAAAGAGGAATTTGTGTCTCGATTTTAAACATTATCACCACATAGTGTACTATATATACTATTTTTTTGAGCAAGAAGGCTATAACCTATAATTAATGTAAGTAAACCAAAAAACATAAGCCCTCCGTAGCTAAAAGTTAGCTTATTCATTAATAATTTGTCATCTAAAGAAATCAGAGAAAATAAAGTAAGGTAAAGGAGATCAACAACATTTCCATTTCAAATTTTCTTTCTTCAAATGAAAAGCATCGCGCAATATTATTAATTTTCTATAATTTCCGCTTATCGCTTTGGGGTAAATTTATATTTATTTATTTTATTTTATTTTATATTTTATATTTTTATTACCCCCCGTAATGTCCTCACAAAACCCAATAAATAGTACCTATAAACATTAAAATGTCATTTGGTTCCCAATTTTACAAATTAAAAGCAGTGAAAGGTTGTTACCTATATAATACTAATACTACATAGATTAACTTCATTCAGTAATACTATAATCATCGAAGAATGCATATAAATTTGACTATATGTAGATCGAAATATTTTGCTAATCACTAAATAATGAAAACTAAGTGGCTCTAAAAGCAACACAAAAAAGGACAACTATTTTTGTGTCCCTCCGCCACCGCAGAAGCCATAAATTTGAATAAAAGCACTCAAGGGAGTGATCCATCCCACGCATATTAAGTCCAGGAGCAATATTTAATTCAAAACTATCCCAAACCTTCCCTCTGCTCGGCAACAAATGGTAGACAATGATAATCCTCTTACCGGAACGACTCGTTGAAATTTTAATTATCCCCTTTCCGGTGGAACAAGGATTTGGTTGAATTCAGTGGAGTTTCAAATTCCAACACATCCTCCAGGTTGATGGTTAAATATTTTGAAAGGTTAAGGTATAAAACTTATCTACTCCCAGCAGAGTGTCCTTGTAAAAGAATTAATCCGTCCCACATAATCCTCGTTAATTTACTTCTTATCCTAGACCGTCTATTTATAAGCATCTCTTTTACGTGAACTACTGATTGTTGACTATCGTACTATTTTTGAGTTTTAAATCTGTGGTTTCAGCTCATGGATATTCAGGATTCAACGATTCAAAGGTACATTTTACGCCTTTTGCATGTCTTCAAATTTAAAGACTTTGTTTTAATTACATATCTTTGAAGTGGATTTGAAAAATTAAGAAACTATTCATACTTTTAAATGGAAATTTGTACATTCATTTTTCACTAATACTCACCTATTTAACAGAAATTCAGTTTTTAAAAATGCTGTTGGACACTATTTCAGAGTAGATTGTATAACTCAATTAAATCTGAACTCTTTAGTTTAGCTTAAAGTAAACCCAACCCTTGTTTCCATGGACTCAACCAAACCAAAGCGATTATATTTTTCTAATAATCCTCAAAAATATACCTGCACAAAAATTCGCAGAATTAAGGGCGGCTATTGTAGGTCTTAGTAGTTCGGTACGCATAGGAGGTGTAATTGTAATCCAAAACTCTAAAACTTTAAACCCTTTTTTCTTGAAAGCACGTTTTTCAAATCGGTACCCACAATATCTCAAGTCGCACTGAATCGATTTATTGAAAACTTTGATAACCTTGATATGGTTTTCAGTTTTTTTAAGCAAACTTTTACTCCAACAAAATGCCCAATAATTGTAAGTTTCTCTTTGTATTGGGATTGGGGGATAACTTTCGTAATTTTAAATTTTTTAACTTCTCAGTAGTTCAGGCGATGGTCAACAGGTTAACAATTAATAACAATTTTGAAATTTTTGTTTTCGACTCCACAGAGAGAGGGCTGCAACAGTGGGATCAACAGTCAATTAAAAAACTGCTGTCACTACAGAATATACCCCCTTTACTCTGCATAGGAACGCAGTAAATAATTAATTAATTAAATTTAAAATGGGATTATAACAAATATAATTACTAGTAGTCCTGGCCTGAAGAGAGTCTGTGTATTTGGGTAAATAAAAAATGAACTTAATTTCATACAAAATTCGCTGGTTTGAAGTTGCTCAGTGAATTTATATGTATAGACAAATATAATACTGATATTTGGATCTTTTTGAAGGATTACAGCCTTTGACATTTCTATGGTTTAAAGCAGATGGGATCTATTTAAATTATAATACATATATATATTTCAATCACAAATATTTGCCAAATGCAAAATAGAATATTAATTCGAATCAAATTGTGTCAAATATTGTCATTGGGTTAAACTGATTTGCTTTTGGTTTATTGCACGTCAATGAGCGAATTTAAAAAGGTGTTTTCTAAATACTGGTAAATATTAAAAATTCTTTTGCATAATACAAATATGTGTGTATTATGTAGATTTTCCAAATTTAGTTCACGCCTAAATTGAGGGAAGTTTTCGTTGCCTAAACCCTGATAATGGCTCTTTCCAATGTATTTTAGTAAAGAGCTTAACTTCCTAATAGCAACCGAATTCAGCAAGTTTCCATAAAAGTGAAAGCAGGTCACTCGTTAAATATATTTTCGAAAATGTGTGCAATCGTCCAACCAAACCAAAATTATTCCCGCTTTCAGGTGCATGCACGGAAAACATGTAAAACGCGAAATGAGGCAAATGCGCATTGACAAGGTATCGCGGCGAGCCGTGAACCACAGAGCCTTTGTCGATAAAAATTGATAAGTTCGATCATTTCCATGCAAATTAAGAGACAAAAATATGTTTGTACTTTGGTTGCCCAATGAGTCGAGCAAGTTTATGCTTCTGTTTTCGTGCACTTATTATCAATTCGAAAAGCAGGAGTTCAATGAACCGTGCAATTGTATGATCCGCTTAGTAACTGCAAAAAAATCGCTTGCGGTGCGAATTCCTTATATAAAAAAATATAAAAATTATTTTATCAGTGACCCGCTGTTGTTCGGGGCCAGCAATTATGCATTTCTTTAATTTTTGAGATTGCATTGTGTTCGATTCGCCCCCGATAGCAACACAAGAATTAATTTTCTTTTAATTTGCGAAACGGAAGCAGTCAATTCCGGGCCAGTGGCCCAGTAGATCTCTTGCCAATCTCCGGCCGCCTTCCGAGCAATAAAATGATAAAAATTCGCTGAATTGCATTTTCGAAAGGACGCGACGCGATAGAGCGAGTTTCAGGTCACTTAATATGCAACGAGTTCAGGTTGTGAAGAGCTCGCCGCTTTTTTCGCTTTTTACTTTTGCAGAAGGTGGATTATACAACGTCTTAAGGAATTTTGCTAGTCGCGCGTATTTTCCCCGACCGAATCAAAGTGCTCTCGATCGCACGAGATATTTTCCCAGTGGGTGCGCCATAAATTAAACATGAGGAAGTGCGCGCTACCTCAAAAGTGGAAGACGGCCGAGTCAACGAACTGAGACCGCTTCGGTTTATTTTCCCATTTTTATAAGATCTTAAATAATTTAAAGGTTATGCAAGACGTTGGCTCACTTCGCTCTCTTGATGGGAGTTTTTTTTGCTTCCGAAATGGTCATGACTTAAGATCCCGCCGCGCCGTTTTTTCTCGGCTCGCAGCTGATTTTCCAAAGAGGCCCGGCAACACTACCAGAGCAATTGGTAATCGGTGAGGACTCGGTTGCTACACAAAACCAAAATTTTTTTCGCGGCATTAACTGCGATTTTGACATCTTTTCAGAGCTAATAAAATGACAAAAAAGAAATAATCAAAGTTTCCGCCAATTAAGACACTTTTCTTTAAAGTTTTTCGAGTTTTTTTTTAGCCAGTTGCGCAAGGCGAACTTGACTGATTTTATGAAATCGATTCAAGGTGGTGGACTAATTAACGTCTTTATGGTGCGAACTGCACTTTTATGCATATCCCAATGTGAATTACTTATTTCGTCCGCCGTGGATTTCAGCGAGATTTCTTCGATTTCTCACTTATGCTGGCTTACCTTCGGCGTGTGAAGCTGCAATGCCTTCACCTTCACGAGGTTTCTTAATCGAGCACCTGTTCTTGCTTAATTTACGGCGATTGTTTGTTTTTCGACGATTTCCCCAAATTATGATCAATTTATGGTAAATTAGTGTCATAAAAGTGCTACTGAAATTAAAAGCTTTTTTAAAAGATTATTTTCGATAATATCTCCTCAAGGTAGATCGATTGGGTAGCATAAGTTTCAGTGTTGAAGTCGTTAAATTTTACCTTTGAGTACTTTCACTCTTTATGCAAGATTTGGTACTGAATGAAGCTTTAAAAATTCCTTTTGACTTACGGTCTCCTTAATTTACCTTCTTTAATCTTAAATATATGATTTATGTCTTTGTGGTTACTGGTCGGTTAAATACACATAACAATTTTATTTACCACTTTTTTATAGCTCCTTTCTTTTAGTTTCGTAATCATTTTGATGCTAAATCAACTTCTAATCCTTTTTCATAAAACTTACAATTTTTGCTGACTTAATTTTTATGACTTAATTTTTAATGACAATGTGCCGCCATACGGAAAAACGATAAGTTTAGTACAATACATTATTGGATTTTCCCAATTTTTAAAAAAATAACATACTATACATAGGTGGGTATTTAAAGATATAAAGAAGATATTTAAAAGAACTTAATTTTGATATATTTCGTTTTACTAAAATTAAATAGAACGATATTAATTTTATTCGGTGAAATTAAAATGGAAGAATTTTTCTACTCCATCAAATACCTTTGAAAAACAAACTGTCTTCTTTACATTTTCCTCTCTCTTAGCAACAGTATTTGTGGAGTTATGACCGTTTAAAATGTAGTATATATTATGCTACAAATTGTTCTTTTTATACCTTTTTATCAAAATGATTTTTTAGTATGCATCCTGTCGATACTTTCTAGCCTCCTCCCACCCATCCGCACTGAGTTTCTCAACGACATTAAAAATTGTTAAATTAATGGGATAGCAAAATCCACTTTTTTTTATCCAAAAAGGGGTTTTGTCGTTACAGTACGAGTATCTAAAATATATATAAATATGAAGGTGATATAACCGAGAGTACTAACAATTTTTATAAGGTAGTTAGCAATAAATGTTTTGATTAAAAAGACCTTGGTTTTGATACATCATCCGTTGCTAGAGGAGGAGTAGACCAACGAACGCCCATACATTTTTGCTCATACTCTTTTTTTGGGAGAAATAGTTACAAATTCTTATATGAACTTAGAAATTCATGCGGCGTAAAAACTTTTTCAATTGAAATAGGCTCCTAGATAGCTTTTATAGCTAAGTGTGACATCATAAAATACAGGCATGAGATTGCTCATAAAAATGGTGTGCGTGCCACGTGCCATCACCAAAAAAGTATCATTAATTTTCTTGAAATATTTCGCTTAGTTCGGTGAAGGGAAAAATCCCGTAGAATTAATTCTGTTAAGAAAATCTTTTGATAGAAACAATTTTTTTCTATTTCCATATTTATATGATAAAATGAATACAATACATGGAAGGAGTTTAGAGTATAGGTATACCTAAAGTTCATATTATTATGAATTAAAAAAAAACTGCAAAAATTTGAAATATTTCAAAAAAATGACTTTTGTTTCATCTGTACATCTAAATTATGGATATATATCTAATAATTGATCCAAATAACGAAAACATATATTAAATTTATTTTATTTTCTCCTTGCAGGTATGTGCGTTTAATGGTTTGAAAATAACTGCCTGAATAACTGGAGACATATTGTGTAAGAGGTTTGCGTATTTATTTTCTAGCCAGTCAGCGCCTAAACACAGTTTAATGTTAATAGACACGTGAGATAACAAACGACCTACAGATATTTAGGTCGAGCAGTAAAATTAAGAAAAACTGTTCGACAATTTCTGATAGACTGACTTCGTACACACGAGAGCTGCAGGAGAAAATTGCCATTTTTATAGTTCGCTTTTATGGGTTATTCCAGAGATATATCTGCCAAGAAGTTAAATAGAATTTATGAGAGTTTTACTGACGCTAACTCGTACGTATTGACTGTGTCCATTAACAGATATTGAGGCGCAGCAGCCATTTTATTTAAGATGGAAAATAAAAGGCTACAGTAGCTCCGAATGCAGGTGATATTAAATCACAGAGTTTCAAACGAGACTTTCGGACAAAAATAGACAAAATTTAATCAAGACCGAATTTGATTTACGCTCGAAATTCCCAATGGAGTTATATCAATTACAAACATTGAAGCGATTTTCCTGCACCGGCTTGCCATCCATAATTAAGATTTTGTGTCCAGCATCTCGAGATATTGATCACGGGGACGAGCGACATGAGGGCTCCTAGATAAGGGCATAATTTGATTTGGTTGCAGGACTCTCCGTCGAGACGTGGTCCAGGCAATATAAAAGCTTATTACCACGTTGACCTGGCCCGTTTTGAAAATTTATTTTCTACCATCAATTTTTCTAACCGCAGCAAAGGGTCAACGGAATGCAGCCCTTTATAACAAGTGTTACGACCAGACCCTCGGGAGGGTTTCTCCTTGATTTGTTTCGTACAAATTTTCTGTTCCCGGGGTATGCTTAAATTAGAAAAAGGAAGTTTTTAGTGGGGATGCACAGGTTTTGTTATTGCGAATTTTAGGGCTGTTCTCGGGTTTCCCTTTGATTTATGAGAAGACTTTTTATTTTTGTTCGAATCATGAACCGAAAAAGATTTACGTGAGAGGAAAAAATAAAAAGAAAAGTGAAATCATCCAGCGAGTACAAATTGCCAACTTTCAATGAAAGTGCTTTTTCAGAACTCTCAACAGGAAACTGCGTCTTTTCGTGGTAGAAATGTATACAACTAAGGTCAGCCGTTTGGACTCTCATAATCAGCCCTTAAATCGATGCCTGTTTGAGTGCTATTTTCGAATGTGCGAAACTACACAGCATCCCTTCTGCAAATAGAAAAGGCATTTGTAAATAATTCGGGATATACAGACTTACAAATCGTTTGGCTTGTTCACAATATTAGATGTCACTAGCCAAAATCCAATTTATTTTATGCTCTTGTTGGGTAAAAGGAAGTAAAAATAAATTTTGCTTGTCATACAGTCGGAAGACCAATCTGTATTTTGTTGCCCACATCCCTCCACACATTGGAACTAATTTTTAACAGGCTTTTCAAGATATTTGTAGCATACCTACGACTTTTCGTCATGTTTGACCACGCTAAATCAACCACGGATCGATGAGGAACTCTGGCATATTATTTAGAGCACTAATACCACTATATATTCAAAAATTTAATCTGTTAAATATCATTTCCATATTGAACCATATTGAATGTCTATATTATGACAAACAGTTTCAAAAATATTTATGTTTTTTAAACAGGTTTATGCAAATTTAAAACCCTAATTACATTTTTGCATGATAAAGCTCATAAATTTATTGGAAAAATAATATATTGTATACAAGCAAAAAGCACTCCATGTCTGCCTTGCTGGAAAAGGTTCGATAAAATTCTGAAAATAATATTATCGGAGGTAAAATAAATACAAATTAAATTTAGTACCTAGTCTGTTTTTCTATGTATTTTAAAGATAATTATGCAAAATGGAATTCAAAAATATTTCTTTCCACTATTCAATTTATAATTATCAAATTTAATATTAAATCTCTTAATTTTGTTTTGAAAGATGAAACCCAGATCAAGATATAGATAGACTTTGTTTACTAAGTCCTTTTATTTTTCATTTCAGTCGCGAATGAATTTTGTCTACATCAAAAATCAAAAATTATCAAATATGTTGCTTACAAAAACGTTCACGGAAAATTTGTAACTTTCGACAGGTCAATTAGTTAGTCCGTCATAAGTAAAGCAATCTAAGTTAAAGCGAATAAATTTAAAAAAAAAGTGTGCAAATTAAATTGTCTCACAAGAAATGAGTAATTTGCATAAATTTTGTGTTAACATTCGCATATATTCGAAATAATATCATTTTCCATAAAACATCAGTCGCTCGATTGACTCGTTCACTGACTCGCTCGACGGGCGATAAGTGGCGGCGAATTATTCCGTGACTGAATTATACTTTCAGAGTGCAAAAAGTTTGATGGCAGCCAAGCAACAACGTCTGTTTAATTATTAATTATTCCGACATACACCTTTCTGTCAGACTTTTCGAAAGTTCAAACCATAAAAGATAAATTAGCCTAAATAGCTATAATCGCCGGTCTTGCCACAGAGCAAATTGGCTGATAACGACCAGCCAGAAATTTTTCACATAGGCGGATTAGTCCGGGGGTTGCCCGGATCAAATTCGCGGGACTGCCCGGATCTGAGGCGAGTGTCTTTTACAGACATGGCCACTAAAAGTAAAAGTACTTAAACCGACGGTTGTTCCCTACGCGCGATGAAATGAAAATGAATCGGTTTTCAATTAACCTTGCGTGGCCTGCGACGACGACGGCGTCGACGGCGGTTAAAGAACCGCCGCGGTAATGCCCGTCGCACTGCGGTAAATTAAACCACACCTCACCTAGCGAAGGGGAATTTTTCGTTTTTTATTTCCAGCTCAAAAGTGATACTTTGGGCAACTTTCATATTACGTGCTATTAATAATTCAAAAGGCGCGTTACACCTGACTTCACCTGAATTTTTTCCGCGAACCAGCCCATCATACCGGAAAATTCTCGTCGTGACTTAAGGCCCTATGTCGAACTTGGCTCATCATTTTGGCTCTCCGGAGTTTGTCTTCAATAATAAATCAGATCGCGGATAACAAGTTCGGCATACCTTGGCTAAAGGCAGTGCTCAAAAGCAAATTACACCATTAAGTAATTGCTAAGTGAAAAGTTTGAGGACTTGTGGATGGCTTTGATCCATTTATGCCCCCAGAGCGGAATACCAAGTAAATTAATTGAACGAGCAACTTTTGTTCTTTACGCAAATTAATTAATGCGGCTGCCAAACATGGCAATCAACCCGCCAAAAGGTTACTCTTCAGCAATTTGGAAGCAAAGAAAATTCATTTCTAAAACATTTGAAGGGCTGTAAGAGGAATTCGGGCGAAAAAATTAAACTGAAAAGTATGACAATTTTTTCTGTGTTAAGGGGCAGTCAAGAACCGAACTGAAAGTTAACTGAGATAGTGAACAAAAGACCGAAATTTATAGAAGAAAAAGAGACTAAAGTTCGACTGTAAAATATAAACGGAATTCAGACGGATAACAAACTGAAATATAATTTACAGTCCAACCTTCCTTCTTCCGGCTATTTAAGAAAAAATTTTCACCTAGGACTATTTGAAACATTCCTTTAATGTTGCAGCGATAAAAATTCTAAATTCAAGAGTTAAACATTTTCAGAATGTTTTCACTCTTTTCTGTTTCTTGATGGTACCTACTCATCAACGATTTTCATTTTGTTTTCAGTTTAAAAATATTTCTGTATCATTTCAGTCGGAATTCCGTCTCAATTGTTATGATATCAGTCTGTTTTATTTCAGAATGAATTCTGTCTAAAATTCAATTTTTGTCCTTAAATTTTCACTAAAAATATCTTGTTCTTCTATCGAACAGTCTTAAATTAAATTTTTATGTTACTATAAAAGAACAGAATTCTAAAAATAAAAAACGTTCGAAACAGGTACCTACTCTAAATTTGTCACTATACAAGCCGTCCTTCAATTGTTTTTATTACACTAAAAAAGTACACAGCATTTTAGCACTTATTCCATTAAGTGCTTGCATGCACATTCTCTAAACAAATTTGTAAATTAGAGTTCCATTAGTTTGAACATTCATTCTAGCTGTTGTGGCAGTATCGATTCTGTAATTGATAGTTATTGAGCCAATTCCCGGTTTTTATAAAGATACTTGCGTGACAGAAAGGGGATAGGGCAGACAATTATATGTTATTTTCAGAATTTATAGTTTTGCATTATTTATTACTGATATTAACGCATCACCCAAATAGACTAAATCTATTTGCGATTTATTGACAAAAACTTTAGTCATATCTGAAAAAATAAATAATATACTATTAGCTGAAATAACCTTTAATATGTTTAATATTTTAATTCTATCAGGTTTATTATCTTAACAACATAAATAAATAACGACACTTATTTTCGCTTATTAAAACTTTATACGCAGACGTCATTATGCTTTAAGAAAAAGAATAGAAAATGAAATTATTGAAATTTTTGAAATTTTGGTGCGCTTAACAACCTCGATTTGCTACTGAAAAAATAAAATAAAACAATAATGAAAATATAATGAAGTCATTATTAACATTAATATGCTTAAAGAATGCGCGGAACAAATCAGTTTCGTAAAAAGGTCGTCTCGTGTGACGGCTAGTTTTTTACGCCATTTTTAAGAATTTCGTTTTACGAACCATGGAAGTATACGCTTTTTACCAGATACTTATTAACTATTTCACAATAAATTAGAATTTTTTTAAGCCAAAATAAACCGTAGAATCAAAATCATAGCTTTACAATTTTAATCTGCAGACGTGTGGATATCACGGGTATCAGAATTAAATTACATTTTTAAATATTACGTGCATAGTTTTGGAAAAAATGATGCTTCTCTTCATTTTCGTCGACTTTTTTAATTTAAAATAAAAACTAGTCAAATGTGTTGAATATATACTATAAAAAGTAATTTTTGAGATAACACGTGAGCAGAGCTGTAAAATAATGCATTACTATTACCAAATAATGCTTTTGCTTCTTACTTTAGGTACTTAAAAATACCTGACATTGTTATCGAAAATGTTAAGAAGATTCACAAATTTCAAAATTGATTTACCGATTCTTAAGTTATTATAAACGAATAAAGAAGCATGAGGATAGAAAAATGAGAAGATAGTAGATATGCAGATATCAGATATGATGTAATTTTTATGCAAGAAAAAAGAACCAACTTTCAAATGAAATCAATTTACAATAGACAGAAGCCTTTTTTTAGTCAAATGGAGTCAATGTGGCGGTCTTCGCGGCCCTAATGTCAATCAATATTACCTCGAAGGCTTCCGCACTTCCGAAAAGCCAAACAAATTCGAAACCACGTCGCAAATGTAAAAGAGCAAAATTTTCAAAAGGGAATCCGTCCATTCTTCAGTGTGGATTTGTTAAGTAACGAATACATTAACTGCGGCTTTCACTTTGCGGCAGCTGAAACACAACTTTTTAATCTGATTGTGTGGCATTGGTGCCAACATAGCGACGTCTGACAGCGACAACCCCTAGAACTTTTTACTTCGCAGTCGTCAGAGGGCAAAAGATTTTTTCCGACCTTTCAAAGGAAGGCCCCGGGCTGTCGCGGCAGAACTGCAATTCATGTGTTGATCCGCTGCTGTTTCTGCTCCTCTGAGGATTCATGCGGGCCCCATTTGCCCATTTATTGAGCCACTACTGGCTTTTTTGCCTTTGCTTTTAAATCGTACATTTTTACGCCGAGAGAGGCGCTTTCAAACTTCGTTTATTGAGGCACTTTCAGATTTCAGAAACAAGTGAAAACAAAAATCCAACGAATATAATGATAGCTCCTTTATTTTTTTGCAGAACTTTTTGCTTTCCTTTCGATGCCCCTAAGTTTTAAAGACAATTTATTATCATTGCCAAAAGTTCAAGCAGCAGAATCACATCAGAATTCTTCAACACTAATATTTTACGAAAATCTGGAAAAAAATGATGATAAAATGTAGGTATATTAGCTAATCAAAAATTGAATTTCTAACTTTTAAGGAACATTGAATAAATGGTTCTCCAATAATGGCAAGAACATTATAATAAATACTAAATATTTCGTGAAAATATATGAATATGTACCTAGGTACTTACTTATGTACATTGCGTTAGGACTCTTAAGATAAGAATTTTATTTTGAAGTTTTACAATTTTCTGATAGTAATAAGAATATCATTTCCCTCAATTTTCAATCATAAAGATATCTTAAAAGAACCTCCTTTCAAAAACGTTATTTCCAAAAAATGCAAAAATTCAGCCATCTCCATCTTGCTATCTATGAAATTTTTGATCTGCTTATTTTAGCAACTTGAATTTTGGAAACATCGTCTTGACTTTTGGAAAAGTTTTAAATAATGCAGGCCCAACTTTATTGCCAATGTCAGAATTTAAAAAATGGTTATTATTTTCTTTGCAAAAGGAGATTAAAGTGAGGTTAAATTTTTAAAGTAATATTACTAAGTCAAGTGGGGTATCATATTAAAGGGTTTCATTTGTATATTCTAAAATAGGTATCCTTGTATAATGAATAGTTTACGATTTATCATGAAAAATATCTAAACAAAATAGGTACCTCAGAAGTTTGCAATGCGAAAAATCTTAAATAATTAGAGTTGATAGAGGTTTTTGTAAATATTACAGGAAAAATTAAACGATGTCTCTAATTAGCAACGTTTTTTTTTAAATGCAGAAATCCTTACTTACAAACAAACTTAATTATGCGGTTGATAGATTTTATTGCGTGCAAATAATATCTATAATATTTATAGAATATAATTCAATAAGTCACATTTGAGACGTTATACATTTCCTTTCAAGGTACAAAACAAATTAGGAAACAAAAATCGATATTTTGAATGAATTTTCTTGGAAGGAGAGTCATAAAAATTTCTATATATATTTTCAACTTTTAAATTACTCAGTCAGTGAAGGCTACAAAAATGTCCTAGCAAACACATTTTATATCAGACCAAATTACAAACTTCGATTTTCATTCTTCGGCAGTAGGATAAAAATAACAAAAAATTAGTTCAGGAACATTCTCCAAATGTTTTGTAATAAAAAAGAATCTCCAGTGGTTTAACAAAAGAGAGACTCAATTCTATTTTATACCCAGGCATTTTAGAGAGGCAAAATAAATCAATAATTCTATTTCGCCTTCGCAAAAGATTGCATCCTTAAAGTTTGGAGAAAGTATTTCTATCTGAACGGCATGCGGCATCCGCATTTCCCATTTCGAAAGCAATTTTCCCTTTACGAAAAGGAAAACCGAAAAAGCGATGGCTTAAAAAGTTTCGCAGACGTCAGCGTGTTCGCCAGCATGCACCAAGAAAGATCAATAGTGCTCCAGGGAGCATTTACCTTTCATCGATTTTGCACCTTCACAGATTTTTCTGCGGGTAAACAATTTCTTAGGAAAATTTCTTGCTAACAGCCAAAGTTGTGGAGTGAGAAAACAAAAACATAAATCGAAAAAAATCGACTACAAAACAGCGGAACACCTGACCGACTACTTAGGAAGTTTTTATTGAGCCATAAATAAGGAGACATAATTTCGCGATAATGCAAATGTTTACCTTTAAGGAAGAAATCTTAATTCAACGGCCTCTTGGAAAAGTGCAGGTTGCGACTTCGTAACAATTAACCAGGCGGTTTAAATGCCTCCGGCAGCGACGCGATATCGGACCGAATCTTAACAAGCGTCTTAAAGAAAACGTCCCACGCAATTATTGAAATGCACTCGAGTGCAGCACCTGCGATTTGGTGCATTACGAAAAATTGCTTTCCTTTATTTTCTCGCAATGTCTCAGCGCGGCCAAGAAGCCTTTAAATTCGCGAGCGGTCCGAATTAGGCAACACCGAATCATTTGGCAGGTGCGAATGAAACTCAATTTTGCTCAAAGGTTGCGTTCTACTTTCAATTTTCATTATTGCTATTTTTGTCAAAAACCATTTTGTGCCCAGCCTCGATGTCGCATTTCGCGTGGCAGCCTCTCTGACTTACTGGCTTTATTTTATCGCGGTTTTGTAATTTTTAAGTGAACAGTTAAACGCAATAAATTAGCCCACAGTAGCCGTAGTTGCGGTTTTCGTGTCTTCGAAGAGAACTTGCTTCGAATGTAAATCACGACGCGGTTTGGCTGTCTTCGCGGCATTTCGCGATTTTACCGCTTTACATTACCCTCACGTGTTATCACAATTTTTGGTTGTCGTGTCGAGGTCATGGCGCGGCGTGCACCTCTGGATTTAAAAGCACCTTTTTCGTGCATTCCTCGTAATTGCTTATTATCTGGAGTGTTCACGTTGGGAAAGTCTAGGGTTTTCGTTATCTCCACTTTAAATGAATTATTTAATTTTTGTTTTGTAATTTCGATACTGAAAACAATTAGGTAAACTACTTAAGATAACAAATCCATGTTGCGTATTTATTCAATATCTAAATGAGTAGAATTATTTTAGATCCCACAGTCTCGGTCTTGGTCATTCAGAAAGTTCAAATCTAACATCAAGCTGTAGCAAGACCAAAATTTAATTTGCAAGACCGAAATCAAAATCCAGACTATGCGAGACTTCACTACGAACGAAATGGACCTTTAAATCAAGCTTTTTAAAACAATATGATACATTTTGCCACTTTGGAAAATGAAAATAGGTACAAACATTTCCACTTTTAAGAAAAATGTCACCTTATTTTCGAAATTGAATAACAATACTCAATATAGTCCAGTAAATCCGGCGTAAAAAAAAGGTCAACCGTGCATTTTGGGTAGGATGCTATTTTATTTTTTTATTATGTGGGGGGGTCCAACAGGAGCTTAAGTTGGAGTTTTCGGGGTCGGCGGTCCACCCATTTGGCCGCCATCTTCGAAATAAGGGTGAACATGTTTTTTTAATATATCTCGAAAACTACCACTCCCACAAAAATGTTGTGCAGAGATCTTTCGTAGACAATTATATTATCTACAACTTTTCCTAATAACTTTTTTTGTAACTTATACAATCAAAAAGTTATGAGCAAAAATTAATGAAATTTTTGGAGGTAACTTACTGTTTTCGTTAATAACTTTTTTGGATTACTTTTTTAAGAAAATTACTCATGAGCTATTTTATAGAGCATTTTGCAACAAATAATTTGACCTAATAACTTTTTATAATTTGATTATTTTTGAGGGTTTTTTGGCGCTTCGAAGGGAGGAACCTCAAAGACAAGTAAAGTATCTGAATAGAAAAAATTCACTGTTGCTTCATTTCCATCGACATACCATTTATATAATTATATTCCATGTATTTTCATTAACTTAAAGATATATTTTCTATTAATAATACCATCTTGTTTTAAGTTAATAAATATTTTATTAGGTTAATTTTGGTCTTTTAGAAGGCTCAGGTTGTGGGTCGATGTAACCTTCTTGGAAAGTCTCATTAGCTGAAACATCAGCTTCTTCGCGAGGCATTTTGTTTACGTACAATGGTAACATTGAAAGGCAGTCTTCTTCAATTCCTTCTTCATTTAGTAGCTGAGTAATTGCAACTATGTTTTCGCATGTTTCTCCACTGCAATGTTGGCAAATAGACGAACACTTCAAACCAGCTTTTCAACATCCACAAGCTGTACCGCACTTAGTTTTGCATCTGCAAAACATTAATTTTAGCAGCTCTTGTGGTGCAGGCGCCTGAGTACACTGTATTGGCATGAACATTTTAGATATTTTTTTCCAACCCCACAACTCAGGATCTTTATACCGCCCTAACCAAGTTTGAATTTGATGGTAAGCTCTGAAGGTGTGCCTACGAGCTGCATCTTGTGTAGGTGGAAGAGAAGATAAATTAAATTTTGTTTTAATTACAGCTTTCGAAAATTTTTTGTAACGTAGATTATTTATGGATTGTTCCCCACTATCGCCACCATAAACTGCAATAAAAAATCGTTCACCGATCGGACTGAGTAGATAACTCGACATTCTCTTGTAGGAATAACTCTACACCAGAAGTCAATTCGAAGAGCTGGTTTGAAGTGTTCGTCTATTTGCCAACATTGCAGTGGAGAAACATGCGAAAACATAGTTGCAATTACTCAGCTACTAAATGAAGAAGGAATTGAAGAAGACTGCCTTTCAATGTTACCATTGTACGTAAACAAAATGCCTCGCGAAGAAGCTGATGTTTCAGCTAATGAGACTTTCCAAGAAGGTTACATCGACCCACATCCTGGGCCTTCTAAAAGACCAAAATTAACCTAATAAAATATTTATTAACTTAAAACAAGATGGTATTATTAATAGAAAATATATCTTTAAGTTAATGAAAATACATGGAATATAATTATATAAATGGTATATCGATGGAAATGAAGCAACAGTGAATTTTTTCTATTCAGATACTTTACTTGTCTTTGATGTTCCTCCCTTCGAAGCGCCAAAAAAACCCTCAAAAATAATCAAAATAGAAAAAATTATTAGGTCAAATTATTTGTTGCAAAATGCTCTATAAAATAGCTCATGAGTAATTTTCTTAAAAAAGTAATCCAAAAAAAGTTATTAACGAAAACAGTAAGTTACCTCCAAAAATTTCATTAATTTTTGCTCATAACTTTTTGATTGTATAAGTTACAAAAAAAAGTTATTAGGAAAAGTTGTAGATAATATAATTGTCTACGAAAGATCTCTGCACAACATTTTTGTGGGAGTGGTAGTTTTCGAGATATATTAAAAAAACATGTTCACCTTTATTTCGAAGATGGCGGCCAAATGGGTGGACCGCCGACCCCGAAAACTCCAACTTAAGCTCCTGTTGAACCCCTCCACATAATAAAAAAATAAAATAGCATCCTACCCAAAATGCACGGTTAAATCCCCAATTGACTGGACTAATACAATATAATTGAAAAGATAGAACAAATTACTTTTATTGTGAGAAATAAAAACCCTTAAAATTCCAATTCAAAATTATAAAGATTAGCACTTAAAAATAATATAAATAAATGCTAAGAACACGCTAAGTAGGTATAAATTTTTTTATGAAAAAACAATGTAAGTCCGTGACTTGCAGAAACTTTCATAAAATGAAAACAATTCTTTTTTGTTTTCTCCGCCCATGACAAAATTTCCTATCTTTGTACGAAATGGATTTTTGTTAAAATATTTTAAACTTGTTTTATTGTAAATAAATCACTATTAAACATATTTTTTTGAATGCTTCGTTCGTCTTCACTCTTGGATTGTACTTTACAACTGAAATATAAATTTTTAAATTTTTAATTTTGATTATCTCATTTTCAAGAAAATATGACTTACCTTGATCTTTGCTTGTACCCTTCCGGATTTGAAAGTGCAAGGATCAGTAGAAAAACTTTATCACACAAACAGTGTAAGTCGCTGAAAGTTATCTACTCAATTTTATTACAAGATCTACCAAAACCAAGACTAAGCCTATTGATGCAAGACAAAGCGTAAGACCAACAATTACTCATCAAAAATTAAACCGCTTAGATTTGGTGTAACATAACTATAACTTAATTCAATAATTTTTATGTAATTAATCCAATCAACCAATAACTTGGTAAGTGTATGCTTTTGTATTGCATTCAAAAATCGACATTAAATTCGGAATATTTTATATGGAACGCAATTTAGCAATTTTTAAATCTGAGAAAGTGGCTCATCTTTAATTTATCCAGTGTAGGTATTCGTATTTGAAGCTCCAAAATTTTTTGGTATCAGCCTATCTATTGTATGTACTATGAAGGTATATTGTGTAAGTGCGTAGACTCATGTAAAAGTCCAAAGACATAAAAATAAATTTTATTTATTCCTTCAATTAAATTCTCATTATCCCAATTACATAATTACCTACCCTGGACTCTTCGCCCACTTCGTTCTTAGCGACAGATTGCTCATTTGTATGCCTTCTAGGCTTCTGAGTGGCCCATAAATAAAATCCTCTTCACTTCATCTCCGAACATTTTTCTTTAGATATCAAGATAAATTAAATATCTACATCTCGAGAAAAATTTTAATATTAATCAATTACTCGTAAAGTAAATGTTTTTTTTTTTAATGCAAAAATTACTCAATCAAATTGAAAGTTTGCATCTCTGAAAAACCTTATAAAATTGCGTAAGTAGGTAATGTTAATCCTAAGAACAAATTTATAAGATCCCATAAAATCAAATCCAACTATGTAGATGCATACATTTATCTATTTCTAGAATATTGAGATGTTTTCCTCTTTATTTCGTTGTTAAAATCCATTGTTTGGTATTGAATCATGAAATTTATCATGTAAATGGTACTTTATTTGAAAATTTTAGGTTCAGCCCCCGCTTTGTGAAGATTTATATATCCATACATTCACACAGCAGCAATTTAAAATCTCTTAGCATAGTCACAAATTAGATAATTCGTACGAGTCAGCAAAATTCTCCTTAAGTACCCCCAAACCCCAGAAACAAAATGCCAACGTAACAGCCCAAACCGAAGAAGTTTCGTGCCGCGAAAAATTCACTTTTCTCTGGTTGTAAGACGTATTCAAATTAAAAAATGTATGCCGCCCATTTCTGCCACCCACAGCCTCCCATGGGGTAATTAATCAAATGACTCGATCTTAGGCACTTTCAGAACCTGATGAAATCGCCTGGAACAATCGCCCTCGCGGGCCGCCCGGATCGAGAGCAACGAAAATGGATTTGCATTAAATCCTGCCGCCGCCGCCGGGTTTTTAATGATACACTTTCAGTTTGGTTCAGCCCATGTACACGGGCGGATAATCCGATGACCTTCCGTTAAGACGCTAAGACGTTAAGACGCAACACATTACGGCAGTGTCGATTAAGTAATTCGACTGGGAAAGCCCGGCGCTGCTCAATTGTCGTCTTTCACTTTTCACATTTCGAGGCGTTGTTCGGGGAATTGGCCTTTTGCAACAATAGAAATCTAGAGACAAGCATTTTTCAATTAAAGCAACACCCAGAGATCCCAGACTTAGTTCATTAGACATTAAGAGACTTTTAACAGTGAGACTAGCTTCAGAAGACGACCAGAAGACTTCAAAGACGCAGAAGATTGAAATGAAAAGGCTAAATAATGGTCCGCTCCATTTTATTAGAGCAACACTTGTTAATTACTTTTTTACCTTTTTATGTTGATTAACTATCACTTTGAAAGCAATGCTTATAAAACAAAACAACTTTTTTATCTTACTATAATTTAATTATTTCATCAAAAGTATTTTTTTTACCTTCTAATAGATTTAGCCATAAACGTTATGTAAAAACCCCGCCAGGTGCAATTTCATTAAGTGAGCTCTAGTAAATTATTTTAATTATTTTCAAGTATTCCATTAAATCTGAATTTCTAAATATGGATTTCAAAATCTAATGAAAAGTGAATCACTGGAATTCTATTTTAATTATTTACTGCAAATTTATTTTAGTTCTATGGTATTTCTGCGAAATATACTTTCTGTAAAGAAAGGGAAACTTTTGTCTGCTTTGTGAGGAAAATTTAGTGAAGTATCTAATATTAAATTCTGGTAAGAACTGCATCACATTTTACTGCACGACTATTGTAATTTATATCGAATATTGCAGTAATTTTGAAGTGGCATTCAAGAATTCAATGAAATCAAAGGCAGGAAATGTATTAAATGGGTCAACTAAAATTTTAAAAACAGTTAACCCTCATTGATATTGGATTTTTTTTTGGAACTATACAATACTTTAAAAGTAGGTACCTAAGTATTATTAAATTTTGGGTCCTCAAATTGTACCATAACAATCGGGGTTTTGTTACAAATTGTGTAGAACACCCGGTGATCACAGAATAATACTTCGCCATAATTAAAGTTTGGTATACAAAATATTAATTTATTTATTATACTACATTTTTTTAATGAAATTATTGGAAAATTATAGGACGAACACATTATTACCGACTTTAAGAGCTAATATCAAAGAAAAAATTATCAGAAATTAGAGAGAATCAATTCTCGAAACTTCCATTTTTAAAAAAATATCCCAAAATTAAGATACAAATTAAATATAGGTATGTATAAACAAATAATTTCTTTCTCAATTGAAACGTTTTTTTATCGGTCACGGTCAGTATTTTTCCCATATTAAAACTCTTTTGATTTTCTTTAACAGCTAGAAGCTGTAGTGCACAAACGTATCTGAATAACAATGATATTTAAAACTCCTCAGTTTTATTATTCATGGTGATATAATTGTTTCCATAAAAGAAAAATGAACAAGAATCAATGGAAGAGTTCTTCCATAATTTTAGTTTAGGAGTGTGCTTCAACCATATTAAATAACTCCTTGCAGCAGAAGACTATTCGACCTCGAAAAATGACATAGTATAGCATAAATTGCGGAACAATTTCCATTAATATTTTCCTTGCGGAAACCCCTTCGGCAATATTCCGCAGAGAGAGGAATATTATCCCACTGCTGAAAAAGCTTACGTACCTACCAAAAATAGCCGAAAGATGAACAAGAACATATAAAGAATAATTTTCTTGTGATAGGTCCCAAAAGATGTCCTAATCACATTGTTCTACCGAAGAGCATTGACGTCCTTCGCCCTTGAAATATTCCAAGTCAATCCTTTGGTTTTATTCTAAAACCTCCAAATTCTCAGAGGAAATCGAGAAATAGATCCGGAAAGCGCTAAACCCATATACTTTTTCTATTAGGTAAGCGCTCCTTTTACCTGAGATTTCAAAAAGTGGAGCATCTTTGTAAGATTTTCCTAGCCAGTGATGCTCCAGACACGATACCTTCTGAGCTCTCTGTCACTTGTGTGCCTATTTTAAATCACTGCAAATGTTTGAACATGGAAGAAAAAACAGACTTAAATCGCATCATCTTGGATAAAGTCAACTTTTCTTGGTTTGAGGATGAGTTGTCTTGCCGTCAGATAAAATGTCGGAGAATACTTATGCAAATGAAAAAGAAATGGGAAAGTTTGGTGCCCCTTTGAAAATAAAGAAAATGTATAGAACAATTGATTCTTCCACAAACTTTTGTGTCAATTTAATTTTACAGGAGAGGAAATAGAAACTAATAAAAAGAATTATTCTCATCTCAACAAATACGGAATTTTCCGGATTAATAATAGGTTTTTTTTTTCTTCAAATTCAGCGAATTTGTCAGACGTTTTAGATACGGACATGAACTTCTGAATATATTTGAAAATCTTTAGAACAGATGATAATTGTGCTGTGGAACCTCTGTCTGCATTAGCAATATATAATTTTATTAAGTTCTACGTATGTCCATGAAATCAAAATACATTATCACATATGATATTTAATCTGTAAAACTAATGGTGTGAAAATTTTCACCCAGTTTTGCTAAACAACAACAAGAATATGTAGTTTATCTACACCGTGAAATTATTGCTCATTAATTCATATGCTAATTACGGAAATAATGATTTATGGGTGTGAATTTAAATTTAAAAGTTATAATAATAACTTATAAATCTATCTGTGATTGCCGTCCCACTTCATTATTTCCTAAATTATTCAGGAATAATGACTATTTTTCACATTTATCTCCTTTTTAAAAAATTGGAAATTATAAATATGTATATTATCGATTTATATCGAACTTTTGTGGAAGAATATTTTTTTTAAATAAGCAAATAAGTGCGAGTGGGAATTGCTTTTCCTGAGAAATTAATGGTTTTCAAATAGTTTCCCTTATTTATGCTATGAAACCTTTATTCGAGCTTAATTTCAGGATTCTAAGTCAACGGGGAATACCCTATAAGATTTTATGTGTTGGCCAGTCAGTGAATTAAAATTTCGGTACGAAAATACGCTTTGAGAAGCGTATCTCTTTATTACATTGAGTTAGAAACTTTAAAAAATTTAAAGAAATTGCATTTTTTACAGGACTATAAAACTGTAGACTTTGGTATTTGGTATTATGTACTTTCAATTCGATACCTCTAGCTGTTAAAGAAAAAGAGTCTTGACAGACAATAAAATCATTCCACATATGAACTTTAAATTTTGTGTTTGACAATATTCAACAAAATAATAAAAATGAAAACCAGCAACATCCAGATTGCCACAGTAAAGTAAGAGGTTACCTGATAAAAATTTATGAATGAATCCGAAATGGCTTGAATCAATTCGGAATTAAATTCATTGACTAATACATTTCCAGTTTAATCTTTGTGGAGAAGGTTCAAATCTTCGACTTGAGCGACCTCCAGGCAAACATACCGTCCTTGTGATTTCATATCCAGAGAAGCGAATGCTATTCAATCAGTGAAATCTTGATTTATTGGGAAATGGTTCTGACTGGAGCCGTTCAGAATACGTCCTTAAATTAAGCTCGCTGGGAAGCACCGCCTCAAAGGGGCTAGATATCAGTTCCATTCTGAGTGATGTATGTGCGTAAGGTGCAGTAAATTTCCTCAAGTGTTATGCTATGCAAATAATCGTCGAGATCTTAACGACTTTATATCGCGCGCACTGAAGGAAATTAAAGTGATAAAATTTTTATTGAATATTATATAATTACAATTTTTTCGATATTCATGGTTTTATTATTTTCTGATATTTAGATTTATGTTTGGCAGTTAAATGTGCGTTACCTACCTAATTTTATAAACTTCGGGCCTAGCTGGTTGAGTCCGAAAAATTAGCACTTTTTTATGCGACTCCTATAATAGATACTGAGCGATTCTTTCTAGGCTAAAAAAAAAACTTTTAAAATATATTTTATTCATTTTACATAATTTAATCATTCAAAATCACAGCGACCGAATAGCCCCTCAAAAAAGTTATGTTGGCTGTGAAACAAAGATTTTAGTTTCATATGACCGTAGCTGTGGCCTGAACTAGAATTTTTCATTTTTGACGTGACAACGTCTTATAATTCGATTGAGCCGGCTGCACGCACGAAAAAACATGACTCATGCGGCGTTACCTCGTTCTGAGGCGTTACCTCGCTCTGAGGCGTTCCATTTAAGGCTTGAAGTGCAAGCGAGAGCGCGGAACGAGCGACAAAGCACAATCACAGAGCACAATCGGCCTCCGCGTTCGGCAGCGTTCGACATCTGTCTCTCTCCTACTTGAGTGAGCGATGCGTCCGCGTGGACAGCTGCTATACAATAATACATTTACATATTTTCGTCAAGTATGAAGTGCAGTGAAAAGTGAATGTGGTGTCAATTGTTTATAGCAACGATAATTGCGGCTTCTTATGACGTTGTCACGTTCAACTATTATCAGTAAACCGACTTTACAGACAACCGATTTTTTTGTAAAAATTACAAAATGGCGGCTGTTTAAAAAAAAGTGTTCTTAATACATATATTTAAGTTTTTTGAGTGATTTTTCGGTTATAAAAGTAATAAAAATCAAGATTTTGACATATTCCAATGAGTTCCAGTCATACCTATATATATGCGACGAATATGTGGTTAATATTTCAGTAGATTCAGAGAAAAAATCAACAGAAAAACACGTTTAATCAATTATAAATAACCGTAAAATTCTGAACTCTAATTATTTTTATAACCGAACATTCGTCTTGCGTCATACTTTTAATTTCTTTATGAAAAATTAGGGCAGATTAAAAAATTCGAAATATTTATTTTCAGACATATGTTAATTTATTAAACCATTTCCAATACGTTTAAGGGTTTATAAATCTCTAATTTTAGTCAATAACAAAAACAATTTTAGTATAAAAAAGAAAATTCGACCAGCCCAAATAAAATAATTAAGAACGTAATACCTACAACCGAAAATACCTAATATGCGCAAAGTCTTATTAGGTATATTTTTGTAAAGTTAAATCTATGTTACATAATATTCTTTCAATTACTATAAATTTTTTGTGGTTTTGAGTTATGATATTGTGTAAAAGGCTATAATTTCTATAATTATAGCTCTGAATTTTTAAGAATTTTTTTAAATTTGTTGATTATTACATTTATAATCGATTTTTGGGCTTGTCAATTTGACGAGTAATACCCTCTATATCAGCAGCCTTTGCTTAAATAATTACAAAAATCGCACATCTATACACCTACACTATTAAATATTTGACCTTTTCATTAGATCATCATGCCCCAAAAAATCGAATTAAGTATGTGTGAATTCTTGCGGCCGGCAGCAAGGTGCATACCTCTGATTAAGCGAATTATTTTTACCTCGAATAAAAAGCCGGCAGTTCTATAAATTGTCTGGCCGATGGTATTCTAAAGGTGTATGTGACTTAAAAAAAAAAAAGAGTATTTTCAAAAACATCAGCATTCAGAAAACAACAGAAGAGTTATTTTTTAAATGCGGGAAATGCGTCCACCGCAAATATTTCAAGAATAAACACGCTCGAGACAGCGCGGAGTGACAAATTTATTTCATAGCGCATGCAGAGCCGAGAGGCATGCCAGCGAGAATTAAGACGATCAATCTAAGGTGAAACGTGAAACGTGAGTGCAGAGGCGCACACCTGAATCGCAATATAGCGCAACGCGTTCTAAGTCAGACGTGGGCAAGTTTCTAACTCTAACTAGACCCGGACAGATTTGTTCGGCAATCGCAATAAAAACGGATCCGGCTCAGGTAGCAGCTACATCCGGCTGTTGCACGCATTCCTCTGGGCGAAAACAATGTTTCGATTTCGCGATTCGATAAAAAGACTTATGCCCTTCCTATTGCAACTGCAACTGGCGGTGCATCTACCTGTGATTTCGCGAGGTATTTAGTGTAAAATTCCACTCACTTATGCAACAAGCTTTAATAACTACAAAATTGCACAAAACGGCAATTAATAAATATTTTTTAGTATGGTAAGCTGCTAGCATTGAGTGGACTTATCGCCGCAACAAAGCGTCTAAAAAGCCCGAATTATGTAAACAGTTTATTTACCGCTCTATACATATTTTTAACACGCACTATAAATTTGCGGAATGTGAAAATTAATGAAGGTCGTGCCCGATCAACCGTGCAGAGAATTCCGCTAAAAAGCAATCGAATCAAGTTAATTGGGTAAAAACGCTTTATAAATCGACAGCCACTCCCCCCTTCTGAGCCGCGACTATCCCCGAGGGAGAACGCGACGATTGATGACGACAATTCGCAAATGTTTCCTTTCCCAATTTGTCGAGCTCGCGTATTATAAATACGAAAAATTTTGAATTGTCTTCGGACAAATGACTCAGAGCAAAGTAGCGCAGTTAAATTGAAATGAACGCGAATTTATTGTCACCTTGCCGCAATTCCCCGCGGACTCCCTCCTTTTTCAGTCTTATGCTGAACCATAAGAAGGATGCTGTGGATCCACATGGGACTGTCGCAAAACAGAAAAATAATCATATTTTTCACGTAGTCTCACTTCTCAGAAAACTGACGACCGCTGAGATGTTGTGAATGTGAGAAATTAATTTAATGGTCCAACACACGTGTGAACATTAATCATCGCAATTTATTGCTTACTCGGCTTTTGTTAAACATTTTGGAGGGTATTTTCTCAGTCCTTTGCACTGGGTGACAGACATCAAGTAACACTTAAAGTGACACACAAAAACCGTTGAGACTGTAACCTCATAACCTTTTGCATTCAGACTGAAATTTGATCCGAATCGAAAATTGTCTGGAGTTAAGCCTATTTCAAAGGTGTTTACGGCATTTTCCAAACTGCCCTATTCTTAAACCCATTCGAATCAATCAATCCCTTTTTGGACAAAAATTCTATAATAAAGTTAATAAGACTTTCATAACTTCATTTCAGTAGTACCTTATCTTTTACTTCAATTAATTTTTTCTTTCAAAGTGGTAAAAATCATTTAAAAATCCAATCAATAATAATAATAATAAGCGTACTGAAATGAATTCATGAATACTTTCGTATAGAGGATGTGTAACTAAATAAAATACATACATATTGCTATGATTTTGATTTTTCACCCACTTAAAGGGATCTCATGGTCCCTCAAATTTCGAACCAAAGTATTATTTTATTAAAACGTCTTTAAATAATTCGTTCTCGACTTGAATATATCCTTAACCTATTTGAAGTAGACGTCCCTTATGATTTTTAAAACCAAAGTCGGTCACTGGTTTTATAAAATTATTTCTTTCTGTAAATTTCTACTTCTTTGCCTATTAATTCTTCACGATGAAATATTTATAACATATTTTTAAAATGCAGGCAAGCAAAACGCCTATTACATTTGATTACTCTTTGATGGAAAGCTATCTGTGCCACTCACGCAATACTTAGACGGATTCAATTCAACTATATCATGGTATCAATTTATCACGGAAAGAAATTAGAAATTAAAATTAGTTTCGAAATAATTATCCTATTAAGTAATGTAGCTTATTACTGTTTCTATATTTTTCAGGTAAGCATCCTTCAAATGTGGAAAAATTTTATTGATGCTTCTGTAAGTACATCAAACCCATGTAAATCAATCTAAAAGCCAACACAAATGTAATGTTAATTTCAAAAGATTTCGATTGAACGTCAAAAGTTTCTTTGCTATTTTAACAAATTTCCTGTTGAAATAAAATCCAAACTAGATTTAGCTTTTAAAGTTGTGGAAGTTTTTTTTTAACCTCTTCAAAACAGTGGCTCTTTCAACAAGACAATACCAAAATGCATAAAATTGACAAAACAATGGGTTGTTTTAGAACCAATTCTGTTAAAGTAGTGGCATGTTCACACGCTTAACCCAAAAAAAAACATTTAAGGGATTCTGGTTTGGCGAGTATATTATAGACATCGCCAATATCAGTTTATTAAGGATTTGAATCCATTTACTGAAAAATGGCAAAAACTCTAAACCGACATACTGAAGAAATTTGTAAAATCAACGAAAAAAGGTTATTTCAGGAAATTTAATTAATTCTTGTAAACTTCGTGAAATAAACATTGTATTTTGTTAAAAACTTTCTTGTTATTATGAAATAATTTCTTTTTTAATTTCATGATCCTCAACAAATAAATTCAAAATGCTTATTTCTTTCCAGTCGGAATTAATTTAAAATTATTAGACTGGTTACAAATAAGAAAAACATTTCTCAAGATTTTCTATAAATAGGCGTATATTTCAGAGATTTCTTCATGTTTAAAATTTAATGCATTGCTTTCCCATTATAGTAGTTTATTGTCAACATTTCTAGAAGTCAAGTTTTATCCCAAATGTCTTGTATCGAATTGAATTGAGACTTTGTAATTTTTCTAGACCTTTTCGGCTTAAGGACAAAGTAAGCAGTGACTGCCCATAAGCCTTTTTTCACATGAAAGCCCAGCACTTGTTTGGTAAACAACTTTTCGAAGTACACCCACGTAATCGCGAAACGAAATTGCTAAATCTAATTAGACTCGTTGCTATTTGTGTGATCACCCCAAACTCTCGGGTTTCACTTGACATTGAAACTTTTTTTTAAATGGACATATATTTGTCTTTCGGGCCGAGAAGAATTCCGGAAAAATCAATTTATCATGACTATTGATTGCCTCACATGCCGCGGTGGCCGTTCACGTCACCGAGGTGATTTAAGGGTCCACGAAAGGCAAGGTCACCGGCCACCGCACGCATCGAGCTCATGAGGCGCCTCTAATTGACCAGAAATGGAAGGTGCCCAAATTATGAATAGATTTCCGGTGTCCGGACAATTGCACTAAAACTGAACAAGTTTTATGTACGCTCCGCTGGCCTTAGCCCGGTTTTAATTTGAACTTCAGAAGTCGAATCGACGGCGCATTTAAATTCGGGCGGCCTTCGCGTCAAAAACTTTGAAATGTTTGCTCATTTCCCTCCCTGTCAGGGCATTGTCTATGCAAATTGCTCTTTCTCGAGGAGGTGAATTAATGCCCCAAAATGCCATTTCCCACTTTCACTTTGCTTGCCATTTACCCTCCCTGCCCCTGGAATTAACCACCTTGACTCCGGTTGACGATTTTGCGTTCTAAATTATATATACCTATATTCAGATAATGCCATACCTTATAAAAATATAACAAATTGTATCTACAATGCACAGAATTACTTTTTGTAAGAGTTTAAAATGGCTACATTTTCTCCGAAAGTTATCCGAGGTCTATGTTTTACAATATCAAAAACAACATGTAACATGTAACTATACAATAAATACAGGCTCATTTGAAAACTAATACCTACTAAGGTCTTCAAAATACTTTTAAATTAACTAATAAAATTTCTATGTTTTAGAAAATCATCGACAGTTAAGTTTAAGGGTTAATGCATTTCAAGAATTTTCCAAACTGCATTTATTGTCACTTTGTCAATGTTTATAATATCTTTAAAATTACATTAACTATAGAAACGTTACCTTAACTTTAAACGAGCGTAATTTAATGTTTAATAAAAATAGAAAATGATCCAGATGCCAGAGAAACTTTATAAACTCCTGAAAATCCTTAGAAGATGCTTTACATATTTACGTGGTTTTTAGAACAGCGAAGAAAGAACGTCCCTTTGTCCGTTGATATACTAATGGAAAAGGACAATTTCTTTTTTTTTAATTAATTGTATTAAACTTTAACTACTTCCATAATATGTATATATAAAATGTTTGTATGCTTAAAATATTCTTTCAATAACAATTATAAAAAAACAAGTCTGTCGAAAAAATGCCTTTTAAAATAGTTACATATTATATAACCTGAACGCATCGTACATTCGAACAGGGTTTAAATTTTGTGTTTTCGGATTATCAAGATCCTATTGTTTTGATTTTTGTTTCAAATCAAACCTACACTGAGTAAAATGTTTATGGATTAGCTGGCAAAAGAAATTATCATGATTTCAATAACTTTTGCAATAGAGTAAAACTCTCTATAGTTATTTTATGTTAGGAATCCCTAAGATAGTGCTAGAATATATAATCCGTCGAACTATATTTATGGAGTTCCCAGAATTTCTTTGAGTTTATCTAATGAAACCTTAGAATGTTATTTAAGTCCCCTGATCTTTTGAAGAATGTTAAATTTAAAACAGAAGGTATTTCCAGTACTTAGATAGGTAGTTAGTGATATTAGATAAGGAAAAAAGTACTACTGAAAGAAAACAAGTTCCAGCGGTAATTCTCGACGTTGCGATAAGCTAATTCTTGGTATCATCTCCTCTGGCGTGTGTTTGAAGCTCCTGCTTTATTTAGCGTGGGCGTGAATTTTGTGAAATGTAATATAAACGGATCCGGAGCCGGCATCCCGCGCCTCCCCGCGCAAATACCCCGAAATCCCCAAAATCCTTCCATTACATGGTCGGAATGAATTTAAAATTATCTCGAGCATTCCGCGAACTGTTTGCACACTCGCTAGCTCTGGATTTCTAGGTCATGGCCATCGTCTGTTTTTGCGTCAGTTCGAAGCGAAATTCTTGAATAATCGCAAGTATTTTTATATATTTTTTTGTGCTACCTGAGCCCCATTGTGGCGCGAACACCGCGAGAGAAAGAGTTGCCGGAAAGCGGCAACTACCTCCGCTCCTGTTGTGCAATTCGCCATCGACGTCGACGCCGCGGCGCGAATTCGCGGTGTCGCGGAGTCGCGGAATCGCGAAGCCCGCCCGTAGCGCTTACCATTTTTGCATTACATCAAAAGTTTAACAGGTTGCCCTTTAGCGAGGAATTCGTGGCGCTCTAAAAATAAAAATAAATCCAAATCATGCCCGGGAGACGTTCAGCCTGAATCAGATGTCTTTAAAAACGAGTTGCAAGATCTTAAGCTGGAGCCACAGCAGCAAAAGCGAAAGGTAACGAGAAACTCAAGGTCTCGATTGAAAGTTCAAAACAAATTACGCCTAGCGCTTGGCTGGCGGGCTGCATTTGGACGCTTACGGGGGGTGCTTTTCCAGCCTGTAAATCTTATTTTTAAATAATTTTATAAATCCCGGCTCATTACGATAACGCGCACTCTGATAAATCAATTACCACGCCGATGGGCTTTTCCGTTTTTGTCACAATATCACTGAAATTTATGCGCTCAATGGCAGGTGTGATAAGCCAGCCTCGGGCCTTGAAAATTTATGGATTATTCGCGGATCTCTGCTCTGAAGCACCGGCGTAATTCGCGATAAACCCAAATAATACAAATAACAAATAATAAAATCCAAAAACAATTCGGGAAACAAATGTAGCGCTCGTTTGTGCAAATTGCTTCATTTCGAGTTAAAGGAAGTCGTCTGCTCGAACGTTTCGCGAATATCTGCCAACCCGCGAGCAATTTATTGGACGATTTATTTTTGAAGAGCCTTTAGCGAAAATCTTGTCATTTGGCACAATCGCTTGCACTGATGAGGAGAATTTCAGGTGATTAAGCTTGAACTTCTCATTATGGTTTATTTATCTTTACCTCTAACGTTGCGAATAATTACTTTACGTTTTTCATTGTGCTTTAACGAGATCGATGGGAAGATGGTTTCAAGAACTCAAAGTTTCCTCTTTGAAGAACAAAACCTAAACCCAATATTTAACTTAAAGTATCTAACCTATTATCTGCTTTCCCATATCCCGAAACTCTAATAAAAACTTACACTTAAAACTTAAATATATGTACAGCTTTAAGAAAACTGGATTTTTAATAAGTGAAAATAGGAGCGATTATTTCCAATTAAGTTAATTCAATTCAATTCAATTTCAATTTATTTCAATTCAACCTTAAAAGTACATACAATAGGAATTTTACAATTTAGTGCTAGAATCCAAAATTCATTCATCTATATTACTAGGATTGTATTAACAAATAAATATTTATAAAACATATAAAGACATTAGTTGTAGTTGATTAAAGTCTTAATGGTCCTGTATGATAGTAGCAATCATCCTCTCCTAGAGAGCACTGAATGTTGACTTTTATATTTAGTTTTAAAGAAAACCAAAGTATTTTAAATTCATCCGTTATAATATATTAAAAGATTATTTGAAAAAGAAAAATATTTGATTAAAGGTATCTAATACCAATCAGTTTTACTTATTTAAAACTATAAAATCTATATATATATATATATATAAAGCAATTGTTGTTTGTCTGAATTGTATAGACTCCAAAACTACTGGGCCGATTGAGCTCAAATTTTGCCAGCATATACCTATGTTTCGAGTACGAGGTGGTTTAGGGTTAATAAAAGGTTTGAAAAATTTCCGATAGAGGGCGCGTCAAACACAATCAATAATTTTGCTGTTCGCTGCAACTAAGTACGCAATTAGTGCATTTTGTAAAATGAATATTGGCACATGACATGACACATGCCACATGACATTGCACATGATATGGCACATGACATGGCACATGACATAGCAGAATGAACATTTTTATTATTTTTATTGTTATCAAACTCACCGATATATTGGATCTGTCATATTAGATTTAAAAAATTCAAGCAGAAATTTAAGATCAACGACTCCAACAGCCCCCAACTGTTCCCTTTCATAAAGATTCCTTAAGCTTTAAAAATTTTCATTGGTGCAGCAGAGCGCACTGGGCATTGGCTAGTTTATAATAATTCGATATGACGACAATTTCCAGCTAAAATCCAGGACATCTGACATCTCTTCGTTGTTCTTACAATAATTTATTTCATTTTTACGCTGTCTGTAAATTACAAGTGCGCAATTTCTTTTATGTGGGTGTACATTGAATGAATGGAAGTCATTGAGTTCTGAAAATTAAAGTTAATGTCGCCTAACGATGATAGTAAAACAATTTGCAGAAGCATTAAAAAATTTAATATACAGTCAATTTGCATTTTCATTTTTCCGACATATTAAAGAAGATTATAGGCACTTTATTGCGCATTCAGTTTTCAAGAGTATTGTAACTATATTTTGATGTGTTATGAATACTTAATTTAAACGTAAATGCTGTAAATATACATTTTATTTGTTTACCCTTTTGGCTTCACATTTCGTTCTTAATACTTTATGATGTTCATAGTTAATTAAATAGTTTATGAGTTCCTACTTCTAGAATATTCACGCAAAATCATCTTGAACAATGGAAATTGTTATGCTCTAACTAAAGACTTTTGAAATGAATGAAGTTTTTCTAAATAAAGAAATTAAATTAGATTTATATTAAATTGAAGAAAGCTTAAATGTCAGCCCCAAAGATTATCACGGTGTACAAGTAAAGGGCATTAGTTTCCGGAATTCATTTCGACAAAATCTATCCAATTTAGTCATGTCTTATCTGAGGACATTTTACGGGTAAATTATTCTCTTTGACAAATAATAATCTGACCATGTTCATGGAAAAACTAATTTCCATTTTGCACAGACATTATGCCATATCCTTTTCCCTTTTATCCTTAAACGAACTCCTTCTCATTGGCTTTGTATCATTATCTTAAATCCTGTTTACCCTTTATGTGTTTCAAAACGTCACCGTAAAAGTGATAAACATTTTTAATCATATCACTGTTGTTCTTCTTCTTAAAGCAAAATGTCATTCATCATTAAAATGCCATTATGCTTCAAAAAAGATAGTTCGTCATGCTGAATTTATAAATATTGTCAACATATTTCAAATCTAAGCTCAGAAAATAATGTCCTTAAATTTACGAAACTCAAATTATAGAAAATGTTCGTTTAATAGCAAGACAATTTTTCTTTTTATAAATAACATACTTATCTATTTCAATTACATACGAGTATTTATTCTTGCAACTTGATATGTGAATTATATAGAGTGAAAATTTAATGCCATACTTAAAATAGTAGACATATTATTTCTATAGTGAAGTGCATAATTTGAAATGAATGAATTTATTTAAACATTTCTTTGTTTTAATAACTTCCTTTTGAGTTCTAATTACCCTTAATGGTATAATTGTATTATATAATAGTATGTTACATTTCCTTTATTTTAATTATAGGTATCTATTTTTCTGAGTGTACCTATTTCCCATAAGAATCCGAATCGCCAACTTTCCTGGAATCTCTACAACGATTTAAAATTTAATATAAACAAAATATTTTGGCATTTCATATACATAGGTTACTATTCTATGTACATAAAAATTACATTTTTATGGCCAGTTTTCCAAAAAGAGTTATAAATTCTATTGCTTAACCTTTTTATGGGGAAAGGTGAAGAATTCTTCCAAATTTTAAAACTTGCTAAGTAACGAACGCACCCTGAATAGAGTGCACATGCATTTTTCTCGGAAGAATAGATTCCTCTGAAAATTTTGCAACGTTTGGCATTTTGCATGAAGGCGAATTCCGCTAAACTTTGCGCTGGAATGGCAAATAAAAGTAATTGGCGATACCAAGGTGAAATAGTATGTCAAGGGGCAAGGTGGCGCACTAATTTCATGCAATTGCAAACCACTCGAACTGCAGAACGAGCTCCTTCCATTTCAGCAGTGGGTGCCCCAGCCCGCGGTGCATACCTCGTCAAAGATAATAATCGCGGCAAATCTCGCGAAATATTCAAATTCGAATAGCTCATGAGTGGGTGAACCCGCCAGCCATATCGGAGGGAAAGTTTAAATTTTTTAGGCGGGCCAGTCGACCGCCGAAATCGACAATATGAGAAGGTCAGGGTTATGGGAACAGATTAATTTTGCATCCTCATCGAAATGAGAAGTATCTGATTAATTAATTTCATGTTAATTCGATTGCCCTCCGGCAGGTGATACCTGCTGCACCATCTCATGCTCCGCTGGCTGAAGTTTGTTTTTAGCTCAAATGCAGCTCTATTTTTAGTGCGACTCCCATGAAAGTGAAACCAATTTAACTGCGGCGTCGTTCGCCAACCAAACTGGCAATTCATTGAGCTGCAGTCGATAATCAAAAACGGGACGCACGCGATTAAAAAGTCACCGTGCAGGTGAGCTTGAATAAATGAAGCAGGTAATAAGGTATGCCCGGCACCAACACACCCGCACCTGTTACCATGCGACCTAGGCAAACTAGTTAAATCGTATTAAATAATCTTCGCGGATTAGCGTGGACGAGATGAGGCCCATACCTGCCCTGATACCCGCGGCGCGACATTTCGGAGATAATCCGATCTACATACCTGATGCGGTCGTACGAGTCCAGTTTCCGAAATTGGTCGGACCGCGAAAATTGGCATTCTTCATAAGTTGAAAGCCAGTTGGCGGAGAGGCCAATAGATGCCGCCAATTGCAATTTTCCTTATAGCGAAGTGGCAGTGATGCATGTCGGCTTCATTCACTGACGAAACGCTGAAATTTGAATCTTTTTCAGAAAGCGTTGGGTAATTAGATCGCTTGCATCAGCCGGCAAAACCGCTTAATTACGAAACCCTCGCAGCTCACAGTGCAGCTCAGTGGAATGAACGTTGAAAACTCTGCACGAGTTGTGCGGCTGCTCCGCCGGCGATTTTCATGGGCCAATGCCATTAATTCCACATTTATTGTTATAATTCCTTTTCTAATTAACTTTTCATTACGGTAATAATGCATTTTATATCGCAATAATTTCACGCTTCCCACTGGCTGGGGACGGCGCGAAAATTGAAAATGTTTAATTCTGTAAAGGGGTCATTGTAAAGGAAATGGCCGCATGATTCGCATTATGACGGGTGCCTTTGTCTTCCCATTTTAATTGTTGTAAAGCATATCTTTGTATCGAAAAATTGCTCTAATTTTCTACCGAGATCGCTTTAATTCACCCCGGCTATTCCACTCTATTGAAAAGTCGTTGATACCCCAAACTGAGGTGAATGTTCTGAATCTAAAACTGAATTAACTGGCATTGAATCGTCAGTTGGCGTGAAAGGTCTTGTAAAGAATTTGGAATGGTCCAGTTTCAACAGCATTCTTTAGTCAGATTAGTTTTACACATGGCCGCCCTAATGCAAATCAAAACAGGCTTTCTCAATTCAGGATTTGAATTTCATGAGACGGCTTATTTAAAAAATACTGGTATTAAAACGCAACAAGAACAACTAGTAGAAATATGTCTAAAAATACAATTTTTATGGAACTTAAAGAGAAAGGTTATTTATTCCTACAATACATTTATTTATTCAGTGAACTTCAAAATATATAATATAATATTGCATTATTCATAACATAAGTAATTAAACAACTAGACTACCAACCTTAAAACATCTATTTTAATCTAATTATCCAATTTGAACTGTAATTTGAATACAATTAATCATTAATAAATTTTCATAACCTTGGATGTATTTAAAAAATCGAAAACATTGTTTGCATAGAATTGATTTCAAATATCTTATAAAAGCCAATGGCGTCGATTTCCGCTGATAAATAGTATTTACTATACTAACAACAAATATACGTAGTTGTTCTTATCAACATTACATTCTTAGTTTAAACATATTCTCTCACGAGATCCCTTTTGTAAAGTGATAAATCACTGCATTTGAAAAATGTAAAAAATACAGAAATTACCGCCATCTTTCTGTATTATTTTTAAACCGTATACCTAGCACCGTACATATAACAAATTTCTGGAGTTATTTTTGTAACCTTTCATTTTTAATAAATAAATAAATTCTTTTTTAGTCAAAGAAAATGTATACAGAATATTTTTAAATAAGAGGTAGAAATTGTGGAAGAAAAATATCAATTTGTATAAATATGGCTTTTTTTAAGATGTCAAGAATTTTGTCGGCTTAAGTTTAATTTGTCCCGCTTTCGATGTTTCGAATAGCCATGAAAAACAGTAAAGAAGAAAATAAAAATCTAATTCGGATCAAATGGTGGTCACATTAGGCAACAGAAAATGTCGCATGATACTTCCTTATATTTTCATTATGCTAAGTTTCCCATAAACAAAATGTTTTGATTTTAAATTATGTATCGCAAACCTTTAATGCGATTTCTAAAATTGGAATCGTAATAAAACAAAAACAACCTTTAAGTTCCTTCTTTGGAAATTCAAATTACCTGTAATATTTCAGCGTTAAATCTGATCCCGGACCATTTACATGTTTCTGAAATGTTATCAGCTAATTGGGCACTTTATGAATGAATGAATTACGTAATCCAGCTGAATTTATTTTCGGTTTTCTTCTTTGCTTATCGAGCAGATTTTTATACCATTAAGAAAAAAATTAAGAATGCTGGGCGACATGTTTACATTTCACTTTCGAAGGTTAAGAATAAAAGAAATCCGGTTTTGATCGTTATAATGGAAATTGGGAAAATCCTTAATTGGGTGATATCTCTTCAAATTAAAAATTCTATCAAGAGCATAATGCGAAGCACTCGCACCTTCGGCGATGAAAAGTAGAAACGCACGGCCCTGAGCATTAAATTGTATAATTTGGCCTAGATTGACTAGCAGTTTGCAAATTAGCAAAAAACTTCCCATACGCGGTGATGACTCACAAAAAGCGACATTGAGGTTATAATTAGCGAAATCGATTTGACTGTAATTCCCGGGAAGATTAAATTGGGCGATATGTTCCCATTGTGTGGAACTTTCGAGCCTGAGTGGGGGGGATTTATTGGAAGAAAACCTTTCTTAATTGAGACTTGTTTAATTGAGTGAATTGAAAAATGCGACTGTTTTTAGAGCGAACCTTGCGTGCAGTAATTAGCGTGCAGAGACATGCTAAATCTCCCGCAGGCGAAAATTGCACAATTGTTGGTCATTCGATAAATTACTATTTTACGAGCACGAAAATGTTGTAAAAAATTCAAGAACCCTTTCGAAGTCAGTCGAGTGGTCTATTTTTCATTGCGAATGGAATGGTATTCGAAAAACTAGAGAGGATTTAATATACAATATGTATATCAATAGTCAATGCTTAATTCGGTTCTTTCTTCTGATTATATGTAAAAAAAAATAACAAACAAATCAACCAAAAGAACACCATGTTTTAAGTATCCCAAAGATTTTATAAAAATTAGAAACGTTTTGTTTTAATATTCATCGGTGGTATCCGATTGAATTTTGAATACAATGCTTCTAAGATTTTTTTCAACGAAAATAACACTAATAAAGTTTTTGTTATCAAAAATAAGTCAAATCATAACGACGTTATATTTGAGTTTATAATAATAAAAAATTAAAACTTTAATTAAAGTTAATCTTTCCTCAAGCTGAAGTCAAAAAATGCACTTCAAAATCATGTTCCACTTTATAAAACTTAAACGATTATAATTATTTTTTTTTATGCTATGAGCCCCCATTACTTGAGGTTAACCTACACCAAATGACAAACAAATTGCTTAAATTAAGTTAATTATTATAAAAGGATTTCTCCTCAAAGTTATTCAAAGTGGATTCACAAGTATCCAACCGAAAAGGTATAATTATCAAGAATTACGGAACAAACATGAAACAGATTTGCTTCACTAATTAATTTAGCGTAGGTAAACAAATTCTTTACAGGACTTAATTAATTTAGTGAGGGTGTGTGCACCTTTTGCTGATTATTTCATTTTAAATCTGTTTATCTGAAACGAACTTTGTGTGCAAATTTAGTTAAAATGACTTAAAGCAATGAAGACGTCTAATTGTGAGATGAATTTATTAACTGAATCGATTTTTTATGTCTTTATAATCGTATTCCGTCTAATAGGTGTGGATTTAATAAAACATGTACTATTACATGGTATCCACATTCATATACCTGGAAAAATTAAAGAAATATTTTTATACAGTTAATTTTATAGTTCTATTGAAGCAAAAATGTATATGTCTTAAAATTTAAGCAACGATTAGGTACAGCTTTCCATAACAAAATAATGATTTGGATCTTTGAAAGTCAATTGTTTTAAAGCTTAATTATTACTCTTCTTGTTTTTTTCGGATTATGATTTCATCTCTATTTAGACGTCTTATTACATTTTAAACATAATAAATAAAATAAAAGAGGTCATAAAACATTCCAAACCCCTTTTTGTTTACAATTTTGCGCTTCATGGTTTTGAACGCGTATCAATTAAATCTATAATTTAAAGTAGAACGAAGTGTGTTTTGGAAATAAAGTCATGTATCTAGTTTCCATAATAAAAAAAAAATTACGATGTCATTTTGAACATGTAAAACATAATTGCGTTGATTTCAGTAAAATCCATAAAAATTTGGGTAAGAGAGGGAAATATAGAGAGACCAATTACTTAATCGATTAACCCTAATAAGTAAACGCCATATATGCAAATATTTTGTAATTCTGAAACATGCGTTACAGCTCGATATTTTCTACTAGTTTAATAATTTATAAACGTTTCAGGTATTGGCCATATTTCTTTAAAAGTATATGATTAAATAATCGTAGCAACTTCGAACGTGTCCAAGTTTCGTGCAATACACGTGCATATGATTGAGAATTCTTGGGCAGGACACGGCTCAAAAGAATAACTTTTTTCTTTCTCAAGCGAGGAAAGGCGTAAAAGGCAACATCGACCATAATCGCCTCTCAGATTCAATAAAATCTTAAGTGGCAGCATAATCGCCGTCCGTTTAAGGAAACTCAGCGGAATGGCGGCAATTACGATGAGGCTAGGGAATGGATAAAAACGTGATATTTATTACCGAATGAGGGAAATGGACGGCGAGCGCCCGTGGTACAATGCCATCTCTTGGCACTTCATTAACTCCCGATAGACCTGCTTCTGAGGGGCGTACGTCGAGTGGTCACTTTTCACCTGCTCGTGGATTTGCGATTTGCGACCGGATTTATCTCACAGCCGCCACAAACAGGCGACAAGGGACGGGACCACGCCCTGGGTGCAGTGCGATTAATTGGACCCCCGCTTGGAATTCGATCCGCTCTCGAATATCGAACGAAACCAGTCGATTGAGCCCATTCCGCGCGCAAATTGCTCTATTTCACCTGACACTTTATTAATATTTACATCCTCGATCGGGCAGCAGCAATTATCGCCGGCGCATACGCCCGATCCGCAATATAAATTTTCTAATGGCAATTATTAATAAAATAAGATCGCAAGTCTTTGATAGAGCGGTTAGCTTGCAGGTTTGTTGCCATTTATGGTGTGGGGCATATTTCGCACGTTTCACTTCATTCGCAGGAACGCCCAACTTATCTAAACAAATTTTTATACTTATAACAATACCTATATCTTAAAGCCTTAATAAATCTGACAGATTTTGAATGACCCCTACTCCCGCTCCGAATATCTGTTGCGACAGGCGTTGCGCAATTAAACGGACGGCACGAAAGATCATCTGCCTAATTTGAATATGCGGTAAATCAGCGCATTTGATTAATATGTGCCTTGCTGCGAGTACGTGTCGCAGCACGTTCCACCAATGCTAATTGTATCGTCACAGCACCGCGGATTGTCCATTTGTTGGAAAGGAAATCATTTTCTGGAGAAATTTACCAAACTTCGCCCCAAAGAGCTCCCGAGTTGGACAACTCCGGCGGTTGCATCCGCGGCCGCCAAAAATTTGCCGAAATCAGCAGCAAATGTTTGGCAACTGCATACTGAGCCCCACAAATGTTCGCTGGTGTTTTGTTGATCCAGCTGAGGCCCAATTCCGAACGCAAATAGTGGAGCACATTAAAAACGAACGCGAATGAATATGAGGCAAATATTTAATATTTCAGGTATTTGGGGCAGATTATGCTGGATGGATTCAATGAGTTCATGTGTCATTGATCTGAATTGTATTTATTTAGTACCGCGAAGTTTGCTCGAAATAAACTTTTGTTTATTGAGGGACTCATATCTACTGTTTAGCTATTTTTATTTAAAATTTCAGAGAAATAAAACCTACAACAAATGACAATTCAATACAACTTGCTTTAGTACTTCTATAGTACTACAAGTAGTATACTGTAGCAAAAAAGCAATAAAAGAAAATATGTAGGTATATAACAAACAGTTCATTGATGTGCCTATATATGTAGGCGCGGCAAAATTAATAATTGTAGGTAACATGAAAATATATGCCTACTTACTTTTTTTATTCTTTGCTATTTTTGACATAGATTTTCTTCTGTTTACAAATGTCTGATTTTTATGTCCTGCGTGGATTTTAAGTGTCAATTTAGTTGTACTCCGTGTTGATATGGTGAAAAACATTGGTGGGATTCATTATTTCATTTATTTCTCCGTACCTACATATATTGGATCATTCTGTGGAAATTGACTTCTGACAAAAAAATAAAATAAATAAAAATAAAATAAGTGAAAAATAAACAGGCATAAATCACTTAACTTTTAGGTTTACAGTCTTGTTTAAAGAAAGTTTAGGTTTAAAAAATTTAAAATATATATTGATTAATTTTTCTTTTTTCTCAGTTGATAAGCCTTTTTCTGCGATTTTATTTTAGATTAGAGAGGTTAATTATCTAGTAATCAGTGCAAAAATATTTATCAAAGTTAAGCTGCTTTGAGATTTGAGAAAAAAGAAATATTTCTATTTTTTCAAAAAATATTTGTTTTGATTTTGCAGTCACCCTTTTTGAGAAAAAAACTAGTGTTCTAACATAAAATTAGGGGTATAGATGAATTATTCAATCTGAATTTCAAAGTCGAACATAGAGTAAAACGTAATTCGTGTAACTATAGAATAACAAAGAAAGAAAGCTAGCGCAGATATTCGCGGTTTTTACTCTACCATATAACTTAAAAGTCATATCCCGAAATGCTACATAATATGTAGTATGTATTATGTACTTTATTTACACCTTGTAAAAATGACCCATCCTAGTGTTAAACTTTTCGTACTTCTTTCTATGGAAAGCGACTTTTTTACACTATTACTTTTTTAAACGATACAATAGCAAATATGCATAACAAACAAACGTAAATAACCCTAAAATATTTAAATTTTCATAGTGGTTTCTATGCCAATTGAACTTTTACGCTTTTTACGTCGATACAATAGCAAATATATTAAAGCATAAATACCTCTGTAGAGCATATAAGTATAGTTTAATATTGAAAATAGACTTATTTGATATTTATTGTTTCTCAATTAATGAAAAGTACAGAATTTTATTTATTTTGCTTGGAAATATGCGTCATTATTAAAAATATCGATTTGAGTTTATGAAAATTTTTCAGAAAATAAAAATTCATTACAAAGACAAAATTTGGTGTATATAGGTATGAACTATTTATTTTTGTTCTAAATTACCACCTTTATGTGATTACAAAACCAAATAGCTCATGAAAAACAGATATCAGTTCAGTTTAAAAGAAATCTTTACATTTTTTGTTTTCGTTTAACGTGCAATTACACAATCATGTGACATCCAAATCAATTACTGACAATATCTCAATTTTGCAAAAACAATATTTTTTTGTGTAAACTCATTAAAAATGGCAAGCCGTAGGTATATTGCAGCGGCTGAAACGTAAAAAGCTCGAAAGCCTCAAAACTCAGGTGAAATTAAGACTCGCTGGCCAGGGGCGCGGGGGTGGAGGGACGCGAAGACGGTCGCATTCATTAACTTCACCTGCGCTGGAACAAAACGTGTGCGGCGCGGCGCGGCGCGGTGTCACATTCGCCAGCGGCGCGCCTCAAGTTCAAGGTGTTTTCCGCTCCAATTTGAGTTTAGTGCTCGCCGAAGTGCAGCGCGGGACTGTTTTTCTGTTTTGGAAACATTGCGCAATTCGAGCGACGGCAGTAGCAAGTTCGCGGCTACCTTTTCTTTTAAATTTCGTGAATCGTTTATAGATAAAAAAAAAAACTGAATGGCCCCGCGAAATTGATAAGAAAGCGGCGAGCTTTCGTCAGCCGCGATAAGATAAATATTACACCTCCGCTGAATCGCGGTTCGCATCAGCTGGGAAATTTTCGTCGTCTCATTGGTGTCTCGCGGTTTGCCGAATGAACTGCAGGTTGGCGGTTGCTGCTGCCTCACTCTGACTGGTGGTTTTATTGTTTCTGGTTTTTCTTTTCGCCGAATCACTTGAACATCTTAAGAATGGTGAGATTTCTTATTATTAGTTGTAAGGCTTTGTCATATTACCCAAAATACCCATCTTTGTCGCGTTGCGTGGTGTGTGACTGTCGTTTTGTTCGCGACGAGCAGCATTCACGGGGGTCTCTTGCATCAGAATTTGTAAACTCAAAATAAAATTGCGCGATGCCGAGAATAGCTTGCAATCAATTTCCATTCACACCCCCGCAATTTCGCCATTTTCTCGCGGATTATTGCCCCGTATGGACCGAATGTAAAACGGCGAATCGCCAGTGTTTCTTGACGTCAGCCGCGAGGGTTTCGCCGATTTTACAACACAATGAGGAGCGTTTTACCACACTTCGGCGTGACGTCTGCTTCAATGAACTTGTGCCCACCTTCCTCCATAATCTGCTTCGAATGCGTGGGTGAAGTCCTCCAAGTTCCTCCGCGATTAGCGTACTGCTCCCTCGCGATAGTCCGCACTATCGAACTTCGTCTTTGCGCCACTGGAGGACGCTCTTAGAACGCGCAAATCCATTTATCGCAATCGCAAACGTCTCATCTCAAGTCGTTTTGCATTTTCCATCGAAAACTTCTTTCCCTGGGCTGCAACTGTTTAAGACGACGCGTGTCATCAATGAGACTTGCTGCCGTCGTCTTTTCACGAACGCGATTCGCGCAGCTTCTGGTGATCATCTTTTCGTAATTAAATGGACTCGCCCGTAACAACGTAATGCAAAATTGCGATTTGCACACTTTGCCGTACAGCCGAGTGATTCAGAATCAAGTTCATGCGATAGTCCAGGTGTGAGGTGGGCAAACGCGTCTCGAGTTACGCGCTCAAAGACTCTAACTACGAATGCATATTGCGCTTCAACTGTTGAAGGAGCTGACGCTTTACATGGTAATTACAAATTGAATTAATAATGTTACCAATCCCAATGCGAGCCGTGTACGCACCTTAGGTGGCACTAATTATTATTATTCGAAGTCGATCCGAACTTCCCACGGATTGTGACTATTTATTGAGTAATTACTCCCGCAGTAACCAAGTTAAAGATGTTTATGGGAGTTATGGTGGTTTTTTGATTTTGACCTATCTATTACGATCAGCAATGGCCTATTTCTAGAATGATGGCTTGATTAAATGTTATCAATTAATTGTTAAATGTCTATTTATTTTTTTTCTTCTGTAGATAATGCAAAACAGAAAAGGGTGACTTAATGCTAATAATCAAAACATCAACACTTTTGTGATAAGATAAAAATATACTTCTAATAATATGACTTAGTGGGGAAAATACATTTTAATAACTTTGAACAATACTCTTAACGTTTTTTAACAACCTACATATTAATAGATAATTAAATTAATATTTTGGGTTTATTTGCTTTGGTGTTCCTTTTATTATAAATATTGTATCAGTTTGAATTCAAGATGTAGAGTAGATATTGTATTTAAATTAGCCAATGTTATGAAATAATCATTAAATTATTAAATAAATTAAAGTGTTGAAAATTTTGAATTTTGAAAATTGTTTAGGCTTGGAAAATAAAAACATTTTCTCAATAATTTAATCATACCTACCTATATATGTATGTAGTTATGATTTATGATTTAAATCTTTGATAACAGACCGGTATTCAATCTTCAGTGGATTGGGTCTTGTATCATAGCAAATTCTTACATTGTATCTTACTTAAAGGCAATGTGTAACAATTTATTTACTTAAATCGAAATTTTACAAAGGACTGTTCAGATTTTAGTACAGGGTGCTTAATCTTTACTGTAAGCCAATACTACAAATTTGCTATTATATTTGTATAAAAATACATATTCTCAATATTTTGAAAATAGTCTAGTCGATCCAATGAATAGTTTTAGAGATATTTTGTGATAATCAGAAGACCTTATTACTATTGTTGGCAGATAGTGAAGCTTTTTAGAATCATTTTTCTTAAAACCTCATCTAACTGAAATTGATACAGTATAATAGTAAATAGGCATAAAAACCTAGTGCCTAAGCGAAGGATTTTTTATTTTGATCAATCAAAAATATTTGCTTCATTATATTAACGATTATTATGGATGTACAATGTACATGTCTTTATAATTTCTGTTTCAAATTCAATTATGATAAATGGTTTAAAGTATAGTTCTTCTACTATTTTATATGCATATTGTGTTTCGTTTTACACGGTTTTGATTTGCGCCTTTTTTTCGAAAATATTTACAGTGTGAGTCAAGGAATGGGTGTATTTTTAATAAGTTTTCGAAATATTCCGAAACCTGTTTCTTTTTTGGAAAATATGTCTTATATTTGTATTGTAGAAGTGGTCTATTGAAATGTCTAAAATAATAATGTTTTTTTTTTATATTTTCAGTGCGGGACATTAGAAGTGCCCGATTCTTATCAAAGGCCCTCGAGGATGGACGCCTTTCAGATTGACGACGGATTCCATTCAGATGACGACACGGACACGCCGCCGCCGAGCCCGAGCTCAGCGAGCTCAATCGCCTCAACTTCAGACCACGGCTCCCTGGAGAGCGTCGACGCGGGAGGGGCCCAACGCTTGGCCGTGCTGTCCTTCGAACAGGTCCGGAAGCTGAACGACGTGATGAACGAAACCGTCGCGATCCACGGCTCCGGAAATTTCCCAACGCTGGAAGTCACACTAAAAGACTTAGTTACATTAGTTAGAAAAAAGTTAGAAACAGACGTGCAGAGCGGCGGCGCTGGGATGGTGGTCAAGGACATCCGGCTGAACGGGGGCGCTGCTAGCCACGTCCTGGCATCCGAGGCCCAGCCGTACAACGACGTCGACTTCATTTTTGCGGTCGAATTCAGCACAAGTCGCCACTTCGACAGAGTCAAGAACGCCGTGCTCAGCGTCCTCTGCGACCTGCTGCCGGAGGGCGTCTCCAGACGACGGATAACGCCGTGCGCCCTCAAGGACGCCTACGTCGGCAAAATGGTCAAGGTCAACCTGAACAGCGATGGGGACAAATGGAGCCTCATTTCCCTCGGGAACTCGCCAGGCCATAAGAACGTCGAGCTGAAGTTTGTCGATACGATGCGTCGACAATTCGAGTTCAGCGTCGACTCTTTCCAAATTGTATTAGACTCGCTGCTCCTCTTCTACGATTGTGCTGCATTACCGATATCCGAGAATTTTTATCCGACTGTCGTTGGCGAGTCGGTCTACGGTGATTTCCAAGAAGCATTATATCATCTACAAAAGAAATTGATCTCAACGAGGCAGCCAGAGGAGATACGCGGCGGTGGTCTCCTCAAATACTGCAATCTTCTGGTGAGGAATTACAAACCGGTTGATCCAGAAAAAATTAAGACACAGGAGCGCTATATGTGCTCAAGATTTTTCATCGATTTCCCAGACGTAAGCACACAGGAGGTGAAGCTCGATGCATACTTAAGGAATCACTTTTGGGGCCCCGATGAGGAGCCACTCCAATATCAGTACCTGATGCATTTACGCGAAGTTGTTGAGACATCGACAGTCTGCCTGATGGGCCACGAGAGACGACAGACGCTGCTGCTGATCCAGTCACTGGCGGTCGAAGTATTATGCAGGGGGCAGCAGAGGCAGCAGCAGCAGCACGCCCAGCAACAGTCACAACAAATCACACAACAGCAACAACAGCAGCAACAGACACAACAATCACAACAGCAGCCAGCAGCACAACAGCCAAATCAATCACAATCCCAACAATCAACAACAGCAACACAGCAAATTCACATACAAACACCGCCCGGGTACATTTACGCGAACGGAGTCTACTACGCGCCTGTGATCCCCACCACCACAATCTGCACGTGCAACTCGACGTGGCTAAGCACGTGATTGTCCGTCAACTTTTCCTACGCTCAACCTAATTTAGCAACAACAGTCTTCAGAATTTCACCGCAGCAATCTTCATCTTCATCCCCGTTATCCCCCGGCCTCTTGCAGCCGTCCCTCCACGAGCTTGCAGAACCCCTTGAAATGCCCCAACCCTACGAGTCCATCCCTGACTTTTTGCAGACGTATTCCAGTTGATAGACCAATCCCCTCCTAGCCCATCCCCCCCTCCCAACCCGTTCCCCTCCGCGAGTTGCCCCTGAATTGCAACGAGCCGAGCCACCACCAACGACAGGCTGACATCTAGCCACCCCCCAGCCCGCCCCTGTCTCGTCACGTCAAGTGCAGTTTGTATTTAATTTTGTGAAAACATGCAAGTAGAGCTGCTCCTTGCGAACTTAATTTAATTTAGTTTCTCCAAGTACTTCTAGATTAAAGCGAGCAAAAATGTGTTACACTTCTTACCCTTAAGTCTTACGTAAAGGTTAAAAAAAAGTAAAAATAAAAAAACACATACAAAAGAAAAGGTGATAAAAATAAGAATGAAAAATGTAGAATTCTGTAAGGAGTATATACTGCGTACTTTTACTTCTAAGTTATTAATTTACTTTTATTTTATTATTTCTTATTTTATTTCTTACTTTTACTACGACGTTATCTCGTTATCAAAATGTATGACTAGCATATGCGTCTCAGAGCGTTCGCGCGACATTATGTCTTCTGAATATTTTAAACCATTTTAATACTTACTCTGTTCTTGTTTATCTCTGTATTCTTAAGTTCCAGTTAGAGCGAGACAGTGCACAGCCCCTCTGCGCACGCTCGTTTCCATTCTGCTGAATGACTTATACTTTTAGATATTGGATTTGATTACCATTTATAATTTTACTTCTTTCTTTTTTTTTGATATCGCTGTAAAAAAGAAATTGAGATTTGTAATAAATAAATGAATTTAAGAAAATGGAATCAACCCCACAAAAAAATTATATGAATGACTTTCATTTACCTATCCGGTCTCCTAACTTTTGTTTTGCATCGTTGGTTTTTCTTTCAGGAAGTTAAATATATAATCAACTTATATTTATGTTAAATCATATAGTTCCAAAACCAAAACTATTTTGAAGATTACTCACTGTTCCGAAAAGGATTTCAAACACAAATGCGTGCTTGTCACCACAATTTATTACATTTTGCAGCTATAAAATATTGATATCTAGGGAAATTGAACATATCGAATGATGTGTAAAATTATATTATTATTCATTTTAGCCAAGTGGGAAACATAAAGTAGAAAGGTAAGTGAGGTATCTGCCACAATTAAAACTACGATGATACTTTTGTAATAAAGTCATTCAACCATCCATCCATGTAAATTGAGCAATATTTGGATCTTCGTTGTTGCTTTATTAAATACCTGTAAAGATACGAAATGTGAAGAGAGAGAATTTTTTGGAACTTATCTGCCCTGCATTTAACAATAAGTGATAAAATGAATAATTCTGAGAATTTGCATACATACGTTGCGTATAATACGAGTACATTACTTCTCCAATTTAATTTTGAATAGAACAATAAACTCTAAGAACATTATTTCTTCATCGGAGAAAACCCAAAGAATAAAGATCAATAGGTAAGTAGGAAGTTTTTTTTTTAAATAATAACATAAAAATGAATTTCTCTGCATAAATAGAACGTACTTCGGTTTAATTTGAAAAGACCTTTGCGATTATATCGATTTTATTTTTCTAAAAAAAAAGTGCCCACGCATTTTTCACGGGCGAGTTGTAGGTATAAATACTCGTACACAAAACAATTATTTTAAAAGTGATTGCAATTTTTCGCAATGATAAACTTATGAAATTATAAGAATACGTGAGATAATAGAGCCCTGATAATATTTTATTCCATAGAAAATCAGAAAATATGAAGGCATTTCAGTAAATATTTGCATAATTACGTAAACTAAAAAAAAAACAAAAAAAAAACATTAAGAAGGAAAGAAATTTTATATATTTATTTATATTGAAATTTTTGGAATAGTGCACAAATTTGCGAAGATTCATGCCTATACCTTTGGCTGATCATTTTTTAAATTAATTCTTGGCTTAAATGCGAATTTAAATCATGACAGTTTGATGCAACCACTATTATATTTTTATAATTTTTTTTTGTATAGTCCGAATGGATAATTGCTTTTTTTTAAATCTCAAAGTTCAAGCCGATTCAAGATTTGCAATTTTTTCTTCTAGCAACAAAATGTGTTTTAAAAGTGATCTTCGCTTTTTAAAACTATACCTCCAAAACGAAAAATATTTTATATTCGTCGAAAAAGGATAGTCCGCTTTAAATGTTTCTCTTGTGTCGAATTGAAAGATGTAAGTTATCAAAGAATTTGGAATTGTAGTTGAAAGTGAAACAAAACTGAAGGTAAAGTGAATGCATGGGGTCTTTGAAGTCGCTGATTTTGGGTTTGTTATCCAATTTCGAGACTAAAAATGGCAAATCTAAACTGACGACCTTTTAAGACTAAATTGCATTGGTATTATATCTCATAATATTATTAGGTATGTGGAAGTGTGTTGGTTCACTGATGTCAGATGTTAAATAGGGCGATCTTTTGATCCTAAAATTTAATGAAATTTCATGAGTGATGGTGTGTTCCTAAAAGCAATATGTCGACAACGGCAATCGACATCGTTTTGAAATGAAATACGGAAAAACTCTGGGCTTTCAACATATTTCCAGACAAAACAGCCTAAAGAATGACTGTTAAAAGAGGCTGTCGTCATCGAATTAAAGCTTATTAATCACAGTTTACTGAATACAAATTAAGGAAGTGATTGCCGCACGATCCTTTTCGAATGGAGCTGACCTTTTGATCCGGGTCAACCTCCGGCGGCAATCGCCGTCCGCAATTAAGCAAATATTTGCTTGCATTGTATTTATGTGCGGATGCACGCAGTCGCGTCGCGGGCCTCAATTATTTTGTCATGGACGAAGTTAATTCACCTCGCCGTTCATCTGGACAAAGGTGCGATTCCGGCTCCATAAACCATTTTGATGTAATGCCAAAATTTTACTTTTATTTTGAGCCGCGAATACGCAAAAGGCACATGATGCACTTTCGCTAGACGCGCCGGAGAGTTTCGAGTGCGTGCTTGAGCAATGTTAACACCAGAAAAACCTGCGGCGCAGGTTTAAAAGGTGACAACGACAACAAAAGGGGTATAACGCGTGATTTACACATCGCGGATTTCAATTCGAAAACGAAAGCACCAAAATGAACCGGCGGCGCGAGTACCGTCGATTTGGCCCCAAAGAAAGTAAAAGAGCCGGGGAGCCGCCGGTTTTTCTGTTGCTGCGCGGCATGCTAAGTGAGGCACGGCCGCGGGGAGGCGGGACGGCACGGCACGCACCGATGATATCTCAATGTTCCCCGTATCCGCGGTGCGATTCAATTAAGGACGCGTCTCAGGTGCCGGTCATCTTCGATGGTGTAAGACCATCGCCGAGCGCGGCTTTAACAATTTTCTGAATTCCCTCTAATAAGCGCACCGGTCACCGGTGATGGAGCTCCGCGGCTTCACTTCGCGGATTCCGCGGATCGGAGTAATGCCATTGGAAAGGAGGAAGCCAGCTCTGTTTCTTTTCTAGGCGATTTCAGAGTCTCACGATATCTTATTTATTTATTTTTATTTTTTTCGATTCGCCATTAGAAGGAACGAGCAGCCGGTGATCGGCATCGCAACCAAAACGTGAACAAATTCATTAGAGATGAGAAATGCTCGAAAATGCCTGCGACGACTAATTTTGCTGTGAATTGTGCAGTGATTCGAATTTTTAAGGAGTCCGTCGATCGCGCGCATTGTGCACAGAAACCGCCTCCCGGCCGCTTGCGTAAGCGGTACGAGGCTTGTCGTTCTTCCTTCATTTTTGCTCGTCGCCATCGGGAAATTTTTGCGACGACGACAGTGTCGTACACAGGTTTATTAAGTGGACCATACTTTCGAAAATCTTCTGAAAACTCATTAAATGCGCATGAGTTCGCGACTTATAGCAAATAATTTGCTGCAGATAAATGGGCATTAAATCATTTTACCACTTTTCCTTATCACAGTAATGACGTTCATGTCGATTCGTTATACCTTTTCAGACGTTGGTACATAAAAGATGACACCAATTATTGCCCCTTCTTCAAGTTGAGAAATTTTATTCGGGATCAACAGAAGAAAAGTTCGACAAGTGAGAGTAGAACTCGCGAGGTCAGTTACCAACACTTGGCGCTTCCTGTCTCTCATATGTACATTTAGCTGGTTAATAATGTGCCTAAGCCTATGCGCAAATACTTTCTTATTTATGAAATTTTAAATGAAGTAAAATTTTAGCTGTTTCGACATTTTCATTCTCATCTGCCTACCCAAAAAATGACGTAAGTTTCAGAATTTTTTTCCACGTTAGGAAATAAATATGGCACTTACTTGCTGAAACGCAAGTGCCAGAAGAAAGTTCATTTTATGTAAACAAGTATTCAAGACTAAGTCTATTGCTACAAAGACCAAGCCTAAGACCGAAAGAAACTATATAAGTATGTGGTTTACATATTTTCAATTGAAGTGAAGGATATCTATTTTTAATTCGCACAAAATGTCATTACGATTTTGATGTCATACGATTTCTTTTATATAGAATAAAAATTAAAAGGAAGTTAAAGCAAAATTATTGAGTCCGATTACCAGTTAGACAAAAATTATATTTTGTACCAATATCGTTTTTATATAAAATACATTTAAAATCATAATAAATAAATAAAAAAAAATTGTACATATTACTCCTAAAAGTACTATGATCTCATTTTTGGAGCTCCATTTAATTTTGCTATAGAAATAAATCTATCTAGTATGGACCTTTACACAATTTTAAGTTGTTAATTGATTATTATTAACTTAAGTTAAATTTTCCGAGCATTTAAATAGGCCATTATGGCATTATTCTACTTGTTAAATTGATTCTTAATCTAGCAAAGTGCAGAAAACATTTGAAGCACCGCTATTATGTAAATATTAATTTAGCTTTGTCTTGGATCTTTTGCTAAAGAAAGGTCAATGCACATTTGCATGACTGTATGCACACAAAGTTCAAGGAAATTAAAAAAGACAAGCAAGAAAAACTAAGTGCAGATTTATTTAGTTTCATACTTCTACTTGGATTGTATCAGCGGAAATGTTGTTCCATTATATGAATAACTTCAACTATGCCGCGAAAATCCAACCATCATAATCCGGCAAAAAATGGCGCTACAACTGGGTACTTACAAACTTTGCATTTTTAATGTCATTCAGAAAATTATTCGATTTTGCAGAACCGCGGCAGTGCTCTTGGCTTAATGACAATCGCGGTCCGACAAAGCATTAAATGTATTTGTGATTTAAACAAAGAAAATACAGAATATTTTTTCCACCTTTTTTTCCGATGCTTGGGTGCTTCCGAAATGGAAATTAGGAAATTGTTGACGGTTTGCCCCTGACATTCGTATAAATTTTCATAATCAGCTTACCAATTACACTTCAGCTGAGCAGACTTCCTTTAATATTTTATGGTGTTTGTGGTGAATGGTCGAAATTACGTAATACATGCATAAGATTTGATGGAAAATTTTGCCAAGTACTGTATGCTTTTTAAAACACCTCCAAGTAGACATAAAAAGTACATTAGCAAATTGAAATTGTTTGAATCAAAACACATCAAGAGTCGACTTCAACTCTTGGTTTGGATTTTTAAACTTGAATATTTTGAAATTGAAAATGTTATATCGAATTCTACCCGTCATTTTAAAAAGTATAATTAATATATAAAAAAACCTGACCTTTATTCCTTATATGTAGATAGCGCTAAAACAAAAGTCTACACAAAAATCCAGTTCACTAGGAATTTATTCACAGATGAAACCTGCAATTAGCAATTAGTAATGGCAAAAACTAAAGTTTAAACATAAAATTCTCAATAGAATTAATATTTGTTCATTTTTGGCTTCGAGTAAGTTTCGAAATATGTATTAATAGGTGAATTGAATACTAATTTTTAAACTTTATGCAAAGAAACAAAACACAGAGTCTATTCAAATTGCTCACTCAATTGAAAAACACCAGAAATTCCCCTCCGGCATTTACTGATAAATAATGTAAAATTTCCTATTTAAATAATCTAAAGAACATGCACTATTAAAATGAGCTAATTGCCTTGATAACGAACAATTATAACAAAATTTCCCCTTTGTTATCATTAACAAAGTGTTTACATCCGAGATTTTATTGCATTTTAACAAAAACGAATGTGAAAACGGGCAATTCTAGTTATCAGTTAGCACATTTGTTTAGTTACATTGAAATAAAAAATCATTATATTATTTGAAACATTTATCTACAATTTCTAAATTCTCTTTTTCAGTTTTTTAATAGCTTAATATACATATATGTATAACAGCACCAATTCAACAATAATAACTTCCTGACTTCTCTGAAAACTTAAACTGAATAAGACCACCAATAAAAATTTTAATTATATTGTAATTATTGGATTCGAACAACTGAGTGGCAGGAGCAAAGCTGCAATCCTCATTTTTGTAAATGAATAATTTAAATAAAATCGGTATAGCATTTAGAAATAAAAGCCGTTTTGTTACAATCAATTTCTAAAACACATATAAAGTATTTTAAATACTTAGAATAACACTAATCAACAATTTGTTCTAATTATTTAAATGTAGGTATTCTTAATTACTATGTATGGGAAAAAAGATAAGTATATGTTAAATATTTTTGGTTTTTGGCGTACAAGCACGCGTACAAACATGACATTGATCATGTGGGTAACTTGCCGTACAAACTTAAAACCGTCTCAAAACTGTCTCAAATATTTCTCGTCATTGTACGCCAAAAACCGTCCCGTGTGTGGCCGGCTAATAAATGTTTTTGTCATAATTTTTGAGATGTTTTTACGTCATTTCAGTCGATAAAAAATTAAAAACACAAAATCCCAATTTCCCTTAAATTTTCGGCAAATAATCCGAAATATAATTTGGGCTTGTAGCTTATGAGTATATAAATCTCTTTACCTTTTATTACATTTAAAATAATGTCTATACATCATTGTTCTTATAATGAACCTCACGATACAGTCTTTGAATATAAAAATTTTTGAAAACTATGCACGTAACGTAGTTACGTAGGTATGTGTCAATCAAAAAGCAAAATAAATGTATAAATATCGAGATCTGTAAAAAGGAATCGGAAAGTTGTGTCAGGGTAAATAAGTGTCGGAATCGGAAACCCTTCACTTGCTCGAAATCCTGAGGAATGAAAATCATTCAAACTGGAAAATGCGCACGACTCGCACTTTACCGGGGCGAACATATGCAGTTCTGCGATCGCGATGTATAATTAATGGCGCAAATTTCCGTGCATGAATACGCCCATATTACATAAAGTGCATTTAAAATAGAAAGGCAAAATCTAGTCCATCCATAACTTCCAAGTAAACAGAGTCGCAAAAGAATTCTTCTGGGCGAAAAAACGGCCGGCCGCGGCCGCGCGAAAAAAAACCCGCCGCGCGATGTAGAACGCGCCGCGCCGGCCAAAGAGTTGAATGTGATCTCCGGAATTAAGTCGCCCACTTTCACTTTCAGAGAACACGGATCAAGCCAGCCCGCCGCGGAGACCAAATTAAAGCACAAAATAGCGCAAATAAAAAATGCTCACGCCAAATGCAACTGGTTCTTGAGACTCGAATGCTGAACACCTTGACAAGTTTAAACGTTTCTTATCCGATCCGCGCGACTCGTTCGCGTCTTTTTGGCTTCTCAGTGGTCGCCTTTTTCGACTCTTTGGTTTTCGCTGGTCGATTCGACTCGATTTTGTTGATACTTTCGCATGTTTTCGGTGCACCGTTTTTGCAGGTTTCTAAAATGCATATATTTAGCGCTAAACATGTTCCGATGACTTTTCAACCAGGCGTGTGGCTTGTCTCCACTGAAAACGATTGCTTTTCGATTCCTTTTTCTTTTCTTTTTTTTTTGCAAGAATTTTGTAAGAAATATCAGCTGAATGCTAGCTCAGTCGGGGACAGAAGGTTTGGCGAAAAATTTATGGTTCAGTTCATGGTATAAACCTGCTAGATATGTACATCCTCGACAAGGTTATATTCAGGGCATGTGGCGGATTGTTAAGCGATTTATCTTCTCATAAATCTTTTGCCGATAATGTCATGCATAAGAAACCCAGGGAAAGTTTATAATATTTATAAACTACTTCTAAATAACTATTCTCATTCCCATAATGGTAATATGATTGCTTTACTCATCATTAACACATAACATTTTGATTCTGCATCAATACTGAAAACTATGTATTGCATAAATGTAAATAAATGTAATTTTAAATATGTTTATTATCTAATTTTATGTAGTAACATATGGTCTTCTCGTCAGAACTCAGTCCCGAATCAATTCCTACCTGAGGTCGATTTCGAGAACATATCCCACATACTTCAACAATCTAAGGACCCCAAACACATCTACATATGTAAGTGAAAGTCAACAATTTTTGAAAATGTTGGCATTATGTTAAATTATACCCCATTAGAAATTAGTTTAATGATAAAACTTTTCCTTGACTTGAATTCAATGGAACATGGCAAGGATTATCTTCTAAAATCTAAACATTAAAGAAAAAATTGGCCCAAAAGTATAAGGAGAAAACGGCTGCAAATAATTAGAGTTAATCGGATTATATGTACATACATATATATAAAAAATTAGTTTATTTATAGTTAAATAGCCTTTATTATCTTAAATTCCCATATGTAAGTCTCCTCTCAAGTAGAAATTAAATGAATTTATATTTTAATTGTATTTTATATTGTAATACGTATACTGTATATTATAAGTATCCATCTCAATCTTGCTATCGTCGTATAAACATATCTTTTGGACACCCACAAAATTTCGAATTATAATTGCTTAATCAAGCATAACAATTCGTTTTCGGAATAATAACTTGGTATATAGGACATACAAAAACTTCAATATTTCAAAAGTTATAAATTTGCTGGTATGTCACTAATATCGTCAGCAGTTTTATTTTTTTATCTCAGTGCAAAATGCAACCATAAAACAAAAATAATAAAAAATTATGAATGAAAAATTTAATTTTCATTATTTCAACAGCCTTTGAAGGCCGTTGTTTAGTAGGGTCATTACCTTAACAATTGCCACTGCATATAAATTTAAAACTAAGCTGCTAAGGTGAATGAATGGTGATTATGTTACAAGAATGGAAAAAGAGTAATAAAATTATCCAAACAAGCCGTTGCGCTGATTTAAAATATCGAATTTACACGAAGAGCCAAATGACAAACAATTATTCAACGAATTTTGTGGTTGGGTCATCGTCCAAAATAACAAAATGTGTCCACACAAAAACAAGTCAAATTTGATAAATTTTTACTAAATCTATTCAATAAAAAACTTAAGTTTGTGTCATTAAGGTAGAAAAAAGCCGAATTAAATTTCACTTCTTTATGGCTGGGGGCGGGAGTCGTTCATATTTGAGAAATGATAACATTTTTTGCTTATTAAAATCATTTCTTATTTATCGCTTGTCCATTTAAAAGCACCCAAGCACCTTTTGTCTTCGCATTACGAGAAAATTTCATAATATTTCTATGGGATTAACATAAAAATTGGAACAGTTATGAAGTCGTCGAAATTCAGTATTTACTTTTTTTACCCGCATATCTGACCTGCCATATATTTTGAAAATCTTGCAATATACAGCCGCATTATTGCATCCAAAACTTTAATTTTCTTCTTTTTATCTTAAATAGCTGTTTCACAAATTAACAAAAGTATTTAAAGGTTATGCATTTCACTTTACAGATTTTGCAATTCTTCCGTGAATTGAAAAATTGTGAATTAGGCCAATTTATTGGACCTTCAGGATTATCTGCGATTCGAACTTGAATTGAATTGTGGATTTAAATTTGGCACTTTATTTTTTTCTGCTGCGACTGCAATTTAAATCAAATATTTGGACTAAAAAGTATTTAATGGCCGAAAAAGACAACAATCTTTCAATAGACCTCCAAATAATGGTGATAATTGGTAAAAGGTATTTTCTTTAGTCCTTGATGAAATATCACAGAGCAAGAACGTGTCATAAGTTATCAGAGCTATGAAAAAACTTGATGATTTTTAATCGCTTCTGAGATTTTAAACACATCAAATTCGAGCCTACATAACCTGTACCTATAATCAAATTAACAGCGATATGTTCAACCTCTTAATGGGCTAAACCAGTTTGCAAAAATAGCGTCAGTACGGATGACACGAGGTCTTGAATTATTTAATTGATTTATATTGCTTACAGCAATGATTCTTGCTGTTCCGGGTTGACTTGTTTTCTTATTTGTTTTGTGTCTTTTAAGTTCATTCTTCGAAAAGAGACATTTTTAATACTTCCTTGAATATTTAGTTGCTTTCGCGGAAACTGTTCCTCTTGGGCATACATTTTCTTTTAGAATTAAATTAAAATTTTTTATCATAATGTACATACCTACATAACGTTTCTATGAAATAAAATCAAAAACCTTGAATTTATTTAAACATTTTCAAGAATAAATTTGGAAACCGATGACAAAATGTTAAGTAGTAAAATTAGTGTTTCATTGACATTCTAACTTAATACAAGATATACTTTAATTTTTTCTATTTATTGTATTTTTAAAATCTATTAAATTTTAACATGTTGAAAAATAATAACAGAAATAATTTTGCTTTTCTGAGAATATTTATAATACAAGAATAAGAATAAGAAGATTAAATTATATTATTTTAAAACACTAAAGTGCATCAGGAAGTTAAAAATTAGTACCATTTTATTGTATTGTCACCAAATTGGCATAACTTTGCAAATTTTTAGAGAAGCTTGTTTAAAATCCATTTACTGTTATGATAAATCAAATTAATTGTTTGGATGTGTGTATAAAAATTTTAAACTATAATAATTTTGAAAAAAAGCATGCATAAGGAGCGGATCTCATACCGGGAGAAAAAACACCACAGCTGTAATTTAGCCTTCATAACAACCACCTTTAAAAAAAACGGTTTACTTTATCTTTAAAAATAACATATTCCAAAGAAAGACATTATTTCCTGGAAATGTTAGGTATTGTGGATATATTTATCACGGAAAAAAATTTTTCAGAAATAGCCCTGTATTTTCCGACGGATTTTAGGATAGTGCATTATTTCGGTAGCATTTGTGAAAAAATACAGGGATTTTAACTAAAATTTAAGGGCCAGCGTAAAATGTTGACATTATTTCCTATACTGTTAAGGAGATCTGCTGCTTTTTCAATGTATGTTGTGGATTTTATGGCAAACGTTGGTAAATTGGTTGGGAAGATTTTTACTGTCCCAACTTTTTTTTCCGTGATTATATTTTTTCAAGTACCTAATGTATATTCGATCATTCATTCTTTTTAAAGTAAAATTCACCTGTATGACATGTTTTTTGACTCCAGACTGTTTGGTCTTTTATCATTCAAATGCTGATTTAACTTTATGTAACTTTCAATTATGAATTTATTTCCATTCTGACTCACATGTTAAGCAGTATTATCTGTAAAGTGTAATTTCGATAGGACTACCAACAATTATTAATATCTAAGTTTGTTTTTCAAAAATATATACATATAGGTATTAATGGAGATGGTATTATCTTTGAGAAAATCATTTTAATATTGTGCTAATAAATGTATTTCTTAAAATAATTAAGTCAGTTAAAAAATGACGCAACGAAAATAAAAATTACCTTTTCCTGAGTGACTTTATTAGCATATTTTACATGATTTATGTATTCATGTGGTGCTGCGAAATATTCTTTATACTTCTCTTCAATGGATAGTAATCACATCACAACATTGAGGCCTGAAGGGTCCACCCCATGAGTTTGCAATGAAATTAATTTAACAATTTGACGCCCCAAGGCTCAAATGATTTAATAGCATTCATTAAGATGGCCTAAAAAGGTCCTGAAAAATCGTAAAAAAGATCCTTTAAAGGATGGAAAAATGAGATACACTCTTCGGGTTTATGGGCAATTTTGTTCATTAAGTATGCGACTTTCCGGCTGAATTATTAATCCCGTCAGTGTTTCCGTTCCTAATTAACTCATTAGGGGTTGCTTGCTCGAACGAAAGAGTCCAGAGGCACTATGCTTGACATGAAATAATAATTGTCACTTCGCAAATAATTGCCCCAAAGTAGCTGAATTCAAATTGTGTAATTCAGTAGAAATTAGAATGATGCGCGGCTAATTGCGCGCCTATTTGAAAGCGTCAACTTTTCCAAATACGGCGTCGCATTTGAAACGCAAACAAGCTCTGACCTTATTGGGAAATTTTAAACAGGCACCCTCCGGCAGGCACTTTCAACTTCTTATGAATTATGGCTTAATTTCAGAGTTTGCTAACGTGCAAAAAACTCAAAGATGATCCGACGTTTGTAAAGTTAATAAATAAAAATCATTTCGATTCCAATTGCGGCCAGTCAGCCGTGAGAAATGTCGCGAAGAAACTGCTGAAGCTGTACACTTAAAATTCGTCTCCGATACCGCGATTGGATAATTTAGATTGAAAAATTTGCTGCATTCTTCACCATAAAATCGAAAAGTTGTTGGCATTGAATAATAGAGCACAGACGCATCTCGATTCAAGTTCTCCAGAAGAGCGACGAGTTCTTAATTAGCTTGCTTGGCCTCATCTTCAGCCGTTTTATTTCATTCCATTTGTTTTTTTCGCTTCTTTTTTATCTATTAATACGTAAATCGTAGACATTAGCGGCAAGTGACATTTTCTGCGAAAATTTATGCGACATATGTAGATGTGTGCTCAATAAAAAAGCGGGCAGCGTTCTTCCATTTTGCTTCGATTTTTCTGATAAATCCACTGACATATAGAAATGGACTACTCGTTTTGCTGTCTCAAATGGTGCACCCTTTTGACAGTTCTCACCTAAGGAGAGTTCAGATATAGAAGGCATATATCTGTCTATTTCTTTCGCATTAGGCGAGATAGGGGGCTTCAAAAGGCGGTAAATTTAAAAATTATATTTATTTTTACTTGTAACCTGCACGCTTAAATCTGATTCCCCTAAAAGTAGCATCAAATCTTAAATAATTTCGCGGCGAAAAGTTTGTGGAATAAGACATTTTTCATTGAAAAACTCTCAACAAAACGTCGAAATGCTCTCTTCTAAATATGCTATTTATATCGCTAAACAACTGTTTTAAGAACTCAAAAGTAACAATTAGAGCACTTTTGTGTTTTTGCTGTAATCCCCACTTAATTTAGTTACATTAAAAGGGCATAAATGAAATTAATTCCGAAATAATTCGCCGCACTACGCCACCCAGAATTTTTGTCGTTTTTGTGCCACTTTTGTCAGTAAATCAGACATAAAATAAAAAGAATTTGCAATATGGGATACTAAAAGACTAATTTTCATAATTTAATTACATAATTTCTGCGGAAAACTTAGAAATTGTGTAAAATCCAGTTGTATCTTAAAAAGGGGTAATTTCATGTTTGCATTCCTTTAAAGGGATTTAAGATACAAAAGGAATTATTTAATAATTTTTGGTGTAATTACTTGATGGATTTATGCAATAAAAACGGAGCAATGCCCCAAAAATGCATTTGACAACAATTCAAACCCACAGCTGACTGCTCAAAATCCGTTAATGGTGTGAGCAAGAGGGAATGAGAAAGTGCACCATCTCGAGATAGGCATTTTGTATGGGACGAGTAGTCCATTTCTATATGTCAGTGGATAAATCATTTTGAACATTTTTGCTATATCATACGGAATACCAGGATGTTAGATCATTACTAAAAATTGTAATATTATAATAATATTATGAAACATAAGTATCCTATTCTCACTTCCTAATATTAAGGATTTTTTTTTAATAGACTGTAAAAGTTAGTATCTGAGAATTGTTGACCGGTATTACATTTCAAATCTATAATTTGAATAATGACCGAATGATCGAGATTGCTCGGAAGTTTTTTTTTTTAAATATCCTACCCAGGATTCATATAACATATAATTTTAAGGTAAAAGTGTTTTCTTTGTTGAATGAAAATTTCTTCTAAATCTAACGAAAAGAGGAGTAAATTCTGGGTGTTTCAACGTCTATGGAACTCAATATTGAAGTCGGGGCTATTCAGCATCATACTAACGTAAGGTCATTCGTGGGGAAAGGAGGTTTTGAGTTACCTTAATTTTCTTTATTTCCTTGAGTTACCTTAATTTTCTTTATTTACCACCTTATTTACCACTATAGCTAAGATTATCTGTCAAAATTACATAAATGTTTTTACTGGGTATTTATATTCAGAAATACAAAAAAATAACGTAAATAAATTAGCAAATGAATAACGTGGACACTGGACATGTTACAAAAATACAGTTCTATTGCTACGACGATCCTAAAACACTCCAATTAAACCCAATTTTTTCTTTCTAATGTTAATAAAATAGCCAATCAATCCTCTCTAATGATGGCCCGACGGATTATTTTACATATGTATATTGCGCAACTCGAAAGTGACGCAGATATTTAATATTATTAACTGTTTGTTCTTCTATTCAACGGTTCCTGCATAAGTTATGCATAAATCCTTTTTAATTACTCTTTGTTTAGACGAGATCCTTTTCCAAGATTTATTAATTTATGATTATTTGTCCCAAAAACTACTTTTTCATAGTGCTTGCTTGTACGTGAAATTGTTCCTGAAGAATGCTGAAAGAAAGATATAAATGGTTAGCGCTTGTGTTTGTGAGATATTTTCTCTGTCTGATACGGCCATTGAAGTAAGTTTTGTTACAAAATTAATACTAACAGCAGTAGTATAAATAATAACGATACAATTAACGACTTTTTTCTTTCCTCGACATATTTCAAAAATGTTTCGTCAAAATGAGCGGAGACACAAACGGGATGTTTCACAATTCAAAAAATATTTCGTCAAAACAAAGAATTTCCGCTGGAGCATTTCTCGGCTAAGCTTTTACCGCTTTTTAAGTTCTAAAAACCGGGGTACTGCACATCATTAAGTGCAAATTTCCTGTAAATTACTGCTACGTTGTTCTTAAAAAGGACCAAAGCCGTCTTCCAGGCCAATCTGCATTTGCGTATTCCATGCAACTATAATTATCTTTTTAAATCTACAAATTTTAGGGTACTAAATAAAGTTAGCAGTCGGAAAAGGAAGAAAGCTTTCGGCCGCTGCAAAAAAATCGCATTCTTCGAGTGGTGTGCAGACTTTTCTGTGCTCTGCTCAGTTGACAGCTAGAAACGGAAAAGTCAGAAGTGGTTCGCGGAGGTCTGTGGTTTCGGTCTTGTTTTTGTGTTTTTTTTAGTGAAAATAAGAAATTCGGCCACTCAGCCACCCACGCCCGCATCGGAGCGTCCTTTCAAGTAATATTTATCGAACCCGCAACCCGGATTTGGTGCTCCTCGCATTTATTGAAGCTAATTTTCAACCGAGTCCCAAGTGTGAGTATTGAATTTTTGAAGACTAGAAAATCTTTTGTGGGCCACTGGGAGCATTTTCGACTAATTCATGAAAATTAAAACATCGCAAGTTGCTTCGTGGTATCATCACCCGTAATTCGGTGAATGTCACGGCACAGGGCTCACGGTCCTCTTTTCGTGAGGCTCCGGTGGACGTGGTGGCGGAGCGCAATAAACAAAATTTGGGCCGTGCCAGTCTCTGCCAATGGCAAGGACCAGGGCACGGTGGTTTCGGCGGACGAAGTTTTTCTGATGTTTCGCAACGCTTCCAGGGGTACTGGGTAAATTTATTCATGGTGGTTAAATTCTTCTGATACATCGATATCCGGCGACGGAGCGATCTGGGGTCCCAGAAATACCCACCGCCTCGACCAACTTCTTTTGTTGTAAGAACGGGCTTAGCAGGGGCACCGCTCCATTGCAGGGATTTTCTAGAGTTTCTACTTCCAAGTCAGTGCTCCGCTGGCTTGGAGAAACAGCTTCATTAGTGGAGCACCCCAGATGTCCGTTTCGAAAGCAATTACGGCTCGAGCTTACTTCAGTTGACCTTGCGCATTTATCTCATTAGCACCGTTTACGTATTTCGCGCATTGTTTATTTACTACTTAGAAGCTCGAGTAAACGTCTGAATTTCCAAATTCTTTAAATATCTTGCATCTTACTCATCAACCCGTTTAAAAACAGATTTTTCTGATAACTATTTTAAAACGTGCCGGTAAAAAAGCACCAAGTACACCTCTGCAGGAATCTTTCCACATTTTACGATATATGAGCATTTTCAGAGAACGTTTAAACAGATTGCCTTCAAGCCGGTGGTTAGTTTTTCTTCCTTTGCTAGTAATTTTAATTAAAATTTAGAAAGCCATAAAATGTAGTCAGCGGATAGACATGATAAATTTGCGCATCTTCCGATTGCCTTCACGATTTGGGATTTGTGTTCGTGTACTAATTTTATATTTACATAATGACGTGGTTCAGTGATTTTCTAATCATACCGCGTAGAATTATCGGATGTTATTCTGGCAATAAGTAGCCAAAAAGTCGGTTAATATAATACACATGAATTATTTTATTACCATCTTTGAACTATTTGTTTGTCGGTACGGTTTCGAAATAATAAATTGTTACTGAGGGTGTTCACGTAATGTGGTATTGATCTATTGATCGTGTATATTCTTAGTCAAGATAACAAGAACGTACTTACCTCCTGGTAAATTTGGAAACTTTGACACAAGCTTTTTTGAGTAAATTGTATATAAAAAGTGTTTTGCAATGTAACAATTCTGCTCCATTTTAAATAATTATAATATATGTATAGAATTATTCAGTCTTTGCCTTATCAAAAATTTATATTTTTATTCCTTTGTAGTATGTAAGTATTATCATCATTACTAACTCTCAGAATATTATGTTAAAAATATTGTAGAAACCTTTTAATTTTTATATAAAAAGTCCACTTGAATGAACTCCATCCTTAAATACAGCAGCTTTTGCCCACATACTCCCGTACATATATGTACATATGTTGAAAGTTAATCTTTTGCATCGACGCCCCATTTTACTCTTGTCTTTATTTTCTAAAATATTAATCTTCTATGGCAAGAATTGAATGGCGTTGTTTATTCACTAAAAATATTCCGGGAGTTATTAGTTCCACTGCGGCAAAATATTCCCGCGGTCCATTGGATTTTAATTAAAAGCAAGTGTAAAAAAAAATTTTTTTATGAAACACTTTTCTTCCAAAAACAAATCCACAATGTATTGTCATCGAAGATGAACATGTATGCAAAATTGCAAAGCTTTTTGGTAAGATAAAAGTATGAGAATTTTTCGTTGCAATATTTGACGCTAAACAACTCAAGTTAAATAAAAGCGTTTAATAATAATAACCCTTTTCAGAAATCGCTTGGCGACCAAAATATCTAAAATTTTAATTTCCGATTATCCAGCTTTCAGGAATATTGGTCTTCGTAGATATAACAATTTTTGTGTAATATGAAAAAAAAATAGTAAAAAGTAATTTATAGTTTCCCTATAAAATTGACAAAAATACCTCCATGACTAAGTATAACCTCTTAATTGCTGTGTTGTGTTTACATCTTCGACTTAATTTTTTTCTGCTACTGTCTCTAAATGTCGACCACAAACGAAGCAGAGGCACATCGAGGAAAAAATTGCATTGCTATTGCGGAAATAATTTTACTTTTATTGGTCTTGGATTCTTATCAGAAGGTTATTAATGCTCGTTAGGGGCATTCAGCCTTTGTTATATTTCCTGTTGTTATCATTGCATTGAATGTAAAATTTTCATATTTGTTATTTATATGAGAATGGGTTTCTGTACACATTTTACAACGATATCCCAATAGGAAATAGAACAAAGCGTGTTATTGGTGTTTTCTTTACTTCCATGTAAAGATAAAGATACCCTAACTTAACACAGAGCAATTTTGAAGTTATTTTCATTTATTATGTTAGATGGGATTTTGAATATTTAAACTACTGAGGAGGGTTAGTAGATCATGCGGTTTAGCTGGGTCTTCAGAATGGAAAAACAACAACAAATTTTGTCTGCAATGAAAGCCTAAGTATCAAGGTGAGATCAGAACTAAGGTACCTATTAGATCGAAATCAGTACTTCTCGACCTGATTCCCTACTTTAATTTTGCATATCCAGGAAAAATAATTTCTAACTAAGTTCTGGTTTCATCAAAGTGAAAATAGTACAAAATCAGAAATTTTTCGACTCGGGGCTCTGCCAATTAGTTTTTAATTTAATTGTCTGCCATAATTTAAGAAACCTTTTTTCATTGCACACTATAATACGACAATATATAAATTATAATACATTCTTATTTTTATTATATTATTTTAAAAACTAATAAATACTAAAGATCCACGAAGGGTTCTCTACTTTAATTACCTCCGACGCTAATATCAGAAACGTGTGTGCCCTTTCATGGACGAAGGGAAATTGTGTAATCGTGTTAACTGATTTTACTTAAAGGCACGTTAGTTGGCATTGTTCATGGCAATTATTAAGAGGAACATAAAGCGCATTTTCCGAGATATAATTTCCTTTTGCATATGACCGTTGTCCTCCAGTTAATTTACACATGTTGTCTCCTGCATGAAATTCCCATGAAGCCATTATTAAATTATAATTCCATTCCACGCCATGAGAAAACAAGTTTTTGTTTTGTTAATGTTAAGAGAAATAAAATTTGCTTGTCGTTTTTATGTCCTCGAAGAACATTGTTATCAAGCTATTAGGTTTTGTGAATATTTTGTGGCTAGACACTTTTTGACTCACAAAATACACAATAATTATAATTATTTCACGTTAAAATGGATTATAGCCGATGTTTTGTATAAGGATAAAAGATTTTAACTGGAAAATACTAAACATTACTTGCTTATTCGTCGGATATTATCTTAACACTAAAAGTATCATCGTGTAAGCTTGTAATATTAATAATTTTCTGTACTTTTAATTCTTTAATTCTTTCAATTATAAAATTGTAATTATAAAAGGAAAACGGTTTTTGAATGTCGTAATTCTGAACCTTAATAAGTTTTGGCATAAATTTTAAAAGGTAGATAATTTTCAAAAATATAATCAATTCAAGGAAACAATTGAGTACCAGTTTTGACTAGTTTTCTAGTATAGTTTTTTAATATTCGGATGCATTCTATAAAACATATAATAAAACTACTTGTCTTGGAGAGAATATACTGAAATAATTTATTTTGTTTAAAAGAATTAATTCACCTTTGTTTAATTTAGTTAGGTAAGGTACAATGCTCAAACTTAATTGACATATTCTGTTGAAAAGCCTGAATGTAGTGTTCTTTTCCATGATGTCATTTAAATTTGATGATCCAAAAGTGTACATGTTTACAAATATTTAATATTTTTGCGTAGCAACTAAAAAGAACTTTAGAGTCGCTGTCATTAAAGTAAGCAAGCAGTAGTAAGTACATTAAGTATTATTTTTTTGTTTAAGAATTAATAATTTATTCGAATATTGACGTAGGTTATCTGCCATTACATCATAATTTTGCGAAAATTTCTGCTAATTTGACTCTAATGAATAAACCAGACTTGCATTGCAGCAAACTTCACAGAGATAATATTGTATGTTTGTACAACTGAAAACAAATAAATCTCTCTTTTGTTTTTTTACAAAACCACCAACTTGCTTTACGATTACAAAATAATGAGTAATAAGTAACAAAATCACATGCTGATAAGATGGCTGCATTCATACCAGTTCTAAAAATACTCTTAAAATATAATTATTATGCACTGCAGGCATTAGTGCGATCTTACAAGTGTTTTATGTGAAAATTTAGACGAGATTGGGTTAAATTTTCTTTTAAGTGCTTACCATATTGTGTCTACGTTTTGGCAAAAGTGAGATTCACTCTGACGACATTTTAGCGATCACTTGTGCTCATTTGAATAAATTGCTTCGGCGTTGTAAGCAGCAAAAACGAAGCGCAGTTAACGAATTGAACTTTAAAACAGGTAGAAGAGGTGGTTCTGGTCGGGATGAGTCACCAAGTGAGTGACCATTTACAGTGCAGACAACACTGAAAGCGGAAACGTAAAAAAGCAACAAAAAATCACGTCCATCCACAGATCTGAGTGGTGATTGGCGCAATAATTCTATGGACATTAAACACGCCGCGCCGGTCTTTTTCTTTTTCTTTATTTTATATCTAAGTAATAACCAGAGTTTTATAATAATACATTAATTTCATACAACGATATTGTGGTAATTCTGATATTTATGATTTCACACAACATGATTATGCCTCGTCTGTTGCTAAATTCACCACTTCACTCAACTCATAATTCTCCTGCGGTGGTAAACGTGTGAGTAACGTAAATTTTTTATATTATTTTTAACATGCATTCGACGTTCAAGAACAACTTAAAACAGCGTTAAAAAGCTTTGTTGAGGAGAAAACAATTGGCAGGGACTAAATGTAATTATTTGTAGTTATTAATATACAAAGAGAAGATAAAAAACCTTACTAAAAATAATCTTCAACAAAAGTATAAAGATAAAGACTATTATATAATAGGATATATTAAACAATTTTTAGAATATGTACATTGCAAGTTTACCTTCTGCGAGATTCAAGTAGTAAAGATTTAAAAACACTCTTTTCATAATTTTTAACAAATTCAACTTTTGTACCCTAACAAATTGACAAATGTATGTTTTTATAATAATACTATAACATTTCGGGATTTCAAATGACAAATCTTTTAATTCGGGCTATAATGAAAGTTTGTATGTGAATTTCATTGATATGGTCAACAAATTTAATTTATGTCTATAGAACTCTTTCCATAAATGGATAAAGCAATTCAATCAGCTCTAGTTTTTTAGAAAAATTCACTTAAAAAATACAGAAAACCGTATTTTGGTTATTTTCGAAAAATCATTAAAAAAAAAGTTTCGTCATTAATCTAATTATACAATAAGTAAAATAGACTGTTAATTATTAAAACAACCATTAAATCGCTTTCACCTCATAAATTTACAACAAATGGCACTAATTGTCCCAAATTTGCAAAACTGTTCAAGTTTATAACATGTTTTTATAAAGTAGAAATTATAGGTAAGCTGATTAATATGTATTTACCCCACATAAGTTTTGTTATTTACTATCAAGCTAGGTCGTCAGCGATCGATTATTGAAACCTTTTCATAGTTTTCTTGAACTTAAAATTTATGATGTTGTTCTTTTTCATGTCGAGCAGTGGATGATGCATGCCTTAAAATCAATTCTCATTCTATGTCTTTAAAAATAGATCATTGCATAAGTTTAGGGTATGCAAAGCCATTTTTAACTCACTTCGTCCAGCTATGTTTTCTTTTTGTAAGAATGATAAATGGTGATTCAAAACTGTGAGGACAATTTGAAACTATCAAACAACTGTTACTAAATTCTTTGGAGTTAAAATAACTCTTCTTTCTTAACAAAGTTATTTTTATCGATGAAAACAACCGGTCCATTGAACCTGATGACCTGTTACTCCCCCAGTTCGAATGTTCAGCCACCCGTATTCATGTCCAGGTTATGCACTAACGACTTTTTCCATTTATTAATGAAATTAATTCCATAGGGAAAAATTTATTCTACTTCTAAACTTTTAAACATGTTACTTTAAATTAATAAATTTTTAATCATATAAAATTTCTTTAATTTTAATCTTTCAATGCCTTTCTAATCACTAACATAAATTAACCAATTTGTTTCCTCTTTTATAGAGAAATGCGACTTATCTCTAACAACAATGAGAACTTCATTTCAATAGGTATTACATTTCAGGTATGATCCAATTGAATTTCCTGGTTTAGCTGGACCTAATATAAAAATAATCTATGCAGACAACCAAGCTGGAAAGTTTGCCAACTTGGGGCTCAAGTGAGAACGGAACAAAGGTGCCTTTGACTGATTACTCCTCAATCGAAGGTCCACGGCACAGGAATAGTCCGTTTCCGCTATCAAAAGACATCAATAGTCGTTTTATTATTTGGTAAATTCTTTTCCTATTTTTTGAGTAATAAATTCGACAATAAAAGAAATATATTAAACAGGGAGGGAGACATAGCGTCATTAGAAGTTGATGGGATAACCAACACAAGCGACGAAACGTTAACAGAGAGAAATTTTATTTCTGATAGAATCTTTGCTCGAGCTGGACCTGGACTCAAAGAAGAACTTGCGCATGATATATCTGGTAAGAATTATTATACAAAGCCAACATGTACCAGCTTAACATATTTGTACCTCCCAGATTGCAGAACTGGTGAAGTTCGCGTGACAAGAGGTCATAACTTGCCAGCAAAATATATCATTCATACCGTCGGTCCCATATTCAGTGAGAAATATAAAACAGCTGCAGAAAATACGCTACATACGTGCTATAGGTACTTTCAGTAGTTTTTCGAATAGTTACTTTTGCATGATTATGCTGGTTTAATTATTTGAGATTCCATTCCTTTTTTTTTAAATAAGCGGAAAACAAAGTTGAAATCTAGATTTGATTACCTCAACACAACGCAACCATTTAAACTTCAACGTCGCCTATCTTTATTGCATTTCAGAAAGGAATGATTTACCCATAACATTAGTCTTAAATTTCTTTTTTATGGCATGATGATAAGTTTCGTAGTAATAAAATGCACTCATTAAAAGTATAGTTGATTTCTCACTATCTTCTGTCATTTGTTTTATTAACAAGGTTATTGAATCTTTCTTCTCCTAAGCACAGAAAAATCATTGCACCATAATGTAACATTTAAATACTCTCCATTGGTATGATGATGATTTTTTGACATCCAATCTTTGATTTATAAACATATTAATGACTGCCTTAAACTTTGCATTTTATTAAATAATATTAATTAACTATTCTTTGTTCGCTAATTTTTTTTTCAGAAATGTGCTCTGCAAGGCAAAAGAACTTAAGATAAGAACAATTGCTCTCTGCGTGATCAGTACAACTCAACGAAATTTTCCTCCTGATCTAGGTGCTCATATAGCACTTCGTAAGTTATATATATATTATTTTGTTTTTTACACATAGGTTTATTTTATTTTATTTTATATTTCAGGCACTATAAGACGGTTCCTGGAGCATTCAAGATCAGAAATTGTGATATTGTGCATCGAACCGCACGAAAGAGGAATCTATGAAGTTTTAGCTCCGCTATACTTTCCTAGGGATAAACTTGAAGAAATTAGCGCTCTTTGGCATTTACCAAAAGATATTGGAGGTTCATTTGGTGAACCTCAATATCCAGACAGACAAATTCGAATCATTCATAATCCTCAACATTCCGTCATGATTTCCGGTAGTAAGTTAAAAAAAAAAAAATATTTCTAAAAATCGTTTAAAAAATGGTATTTTTATTATCAATAATATAACAAATCTTTGAAGAAGTGTATGTACATCTCTACCTCTAAAGAAGTTTTTAAAATTATGGAAGGAATTTTTTATTTTATAAAAATGATTATTCACTAATGGCTTAAACTGTAAAGTTCTTATATGATTTACATTATTTCCCAGCATCGCGCCCGATTATACTTTTGATAGAAAAATGTATAAAAAAAAAACTTGTACATACTTACATATTCAAAAAACTTACGGAAAAATGCTTACTTACTTTTTTAGTAGACAAATCGTTATATAGGGCCAAAAATACCAATTTAACACCGCGATATTGCAATAAATAAAACTATTACAAATAAGTCCCATTAATTTGTTTTTGAGTAGCAGTACAAATTTTAAAAATATATGTTTTAATATAATTCATTTTTCTCTATGAGACTGCTGAAGGACATTTGATAACACAAAATAATAACAAAACCTCAAAAGTCAGCCCTAAAAAAAATCGTATAGTTATGTGCATGTCTTGTCTTACAACATTATATTGCTCATAAAGATTCGATTCCAAACTATACCAAATTCGTGTTAATAATACGTACTTCCAAATTAAATTAATTTGATTATTGTTAAAAATTTTTTAAACTACACAGCTCATTCGGCTTTTATTTTATTCCCAATATTCTTACTACCGTATTGCATATATTTCGGCGCTTTTCCTAAAGTTCAGTTTGAAACACACCGTGTGTGTTTTGCGATTTTATTTTCCATAAAGCATTACTTTTATTTTCCGAAGATTTCTGCATTTAAAATGATAGCGCTAATTTCATAGTACAAAAACTTAAGATATCCGTACTAATAAGTAAACAAGTTAAATTAATTAAATCGAATTTTTTGGGACTGCAAAAAGTACATGCAGAAAGTGGAAATAGCAATCACTTCTAAAAGAATTTACCAACGCTTTTATATTCTACTGTAAATATGATAAAACCCTAATCTTTTTTTACTTATCATCGGCACCATATAATCACACTTTTCTTTATCATTTCGTCTTTCGAAATGTCGATAAATTTATTCAACTCTCTCATTAGTTGGTGCTCCACTTTACAAGAAGAAACATCAAAAATAATTTGCATTAAAACTGTATGAAAAGTGTGAATAATTGTAAATTTCTACAGAAACTGTCGTCAACTAATTCAATACGTAATCTTGTTACCGTAATGGAATAAAACTAATAAAATGGAATCATTTAACGATCAATTAACCAGAATTTCCATGATATCTCAATATACAGGTGTGGTTTCATTTTAATTTATATTTTCTCTCAATAGTATGAATGCCCATGTTTGTTTAAAGTGAAATGCAAATAAAGATTTACGTAAAAGAAATTGCAATTGTAATTGCACTGAAAATACGATTTTGTTTTGTTTTCGTAAAGTGGTTCAATTGGAATTTCCTGTAATTTCAAAGTCTCAGTAGAAACGCGATTGGGATTGAATAATGCGTTAATAATGAAATTAGTCTTGATGACACATGCTCAAAACAATTCAATATCTTCTGCTTTTAAACTGAAGTTTAGCCTTATTTTGATTTCCAATGCGTAATAATTAAAGTACGCGATATCCCTTGATTCGCTCAATCTCGATAAATTATTAAGTCAGCTGCGAAAGTATTACAGACAAACTCCAATTCAATTAAAAATACAAGTACTTATATTTTTGACTCTAATATTATTTATATCACAAAATGTCGTACAGGATGATCGTGGTATTCCGATTGAGAAATTGTGGACATACGTTCTTTCAGATTTCAATCATTTTTGTTAAGCAATCGTTTATTTTTGATTTGATTTTTTTTTTAATTAGCGCTTAATTTAACTCCATGTCTTTATATCAGTAGGACTAATTCTGTGGCATAACGTAATGCAGTTTTCCATTATTTTATCCCATTTTGTGTTTTATTGATTGGATTTGCTACTGTGTGAAAAGGGGTACTGTATTGTTGAAGTAATATTCAATATTTTTTCCATTGGTCCTACAACGCTTCTTTCAATTGCCCTAATTGCGAAAGACACTGGCCAAAAAATTATTTGCCCCATCATGAAAAATTAAGGTACTTTCGTTATAAGAACAATTTTTTTTATTTTTTATTTCTATGATTTATCTCTCAGTTCTTAAGACTTAAGCGTATACGACAATTATTATTAACATAAAAAAAATTTTATGGTAAAAAATACTGGTTTTATTCTCTACTGTGTTAATAACCAGTACAGTTTAATTTTACTAAAACTCTTTTCAACATTCATTGAATAGATAATTCAGGATTTTATATCTATACAAATATTGGCGAAGAAATTTTCGAATTCTCGATATTTTATTTGTTCTAAAAATTTAGACCTCGTTATCTCGAAAGTTATTAGTGTATGTATATTTTGTATATAACCTTATCCATAGAAAATGTTCTAATACCCAATTTTTATAATGACTAAAATTTACGTACAAACAAAAGAAAGCGAAATATTTGCAAATTAATGATTTGGGTTGCCTTTGGCTTTAAATAATTCATTTAGCATACAAGATCTTGAAATTAGTTTTTCACACTCTGTTTGTAATGTCAAAATAAAGGGTTTAAAATAAAATCGTTTCCAATATTTATTTAGAAGCTCCACCTTTTTTCGCGTAAACTTTCTAGTGAAGTTATTCCAAAAATTAACCACCATAACTACTAACTTCTAAAAAAATTTTAATGCAACGTTGAATACAACGTAAGTTTATTTTAACAGTGGCTCAAAGATTTAAATTTTATTAAAGCCAACATTAAATTGCCATAATTCTTAAATGCATTATGCATTGTTTTATGACCTTGAATTAGGTACTCACAATTTGATAAATTCACTTGTTTTCCAACAAAAGAGCGTTTTAATTTTCTTGCTACTTTTTAGTGCGAAAATTTTTATCTAGATTATATAAAAGCTGTGCTATCTTCACAAGTTTTATTTAAAAAATTTCTTTCTCTGCACAATGGGCTTCATCCGTGAACTGTGCAAGCAAATGTCAACCAAACCGATGTGCTTGATACACATGGCTTCACTTACTGAGATTTAGTTACGGTGCGCTCAAGTTATCTTTTAAGATAAATAAACACTGCGATACAGAATCAGAAGGGGATGCTGGAGCTTTTCTTGTCGCAAAAGATATTCGAGCGGGAGCAAAATACATAATGCTAATACGTTTTGGTGCTTGTTAGGGGAATAAGTAGTTTTTTATTTGTGTTTCGGCAATGATAAACGATTCATTTGAATTTTCGTGTATGTTATTAATTTGTGCTTAAAGAAAATATTCTATAATTGATATTTTTACCGTTTCACAGCGGACGACGAATCTGACACAAATCCTCATGATATTGAAAGTGGAATCTCGGAGTTTGATACTGCCAACGGTTTAGGCCTTAGTTCACATTACAACATTGGTCAACATTCCTTTTCCCAGATGCAGGTATGTATAAATTGTAATAATTATTAAGGAGTCTCAATATTTTATCAATTTTAATTATTTCTTTAAGTTTATTTTTAAGATTTAACTCGATTTTGCAAAATTAAAAGTGGATTTTTAACCTTAATCCTTCTGACTTCAAACTTTGTCGTTATCACATAAAACTCACTATTTTAAGTAATTGTCTTATGGCTTATTTATAGCAGATTCCAATCCTTGAGTCAAGTATTTTGAAAGTGGAATATGTCCATATTTGTTTTTGTTATAGGTAAAAGGATCATGTCTTTTTATCATTAATGCAATTTATGGAAAATATAGTAATCCATCTTGAAAATAATTATTTAGTTCATTTTTATGTATTTTATGTAATTTTTTTAATTTTGTAAGCAGTTTGCAATATTTAATAAATATATGTAAGATAAGACAGACATTTTTAAAGAAGTAAGCTAAGTAATGAAAAAATAAAGCAATAAGAATTAAAAAAATACGTAGTTAAATTTGAAGTAATAACTATGAAGCACGAACGAAATTCATTTCTTCAGTTACGTTACCTCATCATCAAACAAAAGTTACCTTTTAGTCGCTTCAAACCACTCATGTCAACATAACTGATAAATATCAATTTAAAAGCAGTTAGTGATAAAAGCTTAGGAATATTTTTGCTTTATCACTTATTGTAAGTTAGCAGGGTTCTCAGAAATGTTAAAAGCGTCCATTGTGAGTATCGACTAACGACTTTTAATGTTGAAGTTTATGAATCAGTAGTTAAAATTTATAGGTGTAAATAATATTGTTTATGAGTAAAGTATTCCTACTTATTCTTGCGGAACGCCAACAAATAAATTAGTTTCTGAACTAAAACAGCTTTAAAAGCCTTTAGCGAATGTATTAAACTGACATTTACGAATAAACTTATCACCCTCTTTAAATTATGTAATATCGTATTTCTATAAAAAGATTTGCTGTTTTTGAGATTTAAATTTATTTCGTTCTTCTAGTTTAGTGCATGAAGAAACCTATAATACAGAAAAACTGGCAAATTTTAAAGAAATAAAAATAACCGAACGTGCATAGATTAACAACTGAAAATTTAAAATATCTCCACTTGTACTAAGCTGCAGATTCTAAAGTGACGCAGTCTGTTAAGTTTGTTCTTGTCGAGCGCACTAAATATTATCGAAACTTCTAATAGAATCCTAATACTCAATATAATATTTACAAGAACATTTAAAAGAGTCTATCTTTTGATATTATAGAAGTAGACAAAGTTTTCTAGTCCTTTTTGGAAAATATTAAAATTGGAGAATTTAAAATGTTATTATAAATTATATTACACAATAACATATAATACATACTTCTCTGTATTATAATATAAGTATAAATTGACAACAAACATTCTTTTAATTGTTGTTAATTTTTAAATTCTAAGGCACTTTCAGTTTTCCTTTTAATATTATGTTTTTAGCTTAAAATAAGAGTACTATTAATTCTACTTTAAGCACTTCTTGGAACAAAATAACTTTATTAAACAAATACTTACATTTTCCCATGTTAATTTGTTTAAGAGCCAATTTTTCAATCCTCAAATAAATTTTATTCGTCGGATAAAATTGTCCCAAAATCAAAGTGGCTTTGATTTCAATTAGCTATTAGACGGTTAAACTTATCGGCTCCTTTAACCGGCAGATAGGATTATTTAGGGCAAATTTTCCAATCGCCAGATAAATTTTATTCGTCGAATAAAATTGTCCCAAAAATCCTAAAAGCTCTGATTTCTAATATTTATCAGACGATATCAGTCCGGCAGATAGGACTATTATTCGCTAGTTAATTTTGACAAATAGAGTAAAAAATTGTTTTTCTTCACGGACAAGTTGGTTTCCTATCCGAAGTATAAATTTATCTGACGATTGAAAAATTGGCCCTAAGGGATTAAAAGATTTTCTTAAAAACAGAATGAATATTTCAAATTTACTGCCTTTTGTTTGTTTGTTTGTTTACTTTTAATTAACCAGTATTTAAGACAGAGCAAATGAAGTAAAATAAAAAAAAATTTATAAAATAATACATATAGAAAATACGTTTTTTTTTTTGTTTTAAGAATTAAACACTTATTAGTATAATCATACTTGCATATTTGGAATAAAAGACAATCTCAAAATTTAAACATTAGAGATCGCTTAGTTAAATTGTTTACATATTTCTTGTCTCGTCTCTGTTAGATATTACAATCGAGATATATTTAAGCTGCTAAGAATATCGGAAGATACATCTGCTTGGCTAGAATTATACAAGGGTATTTTATATCTATGCATTTAAATCCAGCACCTTCTAGCTGCAACGCATTCATTATGTGGCTGGCTTCAATGTTGTTATTTTAACATGAATATTATATAACTTTTGAATCGTATACTAAGCGGCTAAGATTCAAAGGGCAATTACTTCAAAGATCATTTTCCACGAAGAAAACACATTTAACACATTTTTGCCTATGGAGTTCCTCCTTACACTTGCAAGCGAAAAATTGCAATTACGATTATTTCTAAAATGAAATTTACTCTAAACGGAAAAATGCACAGGCTTAAGCTACTTTTTTCCTTTTCTTAAAGTTTTTGCAAAGCCATACAAGTGCCTTGAAGCATGACGCGCAGTTCACGGATGAATATTTAATTACATAATGCAAAAAGCTATTAATTAAAATTCGAATGACTTCTTCCGCTTCTTGTTTATCATATCGGGAAGTTAATTAAAATATTTGTTTTATTTAAACTCTTACAGGGCGATCTAGATAGGCAGCGTCTTCTAGGAGACAGACCAAGAACCGGAATTTACGAGAGTGTGATAGAAAATGGCCTTGAAGGGATTGAGCAGCAAGAAAGGTAAGTGCAGTGTACCATGAAACATCCCAATAAAATGTAACACCGCATCGTCGCATAAGTGCTTCTTTACGATGACTTTGTAACGCCTTCTGGGTTCTAGTGCACAAAGATCGTATTACGTTTCACGCGTGGCAATGATTATGAATATATTTTGCAATTTGTTCGTTTATTAGCATACAATGCCGAAGCAATGATGGTTAAAAGCGCTCACATTTAGTTTCCTCTGGTTTGATTTGATTTTTACTCAATTATTCTAAATAGGAATTTCTAAAGAGGAAGTTATTAGCACTTAATTATTGTGCTGGGAGCAAGTGAACATTGTCTTGTTTTCTTAATGAAATTAAATCTTTAATGAATTAGGGAATGATTTAAGGAAATTAACTAATTGAGGCTTTTCATAAAAATATTTAATGTAAAATAGGGAAAGAAAATAAATTATCGGAAAATATTGTATAATTTAAGTAGTGTAATTTTAACGGCAGCAACAAAGAATGTAGTTAAGTAATAAAATTCGAATCGTCCTTAATTCAACGGAAAAATTTTTAATTTCAGAATTTTCAAAAGCACGGAATTTACATATTTTTGACTCACTTTTAATCTAGTGTTTAGTGTTTGAAGAGGTGAAAAAAAGAAAGTTAGAATAACTAAGCACATTATTTTAGGAGATTTTTAGGGAAGTACATTTTCACGACTTTTATAATAATAATCAATTAATAATAATGTGGCACTGTAAAGTTCCACCAAAATCCGTATTTGTAGTCTTTGTGTGATGCGCATCTAGACAGACAGACATACAGACAAGCAGGAAAAAAATCGCAGAACAATACTAATTTGATTTTGGTTTCAGTATCGTCCGTGTCGATAATTTTTATTTACATATTCGAACTACAAAATTTTCTGACCAAAAAATGATAACTGAAACATACAACGATGTACGTACTTGGCGTTTGAATCAAAAATTCAAAATTATAGTTTTAAAACATCATCCCATTATGTGGGACCCTGTTAAGTAAATGTTAGAGTATCATTAAATTCTCATAAAATGTGATGCTAATCTGAATCTTTTTCGCGGTATATTTTTTTACGTTTGCCGCAGTGCTGAAGAATAAAACAAAGTGCTAAAATGATAACTATGCAGACATAAAAATGTTTCCTAATTTGAAAGAAAAATAACTTGTTTAATAACCAGATTTTTTCGCTAATCCGACCTAAAGGAAATATTTTACTTTGCTCAATACAATATAACAAGTAGTTTATTCCAATTCTGTACTTTTTTATTTTTGGCTTATGAAATGCTCAAGAAGATAAATTTACACAATTCGGCGTGAGCTCTTTAAAATTTAAGACCGAGGACTGCTGACAACGTGACCTACTTACCAAAATCATGTCGCAAATTTTTCTTTACCCAAATTATGACCATGAAATTAGCACATTCGGCGAACGCAACAGCTCGTAAAAATTTATTAAAGTTCATTGAACAAAGAATTGATGTTTTGTCTGAAATGCATTGTATTTCTGCGATGATAAATTTTTAATTAAGATTGAAGCGCTCCTCTGTCTCATTTTCCTCCTTTTTTTTTGGTGTGACTGTTATTGATTATACACTTTGCGCTGACCTGAATTTTTGAATAATAGTACTACTCAATGGAGTATGGGACAGTTCGTGGAAAGAAGGACATCGGTAATTCCGGTGATCGATATCGCACGGTTCCGGTGTTAATTCCGCTGTCGAGAGGGTCTTATATTTGTCCTTATAAATGCGTCCTCACCCTTCAATCAGGGCATCTGGACGTCACGAAACACCGCTTCGATGCTATGTGGTAATTAGGTAAAGGAAACGTCCTTACAAACAACATCTATGACGTCCTCGTCCATGACACATAATAGGGGCGTGTGTGCTGAGCTATTTATAGGAACTCAGAAAAAGTGGGCTCATCTTTTCGCGATGTTGTTCGGACTCTTGAATGAAAGGCAGTTACTTTTCTGTGGCTTGCGTCAGAGAATTGTTTCTGTGAATATGTTTTTATTTTTAGAATTTCACTCCAGTAATAGTTACTCTAAAAATAACATTGTAAGAATATTAAATATTTCAAATTATAGTTGGTCGCAGCGATAAGCGCTGTTCAGTTCAATGCGCTCACCTGCACTGCAGGTGAATTTATCTGTATATTTATTTTTGAGAATCTGGTTTAATATTATATCACCCAAAAGATTAAATGTAATTTATTCCAAATTAAAACGCAAATTCAGTTTATCCAGTTATCTAACAAAATATACATAGTTTTAAGAAACAAGTTTCGTTTAATAAATAAAAAATGTAAAGTAAAATACTTTTTTCATATATCTTAATTTATTAGCTATTTAAACTTGAAAACAACTTTTTCTCAATACATTTCACCCGCAACACAGTTAATGCTTTTTTTAGTTTTGATACATTTTTATGCATACTTTAAACGCGCTGATCTATGTATCTTGAAAGTTTTAAAATTTTAAATCCTCAATAATATTTGAAGCTTCTTAATTTTAATAGCTTATTATCCCTTTAAAAGTATATTAGCTGTGTTCTTTTCACTTCGAATCTGGATCGAGGTTTTAAGCAGGAAATTTTGCACTGAATTGAAGTTGCTCAATTTTTAATATCAGGCTTTTAAAATTCAATTCAATGCAAAATTTGCTTTACATCCTAAATCAGATCAGATCCCTTTAAAAAGCCCTTTTGCTTGATGATATCAATCATATTTTTTTCTTTTACAAAATGGCGTCCATCATCCGCCATATTAAATGTTAAAAAATATATATATGTATATATTACTTTTAACACTTAAGCATAGTACTAAGATCGCGTTTCGGCAGAATTTTATATGAAAATTTTGCTGGATCAAGTCTTCTGGCAGAAATTCGGTCGACAATTCGGCAAAAGTAGTACTAAGTATACAAGCAAAATTTTAAATGAATGTTTGTCATTAAGATGGCACCACCGACAAGTCTCCATTAATTCTGCTTGAATTTTAACCATCCAAGTCGTTCTGAATTTCCGCCAAACGGATTTGACTGACTTATCGGATGTGTGTGTTCGTTTGCAGATATTCTTTGTTTTATTATTTCGTCATCCACTAATACTTTTACAAAAGAAGCCGTGGATATAATAATTCCGAATAATTCATCACTCATATCTGTTTTATTTATCTTTCTTTTTGCCAGTGTCATTTCACCACATGACAAAGCATTCAGTTTCTCCATTCGTCTCCACTGAAAAATTCGGCTGGAAAAAGAACGATCAGATATTGGAGACTTGCCGAAATTCTGCCGGAACGTGATCTTAGTACTATGCTTTACGGTGACTTGAAAAATCTTTATTACTTCATTTATTAGAATCTGTTTAATTATATTACAATTGATAGAAATTATATAAAAAGCCTACTCAGTAAATTTTACCCAGCACAATATAAAAAGGGCGATCTCGAACTTCGGATGAGCCTACTTTTATATTTGATTTAGTTATCCGAAAGCGCTGCTATCTGTACCAACTTCCACAAGTAGAATAAAATTTTCTTCCCGGATGATGGAGAACGTGGGGAAGTGCAGTGAATAATTGTATCAGTCGTTGATGCAGTAAATTATTTCGATATCACCAAGTGACATCATCGCGCAAACACAATATTTCTTGGCAGAAATGTTCCTTAAAACGTACTTTAGATCTCTTTTCACTTTTGATATTCAGAAAATTATATCAGTAACGCATGTCCAAACATATTTAAACATCAGTGACGTTATCTTCGTTGTACTGCAGAGCATGTCAAAAATTAGTTATCTAATTAAAACAGGCCTAAATTACCTTGGGGACAAGATGATGGTTTAAAAAAATATAAAATCCACGCGGTAATGTTGAAATGATTCGTCCTCCGAGTTCATCACATGTAACGCAATTGATATTACGAAGCAGTGTAAATATCTACAGAATTGGTCACTGCTGACGTCCGCATTTTTATTTATAGTTTCTTTTGGTGAATGAAGCGGATTTTTCCTGCTTAAAGAAATTATCTGCCTACACATTTAAGTAATTGGGCTAGTGTGGAATCTAGATGGATAAAAGTTTTATTAGATTATGAAGGAAGTTAAATAAATGTTGTTGAAGTATAAAAATGAGGACACTCGGTATTTTCATTATTTGAAGGAAGTGTTCATAGTAACCTTGCAATGAAATAAAAAATAACTCAATTTTCTCTTAACTGCTCTCTATATTACAATTTTCGGATTTTCAATAACCTTAGAATTTTCGTGGTATCATTAAGGTCATGAGGTATAATTTGTTTCTCAATAACTAGAAGCTACTGTAAAAGCCCGTAAACATTTCTTAAATTTAAATAATTCCAATAATAAATAAACGTTCTAGAAAAACATGTTCTATTATAACTAACATGTTCTATTATAACTACTACAATAGAAATATGCCTAAACAACTTTTACAAGGGTAATCAACCCAAACAAGTTTCAAACTTAATTTAAGGTAAATGAGCCATTCATTTGTCAAATCGATTACGCGCAAGCAGAAACTGTTCAAAAGTTACAATCAAAAATATATTTGTTATAAAAACTGGTTTTCCAATAAAAGTTCAATGAATCTTTGTTTTTCGTACAATTTTTAAAATAACCCATTTCTTAAATTAAACAGGATTTAATATAAAAATTCATAAATTTTTAAAAATGGAGTTTATCGAGTTGACCTGTGAACCAGATTGAGGGAAATTTTAGAAATGACTAGTTTCACATACTTAAGTTTTTTGAATCAAATCAGATTTAGTTTCCACTTTATGTGATTCAAACAGCCAGACAGACAAATAAAATTTCCAAAGTGGATTGTATTGCATATTAACGTTAAAATATGAATATGTTCAAATAAACAAAATAAAAAATATAATGTGAATATTTTTTCACAAATAATGGATGGCGCAGTAAAGATCTCAAAACAAAACATTAAACCTAACATCCTAAGGCTTTTATGTAAATACTGATAAAAAGAACATTGATTGATACTTTCACTACTTATTTTTATGAAATATTTTTTTCTGTTTAACAATATATGAATTTCTCCCTGAAATATAAACGAATTCGGATTTTCAATTTACGGAAGACATCCTAAAGCAATGACCTTCCACTTGGTCGGTTTAAATTTAATTGTTACATATAGTGCAATTTGCACTGTTCGATTTAATTACTATAGTAAAGCAAATAAAAACGCTGTTGAAAAAATATGCATATATAGAAAAACAATCTTCGAAAGTTATGAGTAAGATAAAATAGATTACTAGGCAATTTGCTACTAAAAAACCGAATCAATTAAATTAAATTTTATGGAATTGTAAAAAAGATTGCCAACTTGCCAAAGATTGTTCTTTTTGTTTTTGTACAGAAAAGTATTTTTGAAGTGCCTCCTGCAACTTGTCCAAATATAAAATCGTTTGTTTTTCTTGGAGAATCAAGGCGAAATCACTCGAAATTATTCAAGACATCGCACTTGACTCACGTTCACGAGGCATCTTAAAGTTTGAATCATTGATTTAACCGTAGCAAGAAAAAGCCGAAGAAGCTTTTCGGCTTGGTTCAGTTGTCTTTTCGTCGGACAGTGCGCAGATCGAGCCCCAACGCCATTCATCCTTCCCCGGGAGCCCCATCCACCTGGGGAGCGTAAAATTCAACAGACTCAACTCGTGGCGGCATCAGTCGACAAATGCAATCCGCTCTTGTCGGTCTTATTTCGAATCAACCCGGGAATTATTAAAAAATTATAACAAAATTTCCCGAGCAAAGCTACCCACTTTTAAACGAGCCGAAACGAAGCTGATTATTTTTTTCCCAAGCGATACATTTCGCTTTTCGTTCATTCATAATTCAGTCGAGGCTGGTGAAAATTTGGATTAGATTTTGCGGAAGACGAAGAAGTTGGCGGGTGTTTTCTCATCGAGGTGAAATGCAATAAAATCGATTTCAAGGTTCAAGAATCAAAGTGAAAAGCTGCAACCGAATTGCGAAGTAAAAGGGCATTCGACTTGGTAGTGAACTTGGTGTGTGAAAAGTTTTTTGACACGTTAAATATAGTGAAATAAATAAAAGCAAGCATTTTTTTTATACATATAAAATCAGAATGACAATGGTTGAGGGGATGACTACTATCGATTTAGGGAATTCCTCAGTTTCACAAGGAAGTGATGAAATAGCCGGCGAACAGGAGGAGCACATTGAGACACCTGAAGAGAGGTACGAGTCGGCAAATTAAATTTTTCTACAATTTTTAAAGCTGACCATAGCATCGATCCTTTTCGCTTTTAAACGAACAAAATATCTATTATTATTATATAAAATAACAAGATCTTTGCAATAATTACCAAAGTCTCTGTACACAGTCAATATTAATTTTTGACTTAATTCACTTGAATTAATTAATTTTCTTTATCATTTTTTGAAATATTTTTCTGATAGTGAATGATAGCAAAAGCAAACGAAACGTCCTTTTTACTTAAATAAACTATGTTTTTTTCTTATTATATTTTTTTTTAAATATTCTTATCAAGAAAAGAATTTTAATGATTAATACAATACCTTTTATTATTGAATACGTTTTCGACATCAAACACGGCTAACCTTGTTGTGACTAATAACACCTTGTGGTGTCTCATCGGGTCCAATATTCAAACTGCAAGCGATTTTAGCGATGAAATATTACGCGCTTCACTGCTCGTCTCATAGTGACTAATCCGCTTATTCTTTTTTATCGACCAGGTTTTCTAATCCTTCGTGGACTTATTAAAGTTCATTCATCCGTTGATCATTTTTATGGATTTTATCTAGCAGAATTTCAAATAATTTAATTTAATTTTAAAACCTTCTTTATTCTTTTGGAACTTTTAGAGCTGATCTGCACTTAGGAGCCCTAATTCGATCTTGCTCCGGCTTCTGTTCAGTCAAATATAATGAAATTGATTATAATCATTTTTCTAGAATTGATTTTTGCCAGTTATGTGAATAAATTCGTTATAAATAATTTTAAAATATCTTATCTGGGTGAAATCGGACCAAGATTTATTCTAAGAAGGGATCTCTAAAGTCGTACCGTGATAAATGTATTGCAACAACATGGAATTAAAAGAATTCTTGAGGAAATTAACGGAAACACAAAGTACGCAGGTGGTAACATTTTAAATTTTAAATTAACACATTAAATTAAATACATTTTTGAACGAAATTGATTTATTGCCATATTAAATATTTCTATGAATGAATCTTTAAGCAAAAAATATTTGTACCACACCTAGGCTCGCTGTTTAGCTAGTTTTTTGAAATGCTTTATTTTTTGGCTACATTCGCAATCAATAAAAGAAAAATATTTTAATAAATTTTATTCGTTTTTCTTTATAAGTGCATACTTTAAAAACGTTTGATCTCTTTAAGTCTTACGTGGCAAAAACTATTTGCCTACATTCGTTATCGGCCTGCACAAATTTGCATAAACTGATTTACTTATATTTTATGTGTACAAGCAAAGCAACGGAAACTTTGATGCCAAAGATAACATTTTTTAGCTTGATCATATTCAATTTTAATCAATTATTTATCGGAATCAATATTATAAGTTATCCATTTGTGTATCAGTTGTTCGCTATCTCAATTAAATATTTCCTTCTCGATTTCTGTATTTTAACATTACGTTTTGAGGTTGATAATTTAACGTGGTAGCGCAAGAAATCACTTTTAACTGGATTAAATGATTAGTAATGAACGTCTTCATTGAATCGTACATTAGCGGATATTGCCTGGCCTTGTCTTATTTTATTTTATTGTATTTTCTTTTCTGTTCATTTCGCACTGTTGTTTATAAACTGAAAATCCGAACAGGCCATCTAAAATAAGATTTCATTCGTTTATTCGGTTTTAATTTGATCTCTATCAAAAGTTTGAAGTTGTTCGAATAATCGGAAAATATCGCGTTTGGAATTTTTCTTCAAGGTTAAAATAAGTAGAAACGCAATTTGGAAAATGCATAAATTTTGGAAACAATTATTTGTTTATATTCAACAAAGATAACGTTCCTTTGTATGAAAGGAAAACGCAATTTTATTAGCGTACAAGTTTTTCGAACAAATGTAAACAAAATGTTTGTGGGTAACCCATCAAAGTCTAAAAATAATCACATACATATGTATGTCCAGACTTCATAGGTGCCTTCATAAAACGCCTTTATAAGTAATTATTCTCTATAGATTTGCACATGCTTCATTTCCCGCGGTGTCTTGCCGACTTTTTTATTTTTGGATTAAATATATTGGCGCCTTGATGTTTTTGCTGCCAAACTAATTAGGTAATAACTTTCATGATTGGCAATTTCAACACGCGCCGGACTGGAAGTTACGATTTTTCTGAATGATTGATACCAACGCACACTGAAACTTAATATTTGATAAATAATGCATATGCATAGTACATATATTCTTAAGTTTACTTTCCTGTTTTGCATTTACCAGATCTAGTAAAGATCTTCGATTTGTTCACGTAGATTACGAATGCATACATGAAAATTTTCCATCACTTAAGATTTTTAACAGGTAGACTCAATAATTCAAGCTTATAATTTTCTCAGACAATGAAATTTTTGATTTAAATAAGATCTCCGAAGATTTTTCAGATTTAATTTATTCTTTCAATACATATAAAGTTTTTCTTCTGCCCATATTAAATATGGTATTTAAAAACTTCAAATAGTATAGAACACAATTTTATATGTGTAAAGAAGTTTTTATTTCGGTTATTTCATATTTGTTCTGTAGATCTTGCATAAGTAACTTCCTTAAACATTTTTTGTGACTTTGGTGAGATGATACCAAAGTAAATTGCGAGTGGAAACTCCCCCAATATAGTAAATTATATCGAATGTTAATAAACATTTAGAACGGAATAAAATTATATACAATAAAAATTGTATTGTATTAGGCTTTTGTGCTTAAAAAGTGTCAAAAACTCTACACTACACATGGAATAAAAACAAAAAAGGAGAAAAATGCCAATTTTTTATTCTTGAAATTATGAAAGAATTCAAGTGCCTTATATTATTATTAAATTTAATTTAAATCAAGTTAATATTTAAATAAGGTCAGTTTCAAGAAAAAAACTTTTGAAATGCGAATTCAAGTTAAAAAGAAAAAATTGAAAAGTAGAAATTTTAACTTTTTTTTACTAAAATGCCCCTAATATTTCATTAATATGTTAATTCACATTTATTAAAACAATTCTAATTGAGATTATTATTTAAATAGTACTATTTAAAATTTATTTAAAGTGTTTCACACTCACCGTTGAAAATTTATTGCGCAGTAAGTATTTAAAAAATGAAAGTTATAATATAGCCCATATCTCGAAAACCCTTGAAGGCACAGAACTGTGGTTGGGCTTAAATTGTTGCAAATTTAATATACTTTAAAAATGGTAGTAACATCTAATATCAACAAATGCACAGTTTATGAGTTATAATATAAGGCAACTGATAAAAAAGCTGCAGATTTTCACGTATTACGCAAGAAGCACAGGTTTTTCGAAGCTGCAAATTTGGGTTTACACTACTCTAACTGGTCCTAACAATATATCAAAAAATTAGAACTACATCACGCTTTGCAATTTTATCCTGTTTTTATGTACGATCATCATTTCAAACCATTTTGCTATATATTAATGAAGATTTCCTAATGCAAACTGTGAGGGACGGACGAAAGGACCGACATGTCATCATTAATTTGAACTTTAAACCTTCGGACCTCTCTCTCTATACTCATACTATGTAACAAGAAACATACCTTGGAGTATAACATTTTCGTTTTAATTAACCCTTAATTTTTTAATTATTATTGACATTGTATGCCTTTTCAATGTCATCTTTAAATATTTAATATCTTGACCTCGGCTGCATGCGCAAACAATGTACGATTTTTTGCTTGTTGAGGGTGAAATTACAAGTTTGTAAGGGCGGCAAAATCAGAGGTTCTCTTTACTTTGATGTTTATTGGCTAAACATAGGCCTCCGCCAGCACAACTTAAACTGCAAACATCACATGCCCTTCTTAAGGGCAGTGTTCACGCCACGCAATTACTAGCCAAACCTTTATCGAGCGATGATGTGGGCGTTCAAACATTTTCGGAAAAGGGGTAAGGGTAATGGACGTGGACTTACCTTCATAACCCTAAGCCTTATTAGCGTGCATTAGGGCAATAATTTCTCGGTTTGGCCGATAAGGGAGTGGTTTCCGATAATATATCTTCTGTATAACCTTCTAATATGTGGGTATCTTTGAATCTGAGCTGTACTAAGCGAATAATGATTTCCGAACATGTTAATTTTTCTGTTTTATGGTTTGGGAACATTTTATATGTTCATTAAAGATATTATTCCTGTTTGTTTTAGGAAAAAGGAATACCTGAGTAGATGTGTCTCAAAATACAAATAACTTATAATCCATTTCCCATTTAAAGTTCGTTGGTTTACTTTTTTTTTTAAATCTATTAACACATGTAGACACTTTTCAACATCATTTACCTTGTAGTTATTTACATAATTTATTTGTTCAAATAGTCTGATTCACATTCTTACTTACTCAAATTACTCATTAAAGATGGCAGTAAACATTTCGTGTTCAACAGCCACAATGGTGACGTGAAAAATTCATAAGGAATGAAATATTTTTTTTTTAATTAGCATTACTATCATAACATCTGCTTGTAAATAAACAATTAATTTGCGCGTGTCTATGGAAAATGTTTGTATAAGGTAAATTTTATGTTTTGCAGATATGAACGACTACTCCGCAGAGCACGTACAGAAGATTTATCTGAAGTATCCGGAATTGGCTGCCTTTACCAAAGTGGCATTGATCGCTTAGGACGGCCAGTTATAGTTTTTTGTGGAAAATGGTTTCCAGCACAGGAAATAAATTTAGAAAAGGTAATAGGATTTAGTATAAGCATGTAAATAAACTTTTGATTAAATTGCTTTTCCAGGCCTTATTGTACTTGATTTATCTCCTGGACCCAATCGTTAAAGGAGATTATGTAGTCGCTTATTTCCACACACTAACGTCTGCACAGAATTACCCACCGTTCCAGTGGTTACGTGAAGTTTACAGCGTTCTTCCATACAAGTAAATATAAATAAGATAACATTTGTTAAATATTGTTGTAAAAATATGCTTTCGTTCCTTTCAGATACAAGAAAAACTTAAAAGCATTTTATATTGTGCATCCCACCCTTTGGACAAAGGTAAGCAAGTAGTTTAAGCCTGTATGGGTCATGTAATGAAGATATTTGTATTTATTGTTTATGGTTATAAAAAAACAGAATAAAAATTTCACATAGTAGCTTCAAGTAGTTAGAGTGGGTATTGACAGAGTTCATGTTAAAATGAAATGAGTTTGCTGTGACTATCACAATAATTGACATAGTGGATTATTCAAGCTTTGAAAATGCCTCCAACTTGGTCGATAATAGAAATTTAGAAAATTATTAATAATAGACAATGGTTTTTTTCAACAACATATGTATGTCGGTGGGAAACATTATTTTTAAGTTTTAAATATTACACTATACTATTCTTAAAGCCGACCACACACGACGACGATGTTTAGCGTACAAATTTGTGATAAATTTGTGTTAGTTTTCATTCCTAGAAGAGAACAGAACATGTGTCATTATATTTTTAACTGAAAACCAATATGATACCATTGTTGTTGTTGTGTTAAAAAGTAGGTCTTATGCTGTCGCCAAAAGATTAATGTTCAAAAAGTAGATTCGACCGTCTCTTTTACGAGAAAAATATCTCCAGGTTTTCTCCTAACGAAGGCAGTGTCATTTCAAACATTCACTATTAGAATACGGGCAAACTAATTTAATTATGTTCATTAACTTAAGAGAAATCTTGTACATAATGTAACCTAGATATGTTTGGTTTAATTATAGAAATTACGAACACTGAAAACATTCACATTACGCACTTTGTATTCCAACTTCTTACAAATTGTAAAAAAAATTACTTTGCAGATGGTTACTTGGTGGTTCACAACATTCATGGCTCCAGCAATTAAAGCGAAAGTGCACTCATTACCCGGCGTTGAGCACCTGTACTCAGCCATTTCGAAGGACCAGCTCGAAATCCCCGCGTACATCACGGAGTACGACATGGCCGTAAGTGCTCTTGTTTCGAAAACTTTAAACGAGCCGATTTTAATAATTCCATTCTTATGCAGACAAACGGACTCCACTACTTCCAGCCGGTTGTGCAGCCCTCATAAGCCCGCAGCAGCTTGCACTACTTAACCATTTAACTAACTCTACGGTTTTATGTACCTTAAGCAGCTAAGCGAGTATTACATTAATATCAGAGCATTATTTAGTTTTAGGGGAGAATCAATCTTATGACATTTTAATAAAATACGTTGTAAGGAAATTGTTATTGCGACTTAAAGTGTTTTAAATAGGAGAACTAATTCGCGTTAAATAATTGGTTAAGCAAGTTTTCATTTATCGAGAAAATTGTTGAATTTTTTACAAGAGCATAAAAAAATGTTGTGAAATTCTAAATAGGCCATTAGCCGAGCGTTTAGTTTTGGAACAATTGTTGAAGAGTAGACCCAGAACCAAGTATCTTAAGCCTCACTCTCTCTTCTAATTGCAAGTGCTGTCACAACATATTTTTGCCGATCGAAGCAGTCTCTTTTCATATTTTGCAACATAATTAATATACTAGGATTGCATCCTTACCACACTGCTCACAAATTAGGTGTAATTACAGGTATTTTACTAAAAATATAGAACCACCAGACTCTCTGTCTAAGGCATCTACGAGAACACAATCAAATCCAACAATTAACACAAAACTCAGGGATTGATTTGTTATGCAGAGTCTTTCGAAAATATTTTACGAAAATTTTATGAGAAATATAAATAAAGAACAATGTGAACTAAGAGTTAAACAGCCAGTTATTTTTCCAAAACTAAACAAAGTATATTGTGAAGTTAAACGTTGCAATTCAACTAAAATAAGCGTAGCTAGAGCCCCGACTAAATGCGTTCGTTCGTTCGTTGTTTAAACTTTCGTTCTCGCTTTACTTACGTTTTTCGTTCTTACTTTTTTATAGAATTTATATGGATGTTATCCGTTCTCTTAGAGATTTGTACTTCTTAAATGACTTAACATATGAGATAGTCGTAAACAATTGTCAATTATTTGAAATATATTTTTATTTTACAGATTTTCTACTTTTATTTTCCATTTATAGTTTTGTTTGCATGCTTCCTTCTGTTGTACGTTCTCAAGTTCCTGCCAATTGTTCTTACTATAGAATCTAATGTAACATGTGAAATATTAATTCTTCGATTATTTTTACTGTATGTGATCTAAGGATAAATTAAAAACTCAACAAATACAAATCTTGACGCATTCTTTATTACCCCGAATTTTAGATTTATTAATCTCCTTGGTTAATTTTGAAACTAGTAATGAAATTAATATTAATTATTATATGCTCAGTAAAATAATAAAAGTGTATTCAAACAGAAAAGTTATCAAACCTATATTCCAATTACTTTCAACTTAAAGTCTTTGAACGGATTTGAATTTCCATGAAATCATATGTTAGATATATTTCCTTACATTATAAAAAGTATAATTTTTCACCCGTATACCTACACAATATTTAAATTTTCACAAAGCTATTATATTGCTTTAGTTATAGATAATAATAATAGAATTGCATCGAAGAATGAAAAGATACCTATTCTTTGTCGAATATTTAGGATATCAGCCCATTTTCACTAAAATAACATCATTCTTTATACATTTATGACAAAGTTGTCTGTTATACCATTTTAAAATCTATAATAAATGTTAGCTAGTTAAGCTCAACACATTTTTCTACAGCTCATCAACTGTGACTTGAAGAAAAAAAAATTTTTTTTTGTGAGATTAAAAAAAGTGACAAATCATTTGGCTAATTCGAAGAACCGTGAATTGGACCTTGAAATACTTAATTCGATGTCCATTTTTGGAACACCCTGTATATGTAAGTATGTATTATTTTGAAAGATTTATTAAATAATAGCAAACTACATATTATAATTAAATAATAATGCCATGTAAATCCACAACATACTACTAAGTTATGTGAGTTTTTAATTTTATTCAATAATAAACTTACACCACTTTCTAATTAAATGATCCAACTGGTGAACGAATAAAAGTAGTGATAATACTGCTCTAGACACAATTGTAAATTTAAAGAACATAGTGTGTTTTGCTATGAAGCATGTTTACATAATTTATTTAATAAAGCGAATCAATCTAAACTAACAAAACTATACGCAGAAGAAAATAGACATATTGATAAAAAATGTACTCTTGCACCATGAGTCTCTGATCTCCGCGTGGTACTGTTTGCACATTTGGTGATATCTTAAATGTAAATAAGCATGTTTGCTGGCGCATATCTCTTCACTTCATTACTCCTCGTTTTTCCGCAATGTTCTTTGAACTTAAACTTTATCGAACGGGTGACAAGCAAATTTTGGACATAGTCCAACCAAATACCTGCAATGGCTGTTATGTTTCATACACTTATCTGATCATTAAATTTTAAATAAATCAATCGAGCTTTCGCTCTCATAGCACTCGTTCAGTTATCATATCAGTTCTAATCGCTAGTTAACAAGCCCAGACTATCATCCGATAACGCAGGCGCACTGTCGCAGTCGCAATTCTCCAAAGCTAGGAGCTAGTCATGGGGTGATGTAAGTCCAAGTGTCTAAAAATTTGTCCCCGAGTCATAATTAAACGGTTTGATAGCGAGAAGACGAATTAAAATATTTAAAATAATTACGCGATTGAGGCAGTTAAGTGATCGAAAATGACTAAAATAGAATGGGCACCAATTTCAATTCCCATGGAGCGTCGGCTTCAGACTCTAGCCGCAGCTGCTTGCATGGGTCTGCTCGTCTTAGGAGAAATGATTTGTTTTGCCGTGTTTTCCGCGTTTCTGGTAAGTTTTATATCTAAATATAAAATTGCAAAAATAGAACACTCACATGTCGTGGAGATGCATTCAATCGCATAACGTGACAGCATCCGTTGATCTTGACATGTGCTTCTGTACCGAGGCGGCACGCGAAAACTGTTTATTATTCAGATGCTTTTAGAGGCCGCCCACTTCTATAGAGTTCTGCTACACAAAATTTATTATTTTACGGTGTAATGAATAATATTTACTGCAAATTTAATAGAACCATTGTCCTTGGTGCGGTTTTTAAATTAAAAGTGTCTTGCAAGCAAAATCTATTCGCTTTTTATCAACTAGTTGATAATTGTTGATAAAATTTTATAGATTATTTTGATATTAGAAGATAATTAAAAATAAATTTCAATTAAAAACACATGTACATACACATATATGTACTTGTCGCTGTGCTCTCAGAAAAAAAATTAAGTAATATTTTTAAAATATGAAGTACAAAAACATATGTTTAATAAAGTAACGCTGCTTTTATTTATATGTATAACAAAATCTATTAGCCGAAAAAAGGTTTTAAGTTAACAGATGAATTCTTTTGAAGTAAAAACTTCTATAATTCTTATTGGGCAAAAAATACAAAAGTATTTACTATTTACCACAAATAACAATGTTCACTTTACCTTTAAATACATTTTCAGTAATTTTTAGTCGTATAAACGCAACTTGGAGTTACTTTTGAAAACAGTTTGGTTCATTAACTGGTATTTTTTATTACAGTCCTACATAAACTATAAATACATCTAGCAGAACTCTGCTAGACATTTTTATTTATAAATTTTATTTGTTCAGTTCATTTTTGGTAATGCTTTCGTTTTTTGGTTATTAAAAAAATATATTAAAATGTTATTTTTCATTCTGTTACTAAATTGCTCCTGCTAGCTACGTAACTCAAAGAAATATTAAATTTTTAATAAAGATTATTATTTTTATTCAGATATTTGGGAACATATACATCAGAGCAGTATGTGTCCTGTACTTAGGCTTCATGTATTACGACAGATTTAGTGCGGACCAAGGAGGAAAGGGTGCAGGGTAAAAACGTTTTCTATTTGTAATTTAAATGTGTAAGCCAATCAAATATTTGGTTTCATTTTCCAGTAAAAGCTGGGTTCGTGGATTTATCATGTGGAAACACTTCCACGAGTACTTCCCTGTAACTCTTGTGAAAACTGCGGATTTAGATCCAAAGAGGCATTATTTGTTTGCTGCATTCCCACATGGCATTTTATGGTAAGAAACTTATAATCGGCTGCTACAGAACAAAACATTCTATTTCGAGATAAAAAGTTTAATTTTTAAATGTTTTGTATTGTTCTGGCACAGTAATATAAACTATAAAGTACTCAGATAAATTTACTAAATAAATTAAATAATAGTTCTGGCGCATTTTCCAACTTTGCCACCAATTACTCTGATTTTAAGAAACTCTTCCCGGGGATAAGGCCAAAATTCTTAACCCTCAGTATGCACTTCCAAGTACCATTCTTCAGGGATTTCCTTTTTGCGATGGGTCTTGGCACGGCTTCTGCGAATTCTTTAACAACACTTCTCACAGCTTCTCATGATGCTGACGATCCAATAAATTCAGATGGTTTTACTTCAAATGCGGCGATTATTGTTGTCGGTGGTGCCCAAGAAGCGCTTAATTCAAGACCCAGAACTTACCAAATTGTTTTGAAAAGAAGACGGGGATTTGTAAGACTAGCTATTCAAACAGGGTAAATAATTTGTGATATATGTAATTAGTCATTAAAATTTAATATATAACACCCAGAGCTCCTCTTGTGCCAGTATTTTCCTTCGGGGAGGTGGATCTTTTCGACCAACCTTCTAACCCACCAGGATCTAAGCTAAGACGTTTTCAGGAGGCTGTTAAAAGAATGACAGGCATATCGCCAGCATTTTTCATTGGTAGAGGATTTTTCCAATATAATTTTGGATTTATTCCGAAACGAAGGCCCGTTACTACTGTTGGTAAGATTACAAATTTCTTAATATCTATTAAAGAAATTAAATAAAAAACATTCATCAGTTGGAGCCCCAATTGAAATTCCTAAAAACGAGAATCCAACAACCGAGCAAATTGAAGAATACCATAAAAAATATACGGAGGCTTTGGTTGAGCTGTTCGAAGCGCATAAATCAAAATATATTAAAGACGCTGAAGATATTCATTTAATTATAGAATAAAAAATGACATCACTAGTTTTAAAAACTTAAATCACATTAATAGCTCAAAATCATCAGGATTAGAAAAGCTGTATAAATAAGTTTTTTGATATTATCCGAGCCATATATAAAAGTTAGTATATATATGCATTTTAAGGATATTTTGTTACAATTTGTTTTCTAATATGTATTACTTTTGTATGTTTCATTTTGTTTTTAAAACGGTTGTTTCTTTAACGTTTATTATTTAAACTTTTTTGTAATTATCATAAAGCAAAAGTACAAAATAACGACAAATTTACTGGTTTGTGCTATATTTCTCTGTTAATAAAAAATAAAAATAATAAAATTCATTTTATTTATATTTACCTCATTAATAATCACAGTACCTCAAACTAATTTAGAAACCTGAGAAAAAGAACGTTCTAATCGAATATGTTCATTACTTAGTTAAGTATATCAATTTTATCCAATTTTAGTTAATTTTTTACAAACTTGCTTCCAAAATTAACGTATATATTATACTTAACATGTTAGAGCATTAAAGCACTAATTTAAAAAACCGTATTAATTACTTCTCATTGAATGATAGGATTGATTTAAAACATTTGCATACTAATATAACCTCAAAAATAATTTTTACCACAAATTAAAAAATTCATTATAAAATCCAACAATTTACTGCTCCCATCGAGGGATTTGAACTTATTGCTTTCAGATCAAAATAAAACAACTTTAATGAAAAGTACAATTTAATTTATTATTCTCCATCTGATATCTCAATTTGCATATCCTCTACAGAAATTACTTCGACGTCAGAAAAACTCCCTTCAGATAAACTTAAAATATCTTCGTCCTTATTATCTTGTCTCTCAATTTTAATATGAATAAGAGTTTCGCCACAATTTTTACTGGAGTTAAACGACCGTGTTGAATCCTCATCTTTCTTTTCTTTCTTAACGTTTTCCTTTTCGGGACCATTCACGCCATGTATAATTGGAGTAGAGGCCGAATTAATTGAATTTGAGCTGTTTGTAAAACTTAACTCTTCTTCTGTATTTTGTAATGTTTTAGGAGCCTGAATTGGAATTGCGTCTATCGTTTTAGTCTCAAATCCTTCAAACGCTGATTGTTCAATGTGGGCTACCTTTGAAATTATGATATTTGTGTTTGGCAAACTAGGTGTAATATTCAAATCAGACCTTTTCTTTTTGGTCGGTTCTGGTTCAAACTCGTTTGGATACTTTGTTGCGGTTGTAGTCGCTTTTGGGAGTGAAAAATCAGGATCATGTTGTTTGTTAGTCTTTAGGTCATCGTGCACCTGATTTCTCATAACGAAGGGGGTTTTTGCAGTAGACGTGCTCGCTATTGGAATATAAAAGATTCCACTTGATTCAGACTTTGAGTTCACCTCGTTTGAAAATATTGCAGAATTGTTAGAGTTATTTAAATTAGATGTACCTGCGTTTATCATAATGTTCAATTCAGATTCATTATTGCTGGATTGCTTAGTTTTCAGCTGATTTGAAAGCACATTTGTGGTGTTTGCAGATGAACTACTATTCGCCGGTGAAAGACACATTTTTTTCGATTTCTGAACTTTCAAATTTTTCGATTCTATAATAGAACGTTTAATAGCTTCATTTTCTCTCACCAAATCGCGCGTAGATCTTACTATATCAAATATGTTCATTTTTATATTTAGTCTTTTGCTATCCGGCAATTTTTGTACTACTTTATACATGGCTATAAAAAATTTATGCAATGCATGATCTTTTGGTAAGTTTCTATTTCTGAAATTATTTTCAGTTTCGGCAGCAAACTTCAGGTACTCCTCTTCCATTTCTTGTTGAGCAGCTTTGGATTTTGAGTTATCAATTCGGTCTATCGAATCGTTAACTATATAATGATTTTCATTATCTGCAGTCAGGTCCTCTATGTCCAAATTTTTCCGTTTACGAGTTTGACCGAGATATGGTATTAAAAATTCCATTTGTTTCATATATCGCCATTTTTGCCGGGCTGGTTTTTTTAAAGCATCTGATAAACTAATTCTTAGGATGCCCCATCGTTGTCTAGCTCTATCGACTGTAAAATACATAAATATATAAAAATGTTTATGTTCTATGATATTTATAATCAAACGTTATGCTTCTTTAGTTATAAAGTGTAATGTATATAAAGAATCTATTTAACTTCTAAAAGGATATATGTATTTAAAAATCACAAAAATTCTAAAACATAAAAATGCTCGTAAGGTAAATATTGAGTAAAGGAGTTTTTATTACTACTACACATGACGGTTAAAGGGGTAAAAATAGAAAGGCCAATAACAAGATTTGTATCGTTTCAAACACTTTTTTGCTAAATTAACGCAAACAGATATCCGAAGAATAAGTTTCCCCTCCAATTTCACTCCTTCAAACCTTACATTAAAAAAAATAACACCAAAGTTGAATTCTGCATTCATGCATCTTCTTACGTGTAATACTCTTTTAAAAGACCTAAGACCCCCCAAGTACAAAATAATTCCCAAAATGGATGCTGCATCCTCAAAAACTTAATTGTGGCTTTTTATAACGCTGTGCAAAAGGCGTAAATTATTTTTATTGGGTTCTCATAATTTTCGAGATCTGTGCACCGCAAAATGGGCTTAAATTCAATTTTGAACTTACATAGCTCAACTTTCGCTTTTTGATGCCATCAAAAAATAAGAATTTTTTCTTTTCGGCTATTTTTCTATTCTGTATATTTAATTATATAAAAAATGCATTGCAAGTGAAATAAAATTAAAAGATCTAACATTAGACACCGTAACTTTGGAAAACTAATTTAAAACGATTATTTTCCACAATAGATAATCCTTAAAGTGGCTACTGTGTCCTTTTAATGACAATACCTGAAAGACGAAATTGCATTAAAGTTAAAACGAATGGTTTTGAAGTACAAACGTTACGAAACAAAGTTGAACTATGTAGGTATTTTATTTAAATCATCATCATCATCATATGTCAATGTTTTCATTAGAACAACTTGGAATCACAAGATAATTTAATTTATTATTCTCCATCTCCACCTCGATTTTCATAACTTAAAATATTCTCATTCTTTTTGCCTGACTTTAATTTATACGCTGTTGTTGCATCTTAATAGTCCTTCGATGTATTTATTAACGTTTTCTTTTTCAGTGGAAGTCGATCTAATATCTGAATTTAAGCAGTTCATAAAATTTAAAACTTCTCTCTTTGAAAATTTTTACCTGGGAGAATATGTGCGCTGATTGCTCAATGTCTGCTAAATCAGAAATTATGAGATTTGTAGTTTTAGGCAAGGATAGATTTTTAGAAAACGTACAATTTGCAAAAAACACTTCCCATTTTTGGAAAATTGCTCAGATTGCTCTTTTAAGAATATATAATCAGGTCCCTTATTCATTGGAAGATCAATATGCAATTGCTTTTTTTTTGCTTTTGCAGTAGATGTAGGTACCTGCTATCGGAATATAGGTATTAGGCTGCGGCAGCTGATTTGATATTACTTTTGATTTATTAATAATTCTAACTCCAAACTAGATGCCCTTGCTTTGGCAAAACATCCGAATCAGATCCTTTATTTTGAGATTGTTCAGTTTGCGGCTGATTTTGTCTATTTATTGTAGGAGATAGGTACAATTTTTTTAAATTGTCAATTGTAAAATTCGTATCTGCCAAGAAATGTTCATAGATACCTTTTCTCTCAGCAAATCACGCGTAGATTTTGCAATATCTAAGATTTTCTTTTTCATACTTCGTCTTTTAATGTCAGAAAATGTTTACACTACATTTAACATTGCCATAAAAAATGTATGTAATGCATAATCTTTCGGAATATTTTGACTCCAAAATTACTCTCAGCTACGAACTTCAAATATTCATCGTCTTCTTCTTGGACAGATTTTGATTGAGAGTAATCATTTTGGTTCATGAAATCATTGGTCATATCGTAATCATCTGCAGTCAAGTCTACTGCTTCGATATTTTGTCTTTTACGTTTCCCAATATATGGTACTAAAAATTCCAATTGTTTAAAATATCGCCAGTGTTGTCTGCTTGATTTCTTTAAGACATCTGTTAGATTACTTCTTAGGCTCGTCAATCGTGTTTTAGCTTCATTGACTGTAAAATATGTAAATTTATAAAATTTTTACGTTGCATTTATAATGAAACGATCTATAGCTGTAATTTTAAAGATTTGCCAAGTATAGTGTAGCATATAAAATAAAAAGGTCGAGAATCGATATAAAAAAAAAAACATTACAAAAGTTGTTCTGCTCTTATAACTTCTTCTTCTTTTTCAGAAAAGGACTAAATTACGACCGTAGCGACTTAAGTTAACAAAAGTAATAAAATTCAATTTAAAAGTATATGTGCAAAATGATTAGATATGACCAAACTAACGCCACTGATAAATTTTACATATTAGCTAAATAGCAAAAAGTATTGAACCCTGAGTCGCTCCTCATTGCAATATTTTAAATACCAACTGGCTGAGATTGAAAGCGTAGGTAACTTCTGTTTACAATTAGGATTAATTTTTTTTTTCTAAAACTAAAAAAGGATATTTCGAAAGTGATATTTATACTAAAACACCTTAAATTGCAATACATAATTTACTTTATTCATTTTCATCATATAACACAATTTCAGCTACATCAGAGCAACTCGCTACAGGCAAAATTAATAAATCTTCATCCTTTTTATCTGCTTCCTTGATATCACTTTTTTCAAGTGTATCAACAGAATTTGTGCTTAAAACAGCTGTTTGCGTCACATCCAAAGTATCAGGATTCAGTTCTTTTTCAACATTTTGTTCGTCAACAATTTTCTTGTCAGATGTAATAGGAATAAAATTTAATGTGGGAAGGGGGCTAATCCCTATCGGTGGGACATTTTTAGAACTAAGTTCGACTTTTTTATTTTGTGATATTTCAATGGGCTGCAATTTATTTGAAAATGTATCTTTATTTTTTAAAGTGGAGTACTCCGGTTCCGCTGTTTTAAGATCATTTTCAAAACCATTATCTCGCAATTCCTCAATATGTGACACATCTGAAATTACGAGAGTTGTTCCTACATTTACATTGTTCAAGATTGGCAAGGGTGGTACGGTTGGTATGCTATGCTTTTCAGACTTCTGACTTTTCGAATGATCAGTTTTTAACTCTTGTGAAAATGCATCAGGACTAATTGTAATAGCACTACTTATTTTCGGCAAGGATTGAGTAGGAATTTTCGAAACCTTAATACTAATCTGGGATCCCATTCTTTGTAACAATTCATTATGCAACTGATTTGGAAAATTTATAGTACTCTCTTTAGTAGTCACGCTCACTGTCGGACTAAAAGGCATAACGTTTAATTCAAGCTCTTTATTTTTGGGCTCAACGGACATTTGATTTGAAAAAACGTTATTAGCTATTGAAGACGCACTCGGTTTTGGTAAAGGGTTCAATTCATTTGAAAATGCATTCGAACAATTCGTAACTGAACTATTAGCTTTCGGTAAAATACAGTGAGATTCTTTATTTTTGGAATGCGAAGGAATCGGTTTTGAAGCTTTAGCAGTATTTACAGTTGAACTGCTCCTTTTTGACTTTGTAATTGGTAAATTATACGGAGTTACATCAAGAGAACGTTTACGGAAACCATTTTCTTTCGTACTTTTTAATTCTTCCGCTGTAACGACTTTAAAAATACGTTTTTTTACATCCACTTTCTTTCTATCAGGAAATTGCAAGACTTCTTTATACATGACCATAAAAAACTTATATAATTCATAATCTTTTGAAGTTTTGAAATTTTGAAAGGTCTTCTCGTTAACAGCCTTTTGATGCTCATCTTTCTGGGTAACTACTTGTGTGTATAATTCAAAATTGTTTGGCTGTTTTTCATTTATAACGATGTTTCCATTAACAGCACTTTGATGATCATCCAGAGTAGCTTCGACAAATTGTGAATAATCATTTTGATTAATTAAATCAGGTTCATCAGCAGTCAAGTCCACTACATCATTTCCTGTGTTCAATTTATTAACATTTCGTCTGCGAAGTACAACATATGGCAAAAGAAATTCCATTTGCTTCCTATATCGCCAATTTTGTCTGATTTGTTTTTTATGTGACTCGGCAAAACTATCTCTAAGATACTTCCATCGACTTTTAGCACCTTCGACAGCTGTAAAGAAAGGACATAAAAAATGTTTTTACCTGCTATGCTTGCGACGTTGATGCTTAAAACAAATATATTTAGTACTCTATGCATATATGAAATATAGAGGATTTATAAACTAATTCTTAATTTAGTATAACCAATTTAAGTCGATAGTACAATGGCACTTCACTTTCAAAATTGTTAGCGTTCTCTTAATTTTTAATTTTTTACATGGAATTGGGTTCGTCCAATATGCTTAAAAAGGGGTAGAAAGTTTTTTCTTCACGTATTAATAGATTGTTAATCTTTTATGAATCAATCAAAATTATTCGGTCTTATTTGACAATATGTGTGCCTTACTAGAAATAACAAACATATTGTATTTAGGAAAAAAATTTTATTTTTACAAGAAAAATTGGTTACTTTCTTAGAGAGTTTGGGATTCCGAAATTGTTTGGAAAATTTATATAAATCAATGAACTTGTAGGAAGAAAAGAACACAGCACATTTTTTCCTTCAAAATGTACACATATCTCTCAAATTATAAAACATTTCCTCGATTTTCTAATTTTCCAGCAAATAAAATAAAAATTTGTTCGAATACACTTCAATGTCACAGTCAAAAAATCCCAGGAAAATTGTTGGAGCTTAAAAGGGTTATTTATTTTCAATTAACTCTAAAATACCACAATATACATTTTAATCACAGCGTCGCGTCACACCAATTTTACCAATTTTAGAGGACATTTTTATTATTATAATGTGATAAAATTTCAAGAAATTCAAGAGAGCAGATAACCGTGGGCTCCAACGAAAAATTGCATACACATATCAGTCCCAATTATATCAATCCTTTCAAAGTAAAAATAAAACTTAATATCCTTCTAGACAATATTTAAGTACTATTTCTACTGACTACGGTACGGCTCAAAAAATAAAGAAACACTTCATGATGAAGTCAAGTCCCTTAAATTGACTGATGCTCCATAATAGGAGCAAAAATTACTATATTATATAATTTAAAAATTGTCAATTGTACCAAATTTTCAATCAACGAGCCACCCATTAACCAATCTGCTAAATCTTGTTGTAGATATGTATAATGCTCCATACTAAACAGATATTTTATATTAATCAAAATACTTGCGAAAAACGTAATGGTTTTCTTATTAGGATAATTATTTTCATAAAGTGAATATAAAATGATTCAGACTAAAATATAAACTATATTTTGAACGCACTTACTTGATGCCATACCGCATTCCGCTACTACTTGTTCCCAAGCTTTTTGTCTCAAATTCTTATCCCTATAATTCTCATGGTCTGCCTTGTATAATACTTCGTGTTTCTTTACTGCTTCAATAAATTGTTCATGGCCCTTTTCTTGCTCACAGCCACTGCTTTGTGATGACATTTTGCCGTGATGCGTATCCCAGAAAGCGGAAAAAGCGTACTGTGAAAATGAAACAAATTTTTAGTTTTAAACCTTTTTCAAATTGTAACTATTACTACGTATGTATAGATTCCTCATTCTCTTATTTAATATGTACCTAAGAACAAATAAACTAACTATTTTATTAACGTTCTTTTATGGCGTTGAATGTTTATCTTTACCTTATTTTTTAAACTTCTTCTTCCAAATTAGGAAAAAAGAATAATCAAATTTTTCGAGTTAACATATAGTACATATGTATCTAAATACATAGCGAGATCGCTGGGTCTGATGATACTACTTTAAATAAAGATTTAATAGTAGTATAATAGATATATCCTAAATAGACATGAATAAGCATCGAGCGAATAGAAAAAAGGCGGCCGCCAACACATTAAGCCATTAAATTAAATGTTAAATCAGGATAACTAGTCAAGCTAAAGAAGAAACGAGCATTGATAAAAGTAGCACTTATTTTGAATGATTTAATATCAAATCAGTAGATACTAGAAAGTGTGGTTTCATACAGTCAAGAATAGCTAGGTCGAATGGAAAGTGGAGAGAATTAATACAATTTTGAAACGGACGACTGCACCAAAAATGGGAGCAGTCAGGGAATGCCGCGAATCATGAAAAGGTACTAATTATGTATCACCAAAGCAACCAGGCCACTTAAATATCAAAGCATTCATATTTTACAGATTTGTTAACGAAATTGCTACCGAATTCCTGTAAAAGCGCCTTAAAGAACATTTGTTATTTCTAAATGTATAAGGAATTCATAAGCTTACAAAATATCATTCATGTTTTAAAATTCGGCATATAAACAAGAAATTACAACCATTTTACCGGCAAGTTTGTCAAAAACTACACAGTGCCTTGGAGCGATGCGAAAGTTTAATCACAATTTTTTTAGATGAAGCAGTGCAAACTAACGCAAATCTACGGATATTTAAACATCCTGCTTACCTTCTGGAAATAAATGAGAACTTTCCTTGTTGAATAATCCTGCGATAACAACAAGGGACGCAAAAATCGCCGCCACAAACAAAAACAGGACAATTAACCACAAACTAACCAAAATGACACTTGGACTTGTGACATTTGCGAAAAGTTGTTTGTGTCCCCCATGGAGGAACGAACGAACGAACGAATTCGTTCGTTCCTCCAAGGTGTCCCCCTAGCTGTATTCAGAAACTAATTCCGGAATCGGAGCGAGGAACTACTTGGAACCACTAGGAACCATCTGGGTTCAGGCGAGTTTCTGAACAACATGGAACCATTTGACATTTCTATATAAGTAGTGGTAACTGTCACGGACAATTGTCAATTCGGAAAGAAATATTTAAAACTGCGAGAATTATAATTAATTAATAATTAACGAGAGTGCTTAATTGTGCGCGCAAGCCATAATACTTAATACACAAATGTGTTTAAATGATCCCAGTGATTCTGGTGAAGACTGCTAACATTTTCATAGAAGATTTGCAGTTTCCAGCATCATAGGAATACACATTTGCTGCAAGATGTGTAAAAAATGGGCGAATTAATCGAACCTGAACCTGCAACCACCATCGCACAGAAGGAGGTTCCAGAAGTGGGTAATTAGTTTACAACACTGTAAGTATAAGTGCTAATATAAAAACCAATTAAGCCGAAGAAAAGTTCTTGAAACCCTTGATCTTAATGCTCTTGTACATATATTTATAACGAGAGATCGGAAATAAAATATGAAAATATTGTTTATGCATTAATTAAAAAACAATGTTTCATTTTTTCAGATACAAACATAACATCCAAATTGAGAACAAGAGAGCGATTTGCATTTCTGGAACCAACTTTTATACCCAAAGAACCCTTGAATATAATGGGACAACCAATGATCGCCTCGACGATATCAGCTTGAGCCCTGAACAACCCAATAAACTGAATCCAACTTTTCGAAATTGTTTTGTTGTCATTTGTTTATTTATTTAAATAAATTGTATTAATAAAATTCAACATTAAATAATGATAAAATTAATGAAACGAAAACATGCCTTGTCAATTAAGCCTTTTTTATCTCTCAGGATCGCGATAAGTGCCTCCTAAATATAAATTATTTTGATTCAATCACTATTACACTTCATGAAATTAATGAGGGCATTTTGGGCTTCAAAATATGCTGCGTCAGCCTTTGTTTCGCCTTTAATTTTCACGATTAAAAAGTCGTCTGTCCGGGTTTTTTGCCTTAGCCATCTCGTTACTCAAATAGGTTTTGAGTGCGCGTCCGTAAAAGAGGCACACAAAGTCTATTTCCTGGGCTGCCTCGAGACAGGATACCTATTCTAATCACGCTGTTTGGAATAACTCGATCAGGTTCTCCAAATGTTGGATAATTATTGTAGGCACTTTATCGGTGGTATCAACTCTTAGCTGAAAACTAGCTTTATGGCTTTATCCATTCAATGGTCATAATTGGAGTCCTCTGCCAGACCTAATCTAAAGCAAAATAAGTAAAGGAACCAAAAGTAATTCAAAATATTATACCGAACAACACAAAAGCTGAACCAGAAATGCAGCTTGACAGTTCTTCTGCCGAATTGTCAACCTCACTAACACAATCACATCACGGAATCATTCCTTTCAACCCCAGCAAAAAGCAGAACTATTGGAACCAGGTTCCGGAACCATAGTTCCGATTTTCTGAACAGGGATGGAACTAGTTCCCTCCATTTTCTGAACAACTTGGGTTCAACCCAATCGTTCCGGAATGAGTTTCTGAATACAGCTCCTCTGACATGCCTCGTCGCTGGCGCCATCTGTGGACCAGAAAAATAGACTCCGATAAGGAGTATTCACACAGAGCTTTAATGCAAAATAACAAAAAAACAATTTCATCTATTTTTTTCAACAAATATACAAAAAATAATTATAGTTGATTTTTTACAAAAACCATAAGAATATATATATATAGAAAACACACAAACATACAAATAAGTATATGGCAAAAAATCGTGGCCTATTTTCTTCAGCCCCAGCATTTTACATCGCTTCAAATAATAAATATCGTCTTTAATAAAAACTTAAAACATCACCTCAAATAAAAACATTTTAAATCGTTTTAAGTTACTAAAAGTTGTAAGATTCATTTCAATTTGGCACTAATTCTTATACATTATGTATATCCTATTTTTAATACATTTATCCCCTATTCTTTCGGAGATTTATTTATTCAGCTATATTCAGGCTTATATAATTAAAGGTTTTAATTAAATGTTGATTTACTAAAAACATTTACATAATCAAATATTTACGATTATACCTACATAGCTTTGGTACCTTTCATAATTCATAACTTGTCTATGCAATTCGTTTAGAAACAAAATTTAGCAAATCTTAAGTTTTTCAATAATTTGTATTCATACCTACACCATAAATGAAACTAATTGCATTATTTTTACAACATTTCATATCTCTTCTTTCATTCTGGAAAAACACGCTGCTGTGTATTATACAAGAAATTTTAAATTTTTGCTTCTATTCTTGAAGTTTTGAAGTCAAACTTTGTTTTACAAAAGTGCTTATAATATAGTAAATCGTTAGTTTCATAGGCTCTTGAAAAATATTTAATAATGAAAAAGTGGAAATGTTCTTAATTTAATTTAAGGTATTTGTTAAGTTCTCTGAAATTGTTCTCAAAGCCGTTTTAAAATTAATAAATTAAATAAAAAAAATGCAATTAATATGCCACGTGTGCTTGCATAGTTTAATATGCAAGCAAAATTGCGGACATCTGGATTTTCGCATGTCACAATTCTGCAATATTTAATTAACTGTCCTAGTAATATAAAATGCAATTGTACTTATTGTGGGAACCGCACCTGTTATTGAGGAAAATGTGGTGAAAATTTCACATGGTACTGACACGTGGCTCACGCACAGTTTACTTTTACCTAAAATGCATTCAGAAAGGGATTCAGAGTATTTTATTATCGAAAAGATAATAATTGCATTTTGCGTCATACAATACCGGAAATTTTTGCTGCGCCACTACCATTGAAAGTATGGATTCATCAGGGTTGAAAATCTATTTAACAACCGATTTGAATTAATTTACTCATTTCGTGCTGAATGGAAAACCCCATTTATGGCCCACGGCGGTCCTCAATAAGTAATTCCTTGTTACAAAGTTATTTGTTTTTCAGAATTACGTTATTCTTGAGAAGTACATATTTTAGATTTAATTGAAATTACCGGGAACAAATTTATAATTAACGAAATATTAGTTACGTTTTTGCTATAGTTCATCTAAATAGAAATTGATTATCGAATTAGGAATCGGTTTTCTAATAGAATAGCAAGACGAATACCCATAACATTTTCTAAAACAAAATAATTACGAGATTGAAAATATAAATAGCCAACCCGCCCCTATAAGCATTTTGAATGACACCGAAGTAGGACGTGTCGTGGCTCCATGCGAAATAACCCTTTTTCGCAGAATTCATCTAATTTTTGCTTTGGGTAAGTAAAATTAGGAGTTTCTATGAAAAACTAATGAGTTGTTTTTATAGCCCTATGAGGAGGATATTAAAATAAGAATTGATTTTTATAATACACACATATAATACGTATTTGCTAACAGTCTTTTGACTATGCAATTGTTTTTTTATGAGTAGAATCACCCGAAAGAGGCAAGGTCAAGGTGGGATATTTACTCTATAAATTCATTGTCATTGATATGTTTTTCTATCTTCCATCTTCCATGTTATGTTACTCGTGAAATTAATTTTTCAAACATTTTTATTCAGTCGGATTTCTAGGTAATGATGAGCCTCCTTTTATACATATCATTGAATTTTACATGTGGGCATAAAATTTCCATAATTGATCTCAGTTCCAAGATGTTATTTGGAATTCCGAATTATATTGACTAATTTTCTGTTACAAAAACATTCGAAGATCTATGAATACCTTCCTTGTCAAGTATTTTCTGTGAGTATCAAGGTTATTCAACCGATGTTTGGTTAAGAGGTTATAGCCACTTGCGGCGAGCAAAGGGACGAGATTTTCTCGATATTTTTTGACAGCATAATAGATATTTATTTTAAAACGATTAACACTGTCGATTAGTATATGTTTTCAAGTACTTGTACACATTTTTTCATAACAAAATATTTCAAAATGGCGGAGCTGCAGTTGTTTTCCGGAAGTGGCTTTTTTTGAGTATCAGTGGCGGTGGATATGATAACTTGGGAACAGTTCATAGAAAATCAAAATTTGAAAAAGATTTGATTAGTATATCCTATTGGCTTGTGCCTGAACGAAGGATTTGTCAAAATTATGATTTTTGGAGAAATGGCGGCAGTTTTTACAAAAAGTTACATTTTCGAAGGTCTCAATTTTCGGTTTTTCCGGTCTAAAAAAAAAATTCCCACAAAAAATGAAAATCCTTCGTTCAGGTATAAGCTATTATTATAACAAACAAGCAGATGATGATCGATGTACTAGTAGAAGAATACAATTCTGAGATAATCGCGTTTAAAGTTTTGAGTGTAGTGCCGTGTAGTGTCCCTGAATATTATACAGCATAACTCCGGTTCTAACGCTCCGATCATTATAAAATTGCGTGAGAATATTTTTGAGGGCTTATTATTAACGAATATGCAATAAAAAAATTTTCGATTTTCCCGACCCTGACAAGCGGCTAGAACCCCTTGCAACAAAAAGAATTTTCCAGCCTGCACAACGATAACTACATTTTAATGTTTTACAAAAATCACATACTCCATACCTCTCACTTATAGAAACTGATTGATCAGATTAATTAAATGCTGACAAATATTTTGGTGCTCATCTTTAAAACTTGATTGATGAGCTGATGATTGAGTTTGCGATTAATATTTAAACGATTACAGCATTCTTCTGAATTTTACGATTTCTCGTCATTGGCCTTCGTTTCACAGCTCTTGTGGATTTCCAACAACTTTCAAATAATAATAATATGATATATTTAATATATCTAAATATATGTAAATATGTAAATTAATAAAAGGAAATTTAACACTTTAGTTAAATATGATGCTTCATTTGACCATTTGATGGAAGAGTTGTTATCTCGATAAAAATATTGAGGAATAGTTTTCAACAAATTGACGAAGACTTTATTTACGGATCCAATCATATGGTCTTTGGAGTCTTAAAGTTAAACAAATCTTTTGTTATTTTTCTTCAGAACATTTTACGCAAACTGTACAAAAATAATATGGTGACGAAAGAATCAATAAACTATTACTACTCGAAATCTCGAATTGTATTAAACTTTATGAATTTAAAAATTGTTTATTTTTTCCTTTAACTCTCACACTTTCGAATTAAATGTAGGTAATGAATGTAGGTAATAATACAATATAGATAATACAATTCTTATTATTAAAAACTGTCCAGTTTTTGTCAACGTTACTGTAATGCACTCTTTTCTGTTTCAAGTGAAAGTGTAGGAAGAAATCCCTCTCGAATTGAGCATAAGAAAGATGCAAACTTGAACATGGAGTCGTGTGTGCGATAACGAAATTATGTTGATCATGAAGTTTCCCATGTGTGCTCCGATCGCCACATATGTTTCGGACGAATGTTTACGATGTCCAGCGCACCACTCCAGCATTAAATTACTTTTGTGTAGTCTAGAAGCTGATCGCGCCGGCTTTAAACAATGTCGAGCAATTTCCTCTCACTTTAACCTAGCTAATTGTATATTGTGTTTTAATTAGTCATTTATTTGTTTAAGAAATGGTAAATTAATTTTGTAATTTGCATATTATATTATTAAATGTGTTTCCTGTGTGTTTAATTCAAATGCTTTAACTAAAACTAAAATTAAACATTATCGTGTCGAAAATCTTATCAACAAAAGATGAGAGTATTCAATTTTTGTGGGTGTTTATTGTTGTATGATGGTAGTGATTTTAGTTTGTACGTTAATTTATGTTGTTTTAAAAAAAATCATTATGAATTACTCGCGTATGATTTGTTCATGCTCGATAATCCATTAAATCCAACCAGTCTAATTATTTTTATTAATAAAATTACAAGAACCAATCGCTCTCTAAAAACTGTTCCCAAATTGTTATATAATATATAGTTGTTAGTCTCGTATACATATACAAATATTAAGTAATCGGTTATAATATAATATAGTAGTTAGTTATTACATTTTATTATCCATGATAATCATTTGGTTTAATTATAAATTTTTTAAAAGGTGACATCGTATTGATGATTTTTAATAACGATAAATTTTATCTCATTTTACAAACTTAATAATAAATATACAAAAAAAATATTAAGGGCTAACATGATTTTTTTTAGATTTACAGACAATTCTTTATTTTATTCAAAAGTTATGTTGTGTATTTATTTATTTATGCCTATTGATTAAAATATTAATTGTATGTTTCATTTTCCAGGCCAACTACAAATTAATTTTCGGTATTTTCATGTTTGGTCTATGTGCATTTAATTGCAATAGCTCCAAAATTCTGGGACTTTTTGCCTTTCCTGGAAAAAGCCACTTCATGGTATTTCGAGCAATAATGACCGAACTTGCACGTCGCGGACATGAGGTATTTTTATATCAGATGCACAAAAGAGCTGTTCGAATGAACAAATAAAATGAAATAATTTTTATATTAAGGTTACAGTTGTAAGCAATTTCCGAATTGATGAAAAAATTCCGAAATACAATGAATTATTGATTGAACCAACTTTTAATTATTGGGATGATGGCAAGTATAACTTTATGAGCACCAATTTAAATCATAAAAAATATATTTTCAGTTAAATCATATTTTGGCCAACATGATATTTTTGATGTTAAGGACTTTTCGACACCTCAGATTTATGACATGATGAATCGAATTGGATACTCTACTACAGAACATGCATTGAAAAGTGCCAGTCTACAAAAAATTATTCACGATGATAATAAAGAACAATATGATTTGATAGTAGTTGAACAGTTTTTCCAGGAGGCTCTTTTAATATTTGGACATTTATGCAAAGCTCCTGTTGTGGCAATAAGTACGGCGAGTTTTGAAAACCACATGTCCACCATGATGGGTTTGATTGTACCCTGGGCACACTCCCCGCAGGACTATTTACCATATTCGGATAGAATGACTTTTTTTCAACGATTTTGGAACTCTGCCTGTTCACTTTATTCGGAATATAATAGAAAGTTTAAATACTTCCCACAACAAGATGAGCTAGTTAGGAAATATATTTCAGAAGTCGAAGGTATGTACGTATTTTATTGTAACTTATTTTACAAACCGATATCATTTAATAAACAAATTGTAACTAAACCTTAATGCGTTCCTCGAATATATGAAACAAAATTAAATTAGCTTAACTTCATTGAATCATTTGATTTATAAATAAAATATAAACCAATTTACAATACATTCCATCTTAATCTAAAATTTCGAAATGTGGTATTCTTCTGCAGGCCATTTGAAATGTATAATTTAACGATCTTAAAGCAAAATAAATTAAAGGAAAATATGTTATTCAACTTATCGGCGGTGAATTTTTGTTGTGCTATCTGATCAAAGATCCCAACAAATTTACGAACGTTGCCATAAAATCCACAACATACATATATTGAAAAAGCAGCAGATCTCCTCCTACAGGAAATATTACCAAAATAATGCACTATCCTAAAATCTATTAGAAAATACAGGAATAATTGCCAGAAATTTTTACCGTGAACATTTATCCTTCATATTTTAAAAAAGTTTCAAAAGGGATGTTACTTCTCTTAGACATTTCTAAGGTATAACAAGTTTATGAGAATTCAAAATTGAAGTTCATGCTCAAATATTATCCGTGTCATTTGATGATGTTTCCTGAATAGAAATCTAAATTTGTAAAGACCATGGCAAATATTTGAAACGACAATAATGGAGGCTTTGAACATGACATATTAAGGTAATACCTATATTTTTAGAGCAGGATCAACTGATGTCGAGATATTTGAGCAAGTACAAAATCCTGAATACTTATGGCTAGTGAAGCACATTTCTAGCGCTCCGTGAACTATTTTAGTATCGGAACATATTTAGAAATATTTTTCGGACAACAATTTGTTAAAGAAAATTATACAAACCAAAAGTAAGGTGGTAGTGGCTCCTACGAACTATGTTTGAGATAAGTCTTTCTACCTTTTCATTTCCACGAGAAAAATTTAGAGAAAAATTAAGTGAATTTTAAAAAAATCTTACTCAAAGGCAATTGCAAGTCCGCAGGAGGTACTTGCCGCAGCTGTGTCCTTGTTCCAGATTCTTGCGGTGAAGGTCCTTAGGCTTCTGCACAACCTTCAGTCTTTTTTGGGAAATAAGATATCTATAAAACGGTCGTTTATTGCTGATGGTATGGACTTTTTATAGGCCCTTTCAGCGATTATATAACCAATATTACATTGACATTTTACCCACGTTTAAAACCGTTGATAGCCATCCTTTATTGAAAAATAAACCCATCAAATGAAATAACACAACTTAAAGATGGCTTGAAGTAACTCCAACTTAAATTATAGGGCGTTGGAAAAACTTCAGTCTATTATAAATCGCCTAATTTGATTAAAAAACATTTCATATTCTGAGTAGGAACGGAAGCGACAGTGTAATAAAGTTTTATGTTAAACCCAGTAACAATTCTCATTATGTTAACATAAATGCAAATGGGCATTTTTTCCAGCGATTCCACCATGAGATACATATTTACGTCTTTTTTTTTTATCACATTCTAGGTAACCTTCCATCTGTTGCCGAGCTTGAGAAAAATGTCTCCGTGCTGCTTGTGAACAATTTTATACCACTGGATATTCCGCGACCTTCAGTCATGGGTGTAGTCGCGGTTGGTGGGGTTCACATCACCCCACCGAAATCACTTCCTCGCGACATAAGGGCTTTTTTGGATGATGCTAGACAAGGCGCCATTTACTTCAGTTTGGGTAATTTTTAATTCGATGATTTGTATAAATAGGAAAACAAAAAATTAATTAAAAGTAATTGGCCACTAGGTACGAATTTAAAAAGTTCAGAAATACCCGAAGAAAAACTTAGAGCTCTTGTAAACGTCTTCGGGAAGCTGAAGGAGCGAGTTCTGTGGAAATGGGATGAGAGTGCAAAGGTCCCTAAGCTTCCTGAAAATGTCATGGCAATAGAAAGGTGGCTCCCGCAAAACGATGTCCTCGCCCACCCCCACGTGAGGTTCTTCATAACGCACGGAGGTCTGCTCAGCCTCCAGGAGGCGGTTCACCGAAGAGTTCCTGTTTTGGGGATGCCGATTTTCGGGGATCAGGTCTGCTGGGAGATGAGATAAGATTTTGAGAAAGTTCACTTTTAACCGACTTTTCAGTATGTCAACGTACGCAAAGTGGTCGATCTGGGAATTGGCGTAATGCTCGACTATTCGAACCTAACCGAAACCTCGTTGACTTGGGCCCTTCAGCAATTAATTTACGACGAATCTTATATGATCAACATGAGGACAATTTCTCAAATTTTCAGAGATAGGCCATTAGGGGCTTTGGAGACCTCAATATTTTGGATAGAATACGTAATTCGCCATAAAGGAGCGAAATTTATCAAAACTGCAGCCATAGATCTGCCATGGTACAGCCTCTATCTTTTGGACGTTGCCCTTTTCGCGCTTATTTGCATTATCCTGCTAATTGGACTCTTGTATGCAACGATTAAAATCTTACTCTATATCAGGAGAAAGAGAAAAACCTCGAAGCTCTACAGCAAACTAAACTGAATAATTATATTCCTCCATGTTTACGAATGATTGAAATTAAATGTTGTGTACTGATTCGCATTTGTTTTAATAACCTTTGGCATTAACTGTCTACGGAATAAAATTATCATAAATTTATAAATTTTCATTTGTACTTCAGGCGAAGGCGTGTTCTATTTTATTTCAATAGCAAAGGTATCAAATTGAATAAATTTTTGCAATTTGAAATGTGATCTCATATGTACGGAGGATGCTTTTCTCACACGCTGCATTAAAAGCGCGCCAAGCACGTGTATGGAATATATAATAAAAACAGACGAAAGTGTGCAAATATTCATCTGGTATAAGGCTTTCATCTTCAGAACTTAGGAAAAATATGCTTGAAAGACAAGAGTGTACTAGGAGTAAGAATTCACCTAATAAAGTTCCTCTACTTCTTTAAGGAAACATGCTGAGAACCAAAATGAAAATTTACAAATATATTTTTTTTTCTTAAATATTCATTCATCTCATAATCATTGTGAAAAAAAGCTTTCACGTGTTGAAATAACCAAATTTTGTTCATAGAAATATGTAAATACCTTTTTGTTGACGATTGAATTAAATACTCTTGAACTCGCTTAGCACGAGGATTGACGCCTATATCAAAACATTTAGAGCGGTACGAAAAATATTTTTCTTCTAATTGATGAAAGAAAGCGGTACGAAAAATATTTTTCTTCTAATTGATGGCCACGTTTTAATGAAATTTTATTATTAATTCGATGAATAGAGACTAATATTTTAATGTAACTTTTGCTGCTCAACTGCAAATGCCCGACAAACACCCGACAACTATTTAATATTTTCCCTTACAAAAGTCTATTAACTACATATTTTCCTTTTGCAAAATATTTTCCCTTTAGAAAATGCATATTTAAATATTTTCCTTTTACACATATTGTGTTTTGAATAGGGAGCTTTAGCGTCGAGGACATAACTTAGCTATCGAGCAAAGGATTTCGAGCAAATGATTTGTCGGGCATTTGCAGTCGGCCAAACAGACAGTGTGGTGTTAATCAATTCTACATGGTTTTCTGCAATGTTTGTTCGGAGACCCCCTCGCCCCCTAAAATTAGTTAATCCTTCACCCCTTAAATCACAACTTTTAGGAAATAAATTCAGAAAATATTGTATAAGTTTTTTTCAGAGACATCGTAGAATTTTAGTTGAAATAAATTATTATAAATTTTTACTTTACACGCTTTATGAACTCATTATAGTATAGTTTAATTTACAATCTTTCAAGATGTCTTGCATTGCAAATAAATATAATAGGTCTTTAATTAAATTTGTCATACAATTCCATCTGTTAAAAATTCATTAAAACGTCGCGAAATCCATTTCCCCGCGATATGTTTGTAAGAGCACAAAATTTGCTCCTAATTTAAGCTAATTTCCGAAGGTCGAGACGAGCAAATCAAAATATTTACACTCGGCTGTTTGCGGAAATTTCACTTTTGTGGCAATCAAAAATTAAGACGACGTAAAATCCCAGTCGTTTTAATACCCTTTTAAATGTTAAAGGTCCATACAAAAGGGAGATCTATTTTTATCGCTAAAATACGCCTTAAGCTATTGGATTTATTTTTTATTTTGTCTGTTTCTCGATTCTGCATTATGTGTTACAAATAAATTTCCACGGAAAGATATGGCCCAGTTTTAATAAAATGGGAAAATTGAACTTGAAATGAAACACGAGTCGTTTCCGGTATTTGTCGAAGTCTGATATTTGATTATGCTAACTTAAATTTTGATTAATAAAGTTATAGGAGCATGTGTCTGGGTCCTTTATTTTTGTTAGGAACTTTCAGAAAATTCTGAATACACTTTTGCACAAAGTTTGCTCTTTACAGAACAGAGTTTAGAGATATGTTTGGAACAACATTTTAACCACCTGTTAATGCATATAAATTTGGTCTGAGGTACAAGTCCCTCAACTTTGCTGTAGTGGATTCCTGCATGTTGGAATTTTAGATCCAAAAAATAAAAATAATAGTATGAATTTGATTGCGCTATTCAAGTTTTTGAATCATGTGTTTCGAAAGTGCTTCATCGTTTCGCTCGAACTTTTAGATTGCAATAAAAGGTATGGAAAAATGCTTATATGAAATCCTCAGGTATAAAATTACACCCTAACGCACATACACTGAAAGAAAAAGAGCAGCAAAATTAACTATTTTTTCAGCCAATTAATTAAATTAGTTGATACATCTAAAACAGTGAGAAAAACATTTACAAAATTAGTTAGTTTTTCAACTATTTTAGTTGATTTCACTACTTTAAATCGTTATAACAACTAATTCAATTAATTGGCTGATAATCAACAAAAGATTAGTTAGTATTGCTATTTTTTCTTTCGGTGTATGTATCCTAATCTAAAAGTTTATTTTGCAAGAATGAAAAATCAAACTTTTGGTACATTTTTGAATTAACTCAAATATCGTTTGGCTAAAAAAACAATTTAATCGCATCAAAACATATTTTACTGAATAAATAGAAATGATAGCAGGGAACTGAAAATTGTTTTATAGTTTGGTTAAAGTCATAGAGAAATATTTGCTCACGTTTTAAACAAACGATCCGTTCTCAAGAGCGTTACAATTTTCGCGCACAAAAATAAAAATATTAGGAAAAGGGAATTGTTTTCACGTTGAAGCTGAACCAAACACAAAAATGATAAAGCTGATAAATTTTTCCTGTAGTATATACATATATACATTTCATTCGTCAGATTGATTTTTTAGAAGCCTTTTATATAACTAGGTGCTTATACTATATTGTTGTGAGCATAGTTACCCTAAGAAGCAAACACTCGTTAATAACACAAATTAACGAATTTTTGCTTCTTAGGGTAACTATGCTCACAACGATATAATAATTATGCGAATTTGTACCTTATGGAAATTGGACAAATTGTTGAGATTTTCTGAAAATTGTATTCTCTCCCACAAGAAAATCTACCTACCTACAAAGTTATTTTGGACGGAGCTTTTAACTCCCACATTGTTACATTTAATCACTATTTGCTTATGATAATTCCACATCAGTTCAAAAGACTTAATTAAGATTTTATAAATTTATAACTGGTAAATGGGAACAATTTTAGTAAATAAATTTTATATTTGTAATTATTATTATATAGCCTACTGAATTCAAATTTTGTAAGCAAAGTAAATAAATTCCTTTTGTTATATCAGTGAAATTAATACAAATAATAGAGCAAGAAAATAAGTAAGTACATACTTCCGTAATATAAAAGGAACAATGTTTACTTTGTTTTCAGTTTGTTTCTTTTATTGAATTGTTATTCTTGATCTTAACTCATTTAGTGAGGTCTACTTCAACAGAATAATTTAAGAAGGCTTGTTTATTTTTCGGAGCACTCGAAGAAGATACAACATCAATCCGAAGGTCCGTTCAACAACTATGAAATCCGTTTTCCTCGAGTCCACTAAATTATGTTCAAGGATTTACAACGGATTCAAATTTCAAGGAAGGGTCTGGTAACTGCTTAATTTTATGTACCCTTTTATGCAAATCCCCTGCTTTGGTTACGGTCATAGATTAAGCAACTTTAAAGACTAGTAAAACCGTCTGTCAAAGACCCCTGCGAAATCATCTTGTTTCTTATTGCCATTACACTTGATATTTTGAGGATGAAAAGTTCCAACATTCATAACCTATCTTCGGGAAACCCCGCGAAGCACGCGGTCTTTGAACCCGTTCGACATTTAATAAAAGGTCATTATAATTATCTCATGATTGAAAACCGCCACTTCAGAAGGCGTATGAAATTGTAATAAAATTAAAATTGTGTAAAATTTTATGGTTGCCGCATGTGAACATATCCACTCGAGTGGCGCTCAGCTCAGAAGCAGAATTATCACGAGGGAGCAATCGCCCCGGGGGCTCGGCGGAGGTTCCTTTCAGCCGTGTAAATAAATTTAATGGCAGGCACCTCTTTAAGAGTAAGGGCCCCAAAATTGAAAATATTTGTCACATCGACGCACTTAACCCGTTGAGCCCTTCGGGGGGTGTTAAATGCCCTAATGCTGCTCGCACCCCCTTGGGGCGTATTTATTTGGACTGTCTTCATGTATTTGGAGATTCGCCCCAGAAAGGTGGCCCAACAGTGGCCTGAGTCCTTCCCAAATATTTTAGCAATTTTAAGAAACAAGAAGATTTAATTACTCGTGCGGAAACTTACACGTAATGGAATTATGTGGGGAATGACTTAACCAAGTGGAGTATTCAGCAAACATTGCTCACTCGATCCTCGGATGAAATCGATGGATACGCTGCTCATCGCTTGCTCGAATTTGGATTACACGAGATTCAAGATGTTCGTACCTCGTTAATTGTGTTTGGGGATGAACATGTTATTGCCACTTTAGGCTTAATTTTGCTGCAGACAAGGGCATTACAAATAAGGAGCGTCTGCCTGAATCATTTTTTTAACAATACCTAGTTAATAAAAATAAAAATCAAGGCACGCGACTCATAAAGAAGCTTTTTATGTTACCCTTCAATTTTTTAGTAAAATGTTTTACATGCTCGAAATCCTATGAAATCCAGTAACTTTCAGCAACACCAAAGTAAATAAAATTGCATTTGCAGCGTAATTTGTAGGTACGCTAGCGCGAAAGAAGAACCATACTTTTGCGCTGGCGCAGGGCGCAAACGTGAAATTTAGAGGGAGACAAAAATACGAATCTGTCTTGTGAAGAATGGAGATAACAAACAGCGTGAATTTCTACGCTGCATTGGAAACGGTGCTTTAAAGAGTATAAATATATTAAAGAAAACAACACCAGCTTAATCCTCTATGGACCCGTGTAATTTTCAAGTCCCACATAAATAAACCGATATATATTTAAATAATTCAATTACCTTATTTAACAATATCTCTTTATTTAACATGTTTATGCATTTCATAAATAATATTTGTTGCCATTTGTATGTGGTAAGCTTTTTGAATTTTTGAATGCATACATCTAAAAACAAAAACATAAAATATTTTCTTTTCTGATGGGATAATGAAAAGACAGATATTATCTACTCAGTTTCAAGATTAATATACATATAAATAATTAAATAAATAAATAAAATATACGAACAAAACGTATTCAATATTTACAACAAAATTCGTAGCTACTCATTCAAAAAGCTGAAGAATTTTACATCGAAATAATATATTAAGTGCGAACGTTGTAAATCGTTGTTACTTTAAAGTCACAATATGTGTTCCCTATTATAAAATTTTTAAAACTGCTGAATTCATTTTGTTTATATAATTTTACAGGTCCATCTTCATCTATTTTATTTAAAATTAATTTTTTTTTTATAGTCAAGACACCATAGAGTTCGTGAAATAACTCAAACGAAAGCCTAAATCCTTATTTATTTAAAATATAATTTTTTTGGCGATGGGTTGGAAAAATAAAATTGAAAACATACTGAAAATTTTATAAATTTTTTTCTGTGTTAAAGGGCAATCGGAAATTGTTCTAATACATACTTACATATTTGAAAAATTTCCGTCTGGTTTCAACCTCCTCTCAGTTTCTTGCTAAATGCAATATTTGAAAAACCTTGAAGTGCCCCAGCGAAAAAAATTCTAAGTTCAAATGTAGGAAAATGTCTGTTCATTTTTATTCTCTTTTGCGACTGTAAAATATTTAGTTAGTAAGAAGTTTACTATAGTCTATTTATCTGGTTTTATGCGTGTTAAAATATAAAATGCGTCGGTGTTTGAGTTTAAATATATCTTAAAAATGTACCAATATTTTTCTGAGTTCAGGCAAACATAATTCCACAATATACATATAATAATAAATTCTACGTGACACCTAAATCTACGGACGGTTGAATAAAATTGTGTTGGTTAAAATATTTTATCATAATTTAATACGGGTTTGTCGCCATCTGAGGATGAGGTGTTCAATATACAACCGCTGAAGCCCTGAAGGCAGTTTTGATCTCAGTCTTCCTTTCTTTATTTACGCTAGAATAGAAAACGCGAAGATAGGATAAGTCGCGGAACTGTACGACGTTAAAAAGCATGCACACATAAATCTTCCGAAAGCGAAATCCTGGAGTTTCCAATTCCATTAAATTTCACTTTAATTTTTTTTATATTCAGGAGGTTCATTGACTCTCATAGTACACGGTTTGGGTTGAGCTCCATGTTGGATTGATATATGCATTTTAAAGGTTTAAAGGGTTTCAAAGGAAACCGAGAGTAAACTACTTGGATAAGAACGATATTTGGGTTGAATTCCAATTACCAAGTGTATGCCGAACGTATAGTTTTGAGTTTGAGTCTGAGTACCCGGCTATCGACCTTGGGGTTTTTGATACTTTTATTATAGGCTCCGCCAAAGAAACTTCTCGATTTTCAGGCTTAACTCAATTTTCGGGGTACCGGAGATTTATCCGGCCATTTACACATGTCGGAGCATGTAACAGGAGGAATATGAATGACCTACGGGTTCCGATCCGGGCTTTTAAGGATTCGTCCGCAAACAGTAACTTCTTCGCAGAACCAATAAAGGGCCAATCGAAGGCTATTTTGAAGTGAGCAATAATAGTGTTTGGAGTTTACCTCGGTGGCCTTGGAATAAAAGAGCTCCAAATGGATTCATCGACACTTTCGAGACAATACGGGAGGCGGTTCAATACAAAACCATTCATCCAGATCGGGCACATGCCCCACGGACCACGAGAGTCCTTCAAAAATTATATCTAAATTAAAAACCTTTTCAGGTAAAAATGCTGCACCTAGACCCACCAGGAACTTGCACGAGTGCCGCCAGGTTCGTTGCGGTTGAACGCTTCCTACTTAATCAGATCTCAGCATTAATTGGGGTGGACAATTTTTGCGATGATGAAACCTGTGCTCTGCGATGCCGATGGGAGAAATAACATTTTTGCTTTTTCTCCAAATTTCATAATTTCGATTTTAAAACATTTTAATGTTTGCACAGAAAATAGATGAAGCGAATTTGACGGACAAGACAAGACTTCTCTTTGCCACCGACGATAGAAAAGAGCAATCAATAGCAAAGGTCAAATTATCTTTGTGAAATTACAAGAAAACTTTTTGCGTAAAATAATTCTGAATTCGATGAATGGAAAAAAAACCTAATCGTATTGATGTTTCATAGATTTGCTCGTTTTCTTATTTTTGTTGTCTGATAGCTATTTGGCCTATATGTATATGTAAGTTTTATAGACTGTCAACAGCAACAATTATTTTCTGATGTTTTAATACTTTGTAACTTAATTATACTTATGTAAGTTCAACTCTAATTGGGTGGGCGAAAAGTGGGAGTTGATTAAAGAAAATCATTTATCTTAATTAGAGGAGCAATGCCCGGCTGCAAACGTGACCGCTCGAAGGACCGATGCTTAGTGGGTGGCAAAGAACAACCAATCAATTTCCTTATAGTGGTTATTTAATTTAAAAGAAAAGGGCAACCGATCTGCCCTTTGGCCATATGTTAACAACGAATTTCGGCTTATCCTGTTTCATTCCAATAAAATCGAACTGAAGATTCCTATCTAATCTATACTCCAAAATGTTGTTACATTTTTCTACGTAATTCTTTGTGGGTTCAATGTCCCGGTAACAAAAACAATAATCATTTTTCAAACCCCTAACTCGATTTACGTTGTGAGTTTTATTTTCAATTATTTTTTGACCAAGTTTTTAATTAAACGATTCTTTGTTTTTATTTGAAAAGCCTTTGATCTATTTATATTAATTTATTCGTTTGCTGTGCTTAAACCACTGAATTTATTTCAATAAATAATCGGCAAATTGATCCACTACAATACGAAATTCATATATCATGAATATTCGAAACATTTTGCGACTTATAAATGCTGTACTAAAAATGTGTATGCATTAATTTATAGGTAAACTATTTTATAACTATTTTTAGGGAACCTCTAAGGATATCTTATATAAATGCGTTTTATGTATGCCTACGAGTACCTATGTAGAACTAGAATTTAAAAATCCGTTTTCGGATTTAAATTTTGAAACTGAAATAAATTCAAATTTATTTAATTGTGCTAACAAGCACGAATATTTGTTAAATCTCAACATTCTATAAACATTAAATTATTCCCAAATTATAACTCAACATTTTCTTAAAAAAAATTTGTTAACATATCATGACCCAAACTTTAAGTTCTAATAAATTATGTACATATAATAACACAACTTTAAAGAACACTCATTAATATACATGTGTGTGTGTGCCATTCAGTAAATGATTTTTAAGGAAAAAAACACTTTATTTGAGATCTTAATTCTTTTTGATAATATTCTTATACTTCAAACGTTTATTCTTATTATCATTTGCGTTTTTAAAGTGAAAAGGGAAGTGTTCTTCATAGTGGGAGGTTTTTATCGCAGCAGGAGGTTTGTTTTTCTTTATACAGGGTTTATACTTTATTTTTATAGATAATAATATATTTGTATATGGTCGTAAAGGTAAAAAGTAAGTATAATTAAGCTGGATTATTATTATACCTAACCAAAATTGTATGATAAAATCGATTCAGATTTTGAACTTATAGCTGAATACTGGCCTAAGCTTAAGCCTGGCTCAACGTAGACTTAACGTGGTTCATTAACCTGCTACTGCTATGCAGAAAAAGAAGCGCAAATAAATTCGGCAGGGGCATCGCATCTGCATTGAGTAGAGGCTGAAGACAATACTTTCGTAATTATTCCAAGACAATATCCTTGTCTCCCTAAAAAAAAACAAATTCGGATAGTGCAACGAAGTGGAAACTCCTTTTGCTCATTCCGGAAAAGCGGATGCCGGTCTTGAGGCACACTCCGAATAATTTTTAACTGCTTAAGAAACAATTTTTAATTTCAATACCCAAAGTCGAAGGGAAAGAAACAAAAATGCAAAGCAAGAGAAAACCGAAAAATTGTTGCCCCACGAGCTTCTAATCACAGGCGTTTCCTGCTACTCCTGAATGCTCAATTTTATAATAATTTTTCTGCGCACTCCTGTGACTCGGTCTCGATCTGGATTCTGGAGAGCGACGAGATGAAATGAGATCAGGCCGCAGCATCCCGAGCTGGAGCAACTTCTGGAGGTATAAAAGTTGTGGCGGTGCTTGGTCCTCGTGCATTTTCTGCCGTGACTCGTCTCCTTCAGGACGTCTTCCTGAGATCCGCTGTCGTGTCCTGTGCGTCGTGAAGCGTCGTGAAGCGTTCTACGGACTTGTTGACGAACAATTCGGGATTATTGGATTTGTGGAGCTGACAAGTGATTGAGTGCCCTCATTCGGTAGTTGGAGCGCTAGAACTCCTGATTCCAGTGGCTAGAAGTGAGTATTGTTGCTTGGTTCTGGTCCTGCAGGAAACCCATTGACGTAAGTGAAAGTTAAAATTCGCCATACGAATTCGAGCATTTTTCCGCCGAAAGGTTCCTGCGGGGACCTTCTTCGCAGCAGGCCCATCGCAGGGTCCTGTGGGGACGTTAAGTGGTGGCCTTGTTCCTTTGAAGTCGCTCCAGGTTAGCTCTTGTGCGTGAATAAATCCCATTACCTTTTAATTGAGTTGTGCCAACCTCAAGATGTGCCTATTTATAGAATTTACGCTGATTAGTGGCTTTCTACACGAACTTCAAAAATTTTCTCGGAAAGGTTACAACTTTTAAAAGTATTAATAGATATTTCCAATATAATATGAACAACATAAATAAAGTGAAATACCATTAATCTTGCAATAATTTAGAAATGCTTTTAATATTTAAATCGAGTATATTACGTACTGGTTATTTAAATAAGTGAAATATCTTTGAATATATTGAATTTATTATAAATATCAAAAATTAAAATATTTAGGTCAATACAAAAATTTTCTTTTCATGATTAAGTAGATTGATTAGTAAAATTGTAAAATTTCCAAACAAGCAAAACAATTTAATATACCTTTTACTTTAATTATATATTTTTTTTTGTATAATTTTTTAAAACATACTTATTTAGGTAAAATTTTAAATAAAATTCACATTATTAGTAAACACTAATTTAAAACGAATCTATGTATACAAAACCTGTGGAAGATACTCATCGGTTGTTATTCGAATTTCCCTTCCTTGAGAAAACAAATTCTGTTTTATTGTAAATAAAATGCTATATCTAAAATAAAAGAATTATGGGTATTCACTCTTTGATGTATTTTTATTCAAATAGCAAATTAGTTAGTTAAATTATAAAGCAGTCAGTTGCTTACTTGATAGATTTTGAGTTTAAACAACAAATACGTATAAATTGCAATCAAAAATCGCAGTAGCCAAAGTTGGAAAATTTCACAAGAGTGTAATATTCAAAAGCTGGAGGCATGCCCTATTGTTTATTTTTACATCTAATACAATATACCTATGTCACGTTAATTTTGTTGTAGCAAGTTGTATTGTATAGTAATATAACGTTATACTGTACAACATTGTAGAAATTTACTAAGATGATTAAATCTATGCGTTAGTATGCACGACTATCTTCACCCATATCGCTACATAATAACAAATCAGACTATGGTTCTATCTTCGATTAAACTCTATTTTGCTTTGTGGAAATTTGTAAATTTCCCAACTTTATGTAACGACTAATTAATATTTTCCCATGTATGAAACCCATACAAATCAAGAAACAGAAACCTATACGAGAGAAATTAAAAGGTTCAGCTTCTGAGAAACCGAAGATGATTAAATCAATCAATCAGCATTCAATCAAAGAACAATTTCCTTAAATCACACGTACATAGATGTATCAAACATACTTCAACTTCAACGCAATATAAATAGTGCACGGATATGCAACGACAACCGTATCGATTTAATTATTGTCGTAACATTTTCAATTTTCTCTGTCGGCAGGAATCTGAATCATGTCAGTAATCTACGACGTTTTCATTTTCCGAGCGCGTTCAGTGAAACGTGATTAATTCAATAAATTTTCATTTTAAGGCACCCTGTTAATCCTTCACTACTCACCGGTGATATTTCATCCAGGAAACGTTAATTTCGTTCCAGGTGGCGCTTTTACTTCAGTTAAATATTAAATCAAATATTTGACATGTGCAGGGACACCCAATTTGTCCGAATGCAAATGTGCTTCGACATAAATCCATTTTGCCCGACTTTTGGATGAATATTGATTTTAAAGGCCGTGAGTTTTACGCTGGTTATTTTCACCGCATGCGAGCAGAATCACTGAAGGTCACACCCAACGAAGGTTTTTCTGCCCAGTGGTTTTTGCCTCGTGAAGTGTTTGTGTAACAACATTAGACGCAAAATCGACGCGATCAAAGAATTTGTGGGTTCAAGCGTTAAAAGATTTTAGGATTTTGGGTCATTTTTTCTTGACTTCTTTTGTCACCATAATGCGACGCAATTTTGCGTTTACTACACACACTTTCGGTAAATTATCTCAATAAGCTTAAGCAATTTTTAACGTGTCGGTTTTGATATATTTTGCTTTATGTAGTGCAACTTTGAATAGAAAATTTATTAGAAACCATATTTTATATGTAGAAAAATAAATGGAAAGAACTACATACACTACTCCTTATATTTTGTCCTACTACCCATACAAAATTGGCCCTATTTATAAACTAAAATGTTTTGACTTTAAAAACTTTTGATTTATTTTTGGAGTACATATCTAACAATATTACCTAGCCTATTTACCCGATATTAAAACAACATATAAAAATAATTTTGAATAGTTTTGAGAGCGTTGTTGTGGGGAAATTTTCTAATGTTTAAGAATTTTAAATGAAGGTCTCATTGGGATTTGCAAGTTTACATATCAATGAAAATCTTATCTGAAAGTGATATTATGTATTATAAAATCAATATTGTTTCCATTTTTATTTGTTCATAAAAAATAAATATATATTGTATGTATTGTTGCAAAACATGCAGGCATACACCCCAGCAACGTGATTCGCAATAATTTTTTCTTAAAAAGATAGTTTTAACTTCAATAAGAAATCTTTTAAATTCTGAACGCTTTATTGCAGAAATTTCATTGAATTATAACAAATGCATTTCCTTTCCGAGAGAGCTAAAAGCACTTTCTATGCAATTTTATTCCGTCTGATAGAATTTACCTGCAACTGCAACCTAATTGCAATTGCTTTCTTTTTCATCACTTTGCTTTCCAAAGAGAAATATAAGTTTCAATTCTTGAAATGAAACTGCATTACTTAATTCCTTTCCAGATTTGCAATTATTATTGATTACTTGTGACTGGGTTCATTACGCCTTGGGAGCATTGCGAATATCCCCAATCAATAAATTAATGCATGTCTCTGGTAGAGAAAGAAGCAGGGCTGTAGCTAGAGTCGAATTTGAGGTAGGGCAGCATTGGTTACAGGTAGGGCGGAAGTAAAAAATGTATCATAATTGATCTACCCTCGAAGCACGGGCTCCAAAATCAATCACCATATTATCACTGACCTCTAGGTCAGTGATGTACATTCAATAGCTATTCGTAGACAAATAATTTCTGTGAGAGACCATGAGCATGGATCTAATAACTATTAAATCCTCAATGATGAAGAATAACTATTAAGTCCTCAAGGATGAAGCGCCATCTTTTCAAAACGCCACATAGCCACTCATCACGGAACTCTTGCCTCCAAACATTCCCAAATCGTATAAATACCGGAGACAAGAGCCGAAAATGACAATTTCGATCACCGGCTTTCCGGTAACACATTCGCTGACTGGCTTTCCAGGAAGTAAGTAGAAAATTTCTTCTGAGCAGTGGGTTTTCCTACCAAATTGAATCAGGCTTTCCTGAACTATTTAGGTTTTCGTAAACACTACACAAAGGTTTTCCTACGCGTACTACAAAACTCATACTTATTACCGCCAGGATTTCCTGAAGGTCATTAAGTACTTCAAATCCCCTTGCGTTAGTTTCGTCTGCGGTACTTAACGTACACCCACAGACATTAAACGACTGTATCTATATATTTATATTCCATAAATATACTTTCCTTCACTAATTCAATACTTTATCCCTTTTTCTCATTTCATATTAATAACATTAGAATTAAGCTTTATAGAATTAACTATTTTGAATTAGTATTTTAATTTTAATTTTGTTTATTGTTTTGGAGTATCCCTTTGAATTATCATCTTTTGAATTATTGTTTTAGATTGAATTGTTATTTACTTCGTACTTCATTATTTTGTAGATATACATATACATATTCTGAATTATAAATATTTATTTCTTTACATTTTTCATTTGTTGACTTATCCTTTATATTTTGAATTAATTTTCATTTAATAACAAATTTTCACATTTTCATTAATACCAAAAATTCTTGTTGTTTGTTTTGTTTTAACTCCCCTCGCTTCATACCTACTGTGAATCAGTACCTCTTTACGAGGTGCCTGGTATAGGCCCCAACAGTAATGTTGGGTCTTGTTTTTATTATATGTCTGTGCTCCCGCTGCACATACTTCAAATGCCATCTATAAACAGAACAAAGAATTATTATAATATCAAATGAATGTCACAAACTGTGCTATGTTCGGAAAAGTTTAAATACCTATCGCTGCAATTTTTTTTATCTCAAACTATGAACAAACAATTTAATTATGATAATTTATCTTAGTTTTTGGTATTTTTAAGGTAGGGCATTGTGATTTCAAGGTAGGGCATTGCCCCACAATGCCCCCCCCTAGCTACGGCCGTGGAAAGAAGCCTTGAAATTTCAGACATAACACATTTTATGTATTTGTGCTTAGAGAAAAGAAAAAGTCTGGTCTGGTCTTATAAATCAAATCGACAACTAATTGAAATGCGCACAAGAAAAAGCTACTGAGCTACAAGAATATCTATAATATCAATGACTGATATGACTGGACGCAAAGGTAAGACCAGTCGATGTAATTCGGATAGATTCGTATTGTTGAGGAAGGAAACGAGTTTGGAGGACTAACCAAATAAATGAATCTAGGTCAGCGAATATTCGAGTAGAAATTCCATAGAAAATTCTTGGAAATGTTCAAATTTTTAGCAAAAAATGTGAAAAACATTTTTACTCTTTACTGTGAATGAACACTGAATAAGGAATTTCTACAGCAGGTACAACAACTCCATTATTTATGTAAATCAAGGGTTCTCGTCATTTCCCTTTAAAATTAGAATCTCACGATTTTAATAAACTGTTGACATACATACATATGTATGTTATATTATTTAATTATCATTCTTTCTGAAACCAAGAAATATCACAAACAAGCTGCCAACTCCAAATATACTGAGGTCATATAATAACGAATCTTTAGTTCTCATAAAATAATTGAAAAAATCTCAAAGAATGCATGCTGCCATAAAATTTAATAATTTCTTAAAATGAAACCCTGACCTCTCCCATGTTCATGCAAAAATTGACGAATAATGGTGACTAGGACAAGCGGTGGTACTTTATTACAACCTCCATCTTTTCTCGTTAAATTATTACATTATTTCAAGCAAAATTGCAAGAGATGCTTCCAAGGATGTAAAATTAATTTAGGATTTATGAAATTTGATGAAAAGATTAAAAAGAACGATTTATTTCAATTATTTCCATTGAAAGTTTAATGCCTCTAAGACTCTAAGATAACGCACTAACATTAGAACTCTTTTGAAATTAATTTTAAGTTGATTGCAAAAAGGGAATTTCATTGATTAGAATAAGACATTTTTATGTGGAATTCAAATTAACTTAAAAACGCAACCAACCCAGGACTTAAGCAAATATTTCAAAGGCCGTTTGAAATTTTAGATTTTATTGTCCATTTACATGGACCACAGATATACACAAAAATTTGTAGTAGATCTATTATATAAAATATTTTAAGATAGAGTTCGAAGGCGGATAACCTGACAGGGTATTACCTACTGATGTATAAAAAAATATTATTATATGCTAATAATTTATTGATATCCGAAAGCTAGCTGTTATCGCAAAAGAAATTCTCGTTATTCACCTTGATAGATAAGTAAATAGATATGAATATGAATGAGTAATCAGGAAATAAAAATTATTAGCATTTGGCAAATGGTATATCTGCCTCTTTTATCATTAAAACATTATATTCAATGTTTACCAAATTAATGAATACATAATGTATGCATAAATATGTTTTTCATTGAAGTATGTTTCTTTGAAAAATCTACAGAATTTTGAATACCTTAAATGAATAATATACTTATAATATAGTTGTTTTTCTTAAAAATATTCACTTAAAATTAAATGTAGACTCAAAGCCAAAAAGTCCTATACGCTTTCCTTGGAGATGTATTATATTTTACAATGTGTTCAATTTATAAAAAATCAACCGAAAATTGACATTTTTGTATTAAAGTTTTATTAAAATAAGTTGTTGAATTCTCAAATATATTAATACAGATTTTTTATCAGTTCTGCTAGATCTTTTATAGCAAAAATCGATCGATTAACTGGAAAACAGCTTTAATATATATATATATATTTAATATATATTTAATATTTATAAATTAATAATAATGATTATGGTAGCCTATTTAGACGGATAATGTCACTACTTTTTCTTTTTAAAATCAGGAAAATACCCCGATGAAAGGGTCACAATTTTTATGTAGGGCAAATAGGTTTTACATATAAATTTAAAATTGCGCATACTGATTCGTCCACTTTAAGAATATTACTTAAAAATAGATCCAAAGAATTTTAATTTCAAATTACACATTTTTTAATTGAGGGATCGATCATTCTGGCCTGAATGCATATAAAAAATGGCTACTTCTTACGAGGTTTTTTTTTTATGAAAGCAATGTTGTGATTTTCGTAATTTTTTCTGACTGCTTATTTTTAAATTGTGATACTTTGAAAATAAATTAATAAATAATATATAGTACATATACTTATATTGTGTACGAATTTCAGACAAGTGGGTTTTTTTTATCTCATAAACCAGTTGAAAAATTATATAGTTTCGAGAAAAACGTGTTCATGGTATCGGTTTCCTCTGCGTATTATAGTATAGTGCACAGTTTGTTATCTTACTACATCCTGCACTGCAGGAACTTTTGAACAAATAGTAGTAACATTATGGACGGAGAAAGATAAATTACTAATAGTTATTAAATTATGTCATGAATGGGAAATAAATTCTCAAAACGAATCGTTCTTTGAAAATGAATTTTATTTGCACTTACCAAAAAGTTAATCGAGGACATATGGAAACTTTCAATCGCAATCAGCAGAAGTGCGAACTTTGCCCTTGCGATCCCAGCGGGAGATCAGAAATAAATGATGCTACCTTTTGATACATTCCAGCTGTTTTGATTTGCTCAACATATGGGGAAAAGACGCCACTCGCCATCAACATAAAAAGGCTTTTAATTAGAAGTCGATGTTCGTGAGGAGGGTTGCAATTAAGACGGTCCGTAGTAAGCACTCACTGAAATGAAGCGGTTGGAGTAGAAAAGGTAATAAAACCGAGATACGTCTGATGACTTCTTAATGTCGACGTTAAATAAATCCCTCAGATGGTCCTCCGTACGACGACATGTTTTCCTCTGTCATTTTCGAGCCGGGCCTATGACTTATTATCATATTTTTGGCGGAGACAGGGATCTACATAATGGTGTTTATTAAATTCGCGTCAAACGGATTTTTTTATAGGATTTTCAGGTTGAAGTTTTGATTTATTTTCCATGAAAAATAAGAAAATCAATTTGGGTTCAATTTTTTTTTCCGATACCGAAAAGAATTTACACCGTCAAGAAGGAAATTGAAAGTATAGGTAGTCAATAAAATGATTTAATCTGAGAAATTCGATGTCGCTACTCTTCTTCGGCACAAGGCCGTATTTTGCATGAATTATTTATTAGTTGCTATGCCCTGAGGATGGGTTAATTTGCAGTACACGTGCTACGTAAAATTAATTACATGAGGGATGTTTCGCTATCATTGCACCCACAGCAAACAAACGTGCGAGTATATTTAATTTTACGCAGTACCAACCAAAAAATAAAACGCATTTTATGTTAATTTAATATGTTAAAATTCATTTTAACGCTCAACAATGCAGTCAAGGGAATAATTTATCATTTTCCTACCGTCTCCATTTCAGATTTAATAAACTCCCGGTGACTATCAGATTTCACCGTCATAATACGCCAAAACGAATTATCTTCCCGACTGCATCTACAATATAGAGGCTGAATATGAATTCCGAATAAAAGGCATGCAATTTTCATTTTTACGTTGATACGTAGGAAAATATATCTATGCTCCTACAGCGAGTTTCAATTTATGCATGAAGAATTCAAGCTTTGATAAAAATATAAATTTATGTAGAAATTGGATTTAGGGGCTTCGGTAAGGTGTAAAATTCCTTTAGAAATGTATACGAGTAGGATGTGTGCACATACTTAAACTTTTGCTTCGTTTTTCCTATTGAAGGAAGAATTTAACGAAGGGAAATATATTAGATTCAAGGACACGGAAAGATTTCTTCTGATTTCAACATGTAAATCTGTTTCAAAAGGTTTGATAACAGTTTTTCAAAAGAACCAGAATTGAAAAGAGTAGCATGCCATAGATCATTCTATTATATTGTATTTATTTCAAGCAAAATTTTGATATCTACATTTTAATTATATAATAAAGGTTTTATGTTCAATTAAAGGAGTTGTATGCGAAAATATTCCGAAATGGTAGGATTTTTATGTTGAGTTTTTATAGAAATTCTTTGTAAAATAAATAGATTTTTTTCTTCATCGCACATTCAAATTGAAGAAGATATCACTTGAAGTTATAGACAAAATTCGAAATCGCTTTGTAATACCTACTTCACCTTTTTTCTGGGTTTATAAAGTAGCTGTTCCTTTTTTACAATTGTTGTTTGCTTAAATTTTATAATACATGTATGTTCTTCCTACAAAAATATTTCTATAAATCTCTTATCGAAGCAATTATTTACACATCAAAAATAATATCTGCATTCATTATTTTCAAATTAAATTAAAAAATTTAAAACTTAAAAAAATGTTAATATATAAAAATGAATGAGTCACTGCACTGCTATAGGCGGAATATGCTAATTACATTGATCTCGTTTTGTCCATTTGAATTTATAAATGGGAATAAATTGTTTAAGCGTTTTTCAAACATCCCGATAGTTACTTTGTGCAATTAATAATTAATTCATATGGGCAGAATTAATGTTTTTTTGCGGTAATTAAATTAATTGCGGTGTAGTAAAATTTGCCTAAAAATATAAAAGCATACATAATTAGTTGTTTAATCCGGCAGCAACAGTGCAAAGCTTACTCGAGCCCAAGCGACGGATTTAATAAATATCCTATGAAATTATTATTAAAGCTGTAAAATTATTAATTGGGTATTTAGATAAAAGTTCATCATAGCTAGCAGATTAAATTATTTTAAACTATTAGTTACATTTTACGCAATTAATTTAATTATTATCCATTTATTTAATTTTTGTATCCAATTTAATTTACACTTTTTCAACTAGATACGTAGGTATTGACGTATAAATTCTAAAATATGTTACTGCTTGTTTCCATTTTTTACTGCTTTCGCCCACGGAAAAAAATATTAGCCCGATATGTCATTTTTTTTGTATGCACAGCGCCATTATTATAGGAGTTTTTGGGTCTGCAATATTTTATAGCACTTACAGCAATAAAAATTGTACCATAGTGTTTTGGGCTTATATACCATAAATATGGCTATGTACCCTATATTAGTTGCTGCACTGCCGGAAATTTTGGTCTTGGTAGTTGGAAGAGCCGCCACGGTTCGCGGTTCGAGCCTCGTCGGATCACGGACCTTTTTTTAAACCAAGCATAAAAAGTGCTCGTGACATCCCCCCTGGCTGGCGATTGAACTGCCATCTCTGCGAGAGAATTTACGCCCTAGCCGATGCCTTTTTAAAGTTGATATTCCGATTGGGTCTTGAACCGCGAACCTTCGGATTTCCACTCCGATATCTCTAGCACTGAGCCATCTGTTTATCTATCCTTTCTGAGCGATTTAACCTTCATAAAGCTTGGCTGCATGGATTCAGTGAATTTTTTCCAACAAATTATATGGCACTACGCGCAATCGTCATAGGATCAGTTGGTAATGGGAATGGTACAACCGCTTATTTTTAGAACTTATGGCGCTAAGATTGTTAGAACAAAAGTTATATAAATATCAAAATTGAAGGTTGAGCAAAACGTGCCATTTTACTAGCGAGAACAACAATTGGGTTTGCAACCTCCGCTTTAATTTATGTTGCAATTTTTTAGCTATGTAAATAGCTTTATCTGCTTTATATTATGTAGCTTTTCCTTTAAGGATGACCATGGCGGATAATTTGCATAGCATTCACTCCCATATTTGCTCCGCAACAAATATAGCTCATTTAGCAATACATTTTTTTTTCCGTGCCGAATATGTAATTGAACATACATATGTAGAATATCAAAAAATGCCTTCCTTAATATGAAAAGGATTTGTTTTTTCTCATTCTCCAAAATTATCATTATCATCATGCAGCATTATTCTTACATATATTGTTACACAAAAATAATGGAATGGTATTTGGATTCAGAATGCAGAATTTCCACTTTAATCCCAATGGATGGTGATTATTAGGTATGCTCTAGCGGAGCGTAATTTGCCTTCACATTTTTTATTATGAAAGTTGAGAAGGGAAACACATTAATCAGAAAGGTTTAAAATTGGGCAGGAAATAAGAGGGCTGAAAGTAATAATACCTTGCTAAGCCATTCGAGTAAGTTATTAACCTCTCTTCGTCGAAAACTTTCTAGTAGAAATTTAAGTGAGCATAACCTTGAAATATTATTCCCTGTCCGGATACCCTTCCTTTTTTAGTATCTCCAGCGAAAGGGATAAATTACAGATTTTAGAGCATGCCATTGCTCAGCAGCACGTGGCTGCTAAAAAAAGCACAAAATTCGGACAGTTCCTTACAAAATCCCTTACAAAATACCTCTTTTATGCTCAATAATTTAATTCACGCAAGTTCTGTACACAATGAAATAATTTGAAGTTCCCTTAGGTAACTCTGGAAAAAAAAAAATACGTGAGAAAACTACATTCAATCCCAAAGTCTCCAACGCTGGGGACGTCCTTTTATTTATTTTTCGCTTATGGTTGGATACAGCCGAAAATTCGCCACTGTTGCTGTAAAAGACTCGTGAGTTGCGAGTGTCCTCGATGTCAGGGATTTATAAACACGTGTTTTCCTTGGATTCAAATTGAGGACCGATTTCCGTGATTTGCTCCATTTATCATGCTGGGAGTTGGGAACTGCTTACTTGTGGACTTGTGGTTTTGGTTGAAGGGAAAGCCAAGACCCGGGATGATTGCTTTTAATGGTATGTGCAATCAATCAACATTAGGTGTAGGATTTTTTTTGAAAACTTGTTTTTTGAACGATCGTTAAATGTATTATATTTTCCGCCATTAGAGATTTTAAGAGATGACGGAGCTACCCTGGGGCTCCATAGCTTAGTACGCAACACCGCAATATTATTATTTTACATTTTACACCATTCCTGTAATTTCGATAGGAACTGAAAGGTTCTTCAGCAAAACGAAAATTATTAAAAGTTATTTAAAGGAATTTACTCATTTAGTAAGCGAAAAAACGATAATTTTTAAAACCTTTGTTCACGGCAATTTTATTAAGTAAAGGTACATCTTTATTGTCTAATACTAAGCAAATATTCAAGATTTCAAAAAAAAAATGCTTTGGTTTTTGCACAAATTGCATCAAAGTAGAGACCTCAAAGAAGAGGTATCAAACTGTCACTGGGATAGCTACAGTCAAAGACGTTTCAAACGAAAAAATCAAACTTCGTTCTTTCAGAAATTGTGTCCTCTATGATCTTAAGCCGCATAAAATCAAGATTCCAAAACTTATAAAAATGGCGATAATTTAAAAAAAAAATCACTTTTTTTTAGTAAAAGTAGGTATACACTAAGACACTAGGTAACATAGTAAAAAATAAAATGCAACAAGATTTAAGTCGATAGATAGGTTAATTATTTTTTGAGAAATTTCATTACCAGAAAAACGAGTTTGAACTTTAAGAATCCCTTTTGTTGTACATTCTGTACAAGCTTCATATATGTAGGTATTTCTATAAATATGTGCATCCGAAACGGCTTCAAATTTTTTTTCAAAGTTTTGGATGCATAGTCCTGACATATTTTACACCACAAATGTGAAATACAAAAAATATTCTTTTAAAAATAAAAATTAGATCATTTGGAGTAGGATTCGCATGACAGTCAGTGAATTAGTCTGTCAGTATAATAAAAATTCACACCCTTTATTGCATTGAGTTAAGAAACTTAAACTAAATTTATTTATAGGACCAAACGCTATACGATTTGGTATTTGGTATTAAATCAACTCATAACTCTAGCCATTTCTGAGAAAAATAATTTTAACCAGACGGACAAGCAGACGATCAGCAAAGAGAACCTATAGACGGTTTTTTTTATCTTATCAGAGAATTGAGTCTTGTACTTAGTAGATGAAAATTATTCGTCTGGACAGAAAACTCAAAAAAGCAGCAAAAAGAGGCTGTGTTCTTGAAAATTAGGAATACCTACAACAGTAGATGATACGATGATAATTGTGTCTACGAAAAATAAAAGTTGCTTGATAATAATCGTTATGAAGCGATTGAAAAATAAAAATTACTTGATTAATGTTATTTTATTTTGTCATAATTATTACAGTATTTGATATGAATAAATATTCAGCCAATCTCGAGATCCATACTGCCTAAAGAATTGAAAAAGTAAGACATTGAGGTAATTGTTCCATGCGGTCATTTTATAGAAAAGGAACTAACTATATACCAGCTTGCTTATACATTGAGGTAATTAAACTCCTAAAAATAAGCAGAAAAGTAAAGATATTAAATTTAGATTGAATCTATACTGAATATTTGATTTTATCAAATGCTTTACCTTTACTGATGTCCGTAAAAATTTAAACGCCTAATTATATTTATCCAAATTTCAGGACTCTTGCAAGCTATAATTATACTCACCAGTATTTCAGTTGCAGAAAATATCCGCCGCATTCTGGATGAGAACACAAAATGGGCCAAATTAAATTAAATTCCCTTATCGCAACAATACATAAACTCATAAAAATGTTTATTATGAATTAGTTGCTTACGTACAGACAAATTTCAATTGAAGTTATTTTTATGATGCACGCACGCAAGTACGCCTTCCGCCTCCGTTCATAAAGCCCTCGGTACCCAAGAAATTTTCCGCTTAGTTGCACTCTGCACTCAATTTATAAAATAAAATAAAATAAAATAAATTACGTATTATGGTGATGACGTCCGTTTCGCAGAACCCGTGCTTCATCCAACGTAATTCTTTCATTTAGACGTTTTGTTTAATGGTAATGGAAGAAAAGACGGTTTTAGAGCACGGGCGGGCGGTCGGAATCAGCCCATAAAACGTGACTATAAAAAAAGGAGCTTAGACGCGTGGTAACCGACCACAGAATATCCATAATCCCGGCATTTTTTATCCTCGTGCTCCAGCAGCAATATTTTTCCTCCCCAATTATCTATGGGGCTATCAAAGACAAACAGATTGGCACCCTTATCCCATCGATCAAATAAAGATTTTTGACGGCAGTTCCCGCTGGGTGGGGAAGAGATTCAAAACCACTCAAAATTAAGGAAGAATCTCAACATTTTTTGCAAACATGTAAGGGAAAGATGAACGCGGTTCATCGCTCTAAAAACGATGCCAATAATACGGCGAGTAGGAAAATTCTGGCATTGCAAATAAAGCGAAAATCTGGCACCATTTGCGCAACCGACTGCAGCAATAAATATCAATATCCTAACATATATGCCTTTATTTATCCTTCCAGGAATCCCAGCAAATGGGCCAAGTGGGGCGGAGCGCCTAACCAGAGAAATAGAGAAACCCAAGATAAAATCACGATATACAAACAACTTGTAAAATCCAGCAAAATGCCAGGACCATGTCAACGGCTTCGGTTACCCTCTTTGGCAACTGTCATCAGAAGCCCCCGGGTTGACTACGCGTCCATAAAAAAGGAGCAGCGGCGCGTTGTTGTCATGGGAGCCGCCCGCGTCGGCAAAACTTGCATAATTTCGCAATTCCTGTACGACAAGTACATGCCGCGCTACCGCCAGACAGTCGAGGAGCTCCACCGGGGCGAGTTCGAGCTCCCCGACGGGTCCTCCCTGACCCTGGACATCCTCGACACGTCGGGGGCTTTTCAATTTCCTGCGATGCGAGCGCTCTCTATCTCAACGGCCGGAGCGTTCATTTTAGTATTCGCCGTCGATGACGAGGACTCCTGGGAGGAGGTGAGCCAGTTGCGTAAACAAGTAAGTTTCAACATTTCATTGGCAATTGCAAAAACCAATAACTTTCTTTTTTTATGCATTTGGGGGAATGATTCCGATTTATCCCTTTAGTAATGTATTTCAATTCGTTTTTTTCATTTTTACTTCTAGAAATACGAAAAAATTTATTTGGATGGTTTTTGAGGTTAGGAACAAGTTTAAAATATGTCGGGAAGACTGCAACGGCTGCAACGTTCGCTCAAAGCACAAGTGAAAAATTTAAACTCGTTTTTCTCGAAACTGAATTTTTTAACCTTACGTACCTAGGTGACTTTCAAAACTGCACCCATTGACTTCAAATTTTAACTCTTCAAATGTATCGCTAAAACTGGAACTAGAATTATTAATTTTTAAGACTGGGATACAATGGACGTGCTTTTGTTGCGCCGCGTTGGGGAATGATGAGAAATAACGCGTTGCCTGATACAATGCACGCGTTGCTACATTTTTGCTGGAATGCTCATAGGGCCAACAAATTTTAAAATGAATGCGCTAAAATTAATTAAAGTCGTACATGTCGGCTATTCGTCTTTAAAAGCACATCAGGGGTGCAATAATAAAAAATAAACCAAACAGAAACCAGAACATGGAATAGAATTTCCGCGCCGCCGCCGCAAACTTCCAAGTTCCGCCGAACTTTGCGGCGCAGCAAAATCGCTTCGTGTCCATTGTATTAAGGTAGGCGGGTTCTCGTGTAATCGAATATAATTTGCGGAGCAGCAAAAATGCTCGCGTCCATTGTATCCCAGCCTTTAGTGTTATTTAACAAAATTATAAACAATTAAAGTTGAAAAAAGGGTGAACAAATTCAAAAGTCCGATTTTTTTTTTAATAAAGGTTAATAATTTTAATTCCAGCTATAACGAAATATCTGAAGACAGAGCAGTTAAAATTATTTATTTATTTTTATTTATTTATTATTCAGTCTACCGATTTACAATAATCTTACAGACCTTGGTTTTCTAAATTACATATGGTCGTCTTCCAAGTTACATACACTATTAATTGATAGGGAAAAAAGAATTGTATGAACTTTTGATACTGATGACTTGATAAACGTGCTAATTTAGCTGACTGACATGATCCGAGACACTGGACAGATTTTTGAATACCTCAGACGATCTTCAATCAATCAAATTAAGTAGTCAATTGCAAACTACAATCAGTATGAAATAATTAAAGAAAATGGGCATCAAAAAGTGAATTTTCTTATAAACTTACCGCATTATAACAATGAGTACTTTCTATATTATATACATAGTTCTAAATTACTCTACTAAAAATCAATAGGAGTTTTAAAAATAGGGTTTCCAATTGACCACATATTTTCGGTTTGGATACAAATATCCTGAATTGAAACATTATGATAGGATGTAATCACCTGATATTTTAATTTTATTCACTAAATTTACGGTATGGAATAGTTGCGATTTACTACCGTTACATACAGAAAAGTATTAAATATAAATAAAATTATCAGTCATATAAAACAATTAAAGTTAAGCTTCCTAAACAACGAACAAATCTTGACTTTATATTAAAAATGGAAACTTTTAACATTTTCAATAACAAAACTCTTAATTTCGTTAAATTAAGGAATATCGCAGTTGTAAGTTCTTTGCAACAAGCATCATTCATAAAATTCAACGTAACTTTTGTGATTACATTTAGTATAAAATTAATGAAATAATAAATTGAATTTCATTCAAGTGGGCATAGAAAAGCCTGCGTTGGCATGTTTGTAATGAAATTTTGAACAATTTAATAAAGTAAACGAGCAATACAAATCCTATCCAATTAATAGCATCTTAACATTGAGGATGAGCCCTCTCTTAAATTCTTCATCGTCGTGTGAAAATTTACATCACTTCCACGAGGGATGACATCCATAAACTGAAAAGTTGAAAACAATGAACTCACTTTAACTGCTCGGATTCCCTTAAGGCTTAAAGTAATTTTGTGCCCTGTTCCAGAGTATGAACACTTTTCGTATCACTTTTATATTTTATCGTCTCAAAGCAAATCCTTTTGTGTCCTTAAATTCGGATGCCTGCACAACTTTAGCCCGGCTGGTTCTGCAGCAGATGAGGTTACTTTCATGGATCAATGTGTTCATCAATTTCTTGTAAATGGAATAGTCTATATAATATTACCCTGCTCTTTTTACTGGCAAACTAATTAAAAACTTTCGTAAAAAAAACTTTTCTCATTTTCGTATCCTATCATATCACATCACTTGATGGACTCTCAAAGGAGCTGGGAAGTTAGCGCGGATCTGTTGCAATAGAAGAATGCTTCAAATATTTTGATTAATTTTGTCTAGAGCCTAAAGGCCCCGGGGACTGTGAAATGGATCAGAGCTCCCTGAATGTAAAGTGCGCAGAAATTTCGAAAACTGTCGATTGATGATGAACAAAAGGTGACATGGTGGAAAATAAATGGTCCCATAAGACCTCTGTACAGCCCTAAGACATGCGACTTTGTGGCTGAGAAAATTCGAAGGTGAATCTACGAATTGCGACGTAGATTGGTAATCCCCAGATATATAAATTGATTAATTGTGTATGTCCCGACGTATTCAAGTGGCAGACAAAACATTGGCAGCTGGAGTTTACTGATGGACTTAATCTGCAAACATGTTGTGAATGGATCCAAGGCCATTGCCGAAATCCACTCCGATCCCCAATTGAGCTCGAAATGGGTTTCTCGAATTAAAGCTTCACAAAAAATTCCTGTGGGAGAAGACTGTTCTTAGAAGCACCTCAGGGGCCAAATAGCCTAGATAAAAAGAAAATAAAAGGCGCCATCAAACGACGTTATGCGGAAGGAAGAAACAATGTCCTTTCCGACCTCGTTAAGCAGACGTTAAATTTAGTGGCGTCATTATGAAAATTGAAGGCTGTCGTTGGACGAAAAGAGGCTCCTTTCAAGTGGGAGCAACAGTTGGTAAACATCATGCATCTTAACTCCATTTCTACGACTATGTCTAATAAAGCCTCTGTTCTTCTTAATGTGATTTGCATGATTATAGCTATGTAAGGACCTTAGACGAATCGCTGTCGTCTGAGTTTCCCGTCTGAAGGTAAACAGCCTCATAAATCCCATTCGGCCCCTGCGTTATCTACTTCCATCCGGGGGATGCTGTAGCTGTACCGCAGAAAATTCAATCCGCATTTATCCGGGTATCATGACGGAACTTCACAGCAGCTGTTTGGTCTCGTTGAAACGCTTTTTTCGGTTCTTTATGAGCAAAACATTCAAGACATTATCGTGGGAGGACTCCTTGTCTTTTGGGGACGTTCGGATAAGCATCCCCCGTGGCTAATAACGTATTAACAATTCCTTTAAATCCAACGAGCCGTTTTTATTTTCATTTTCTGGGGTTTATCTCTCATGAATATTTTAGGTGTGAACGTGATCTTCGGTTTTTTAGATGCTAATAGCTTGACCTCATATGACTTTTGGGCCAGCAATACCAGGAACAATGCTCGAGGTATTGTTGGACAATGAACTCAAAATGGAAAATAGCTTAGTATATCTTTAATTTCACATGAATGTAATTTATGTATTTCAGCTGATATCTAAAACACTTATACCAATATCAAAATTATTCTAGTAGGAAATTTTAATAAAAGTAACGAATCAATTTCGTCATAAATTATTCTTAAATGAATGGTAATGAAATAACAACCAAATATGTAGGTACCTATTTAATATTAATTCAATATCTAATTTTTGCATCAAAACTACGCAATAAAAAATTTTTGAACTTGATTTTTTATCCAAGCACCCTTACATTTTAAATCATCCGCACATTCATATATATTCCTTTAATATTATTAATAAATATATGTATGTACTTTTTCAGGATTAGGATCTAAATTTGAAGACAATCTAGATATGTTGAATTGTTTTTATGTCAAGTGACGAGAAGGTATACAGACATTTAAAAGATAGAACATTTAAATTACTTCTCAAAAACTTTATAGTAATAAAAAAAAATGTATAGATATAGAATATTGGTCACTACTATCAAATAGTAAAAAGGAAAAAAAAAAAAAACAAAAATAACAACTTATTAATAAACCATTGATAAACAAAACAAGCCTAATGCTCAATTCCTCTAATTTGCCCAAAAATTTAATTATTTTTTCTTAAAGCTTTAAAGAATTGCAAATATTAATATTAGGTACTTTAATTTTTCTAAATCAAAAGCAGTTTGAGGATATTTTTACTCAGAGTAGTAAACAAAACAAAGTGTAATTTTTTGTAAAAATTTTGTGCAGCTACCTACGCACGCTTCCTTCCAGCATGAAAAGAAATTTATTTGTAATTATACGGGTCTGGCTTGTATAGAAAATTATTTGAACCTATAATTGTAGGACTAAAGCATTCCATAAAATTGAAAGAAATTCAAACTTCGCTGCTGTGTCCGCCTTCAGACAATCTTTGAATTCCTATTAAATAATCATATTACGTGTTATTTTGGGAATTGCCCGGAGCAAATACCTTTCAAGGGACGACGGATAAAAATTTGCGGTATATATATAGTTAAAGAATCTGATAGGTATGGAATTTCTTCTTTTTAAATTTTTGAAAATATTGGAATGGCTCTATCTCAATTGTTATTTAATCTAGGTCCAAATAAATGAAACATGTAGTGCTGAATATCAAAATTATGGTCCTATGTAGATTACAAATATAAATTAATTTACATAATTTGAAAAATTCTATTCCAGGCGAATATATATCAAATACTGAGTTTTAGTTTTTTCAAATTATTATTTTATTTCAAGAGGTGCGACTAGTGCTTCGTGTGGGATTTTTTCTTGAAACCACATGAAATTCGAGAGTGTACCAATCCGAAGCTCTCTTCTAATACGACTTAAGTCTCAAAATTGAACTACATTCAAGACTATTTAGTGATTAAATAAATTAAGTATAGGTAGGTATGTACATTTCCTAATTTTAAATTATATCCCTAGACTAGAAAGTTCTTTTCCTGCCATGTATGCATAGGTATTCCAATCTTTTTGTATTGAAACAAATAAATATGTCTAGAGTTCATTGATATAACATGGAAAGGACATAAATAATGAATAATACGTATTCAAATTACATAATAATTGGAATATCATTTTACTTTATGTATCTTTGAATCAAAATGTGTACAAAAAGTTTTTTTCCAAGAATTGAACTGAAAATTCCAGGAAACTTCCGAGACAAAAATGCTTTTGACAATTCGACGTTATCACTTTACTGAAATTCTGCGCAATCCATCATCAAATCATATCATGGCACGTATTTTACTTGTTGTGGAGGTGAATTCCAGGTATTAATTATTCTAAAATGATATCGTGATGCCGATATTTGTATATAATTATAGCGAATTTAGAATAATACATTTTTTATTGCACTGGTTGCAAATTTTATTCACTATCCTATTTTATGAAATTTGTTATTAAAATGTGTATAGTACCTTACTTTGAAAAATGGCTAAAGAAAGACTCATATATGTATTTATTTAAGCCCTATTAGAATATTGGCCCAAATACGATTTTCTTGTACCACTTATTCGGTCATAATGCATAGTTAGTGTTGGTCTGTACCTGTACCTGTGATCGTTTTTTTTTTTTAAGATAAAGAGCGCCCCTGAAGAAATAAGTGTTTTGTAGTGTGTGTGTTTAAAATTAATTGAATTTAAAAGTCAACTTTTAAAGTATTGCACCTAAATATGTCTTCTTAAATAAATAAAATTAATTACCTAATTTAAATTTTTGATAGAGCTCGGATTGGATCACATTTTGAGTTTTTATAATAAATTATATCTGACTGTACCGGTTTCATCAGGTGTATCATAAATACTACCTACTTAACTTCTAAAATGGTCAATTTTAAGATTGTATAATAATAATAAATAAATCCAAGTTGTTTGCAATTTCACTTATTGGAAGACATAGGGTGTGTTTACGCTAAGCGCTGCCACAAGCGATGCTGCCACTAGCGATTGCAAGCGATTTAAACGCCTGCGATCGCTTGCGACCGAGTGTTCGAATTGGAAGCGATTAAAACGCTTGCGACCAAGCATTTGACATTTAAAAATTTACATTTACCTTATTTTCTCAAACAAATTTCAATTAACTTTATATAACATTAGAATAGCAATTTGGTTTGGTCTGGTTTCTTATGGAGATCCGGCATTACATTCGTACTCAATTGTGAAGGGAATCCTCCTTATAATTGCCCATTAGAAGCAAAGCCAACCCTCACCAACATACTTCCTCCACCAAAGGTACAGTTCGTTCTTACTTCTTCATTTGGGGTATTTCTGAGTATTTTATAGGGCTAATTTGTTTTACAAGGGTGAATTTAAAGTGCGAATACGGTATAATAGTTTTTGTCTGCCATGTCCCACAAATTTTTCGACTTTAAACGCATTCAATCAACTTTTCCACATCCATATTGCCGAATAGGTCGCTCGCGATTAGTCCCAAAAATCAAACCGGCGCGTTTTTGAGCGACCTGGTCGCGCGAGGTCGCGTCGCATCGCTTGGTGGCAGCGCTTAGCATAAACAGATATACGAAAGCAATGTGTTTGATTTGGCAGCGAATGGCAGCAGCTGGCAGCGATTGGCAGCATCGCTTGTGGCAGCGCTTAGCGTAAACACACCCATAAAGCTGCAATCCCTGGGCTAATTCATTATAAAAATCATCAAAGATCAATATTCATGACAATCCATTGAATAAAAATTGCTGGCTGTCGTCTTATAACTTTTTTAATAAAAATAGTATATTGTTACCAGATTTGCCAGGCGAGTGGCTGGCTGGCAAATGGTCCGACTTGCCTCCGCCCACACTTCACACTTTACGCGCTTTTTTAAGGATGTTGCTCGCCCGCTGAGACCTCCCGAGATCCTCCGAGGCGGAAGAGCTCAAAAAAATACTGTCAATCCAGAACGTCAAGCCGATCTCTTCAGTGTGGCTACGGCTTGACGTTCTTGCCACAGACGCGCGCAATCGTGGGGACCGATCGCCAGTCCTTATATTCGCGCAATTGAAATTTGAATTGTAAAGTATAAGCGAAGGGAAATCTTGTGACAATATAACTTAAGTTGAAGGATGGAGTACCTTTAGACCAAAAATGATAATTATCGGACCAAGCCTAATTGAGCAACAAACAAATAAACAATCTTTTAATCTTATATATACATATATATATTATATAGGTATACAGGGATAGGAATATATGTACATAGTAATGGACCAATTATTTTGAAAAGAGTTAGTTTGAAATCCTTGAATGTCACTTTTTTAAACGATAACCACCTTTGTTTTCTTAGGAAGCCCAATCCTACCCCATTAAATATTAAAAAAATATACATCATAATCTATGACTGCCCTAATATGAACCTGTCACACAGACCTAATATTCTGCTAAATTTCAAATTCATACGTCAGTCGTTTTAAAGTAAAACGTCTGTGGTAGACAGGTGGATGGACGCAAGCAAGAGTGATCTTAAAAGGGTTCTGTTTTTACCTTTTGAAGCATGCCTTAAAAATTGGTGCTTTCTTAATTTTATTCAAAGTTTATTTTCCACTTCCTTATAAAGGATTAAAGTGTAGGTAAAACATTCATCCCTTTATATGTATGTTTACAACTGCTCGTCGTTACACAGACTTAGGTACATGCTCCTTATTTATTCTTAATAGCATCAAGTCGGCTTATTTCGGATGTGAAATTTCAAAGGGACTCAATTTTCTGTAGCTATTGTCCAAGAAATCTAGGACACCTGTTTCCTTTATATTAAATCCAAGTGACGAAAATCCTAGTCTATCTTTCTTACAAGACGAGGAGCAAAGGTTATGTATGCTTCCACGTCCTTGCCCTTGGCTTGGTTATAAGAAAATTGAAAATTGTTTCCTTACAGAACACGAGGAACTGTTTCTTGATGTTTATTTTAAAAAAAGGGAAAAGCTTTCATTTGCCTTTTCATCTTTGAAAAGCACCCAACTCTTCTACGTAATGACGCTGAAAGGAGTTAATTTGCACGCGCGAACTTTGAAATCGTAGAAATGTTCTTTTTTGATATAATCAAATAACCTTCAACGCGATTTATGTTCATCTTAAGCATAATGCGGCCTCATTACGTAACTTGAAGAAGTTCGATTATACCGTCGGCCACCCAAAAGTTATTGAAGGGCATAGTCTCATCATGATGAAGGGGCGCTCTAATTAAATTATTTAGAATACGATGCCTCGAATCTTTCTAACCGCGATCTTATTTATGTTTCCAGATTGTTGAATCCCGCGGATGCAAAGTGCCGACGGTCATCGTGGGCAACAAGGTGGACGTGAACGAGGCCGAACGAAAGTTGCCCCGCGAGGTCGCGGAGAGCATAGCAACAGTCGACTGGAAGTGCGGCTACGTCGAGTGCTCCGCCAAGGAGGACGCGGGCGTCATCGAGGTCTTCAAGGAGCTCCTCGTCCAGGCGAACATCAAGTACAACCTGAGCCCCGCGGTCCGGCGCAGAAGGCGCTCCCTGCCCTCCTACTCGACGCAAAACAGCAAGACCACCAACAAATTCTCGATGAAGCGGCACTCCTGCACCGTCGCCTAGGCGCGCACGCGACGGCCGCCGTTGAATTTGAAACGCCCGTGATATTTTTGTTAGCATTATTTGATTAGAATTAAAGGAATTTATATTTGTAACGTTTAAGTTTGTATGTGCTGTTTTTATTAATAAATTCGTACTCCATGTATAAGATTCTAACTTTTCTATCATTCATCTTCGTCCTTCGTTCTACAACCGCGCAGACTTTTCTAAAAGACTATTTAATTAAATGTAACATAATTCTTCAAAAATTGTCATTAAATCCACATGCAAATTACACGCAAATACAAAACTTCCAAGACTATTAATTATAAGTTTTCATCTCTACTCAATCCCTCACATCATATTTTTGCGAAAAATTTTACAAAGTAAAAAAATTCATCTTTTAGTAATTTTTAAAAATTTTTAAAAAATATCGAAACATCACAGGATCCTTTAACAAAACTAAAATTAAAGTTTGAACAATCAGCTTTTACATAAAAATACGTAAACCTTAAAAACTCTTATGACTATTTCTTTAGATTAAATTTTTTCACAAATTTATTTAATATTATACATTCTATGAGTGAGTAAAAACTATGTTCAGGAACATATTTATGAATTGCATGCCTCATGCCATATATATAGCATATTGCAGAGGAGATGCCACTTTCCATTCGAATTTTATTCTGAGTTCTCTCGATGCTCCATGACTTTTGAATATGTTTACCTTTTTTTATCGAAAACATTAAATTACGTATATAAAAAGTGCATAACATCAAATGTCCATAAACATCTATGTTTCCAAGAAGACAAGTGCTTACAGGATAGCAGACGCTAATTTTTAACCGAATAAGTGTGGAAACCGATTGATAAGTATATTTAAAACTTTTTTCGTTCGAATCCCCATCGATCGAGGAGAATTATAAATAAAGTTAATAAAGACAGAGACAGAGAGAATGAACAATTGACTGTGTCAGTCAGGTCGGCTTTTAGATTAATTTCGCACCAATTAAGTCGTGTGCATCCCTATAATCATGTACCAGTAAAAAAATTTAAAACGTAAAGTACAAATTATTAAAATAGAATTTGTAACATTTAGGGAAGGAGTCTAAACCCCTTAAGACTCCTGCAGCTCTGTCTACAAGTCTGTCGTTAAGCAAAAGATTATAATACAACATTAATACATTAAGGCTGACCTTTCCACGTTAATTATGTTACCAAGTTATATTTTCAGCTCATTTTCATCGCAGTCTACCAAATTCATCCCTCGTTTTAAAAAATAACGAAATAAACTAATTATCAAGCTCCATTGAAAAACATTTGCATTTTGCGATAAAAAGAAATTATCTAATTGATTGCAAACACAAACATATTAATTCGTTTTCAAGCTATAATTATTCAGAAAATCTATAAATATATTTCGAATATGTGTTACACATAAAGTTTGAAATCGGTCCACACATTATTTACTTAGATTGGAGAAAAACGGCGTTATAGTTCAACAGTCACCTACTCAAAACGAAATGGGCTGATAGATAATAATCCTGAAATATGCACATGATCTACATGCTCTTCATACAATCATGTGTGCCTTTTTTTTATTCATATACCGAATTAATTAATATTCAATTATGAAGTTAATTTTGAGGTTAAGCTAAGGTAGTCATATTGGCTGTCGACTTTAAGAATTTAGAAAGGTAATTACAAAAATACTTTTTCTTATTGAAACAGAAAATTTATTTAACAGTAAAAATTATTTGTAAAACTTTACATAAATAGTTCGTTGCTTTAACCTAACATAAATTAATTAGCCTTTCAAATGGCTGCTTGAAAGGCTAATTAGTAGTGACATACTATGAAAAATGTACCTATATATAAATTAAAATTTAGTCGAGAAAATTTTATGGCTGCAAAATTTTCTTGACATTATCAATATCACAAATAAATAACAAAAGTTACATTTTAATTAAAAATACTGACCGCAACAAAAATTTTTAGCGGCATAAAAATTATTTATATTTATACAATCGCTCAAAACTATTTCATGGCTGTCGAAATAGATTTGTTCGCAAAAAAAATTATTGTTTATATTGGTCAATTGTATTAATGGCTCGGGCGGGTATTATTTACAAATGTATTCTACCTGCGACATTTAAAACGGCATGAACCACAAATCGTGTTTAGTTTGTGTTTCATTTTACACTATTATCTACACAGCATCTGTTTGCATTTAATAATGCAACTAATAATTTCCGAATGCCGGTCCAAGCAAATGGGGACGATGGACAGGACACTCGGAACGGAAAATAATACAATTGAGCATTTTTTAGAACTACTTAAGTGAACTATTTTTACTTATTTGCATAATCGAGTACTTAAACATAATAAACATTGAACCTTGCGAATGGTCGGCCTCAAACCTCTTCTCCCTCTTTTGAGGCCGTTAATCTTACTTGGTTTGCTTCAGCTGTAACACCATTAAGATTGGTTTGTTGGTCTCTCCAAGGTGTTGTTAAGGTTCGGAATCTCTGAAATTATTTAGATTTTTTTTTATTTAAACTTGCTCCAACATTTTAAAAGTTATTCAATTATAATATCACAAAAATATCTGTTACAAACCTGTTTGATCCCTCCAGGAGTAACAATAATTTGGTAAATTGCTACAGAAGGAATCATTATCACAGAGGAACCGGCTATGCACCACCCCAAGGCGTTTGCCCAAGACGGGTAAATGTAACCCTCGTAGCTCAAAGGCTCATAGCCGATCAATCCGTAGACTGTGATAAATAGCAAAAATAGTGGGGCAACGAATTTCCAACAAACTCTCCAGTAAAGACCAGGTGTGAAGCCAATCATGTCGTGGATATCATTACAAAATCTCTTGGTCCCTTAAATTTTAAAATTAATTATAATTTATTTTTGAAATTTTTTACTTGATAGTAAAACTTGAGCATTATAACTTTATGAAATGCGTACCATCTTTTAACTTGCTTCAACTTTCAAAACAGTTTTATTTAGATTAAAAATTAATTCGATTTCAAGATGTAGACCCTTTTCATTTTAATTGCGATTTAAACCTTTAAAGTTTGAGTGAAGTGGTAAATTTTAATACACTTTACATTAAAAATGTCTATTACCAACGGACCTTTTTATATAATATAGATATATAAAGATAAAGTTTATTACTGAAAAATGGCAATAATTACACCGATTTAAGCTGTACTAAATAAATATTTGCATTTGATTGTTTCGCATTATAGGCAACAATGGTTCTAGCGATTTATGTATTACTTTATAACATTTGAAAACAATTGGACATTTTTTCAATGTCAAGGGGTCATTAAAATTTTTATATAATCGCCGGTGATAAAATTTTGTGTTATGGCTAAAAAATATCGAAATATTCTTCATATTAAATTAGATGGATGTTTTCGAAGTTGTATCAGGTTAAGCCTATTAATGGTACCTATAAAAATAGTGTTGAACATTTTTTTTATTACGTTAACCGAATTCATTTTAATATAAAGGGGTATACTCATATTTTTTATAAAAACTATTCTGGTAATTGAATTCAATGTACATATTGTACATTCAGTCAGCATAATTTCATCTTATGCATAAAAATTAATATTATTTACCATAAATCCAAGACACTGCGATTGCTTCAAAAAATACAGCGATTAAAATTGAATATCCAGCTGCATATCGGTCCAGTAGTTGGAAGAAGTAAAATCCACCCTGCGTGCAACTGGCCAAACCGACCACAAAATACAGGGTGAATAGACAAGCGACGAAAATTTCTCTGTTCCTTCCAATTTTGGGAAACTCGTCACTTAAGGCGGTGATAATTGCTTCGGACCCGCCGAACTAGATAAGGAAGGAGTTTTAAATTTACTCAACCAATTTGGGCGTGTGTGAACATATTTTACCGAGCTGTCGAGGCCCAAAGTTAACAACATCATAAAGAATATCAATGCCCAAAAAGTGCTGCCCGGCATGGTGGCAATGGCCGCAGGATAGACGACGAACACGAGGCCAGGACCCTCCGTTGCGACGTCCTCAATAAGCTGCCCCGAGGAGTGGGCCATGTAGCCCAAGACGGAAAAGATAACGAAGCCGGCCACAAAACTGGTCGCTGAATTTATGGTGCTCGTCAAGAGGGCATCCCTGGAAGAATTGGCGAAAGTAAGTGTCTATAAATATTTTGAGATTTGACCACTTACTTATAAACATTATTGTGGTACTTGTTGTACGAAGCGTACGCTAGAAGAACCCCAAAGCCAGGTCCCAATGAGAAAAATACCTGAGTTGCTGCATCCACCCACACGCCGGCATTGTAGATGGCATCGAATTTTGGATTTAAGTAATACTGTATTCCCATTGCCGATCCAGGTAAAGTTATTCCTCGGATGAGGAGGATTAACAAAACAACGTATGGAAAAAGAGCTGTAAACCAAACCACCTGAAAAATAACCAAAAATTGCATTAAATTTATTTGAACTATGAATGATTTTTTTTTATTATTGCAGAGTAATGCAGAATGCAGAACTCATTATCTGGACCTTAAGAATAATTCAAAACCCGTACAAAATTTACTTTTCTACTTGAAAATTAAGTTCGGGGCAAAAGGATATCAAATACCTACATATTTTTTACTTTTCTTCTAAGCGCTAAGAGTTTGGAATACTTTTGTTCCAAAAATATTTAATATCTTATCTTTAATTTATCATTTTTGTAGAATACATAAATATTTACATATTACATTCAAAATCATGCTATTTAATATGGATTAAAACGATCTGTATTCCCGCCCCGAAAATTCTGAATTCCTTGGCGTTTCGATATAAGGTTCATAAAAAGATTACTAATTTTAAATCTTGATACAGTCTTGTATGCAGAAAATAATTATTTGCCCAATATTCAGAAAGTTTATTTTGTATTTTCTTATATTCTTACGAGTATAATATTTTTATTTTTGTATAATTTCTAATTAGTTAAAATGGTTAAATCATGTCGGATATAGTAGTATTCTAGGTGTAGGTAATGGATAATATTAGTGCTTGAAATATTCTCCGAATTTTTTATTATATGTAGACTAAAATATCAATAAATTAATATTTTTTAATTATAAATATCTAGATATGGTTTACTTAAGACAGATACATATCAAAATTACCTTTCCCGATGTACTAATTCCTTTCCATAGTGAAAAATAACAAATCAGGTACACTACAAGTAGACAAGCAGCCATGTCCCATTTAATCGCGCCGAGGTCATGGAGTCCATCACTTTGATTCAGCTCCAATATGTAGCGACTAAAAATATAAAAAAAAGCAATTATCCACAACCATTAAAATTAAAAGTACAATTATTTTTTGTTATTACTTACTTGAAATATTCCGAGGCAGCAGATTGAAACTTTTCGATGGGAACTGTTTCATTGCTAAAGTCAGTAATATTCATAACTAGGCCTGTCGTCTCATTAATAACAGTGTGATTCGATTGATAGAAACCAAACTAAACATTCAAGATTTATAAAACATTACAGAAGGGTATAAAAAATTTACTTACAGGTTTGCAATCAGGCGTGTTCCAGTAATTTGTACAAGATGTCCAGGGTAAAACATTTGTGAACGACGCGAAGAAAAATCTTAACGACCAGGCAATAATAACATTATAGTAAAAGTCAACATAAAAGGCAATAAGCACCACAGCATATCCTATCCCTGAAAAAGATGAGTTTTAGTATTTTAGCAAGTTATTAAATATGTTAAATGCTTCGAGACGTACCCTTAAAAAGAGGAACAAGTCTTCCCCAACAAGTAATTGCACCTTTCCTATTATGCTGGCCCAAAGCCAGCTCCATATAAAAAAGGGGTATACCACCAACTAACAGCATAATACAGTACGGTACCAAGAAAGCGCCTAAAATTTGAACATAATAGCAAAATTAATTATCTTAATACTAACACTTTAAAAAGTTCTGAATTTAAAAATAGATTTTTAAAAACAAGCTTTTATCGCATTCTAAATGTCGAACCCTTTCATTTGATACCCATATCATGGGAATGCACAAAAGAAAAATAGTCCACCATCTTGGGCCGTCCGCCATATTGGATTTAGAATGACGTCACTAAGCTAGCCATGCATTGTCATCCAAACCAAGCGTGTATGCAAAATTTTATCTCAATCGGTTGAAGATAACTGCTTTAAAATTAAGTTGCAAGATTTGACCCGAACATACATATACATACAAACATTGCAAGTAAAATAAAAGCTTGTAAAAGGAAGGTTGAGTCAAGTTTAGTTCGAGTTGAACAAGACTTCAAGTCAGCTTGAAGTTAGCTTAAGCCAAGTTTTAGTTAAGTTTAGTCCACTTTTATTTGAGCCAGGCGGAAACTTTTCAGTTAAGCTCGACCTATTGTATTTACGCGTAAATTAAATAATCGGGTTACATATTATTGTTGTTAACATCGCCGAGTACAGACAAACTAGTTACCTAATAAATCGGGTCTTTGAATCATAAATATTATATATACCTACATATGTATGTAGTCAAACCACAAAAACAGTTAAATTGATTCAAAATTACTACTATATGAACTAGATAATAAAATAATACTAGTAGTTATAACAATTCGTTTAAGGATCTCAGAAGAAATAATAACTGCTAAGTGAATCTGTACTCTTTTTTCGCTGCCTTTTATATTTCTTGTTCCGAAAACTTTTGCAATTTTCCACTCAATCGCGCCATAATTCCCCATAAAACGACTTTCCCTACCGAACAGAGTGAAAGGCCTCTTTTATGTCAGCCACGTTTATGTTGAAAGCACTTTAGCGCACCAAGAATGCTTCCCTTTGTGCCTCCAAGACAATTCATTTCTAAAAAGGAAATGGACCCTCCGCTCGAACAAATTTTAACATTTGCTGTCAGGCTCTCTGTAAATCTCCAGACTCGTGAAACTTCTTAAATTTATAAATGTCGTTGTTACCAACGCTCATCTGATAAGTGCCTGCAATGCAGCTTAATAACCAGACTAGCTTCCTTTAACCAGTCTATGAAAAGGAAATTATGACTTCATGAACAAAATTATTTTATTTTAAAAACGTGCTTTTAATTTTGTTGGCGAACATGCATTGCATAATGAACAGGGTTTAATGGTATATTATTGCCATTTTTACAAAAGGTTTTTTTTTTTCATTTTGCTGTAGGAAAATAAATCAAGCTGATGAAGCCATAAGTTAATCAATATGTAACTTCTTGCATTATTATTTCGGATAACATCAAATGTTTATGGATGTTATAAAATTCGGTGAATATATGTACATATGTCCAACATTTCTTCTGTTCCTCTATGCAAAATTAAACCACTCGAACGATCGAAGTTGCCGGTCGAATTCTGATTTTTCCAACACAAATCACAGATTATGCTCATAACAAAATTAGCGCAGGGTCTTTGTTAATGAGGCTTCATTAGAGCAGAAAATTTGCATTTTAATTCGACTTTTAACGACGATAATTGAATTTGGACGCCAATTGACAGCGAGCATTCGAGTCGGGGGCGAAAACTACTATACTAACTGCTCTTAAAATATACTCAAAGGTGAAACGGCGACGCATTCAAAAATAAAGCTACAAAGTTTCTTAGATGTTGAAATATCGAAGAAAATCTAATTTCTGGAAAATATTGCCGCCATCAATACATAATGACGTCACATAATCAAATTTCATCTGAACAATGCTCCACTTTGACTCCAAGTAAATTAAGTTACACGGGGGTGGGCCGGGATTCTTTTGCAGGAAGCGACCTTCCATAGATAGCGATATGCTAACAGTCAGACTAGCAGTATGCAAAGTCTAGGGTTCCGGAAACAGTTTAATACTTGAGAGGTTCATGGTCTCTTCCGCCCCGCCGGACTCGTCGTCAAATGTGATTTAGGAGTATCGGTGCTTCATAATTGCCGCCCTTCACCACGGAGGAAGCTAATTATAACACTTAGGGCAGTATCTGTGTTAGAGCAGGAAATATTTCCCACTTAATCGCGACAAATATTGAACTTGATAAAACGTTTGAATAAGTGCATATCTCAAGCGAGTTTTGGGGTACGTATAGATAAGTCTAGAATTTAAAAACAAAGATATTTATTTTTATTATTGATTATAATTTTTTTTATTGTTGTTTATAATTTTATATATACATTTTTTAAAAATATGTTATATAATACAATAATAAATAATTTATGCACTCTTTCAGGAACTTTTAGCAATCTTTTTGAATTATTCTAATTGATCCATTTAAGCTTGAGAAAGCGTAGATCCTGAGATGGAATTTTTTAACAATCTACGGGCATTCCTGTAACAGAACGTAATATACTTTAATTGTATGAAAGCCAAATTGGCTTGATCAAAAACCAATCACTGAAGATCACTCTCTTAAGATTGTTTGATGATAAAAGTTAAAATCTGCCCTGCATATTTCCTATTTTTATTATGTAAATATATAATTGAAATTTAATAAATAATCGACAGTAGTAATAAACTAAACAAGTAATAGTAACTTGTACAATCGGTCATGACATGAAGACTATTGTTTTCAATGGGCCAATTATAATGATAAACGATTATTGTTTCAAAATTATCTGTAAGGATACTTTTACAGATATTATAAGCTAAAATTATAAACAAATAAAGGATAGGTACTGGAAGATAACATGTAAATATTAGAAGAAATTCATATTATTATTCTAGGTCCCTACATTTTAATTCTTCATAACTAAATGAATATAATTGGATGAAAGATGGAATTGTACACGTGATTTTATGTAAAACTGGATAGATTTACACAATCTGTGTAAAATTGTTGTGAATTTTCTTATCTATTTATTCTTTTTTTTTTTCTTTGTAACCTTTAATTTCTTATCATATTAGACTTATCAATTTTAAATTCTAACCTTATTTAGACAAATATATTTATGATTGTATTGTAATTTTTGAAAAGTTTCTAGCTTATATTTTTCTAATTATGGATCCGTCGTATCGTAAATGATAAATTTTGGGAAACTATAATGATCTTAGTTTGTTGCTATAAAAAATTTAATGTGTAAAAAATCTTTTATGTAGTATCACATAAAATCATCATATGAATTGAAATATTGCAAGTTTTAAATTGTGCGTATATTTGTATAGTGTTTTTGTATTATTACATACTATACACACATACATATTTCTTGGGGTTTTTTCACTGAACAAACAGATTAGAAACATTAACTATTCTTTCAACCAACTATAGTTGATAGAACTAAAACAGTGTGAAAAACATTTACAAAATTAATTATTTTCTCAACTATTTTAGTTGATTTCACTACTTTAGATTATTATACCTAACAACTATGTAATTCAATTAGTTTGTTGAAAATTAACAAAAGATTAGTTAGTATTGCTAATCTTTTTTTCAGTGTTGAAAATCGTATAACAATCATTCTAGGTAACTATATCAAAATTAAATAAGAAGATTTTTGGTAAACATTCTTTAAGTGTATGGGTACGTACGTAAGTGTTCCATTCCAATCTTAGCTAGTAATGAAATGACCCTAGGATTTTATAGAGAATTACTAAACCCATCAAAACAAAATATAAGATTTTGTCTCTACGAAAAGAAAAGTGTCAAACGGATCAAAATTTTGAAACGGATGCTTCAAAGTCCACTCATACGTTAAATTTCTTCATTTCCGCTGAGACAGCCAACAAGTCGTTGCTTTGATTTGGAATTCCTCCCGAAAAGAAGTGCTCCTTAATCCGTAAGAATCTTCCAGCCATTACCATTTATTACATAGAATTGCAATGCGAACGTACGTGCCCATCCAGAGGGTTAAAACTCGTAAGAATTGAAGTGAGTGCCCTTAAGGTCAGGGCTAAGTGCGACTCACCGACGTCTACAAGCTTTCACACTTTTCTTCGACTTAAGCCCAGTGTACAGGGGGTGGCCTCCCATTTGGAGTTAATCGCGACTAGCATAAGATTACTCCTTTTAGCTTTCATATTTTCTCCTTGCGCCACTTCCTTCAGAGGAGGAACTTCAGCTAATTCGCACCCAAACCCCGGCAACTTCGCCACAATGAATGTTGTGCGAAATTTATTGTGCGTGAAATTTCCCTTCACCGAATGAAACCGTTTTACGAATAAAAATTGCCTTTTCATTGTGGCGCAAGTTCCACTCACACGGAATGATTACGAATCCGTTCAAAAGTGTTCTAAGAGCGGTTGAACTCTTTTGACACCAACACTTCGTTTCCTTCGTCCCATCGAAGGGTCGTTCCTCTTTGTGCACTTGAGTTTATTATAGACTTCATGTATTATATTAAAAATGTGAAGAAACTTGTCAAGTGTTTTAACTTTTAAGACATTTTTTACAAAACTTAATACCATTGCATAAATATTTTGAAAAAGTCTTCTGGCCTATTACAATCTCATTGCATTGGTTACAGACATACTCGTCATTAGTTAAAAAACAAAAAAAAGCATAGGAATGTTCAATAAAAAATTCAAAATAATATTACCAAAAAATAAAAAATACATACATCTGTTCAAAAATTGAATTTATTATAAGTTATGTACTTAGAATATCAAAAGCAATTGTGTATCAGGAGAGTCCTGGTAACATATTCTAAAACTAATAACGATTCAAACTAAACTTGAAACAAAAATAACCGTACAAAGGACAAATTCTTCGATCCAATTTAGCAATAAATTTAGAATTATACTCATATATGTATGATTGCGTGTACATCATTAACGTCAAGCAGATAATTATTTTCTACTAGCTTCTATCTATAAATTCGTATAAGAACATTTTGATCTTAGGATTTTCAATTTCATTTCATTAAATTTCCGACTTGTCATACGATATCTTAGCGTAACAAAAATAAGAACAGAATAACTAAACATTTTATATTTTTAAGCCCACAACATAAACTACAACTTCAGCAATAACCGCAAAAATATAATACGTGTTTACTAAATTAACACCAATTTGTTTCGTGTATAAATTAAAAAAAAAAACATGAAACAACTATCGGAGTTAACCGATAAGTATGTTCACTGTTTTTAAAATTATAGCTAAAAATGGGTTTTGCTACTTTATAGGTATTTAATGTCTTTTGATTGAATAAAAAAACATGCAATAAAAGATGTGCCTGAACTTAGCGAAACACTTTTCATGAATCAAAAAGCTAACCCTCGCATAATTTGTTGCTAATTAGTTGCTAATTAGTTGTAGAAAAAAAAAATTTGTTGCTCTTTATTTAAAAAAAAAACAGGGTGTTCTGCTAAGTTCAGCTGAACTTAGCAAAACACCTTCATATAAAATGAATTTAGAACATTGGTACTATGTGTAAATTGTTAAGTGAATTTGTTGCTAATTAGTTGTAGAAAAAAAAAATTTGTCGCTTTTTATTTAAAAGAAAAACAGGGTGTTCTGCTAAGTTCAGCTGAACTTAGCAAAACACCTTCATAAAAAATGAATTTAGAGCATCGGGACTATGTGCAAATTATTCAGTGAATTTGTTGCTAATTAGTTGTAGAAAAAAAAATTGTTACTTTTTATATATATAAAAAAAAAAATCAGCAGAACACCGTTTTTTTTTTAGATATATAAAGCTAGCAGGGCAACATGGGCAGAACCTAAATGTCAATACAACATATTAAAATGCCCATTATAGGCTAAATAAGTGCCCAACTCTCAATTTAATTGCTCTTATATTTTTTTAGAAAAAAACATGTTCAGCTAATTTTTGAAAAAGTCAACAGAACATAGTTAAAATCGTTCAAAAATAACAATAGGTCCCCTTATATCATTAAAATAATTAAAGACTAATTAAATGCTGCAGAAAAATGTATTTTTTGCTTACGCAAATTAATTTTATTGATAATGCAAGCCTCCTGCAGTCTTATATTTTCATACTCAAATATTTTGTATAATTTACTTATTCGTTTCGGGAAGTTTCTAAGTAAAACGATTAAATGGCAATTTTTTTCTTTAATACACACAACCGAGATCTTCAACCCATCCGTTTCTATAGAAATGCTCAACGGATTTTGACAAATTTCTCAGAATTCAACGCGCATAGCGTGGAACCAGCACCCTGACACCCCCGTGACGCAACATTCTTTTTTACACCACGCGCGTTCGCCTATTCAGCTCATCGATTTCCATAGAAATGCTTAACGAATTTTTACCATTCGAATTTTGCACAGTTTCTCAAAATTGTTTTGCCCATAGGTAATATTTAATTGAATATTACAGATAATTAATTGTATTGTACATTGGAAACTAGTTTTTTACATTTATTAACAATTTTATAAACAGTAAGTTCGAACAGAATCAAATTAATTTTCTGATTTGAGGGTGAACCAAGAAAAGTATTACTTGATAAAAAAATCCCAGCAATTATAATTTCCGCGTGGTGGTTCATTATTTTTGTTTAAAAAATTCTCGGCGGAATTTTCAAATGAAACTAATTAGCAACAAATTCACTGAATAATTTACACGCAGTCCCGATGTTTTAAATTCATTTTTTATGAAGTTGTTCTGCTAAGTTTTTTTAAAATTTTTTTTTTTAAATAGAAAGCAACATTTTTTTTCTACAACTAATTAGCAACAAATTCACTGAATAATTTGCACATAGTCCCGATGCTCTAAATTCACTTTTTATGAAGGTGTTTTGCTAAGTTCAGCTGAACTTAGCAGAACACCCTGTTTTTCTTTTAAATAAAAAGCAACAATTTTTTTTTTCTACAACTAATTAGCAACAAATTCACTTAATAATTTACACATAGTACCGATGTTCTAAATTCATTTTATATGAAGGTGTTTTGCTAAGTTCAGCTGAACTTAGCAGAACACCCTGTTTTTTTTTTTAAATAAAGAGCAACAAATTTTTTTTTTCTACAACTAATTAGCAACAAATTATGCGAGGGTTAGCTTTTTGATTCATGAAAAGTGTTTCGCTAAGTTCAGGCACATCAATAAAAGGAGACCACTCATATTGGGCCCAAAATCGAAAGTGCCGGCCAGTAAAAAAAAAAGGTCTTAATCTGTTTGGGACATCATTCTAAGCATTTTGTTCTATGGCACCAAAACTGTGGAGCCATTATTGTAGCCGCTATACAGGGTATACATAACAAAAGTCCCGGAGCGGTCGAATATTTCGGAAAGAACACATCGCATCGGAAAACAAAAAAATAGGGGTCAAATATTTTTAAAAGAAGTATTTAACTCTACCAACTCTAACCCCCCACCCCCACTCCTGAGGGCGGGGGTGGAGGTAACTTTTTTTCAAATGGGACCACCCATTTTTTTTTTTGAAGATTCGGATTCTTCATGAAAAAATACGTAACTTTTGTCTGAAACATTTTTTTCAATTCGGTACAGAGAGTGCGGGGGAGGATTTGTATTCTGCAAAAAAGAGTTCCGGAAAAGTCGAATAAGACTGTTAAACTTAATATACCTTAGTATACTTAATGAGAATTACTTACCACCTCCATTTTTGTAGCACAAATATGGAAATCTCCAGACGTTTGCTAAATCTACAGCGAACCCAATAACCGATAATAAGAAATCGACTTTTCCTGCCCATGTCTCGCGTTGGTCAGCTGCTAGTTCATCCCGTGGTGTTGGAGTTTTCGCAACTTGTCCTGTTGGTGACATCGCCAAGGCGACGTCGTTTCCTCCGTCGTCGCCACACCCTAACTCTGGAACAAAAGAGGAAAGAAGCCGCCGTAAAAGATGAAAATATTAATCTGATTTGCAGTTATTACTTAAAGGAAAGGATTTGGTATCATAGCAGCGCGGATTGCACAGAAACCAGGGAATTAGTCTTAAATATCTCTTCCCATTAAATTACTTCTTTTTTTTTTGGCTCACCCAAGTCGTGATTTAGGTGATGTGCCAGCATCCAGGAGATCACTGTTGCCGGGGAGGAGGACCGGATGGCAGCATCCAGGACCCACTTGAAGAGGACTCCCAGGGATAAAAACAGATTGCCAGGTGAACGTGGCTGTGGCACTCTTTACACATGGAAACAGACAATCACGCCCCTGAGATGGGCCCTCATCAACTAGAGTCCTCAGTGGGTGGATGGCACCGTTTAACCCATTCATGAACACTCGAAAACCCATCGAAGTCATTTGCACGAAAAATTTCTGTCAAACAATTAAGGTTTTAACTGGCATTTAGCCTGGACCGAACTTTACCACGCGCTAAAAATATACGCGTCCATTCGTAGCTCAGCTTTATTTTAAGATTTAATTACCGAGCTTAAAATATTTTACATTGCATTCACATGAACTCAATTGAATCATGTCAATTACAATTCTCTTCCCTGGGTAGTAAAACAATACAATTCAATGTAAAAAATTTTGTAATCTCTAATTAAAGATTATAACCTTTAATATTCATTATTTTAATAAGTTAATGTCGATCTACGCACCTATCTATGTTTTATATACTTGGGAGAGATTTTAATGCTTTGAAATAAAATGACTGGTACTTGCATCTAAAATTCTTTATGTTTTAAACATTAATATAGCTTTTCACGCTTGATTAAATTTCCTATTGTATTCTTGTATTGAGACGAAAAACATATATTTTTAGAGATTTATTATACAACATTCGATTTCTTTACACCTTTCACAACGATTTTAAAATGAAATGCCTCTATCATAAATATGTATATGTACATACATAGATGATATGAGTTTGTTCGTTTACTCAAATATTTGATCTCAAATTAAAATTAATTGATTTTTTTTGTGTTTGTAAATACAGGCATCCCTCTAGATACAAGGAACTTGAGTTGCACAATTTTGAAATTACACGGAAAAAATTTCGATGTTCCCTCAAGTTACACGCTATATTTGTGTTACTCGGTTTCATACCAATTTTCATAAAAAGGCCAAATTTTATGAGGATTTATCATATATTCGTCAATACCAGGTATCTGCAGATTTCCTTCGCTTCGTGGTCTTGAAAAGTGGAAATATACAGGTCATTAACCGAAGGATTGCCATAACAATTTGTACATACGAGTATGTATTAATTACGTTAATTGGAAGTGTGATATATGCCAACTTAGTTTCTTTGCGCAAACAGTAATTAGAATAATTGATTTTGTACTAAATCGGTGTTTCCATACAAATTAAATTGAGGGACACTTGTAATATTTACATATAAAAAAATTAACCCTGTAAGGACTATTATATACTTTCAAATCACTATTAAATAAATTACTAAAATATGTCTTCTTTCATTCTCAGTTCTATCTACTAGTGATGTGTAAGTAGCAATTTCCAATAATTTTCAAGATGTGTTTCCCTTAAAATATTGCATAAAATAAATAAAATTTGAAGGCAGTGTAAGACATTTTTACTAGTAGTCCCTATATTAAAACTACAATAAACATTAACTTTTTATTTATTTTTTTTTGTGTTCTACAGTATAAACCAATTAAATTATCAAAGATACTTTTAAAAAGCATAAGTGTAAATTATTTTGTGATCACATATAGACGAAGTTTCGGACAATAATTTATTTTTATTTTGTGCACCTACTTATAGTATAACACTTCCACTTAAAATCTTTGAAAATGATTTGACTATAAAACATGTTTATGTAACACAAAAAATAACTGCAAATATCATAGTAACTGTTAATTGATATACATATGTAATTCGATTACTATTTTTGAATGCAGCACTACGTTTATCACCTGTTGATTTGGGTTGGGCACACTCATTGACCGATTCTAACTTGTCTAATTAAGTGCTAAAAGTGTAATGAAGTGGTTAGAGCGAAAGAAAAACGTGTGCGACATCTCTGTTGGTGCTATCCCATGTAAATATTTCCATAAGATTCTCTCTTAAGTAGCAGCATGGTCCGAATATTTAAATTAACCGGTTTTTCATTCAGCATTCGGTGAGTATTCTTGCATTGAGACCTAATATGCAACCCAGAGCCTGTTTACCTTGGTCACTGTCCACGTACTTTGAGATAACGAGTTTCTTCTTATTCCTTCCCATAATTTTTCACGCCTAATCCGAACGAGCTAAGCCTAAGCCACTGGTTAATTCGCGAGTTCAACACCACTGTTCGTTTTAACTTATCAGAATTGGTCACAACTCATAACTCGTAAATTACAAGTTGAGCGCGTAGCTTCGTCAGTAATTATCGTAATTAACACGGAATTGTTCTAAATGAGAACTATTTAGTGTCCGTCGCGAACGTGTAGAACAGTTGACGAAATTATTTGAACTGATGTTGGCGGCGTAGGCCTAGTGAAAACAAAGCTAAGCAACTATCATTCTTAGACACGAAGAAGTGATCCATGAAGGTTTCGAATTGTACGAGTACTTTTCAAATAACTCGATCTTATCCGATTAGAAAGCGGTTTTCTTCGAATTTCATTCAAGGCTTGAAAAAATTAAGTTGGTTCTTAACTTACATCAGTCTTAAAAAATATCTGTGCTTATAAAATTTATTTGATTCCGGAGTGAATTTTAATGGCTTTATTTTGTAATTTCAAGATTTTTTTATTCAAGCTTGGCTTATTGCGGTCAAATACGTCGATTACTGCAACTTTAAAAGAATGCGCTCTATGAGTAATTATTATAGATAACAAGTTGCTGTTTTGCATGTCGAGTATTTTTTCTGGTTTTCAATATCAATAAACATTTCCCAGAAAAATGGAAATATGAATTTCAAATTTTTAATTCATGGTCTTTTTATTGATTAGAATTGCATACAGCATTGATTATTCAAAACAAACAAAAAACGTATGTAAACTAAGTAAGACCACAAAATGCTTATTTTTGAATTGTTCTAAAATATTGCTTTTATAAGATTATAGTAAAAGACTTGCATCGCCAGCAAAACGATAAGAGCTTCATGTTTCCAGTTCCAGTTCTTAGATTTATTAGTCATTTAAAGATTTGTGTAAACAATAAAGAAGTCAATAAAAACTGAGTAGTATAAATACTATCTAAAATTCGATTAGAAACAATTCAGAAGTTTCTTTACAATCTTTTACAACTTCTGACTTTTCTTGTTATCAAGGTTAAATATTCCGTAGTGGTAATGAAGTTGTTTAGTGACGAAGATTCATAAAATGAGCAAAATTTAACCATATGATATAAAGCGAACAGCATTTTTACTGGATATACCTTCCTATTCTATGTACACATTTTAAAATACAAAATTTTATACGAAGCTATTGTGTTAAATACATGAAACATTTTAAGTGAATAGTGAATATACAAAACTATTACTACTTAGCTCAAGCTGGAGAAAAAACCTCTGCTAACGTTTATTTCATCATCAACAACATTGAAGAACCAAACCAGCAGAGTAAAATTCAGCGGAATCTACTACCGTAAAATTGGATTTAATTAATACAAAATTATTTTGTGATCCTAAAGATGAAAACTTGTGCGAAATCAGTAACAACAATTTAAAATTGATCCGAAAAGTTGCTTTGATCAGTATACTCTTCAATTTCAATTAGAGTTTAAACTTAAATCCATAAAAGTCCAGGTTCTTAAAATCATGATTAAAGATATTGTCGAAAGAAAACATTTTATTGCACGATATTCTTTATAAACTAAACTTTACAATGTTCTAAATTCAGGCTTCACACTTGGTTGTACACAATAAAACGTATCATTTTCGAAAATTTATAATTAACTTATTCGTAGCTAAATTAAATGATTGAAACTTAAGTAACGTCGATCTAATTTTTGACCCAAATGTTACCGCATGTTAATCCCTTAAGTTGTAGAAATATGTAGATTGATTTCCGACCAATTTCTTCTAAATAGTCTGAATTTGAACTGAATTGCATTTTTCTGTTTTTACCAAAATTCAGGTACTTACAAAATACGTTATCAAAGCGAAATGAAATGATTGGCTAAAAATAAAAATGTCACAAACATTTTTAAACGTTTTATTATAAATAAAATGGTGAATAGTATCTAAAAAACCAGCCGGCAAAGAATTTTATTAGAAATATGCTTACACGCCAAATACGACGTGAGTTATTCAAATAACGTTATCATACCCCCATCGTATTGGAAAATACAATGTACTCGTACCTTGATAATAACTTAAAAATTTTTATTTAATTTGTTATTTGCCTACTTTATTTATTTCACTTTTTAGAAGATATTTGAAAAGCTGAATTTTTGATAACCTTTTAATCCCTTGAAGATTTATTATACGTATGAGTAGTATTTACTTTTTATCACAGATATTGTTTGAGCCTTTAAATTAAAAATTAATTTTCTAATTCCGATTTTTTTTTTAAATTTTTGTATTTAGTCAACTTCACTGGTAGTTTAAAAATAAGACCACACACTAAAAATGGGGGGATTGGACTGCGTTTAAATATAATAATAAGACTGAGAAACTATACCTTGTAAGCCTTTAGCAGGATTTCATATATAAAACACATAGTCACGAATTACACTACAAAAAAATACTAGTAAAATTTTTTCAGCTGCTATTACCCGGAACACATAACTTTTTAAAATGGCCTTATTTAAGTGACTGTTAACATCAAACTAATGCCGATGGGACAGAATTTGCCGCGCTTATATAGTCGGAAAGTGGCATCAATCGAAATGCACCCAGCGCGAAATTCCTCCCGAAAGTGTTGGAGCAGCTCCGCTCCGTCGTTTACGCTTGCGTCCAGCATCCACTCGGGACCAGTTCTTGTGCCAACCAGCGAGTGAGCTGAACAGATTTCGCCCGATAGCAGCTCATAACTTCATCCCCATTATGTTCAGATCCATCACATGTCGCCGCAGTGGAGGAGTTGTGGCAGGACAATGCACACCCCCGAAGTGCTCCGCCGGGGCGATGTTGGGGCCCAACGTTGGGGCCGCATTCTCGGAACAGACGACGACCAGAAACCGAAAAGAAAACGTTAAGCTCCTCATCTTGGCACATAAATCATATCGGGCGAGCAGACAGAATAAAAGAATCGGGGGTCGGGGGATGGAGATGAATTGTAATCGGCGAGGCGGCCGAGGGCTTGTTTAACTGTTGTGCCACTGAGGCGATTAGGGCTTTAGCCCTCTCGGCAATTAGCCTCTTAGCCCTCCTAATCGCCCGCCTGCCACGGGAAGAGCTTCTTTTCAGAAATTCGGTAAGCATAGTTGGCTCTCAGGTGCTTTCAAAGAGGCGGTTTTCTTATTAATTACATATCGCTGTAAAGACTCACCTGTTGATTAATTTTAATCGTTCCTTTCATTCAATGAATTAAAAAGGAAATTGATATGACTGATCTTACAACTAACAGTCAACTCCGTTGATATATCATACCTATCTATAACACGAAAACTGAGATTTCTGCATTATATCCGTTACAAATAACATTATCACAATACAACGGCTTCCGGGTTAAAATAGCAAAGGATAAGATATCACAAAACCTATATCTCAAAGATCTTAAAAGATATAATATTCCTAAACGCTAATTTATATCCCAAATGCGTGCTTGTCTGCGTTCAGAACTACTGACAAGATACGAATTTTTTGAATATATCTACATTGCGTATACAACAAGTCCTAAACATACGCGATTAAATTGGTCCAGCGATTTCCGTACAAGTTGAAAAACCGCGTAAGTCGAATACTGCCCAGAGCGCCACCTGTCGAGGGATACACAATACTTAATTAACACAATTTTGCTTTAACACGGTTTTCAATTTAAAACAAACCAAAACATTTTTGAACCATTTTTTTTTTTATTACATTTGTAAAAAAAAAAAAAAAAAATTAACTATAAAACAATAAATAGGTCCATGAACACGGATGAGCATGGATTCAATGGTGTAAGTAAAACGTAACAAATAATATAATAATTAGCAACATTCATTTTAGTGAGAGAAACTGCAGTTTGAAATCAATAAGCCATAAATTTTAAACCTTTTGTGTCATATTTACAATCAAAAAAGTGGTGTGATCCACAAGTTATAAACTTCATTCTGATTATAACCTGTTATACGAAGCTTTTTAATAACACAACTGTTTTGTTTACTATTTTTCTAAAATAAGAAGCTTTCGCAGAGTTAATGTATTAAGTAGCGACAAATAAGTCTGCGCGAACTTTCTGCGCAACGAAAAAATTGGCCACGTTACTAACTTTTATTGGTGCAACTACAGTGAATATCTCAAAGCTCTCATTTATCGCGTTTTGGTGGCTAAGCAAAGTTCGACAATAGCTTTGAAGTATAAAGGTGAGCAAAAAGTCATAGAGTCTCCTATTAGTTTCTTGTTTTTGTGGCTTGCTTGGTGTTTGGTTTCTGATCAGCATCTGTTTCGAAGTATAATTTGTTTACCTTTTAAATTGCGCAAATTTCTACAGAACTATAATACATACGTACAGGTGATTTAATTTTCTTATAACGATTATCGAATTATTTAATTTAAAGGAAATAGATTAATGCTTAAATTCTAACTAAAAATCTAATACTAATTGCATAAGCAATAATGGATAGCATTTGTTTGTCTTTTTGAGAGACACAAAACAGACTGATATATTAATTTAGAGGTGAGATGCAACGTCCTCAGTTAAGTTTCTATATGACGTAAATACGATATTTGAACAATTATTTCATACCTAAAATGAGACAATTTTATTTTTTATAGCGAAAAACTAAGAACAATAGAGTCGTGAAGTTTACTAATTTACATATCGTTTTAAATGCCTGAAATAGAAATTAATTTATAAAAGATTTTATTATAATTATTTTAAAACTTTAAAAAGAGTTTTTTACATGCCTATTTTAAACATACCATTGTTACTATGTAATTATCTTATATATATATATAGAAATTAATGTTCGTTTGTATGGGGCTTATAGAGAAGACATTGAGCTCAAATTTACAAACTATGTTTGTATTGATGTAAAGAAGGTTTAGAACCATTTTTTGATCGGTAGGTCTGAAAATGATTTGTATATGACATTCAAATTTTTAAAATTACATTTCATGGCATGTATGTATTTTACGATGCTTTGCTTTGATATGGTATTGTTTGTAAATAAAAGAAATAAACTACCATATTATACTATTTACTTTCAATAATTTAAATCCCATTTCAAGACTGGCTTTTTTATTATGGCTTGTCGCAAGTCTGATTGGTGTAGATTTGAGTTGTTAGTTAACTTATGGCTGACTCAATTTTATCTCAAATTTCGCCCAAAACCTAAGGTTAAGGTTCATTTACGCCTTAAAACCTTCTTCAATTATCATAAAACGGTCTAGTTATAATAAAAATAAAAATTTGATCGTCCTACACTACACGTAGTTTATAACTTTGATTGTATCGAAATTTTTGGAGATTTATCGTAGAATTTGCTTCTTGAAAATACTGTATGTGGAAATCTATCAATTCGTTCAGTAATACCAGAAATTAATTTCAAGTCATATTTATATAAATAATAAAAGACCGTTCGATGGTTACAAGAAGAAAAAGGTAGATTTTAATATACTCATTAAAACATGAAAAAAATTGCTCCCGGAAAAGAGGATAGGAATTTGATCAAACCTTATTAATTCATTAATGAGGCCAATTCTTCAGTCGAGTTTGGAAATGCAAAAAATTCAAAGTGATGTGATAAAGGGCCTGCACTTTTTTCTGTACCGTTCTTGTTGGCATGATAACTCCCATATTTCTTAATCTACTTTGATCAAATCTTGCGTATATCATCTTGATATGTTTAAAAATTTGGACATACGTAATTGAGTCGGGAATGTTCTTTCTTTGTGTTTTCCTAACAGTTTCAACCAAACTTGAACCTGAAAAACCTTTATTTTATTTCTTCAAGCTAATTTCGTGTGGTTTTTTTTTTAATTGCGATCAAAGATTATAATGTCTACAAATAAAAATCAAAACTCAACAATTTGTGTAAAATGAATTAAATTCGAAAATATCCTTAATGCCCATAAGCAGCAGCCGAACTAAATTTCCCGGAAGTTATCTGTACTCTGTATTTGGATGCCTTGGTTCGAGTCCCCGCCGAGATTTGGGTCGTATCCCGCCTAGCTCGGCCCGCTCCACGCAGAGCAGAGCTCAAGCTCAGTTGCTGTCAAAGTAGAAAGTGGCCCCGAGTCAGTTAGCAAGTGTCCGTCGATTCGCCCGAGGTGGTTTTATTTTGCTGGAGTTCGATTACCTGGTTCAGTTTCAGTTCGCTACCGAAATTCCAAAATTTGCCTTCGCACAGATCCAGAGCCATTTAATTTCTCCCCAGTGCCAGCGATTCAGGTGAGGAGTCGCTCATATTTCGCCCGGAACTGCCCCAAAACCACTCAAATTCCTTTCGCGGACGGGGGAGGAGCAAATAAAGTTTCATTGTTGTGCCACTCGAAAGGTTCGAGATGAGAGGCCCCACGCAACTCGATGACTTCAGCGCCCCTGCGTTTGTAAATATTGCAAATGAGTCGCGTCGGAGCTCTGTTTGGGTTCTGCGCTGACCGAGTGCCAACCGAGCAATTTTAGCAGCTGTTTTCTGTTTTGCCCAAGTAATCTTAAAACTCAGTCCCAGCGCGAATGGGGCGATTTCTGACCATGGGGCAGGTCTCGCATTTTTTGCCTTCCATGCAAACTTAAAGCAAACGTTTTTAATCTTAGCACTTTTTCAGAGGAAGTGTGTGTGCCCACTGCGAACGGACGGATTTAGAAGAATTCGGAGATAAGGAGTCGGAACCCCGCGCCAGACTGTGACCCCAGAGACAACCCCTACTACAAAGTTGTAAGTAGATTCTGTTTTTCTGCCTTTCATAGAATTTAAGAAATTTTCTAGCCCTGTTCGAGCAGCTCGCAAATCCGCGAGGTCCGTCAAGTGGCTTCGGACTATCTGGGTCAGTCCTAATAAGCTCAGAAAGCGCTCAAAATGTACCCGTCCTGAGAAGTCGCCGCGGTACCCCACTGGGAAGCACTATTTTACCCCAATTAGCGAAATTTCATTTTGTCCAGTTGTCGCGTCTCATGCTTTATTCATAGCCCGCGTAATCACGTTCATGTGTTCGGGGTATACGCCTCTTGGAATTTATTCAATTGACTGGCAATTCGATGACTCTTCCTGGTCAATGTTTCACCCAAACAAAACAGGTGCAGATGGCTTGGAATTTTTTCATGAAAAACTGACGGAATTTTAGGATATCTGCAATATTTTCTTATAGTTTTAAATTTTATCTTGCATTCTACTTTAGATGCAAGCAGTCACGAGGTCTTGTAAGTCGCACTTTTCTGATAAGCTTTATTTAGCCCCAATGTCACGATACGGTTGAATACCAGCTAATTGAACTATTTGGGCGTTTCTTTTTAATGCATAATATACACACTACTTACAACTATTTATTATACCTATTACACAAGCTTACCATAAGCTTGAAAATTGTTTCAAAACGGAATTCCTAAAATAATTTATAGAATAATAAATCCTTTTACTTGAAATATACTCGTTGTTGTAAGCTGTACCCATAACCCTGATATTTCTTACTAATTTTAAAAAGCGAGCTTTTCCAAGGCAGGCGCAACTACGATTACCGTGGCTGTCCGACATGAAAACACCCCATATATAAGAAATCATTTTGTGCAGTCGACTGCTCAATTCATCTTAAGAAATCGCTAAATTGGGCAATCATCATCATTTACAAAATAAAAAAATCTGCAAACAATTTTGCATAAGAACAACTTTTGAAGTGTAAACATTTTGCTACAAAGAAAATTGTTCACTCACGAAAATATGCAATGATGCTGCACTAATTTTATATATAAATTTATAATTAGAATAACAAAAAATGCAAACATTACGTGAAAGCAGGGGATCAATATTACTTTTAATGACAACCGATATCTAGTACATTTTGGTACTGCAATACTAAGAAATTGAATAAAGCCAATTTTATAATAATAATAGATGTAAAACCACTTTTTACTACTTTTAAATTGGTTATATCATCAAAAAAATTAAAAGAACTCAAAATTACTGCAACATGTAAAACATCACTATGCTGAAATCACAATTTAAATTTGTGTTTCCTTCATGTCTTTGATTTAGTATTGGCTTAAAGTTTGAACTTCTATTTTTTATAAAAAACTTCAATTTTTTTTAACTTTCTTTCCTCTTTTTCTAATTGGTTTCCGGTTGAATTTTTCAAAAACAACATTATCACGTCCCATTTTTTTTGTTTTTTTTTTCATTTCTATGTTTAATTAGTAGGTATTAATTTTCGCGTATTTTGAATAGCTGATTAAGAATATTATAAAAAAACAATATGACCTTCATCTTTTTTATTTCGATGCTTTCTCCAGAACGTTTCAAGATGCACTGAAAAAATAATTACTGTGCCTAAACAACGCATAAAAACTATATTATTTTTAGCTTAGTGAACTTAAATTATTCATTAAATTCATCGTCATGCAGATTATGCAAATAAATTAAAACTGGTTCTTTTGGTAATGGATTGCATAATGAACGAGCCTTGCAGAATTTTAAAAGGCTTCTGAGACTCAAACAAGGTAACCTAATTTTGCACTGTTACGCTGAATAATTGAGATGATTTTAATATTTTTCAAGTATCTAATTAGATTATGTTAATAAGGTCATTGCACGTATTTTTCGTTCAATTAGCATTACGAAACTATTGATATATTTTGTATAATTTAGAGACTCAACAACAAATTATTTCTGTAATTATTAACATTAATTACATTACTTCTTATCAGAGGTTCACAAAAATTGGATAGCCATGGCAGATGAATTCGATGGATGTGAATGCGTATGGAGTCATGAGATGGCCATGCGCCGCTTGCTCTCTCTTGTAAATAATAAATTTATTTATATTCTTAAAATTGGTGCTCAAGATCCATGTTTCAGATCCGTCAAGGACAGTCTCATTGCACGGACAACGAGTGCCTGGACTGTAAGTAAAGTGGACAAGATAATTATAAAACCCGAAATAAATGTTTTGTGTTATAATTTCAAAGGTATTGAAAAAATTATCAAAAATTAATTTAGTAATAGCAATTTCAAATAATATTTTATTAATTTTAAAATTACATTACAACATAAAATAAAGTCAAGCATTTTTTTTTCTCTTAGGGTATAAAAAAAGAGAAATTAATTGAAATTCATATGTTTTCGCAGTAACAAACCCTCAGCAGGGTGCGGGTGAAGCTGAAAATTTCACAATGACGACAATGTTCTTTATCCTTGCTGTGATATTGTATTTTATACGACCCTCTACTGTAATGCGATCATTCAATGATTCCAAGAAGCCGCACGAGCCTTCAACTGGTGGCCAGGTAGGTTTAAAGATATTTTTCTATTCCTCGTTCTATATTTTGGTAAACATTAATTTATTAAACAGCGTATACCAGAAAACTCCTTCGAAATGCGCAGCGAGCAGGACATTAATTTTTGATTCATTGTAAAAGTTAAATAAGCATTAGTGGCTACAAATTTCTTTAATTATATATAAACATTGAATCAATAAGCTTACACGTATTGCAATGCTAGTTTTCGTATCTTAATAAGTTATTATTAACTTCATCCATTCAAATCAAGAATTAATTTGCTTCGTGGTCATTATTTATAACTTTTGGAGAAATTCAATTGTCTGTGGAAGTGAAAACGTGACCCTACAAGCACAAAACGCGCTTTCTTTTTTTCCATTTCGCACCTCGAATATGCGATGCTCTTTTATGAGACTATAATTGTTTTTTGGATCTCGTGAAACGAGTTCAAGCGAAATTACTAAATAACCTTGAACATTGTATATAGAAACACTTCTCTAGATAAGATAAGATGTTTACTCTGATGTAGAGAAAATTTATCAAACAGCTTAATAACAGAAATAGATATAATAACATTTTTTTTCTTCTTTCCAGGGACCTGATAGGGGAGCACCTCCGGCAACAAATTGATATAAAATATTTTTCAACTGTTGTTTGATCGCCTATTTATGATAGAACTTTAGGAGCGAAAACGCGTATTATATCGTCAACAGTTTTTTTATTGCAATCTCTATGTCTTGAACTTTAATAATTTTCTCTTTTTATTTACGAGTTATATGATTTGGCATAAGCAACCCACAATACTTGTCTTAATCACAAAAATCTGTGACTTTAGTTTTGGAATTATATCATGGGTGTAACTAGCGAATAATGTTGAGAAATAAAATTATTTACTATAACATCATTTTTGTATTTACATATTTCATTTTACGAACTAAACCTCTTTTTAGTTTGAGAAATATATATTTAATCTAATTACTAACCAAAAAGCTCAGTATTGATTCAACAATTTTCCTAAAATGTTTACAAATTTACGCATTTTTCTATCAATGTTCCTGAAAAAGTTAAGTTTTTGAAAATGAATAATGAGTAGATAATCTTTGTCTCACTAAAGTTTAATAATGAGATTTTAATCGTACGCCGTTTCTAGCTTAAACTCGACAATTAAAACTAATTAAAAAAAGTAGCTTCAAGCATCACGAAACTGGTTTAATAATTTATTAATATCCAAGTGGTTTTTCAAATATCAGTTGCTTAGATTAACTAAAATTTTTTTGTGCGAGTGCGACGCATTTGCCACAAAACGAACTTTTGCTAGAAATACATATGTTTAACTGGATTTTAATCGAAAGGTTTCATTTATCTAAACTCTAAGAAATAATTACTATTAAGTAACAGTACTTATAATTCTGATTTTTATTCATCTCAATTAAAAGTTCGTCCTAATTTAAATAACAAAATAAGATAAAATGTAATTGTTCGAGTTTTTTAGTTCGAAATCAAATCATTAAGATAAAGTCTCCTTAATTAGGATTTTTTTTTAATCAGTTCGAACACCTGAATGGGTATATTATAATTCAATAGTTTTAAATAAAACTATTCTCTAGTTTTCGAAGTTATATTATTTCAGTTTTAAATTAAATTACCTAACTTTCAACGGAAAAAAATTCAATGCTTTTCTGAATTTAATTGAACCTGATTCAGAAAACCATACAAAATGTATAGTTACTTCAAACTAAAAATAGGCTAAGCACTGCAAGGTTTTTATTAAAATTATAATGAAAACGCTGTTTTTCGATTTGTTTAAAAATTGTAAAGGTCTTTAAGAGATAACTACTTGGATAGGCGATAGATAGATAATACGATACATAATATTGAGAAATTCAACATACAAAAAGATTGAAGCCCTTTTAAGATGTATACCAAATTAAATTAAGATGTACAGATGATAGGATAACGATTTGTACATTAAACCGGAATTTATCTATAATAATAAAATAATTATTGCTTAATGCAACCGGTCTTCCCGCCTTAAACATATGGATATTATCTTAAAATTAAGTATGATTCATTTTTAAAAGCCGTTGAATAGGAGAAGCAGTTAAAATTTTAAATCCGTTAAAGTAGAAGTAGTAAAACAGCTAACAACGATTTCAGATTGAACGTCTAGATTAAAAGGGTCTCAATTAAACAAAAACAAATTAACATTAGAAAAGCCACACACGAAAAATGTATCACTCTGTTTCGCTCGATCTAAAGTTATGAGTTGAAAACTGAAGTTTTATTTCATCAATTGAGTTCAATTCAAATTTAATTTGTGGTAGTAGCCGCAGGGTCGAGTCTGTTTGCATTAAAATCGCTCGGAACGATCAAGAGAATTTCCCAAAATTGTTATCAATCAGATGAGTGTCGCCCACGAAGAGAATTACTAAAATAAGAGACTCCAACTATTTAAGGGTCGCGGCCCCGCTGGCGGTCAATCAATTAGTTTAGTCGCTAGTGCTGATCCGTGCTCCGCAGTCAGAAGAAATTTCGGAACCAAAAAGGTTTACCTTCTATTAAAAGTTCGTTGAAAATCTTCCATTGTTAGAACATTTACATAAAAAAAGGGCAACATAACTTTTTCATATCTTGCTCTGCGTAAGGTCTTGTTTAAATATGTTTTCAATGTTTATTCGAAGCTTGTCTGAGTTTCTTTTCTGGCCCAGCACCGGAAGTATCCTTCTGATTAATCGCATTCGATAAAATTATGTGGAGAGTTCAGCCCGCGCAGAGTTTTTCAATTTATAATGGAATAAATTAATAGTAACAGACGCATAATACAGTCGCTTTATGTGACACCCAAATCATAATCAGAACAAAGTTTTTTTACGATTTTTACGAAACCGTCGCCATCAAGCAGCAAAGAATCACCACCAAATCTAGAATAATATAAATGAGGGTTGTTAGTCCGAAAAAAATGAAATTAATATCATCTTCCTTGAACAAATTTCGTCTGTAGTATTTCTCGTGGGGTACTTATTTCTCGACAGTCTGTAATTGAGAAATTCACTTTTATTTTTTCAAGTTCGTAAGTTCGAACTAAGGGAGGGATATTTTATAAAATCAAGCCAAAAGTAGCAGGTTTTATGAAAAATGGGTTAATAAGATCTATTTGTGAATAGACTTATGCATCTATATTATACAAACATACATAATATGTACTGTACAATTTATAAAGTCATTTCAAACAGAATTACTGAACTTATTTTCTTTACAGTTGATTAAAGATGGCCCAAAAACCGATTTTGTACTACGCAACTCTTTGTCCACCAGCACGAGCAGTTTTACTAACTGCTAAAGAAATTGGTGTTGATTTGGAATTACGGTAAATATATAAACAAACGATTATTTTAATCGATTTTTGATTAAATATATTTTACGATATAGAAAAATTAGCTTGTTCAAAGGAGAACATCGTACACCCGAATTCATCAAAATGAATCCACAACACACCATACCAACTCTTGACGACAACGGCACCATTGTCTACGACAGCCACGCAATTAACGAGTACCTCGTGGATAAATATGCAAAAGATGACAAACTTTTCCCTAAAGATTTAGCAAAGCGGGCTCAGGTCGTAGCTCGTCTTCACTTCGACACTGGATTTCTATTTGCCCGTCTTCGCTTCTTGTATGAACCAATTTTATACCACGAATCAACGGACTGCTCGATCGATAAAATCGCATACATTCAAAAGACTTACGACATTATGGAATCGTTCTTAAAAGACAGTGATTACCTCTGTGGTGATAGTCTAACTATCGCGGATTTCGCCTGTGTAGCCACGATTACCTCCGTCAATGACGTGGCTCCAATTGAAGGTACTCAGTACCCAAAATTGCTGGCTTGGATCGATCGCTTGGCCGAGTTGCCCTACTACAAGGAACTAAACCAAGAAGGAGCTGTCGAGCTCAAGAACGTCTTCAGGGAAAAACTTGCTGAAAACAGAGGGAAATAAGTAATAATTTTAAAATTCATAATGAAACTTTGTACTTATTTTATTTTATAACAATGAAATTACATAAATAAATGTAAGTAAAAATAAAATACATTTTTATTATTACTAAGAAAACTTAATACAATATATTCACTTATAAGAGCGTTCAGTTGTACAAGGAATAAAATTTAAAAATGAAATAGTCTCAGATGTCGAAAAAGTAAGAATTATATTTACAAGAATCCGGAAAAAATAAGTCAGGCCAGACCAGATTTTTTACCTCAAAGAGATAGATTTTCCGTTTCCAATTCTCAACCAAATTCTAAAATATTGCCCTCCATTACCTTGATCTTCAGCAAGTTCTGAGCCCGGAGTTTGGAAAACGTGAAATGGTCAGTGTGACCCACGATTTTTGTTTTTATGAAAGAAATCAAGTAGTATTTCTTTCTCGTGAACAAAACATTATTTTCTGGGGCGCTGAAGTTGAAATAACTTTGATGTTTAAGTTAAATATGGTTAAGGGATAGCGCTAAAAATATGTATATTTTTTTCTATTAATAACGTGGAGTGAATAGTCCCTTTCCATTCCGCTAATATTTGAAAATCAACCTTTATACACTGCTTATTACCATAGAGAAATAAAACATATATCATCGGTATTATGACAACTGTTCTTTCCTTGCAGCACACTTATGTACATACATATGTAGTGTCCACTTTCACGTTTCCCATCATGAAATATTGCGCTAATTACACTGGTCTGCAACGAAATCCTCCTTCAAATGAAAATATCATGGATATGAAAGTTTCAATGTACTCAACCTTATAACTGAAAATGAAAATTTTCCAGCACATCACGTATTCGAGAAATTTTGGGTTGAAAAGTCAAAAAAGTCATATATGTATTAGACATATGTATGTATGAATACTTCTTCAAAAATAACGGGATATCGCATTGTGAAATATACCTCTAATAAATTATTAGATTCTTGGCTTTCTATATAAAATTAGTTATTTATAAACTTTCTTAAAATTTACAGAATGAGTTTTTCATAAACCTTTGCTTAGGCCATATGAAATAAATGAACTGCGGACATACATAGGAGGAGGATTTCCATGCAAAAATGTATCTTCTGAACAAATCTGGATAGACCTTTCAAATAACTGATATTTTATAAGTGCAGTTAAACATTTAAGTTGCTTTTGGAGATAATTTTTCGAGCTCCTACGTCATACCATTATTTTTGAATAAATGTTCAAAAATGTCCTATTAAAAACACCTATTTTCCTTCCAAGGACAGAAAAAACAAAAAAATTTGTAGACCAATGTTATTTGGTAGCAATTACCTGCAATCTTGATTTTGGATGTGCGAATACCTTCTATGTAATAATTTTTAATCTTATTTACAGTACCTTCGATATTTTAAAACATTTTGAGCTGTATCACGATGGTTGCCGAACATGAAACTATCTCAGCGTTATGTGATTTATTTCATAAAAACAAAAGTCGTGGGTCACACTGACCATTTCACGTTTTCCAAATTTGCGGGAAAGGGAGGAAAGGAAAATATTGGAGCGTTAGGGAAAAGATCAAGGCAATGAAGAGCTATAGTTTAGAATTCACTCCGTGCAATTCGGTTGAGAATTGGCCGAGATTTATGGTGAGGGAAACGGACAATTCTGCTGAGCGATGAAGCTCATGCGGCTCTATCTTGTATTTAAAGTTTACCCCATGCAAATCGCTTGAATATTGGGAAGAAAAAGGAAACTTGTGGACCCCCGGTAATTACGAAGTTGTCCTATAATATATAATTAATAATAATTGTTAAGTAACAAAAGTTTAAAAAACCGACCCCGAAAACCCCCAAGTACCAAGTTTGATGCAAATCGCATTAAATTTAAAATTTGACAGTCCGCCATTTTGAATTCGTACATTCTGACTGATATAAACGATCCCCAAAACCCCTAAGTACCAAGTTTGGTGCCAATGGCGTTCACCTGCCAAATTTCTCCACGCAGAGCGCGCCATAAAGAACTTCGTTCTAAAAATGATGACGTCAGAATCACGAACGAAAAAATTTCTGGAAAAAATTGTTGAGAAATTTTTAATCGTAGCGAAAAGTATACACATTTTTTGTTAAAAAATATCATACTTGATATTATTAAAATTAAAATATTTTCCGGCCTTCACATTTCAGTAATAAGGCCTTGAGCGCCGAATTCTTTTCCAATCAACACTCGACGCCCTACCGGGCGCCTTGATATCTAATCAGTCATTTTTGGAGTCGGTGCCAGTCAAGGTAAGAAAAACAAAGAAACAATCTTAAGGGGCCTTGGCTGGCACCGACTCCAAAAATGACTGACTAGATATTGTAAATATTTAAATTTTGTATATTGTCCTTTAATGCTTTTTTCTTTAAAGTGATAATAGTATATTGTAAAATTTATTTTATTTAAGACTAAGATTTAATAAAAACATGTATAGCATTTGAGACCCTACAACATATCAAACTAGCGCGACCCTACTTTGGTAGCCTAGTATACATATTTTCCATAAAAAAAAGACATAAGGAAGCGCTGAAACGTTCATATATAGTGTACGTGTGCGTACCATTTTTTTGGGGTGCTCAAAGGGTGCTCAGTTGAGCGAGACAGAACTTGAGCAAACTAGACAGAATGAGAAAAGCTATAGAAATATTCCTGAATAGGTACTGTCGAATTATGCATTTTTGTTTTACCTTGATTCATTTTGGGGTGCTCATGCAAAAAGACAGCGTTAAATTGAAATTTTAAAGGGATACACCAAACATTTTAATTTTATTCTAATATTAAATAAATTACTATTGCAATCCCGAGCGAGTTACAAGAAGTCTGATTAGAACAGTGTAAAAATAACGACGTAATTTCGAAATACATATGTATATACAAACTGCGGTGAGGCCCTCTTAAAATTACTTTCTTTTTACGCCTGTACTTATGTTTCTAATACTAAAGTGCGAGAACTCATACATAAGGGATTCTGGTACGCTTGACAAGTCTAATCGCACTTCCTTATGTCTTATTTCTATGATATTTTCCCAGAAATCTTGGCCTGATTGATTGGCCTAATTTTGATAATCTTAATTAATACGATACAAAAAAATTTTGCAATTCAATATACAAAAAAATTGAAGAGCTTTTCAGATATGCCCCAAATTAAGTAAAATGTACAAATGATTGGATAACGATTTGTACAATAAAGCGGAATTTATCTACATAATAATGAAATAATTGTTGTTTAATAAAACCGGTCTTCCCGCCTTAAACATATGGATACTACTACTAAATTAAGTATGATTCATTTTTAAAACCCGTTGAAAAGTAGAAGCAGTTAAAATTTTAAATCCGTTAAAGTAGAAGTAGTAAAACAGCTAACAACGATTTCAGATTGAACGTCTAGATTAAAAGGGTCTCAATTAAACAAAAACAAATTAACATTAGAAAAGCCACACAAGAAAAATGTATCACTCTGTTTCGCTCGATCTAAAGTTATGAGTAGAAAACTGAAGTTTTATTTCATCAATTGAGTTCAATTCAAATTTAATTTGTGGTAGTAGCCGCAGGGTCGAGTCTGTTTGCATTAAAATCGCTCGGAACGATCAAGAGAATTTCCTAAAATTTTCTTATCTCGGATGAGTCTCGCCCGCGAAGAGAATTACTAAAATAAGAGACTCCAACTTTTTAGCAGTCGCGGCCCCGCTGGCGGTCAATCAAAGGTTAGTCGCTAGTGCTGATCCGTGCTCCACAGTCAGAAGAAATTGTGGGATTAAAAAGGTTTACTTACCTTCTATTAAAAGTTCGTTGAAAGTTTTCCATTGTGTGAACACTTACATAAAAAAAGGTAAGGGAAACATAAATTTCATATCTTGCTCTGGGTAAGGTTTTTTTTTTAAATATGTTTTCAATGTTTATTCGAAGATTGTCTGAGTTTCTTTTCTGGCCCAGCACCGGAAGTATCCTTCTGATTAATCGCATTCGATAAAATTATGTGGAGAGTTCAGCTCGCGCAGAGTTTTTCAATTTAGAATGGAATAAATTAATAGTAACAGACGCATAATACAGTCGCTTTATGTAACACCCACAGCGGCGGATGAGTAATACTCCGGTAATTAAACGCCGTATGTGTTTTTATGTGAACTTACTCAGTACGGCACCTGCATTCTAAATATTATTTGTACACAAGAAAGAAAAAGCTTGTCTGCTTTTTATCTGTGCAGATAAAGTCGATTTAGTTAACCATTTTATTATATTTAGCTATGAGTGGCTCTCCAGAATTTTTGTATAGTGAATTATGAGAACGAAACAATTTTGAAATCAAGTATAAAATATTTAAAACTTAATATTCTTGTTTTCTTGTACAGACTAGGCGCAGAAGAGATCATTTTACGAATTCGATAGTCAGAACAAAGTTTTTTACGATTTTTACGAAACCGTCGCGATCAAGCAGCACTAGAATAATATATGTAAATGAGGATTGCTAATTCCAAAAAATGAAATTAATGATAAACACATTTCGTCTGTGTTATTTTTCATAAGGTGCTTATTTCTCGAGATATTTTGCAGTATGTAGTTGAGAAATTCACTTGTATTTTTGAAGTTCACAAGTTTAAGGAAAGAAAATTTTATAAAATCAAGCCAAAATATCAAGTTTTATGAAAATAGGTTCAGTGAATAGACATATACATATATATGTACATACATACATATGTACTGTACATTCGACAATATCAAAATGAAAACCTTAATTTATGAAGTCATTAAAAGCAGAATTACTGAACTTTTTTTCTTTACAGTTGATTAAAGATGGCCCAAAAACCGATTTTGTACTACACAATTATTAGTCCACCAGCACGAGCAGTTTTACTAACTGCCAAAGAAATTGGTGTAGATTTGGAATTACGGTAAATATATAAACAAACGATTATTTTAATCGATTTGGGATTAAATATATTTTACGATATAGAAACATTGACTTGTTCAAAGGAGAACATTGTACACCCGAATTCATCAAAATGAATCCACAACACACCATACCAACTCTTGACGACAACGGCACCATTGTCTACGACAGCCACGCAATTAACGAGTACCTCGTGGATAAATATGCAAAAGATGACAAACTTTTCCCTAAAGATTTAGCAAAGCGGGCTCAGGTCGTAGCTCGTCTTCACTTCGACACTGGATTTCTATTTGCCCGTCTTCGCTTCTTGTATGAACCAATTTTATACCACGGATCAACGGACTGCTCGATCGATAAAATCGCATACATTCAAAAGACTTACGACATTATGGAATCGTTCTTAAAAGACAGTGATTACCTCTGTGGCGATAGTCTAACTATCGCGGATTTCGCCTGTGTAGCCACAATTACCTCCGGCAATGATGTGGCTCCAATTGACGGTACTAAGTACCCAAAATTGCTGGCTTGGATCGATCGCTTGGCCGAGTTGCCCTACTACAAGGAACTAAACCAAGACGGAGCTGTCGAACTGAAGAACCTCTTCAGGGAAAAACTTGCTGAAAACAGAGGAAAATAAGTAATAATTTCACAATTCATAATGAAACTTTGTACCTATTTTATTTTGTAACAATGGAATCACATAAATAAATATAAGTAAAAATATAATACATTTTTGTTATTGCTAAGAGAACTCTTAGGATGCTTTCAGAGTCAGCTATTTTCCCTTAGCACTTAAGAATTTCTCGAATGAAAAGTATGAAATGCTCTTTTGATTTTTGATTTAGATTTTTCAATTAGAATTTTTCTTGCCCATGTACATAAAGCTCAAATATATTCACTTATAAGAGCGTTCAATTGTACGAGTAATAAACTTTAAAAATGAAATAGTCTCCGATGTAAAACAAAAAATATGAATTAAATTTGCAAGGATTCGGAAAAAATAAAAGTCAGGCCAGACCAGATTCCTTACCTTAGTTCGGAACTTGATATCCTAAATTGCATCTATAAAATATTTAGTTCAGAGAACAGGGTTTTCACGAGTCTAATGCTTCATTACATTTATTGTCTAGACCACAATCCACAAAAAAAATTTATAAAAGTCTAATAGTTATAAGCTCTTCGAAGAAAAAATTGTTTTGATCCATGTAATTTTTCCTACAAACCCCTATAAGAAATGCCTGCCATCGAAAATATTTTCATCAAACAAACCCTGCTTAGAAATACTTGAACAACTTTCCCTTTTTATATGATTAATAAATACAAGTCATTTTTAGACATAGAAAAACATTTGAACTCCACAAGGTCTTGATTACTTATCGTTATCAATTATTCCACAATCAGTGCTCAATTATTAAATTATGTCCAAAAATATTATCATAACTGAAGACAAACAGTCGCCAGTCGGACCGGAAGAGATAAAAAATGTTACCAGGAGGGTTGCTTAAAAAATGCATGATTACGGAAATATTATATTTGATTTTATTCATGAATTTTTTATGCATTATAATATAAAAGTGCAAAGACTGACAAAAATACTTATTTTGATTTATTCGCCTCAAGCTGAGCCTTAACAGCCTTCTTAAGCTCCTCAGCTCCATTTCCGTTGACTTCTTGGTAGTAAGGTAGTTCGGCCAAGCGAGCCATCCAAGCCAACAATTTCGGGTACTTTTCCTTGTCAATTGGCGCCAACTCATCTCCGGATGAAACCGTAGCAATGCAGCATAAATCAGCGATCGTTAGATGATCACCGCAGAGATAATCTTGATCTTTTAAGATTATCTCCAGAACATCATAATTTTTCTGAATGTAAGAAATTTTTTCCACCGAACAATCAGTCGAGCCCCAATATAAAATAGGCTCGTAAAGAAAACGCATTCGGGCGAAAAGTGATCCCGAATCGAAGTGTAGACGGGCCTCAACGGTTACCCGCTTTGCAATGTCCTTCGGAAAAAGTTTGTCGTCCTTTCCATATTTATCCGCGAGATATGCGGAAATTACATGACTATCGCAAACGATAATCCCGTCATCGTCTAATGTTGGAATCGTGTGTTGGGGATTTATTTTTAAGAATTCAGGCGTAAGATGCTCCTTCTGATACAGATTCAGCCGCCTTCAGGGTGTGTTTTAATTAGATTCTGCTCTAGATATTTTAGGCTCTAACAAGTTTTTACCTCAATTCCAGCTCCAAGCCGAGCTCCCGGGCGACAAGCAGCACTGCGCGACACGGTGGACTACGTGGAGCATAGTACAAAACTGGTTTCTTGGACATCTTGGATGAAGTCTGTAAAACGGCAGGTGTTGCATTAAACGAATTTATGCCTTAAAAGACATTCTATAAAATATCAAAACATAATTCTTCTCAATCATAGATAGCGTATCTAAAAAAATAAAAGCCCCAACATCTTAGAAACGGCATATCATTTTTTAATGATCAGCATCAACAGTGTGCGTGACCCCCAGTCACCAAAATTGAGTAGAATTTTAAGTAAAACACACAAAAATCCATCACTCACTTTTTTGTATTATGTGAAAATTTCAGCAGAAGTAAATAGAATTTATTGTTCACACTGTTTAATTTAAAGCGTTATGTTTATTAAAGCACTTCCAGAAAACCGGGCTCAGAGATTAGCACTAACCTTGGGCTTGGAGTGCTGAACGCCGAATGCTTTGTGAGATAGTGCAACCAAAACTGAGTCTCTTAATTTTTCATTTCTCTTTGCTTCAGTGGCTCGGCTTTCTGAATTCACTTTATATAAAAATCTCCCGCTGGCGTAGATATAGTATGCAAATTTAACACGTTCACGTCGGCGTGTACCACCGGTGGCCCGCATAAGACTGAATCTGGGCAGCACCGTCGTGAACGTGTTTTAAACAAAGTTTAAACTGCGAAGATCACCTTCACAATTTTAAGATTAAAATCAAAGAACAAAAATTACGAAAGTTTGAAGCTCTAACTGCAAAATTTACTTTAGTTTTATTTAGAACTAACTGACTCGTAACCGACGTTGCCCGAGCGTAACTATCCTTGTTATCAAGGTAAACTTTAATACAAATATGATGTTGCCGTTTTCAAATTTGTCAACTGACTGACTATAGGTGGGAAATATTTGGGATTGCTGATCCCGAATTCGAACCTCAATTTTTATAGTACAAAACAGAAAAAGAAAATACAGTCAAGAAATGTTTGAATTATGTAGTTACATCCAGAAAGTTTTTTGAAGCATTTTACATAAGAACTTGTAAGCGTAATCTGAGGTAATTTTCGGCGTTATAAGTGTTCTGCTTAAGAAATGCTTAGCTTTACTGTTAAAATTCTACACGTAAAGAATATCTTCAAGTAAAAATAAAAAACCGAAATTTTAACAAAATTAATTTAATGAAACAGCCTTCAGGGCATTTATAATACAAATTATTTAGGCCTGAGATCTTTTATAATATACAAATTGAATTGCTCGCAATAATTTTTCCTACATTTTTTACTCTTTGATGAGAAATTCATCGCCAAAGTCTGTAGCTTCGCACTTTACATGCCCATTTAAATGTTTTTTAAATCCAAATCTTGTGTAGAACTTTCTGCCGCACGTCTCGCAAAAATACTCCTTCTTGTGACTCCTTTTGTGGAATAAGTAGCAGGTTTTAGTCGGGAAGAAACTAGAGCACGTTTTACATCTGAAGGGCCTTGAAGAGCTCCTTTTGCCAGGATCGAGGTGAACCTTCAGCTGCCTTTGTTTCACAAATTTCTTTCCACAATGAATGCAACCAAACGGCTCTTTTCCCTCGTGCAGTAAAATATGATCTTTTAAGGTTTGCTTTCTTGTAAAGATCTTAGAACAAATCTCGCATTTATGCAGATCGTCCCCGTCACGGGTGTGAATTTTTACGTGTCTTTCTAGCCGGTACATCGCAGCAAACTCCTTTCCGCAGTGCTCGCATTCGACCGGGTCGTCATTTGGTTTTATGTGAATTTTCCTGTGTGTGGTGTACACCGAACGTTTTACAAATTTCTTACCGCAGTCCCCGCAAGCGTAGGGAGCATCACCGCTATGAGTTCTTTTATGCAAATTCAAATTCGCCTCCCGAAGGAATGGTTTCGAACAGACGTCGCAAATGAATCGAGGCTGATTTTGCTCATGGACGAGCATATGTTTTTTTAGTAGATGAGGCGCATGGAATTGCTTATCGCATAATTCGCAATTAATTACTTTACCTATTATCTGATTGTGCACCTTCATGTGCCGTTTGCATTTAAACGCCTGTGTGAATCCTCTTTTGCAAATTGGGCATATATAAGGCCTTTCTCCGGTGTGAGTTAACGTATGCAACTTAAAGCTGCTCTTCCAGACAAACTCCTTGGGGCATAAGTCGCACTTATACAACTTCTCGCCGGGCTCGTGTATCTTCAAGTGTCTTTTAAGCTGAGACGGAATGGGGAACTTCTTGCCACAAATCTCGCAGTCATATGATCTTATATTGACTTCAGAATGCATCAGCAAATGCCCATCTAATGAGGCTTTTGACGAATACCCTTTGGGGCAGAGGTGGCAGGTAAAAAGTTTCGTTTTTTCATGGGCGTAAGAATGCCTTTTTATGTGATGAAAAATAGAAGTAGTAAAATCGCATTTCTTGCACTGATAAGGTCGCTCGATACCGTGAACTTCCTTCGAATGCTTCAGCAGTTCAATCGCATTTTGAAATGAAATTTCGCATATAAAACAATACCTGCATTCTCTTATTTTTAATTTTCCATTCTTCCTCTGCTTTCGAACTTTTTTTAATCGCTGCAATTTTTCGACTGCTCTTGGCTTTAAAGTTTTAACGTAAAAAGGCAAATTGCAGAAAGGACAAATTCCATTGAGAAAGTTTTTTTCTTTTGGTTTAATATCAGGTGAGGGTGCAAAATGAATTTTTCTGTGTGCCGTAAAAGTTTTCATATCTTCAAACTGTCCACCGCAGTCGTCGCAGGTAAGAAAATTCGACCAATCTTCGTCATACATTTTTATTCCTTTTGCTACGTGATGTGGACCTTTTTTAGTGAATCTCTCGCTTTAAAGCTAGACATCCTTATTATTATTACTATTTTATTCCAATGAATTTCGCTGAAAACATCTCAACTATCTAGAGGTAAACAGGAAAACAAACACCGCGCCGTCATCTGTCAATTTCATAAATTGTCAGACAACTGACTGTACTTGGAATAAAACTTCAAAAATTATTGGAAAGAAAAAGCTACGAACATGACCTTTTTTTGCAAAATGATCGTTATGCATTACAAAGAAGAATTATTGTACTTAAGTCTGTTTAATAATTACATCTGCTGTTTAATATTTGTTTTTTTCTGTTTTGATAACGGAAATGGAAAGTTTTTTAGCACTTAATTATCCCGCTTAGGACAAACACTAATAACTTTACCTGAAAAGTTAATAAATTGAATGGACCAATCTAAATAAATTTAAACAAATTCTGAATATTTCCATCCAAAAATTAAAACCCATCTCAACCGTACGGAGTTTGCCCTCTCTGTCGTGAGACTCCAAGATAATCTTGAAATTATGTACTTAGAAAATACCAAGTGCGATTTATATCGAAGATTTATGCAATATAAATTGGTTAAACCGCAATATATGTATAAATATAATGCAATACTATACTATGAAATAAATATAATAATATGTAAATAATGTTATCAAAAAAAGTCTTTCATATTAAAATAAATGTTATAAAAAAATCCTAAATGTTTGCAAATCTAATAAAAATTAATAGTTAAAGGTAAGGGAAACTATCAAACTGTGATCTTACTTTCCACATAAATCAAGCTGCAATATAATAGTCTTGTAGAGTTTTTCCTGAGGCATTGGAAATGCAAATTACAAATTACAATCCCCGAAAATCAGGAAACTTATTTAAGAATAAAAACAACAAAAACCTTACGTGAATAAAAATGTCCTTCTCTTATAATTGTTATAATATGTACAAAATCATCGCTTAAATTTTTGTCATTTTAAACTTTAGAGGACCATCTGGGGCATACATAAATGTGACGGCGTATTTAAGCGGTTTATGATGATACTCAAGTTTGTAGTTTCTCAGTAGCTAAAAAATAAAATATTTTTAAAAATGTATATTAAACTTTTACTCAAAATATCATACCTTAGCTAATAAAATTTGCATTTCGAGATCAGCGAATCGCCTTCCAAGGCACATTCGGGCACCATGACCGTAAGGCAACGACGCAAACGGATGCAGGTTTCCTGGAGTGCCACCTTGGCTGGGTTTAAGCCACCTTTCCGGGCGAAAGGCTGCAGCATCAGTCACATACTTTTCCATATTGCCTGTCACTATTGTTGGAAAAACTAATTGAACCTGAGAAAATGGATATCGATTAAATATTAACAATCAATTAATTAGCCGAAAGATTCGAACCCCTTTTGGTATCTTATAACCACTAATCACTGTATCTTCTTGGAGGGTGCGTCCGTTTCCTATTACAGTGCTATAAACCCTAAAGACCTCCCTAATGAAGGCCTTGAGGTGGTGCATTTGATCCAACAGTTGGATTGTGAGGGGAGCGTTTGGATCTGGTAGAAGTCGGGTTAGTTCTTCGTGCACCTTCTTCTGCTCCTCTGGTCTTGTTGCCAGTTGATACAACATTGAACAGACCGCCATGGAAATCTGTTGAATTGCCCTCGAATCATTGTTTATTTTCTACGTGATTAATGTAAACTTACTGTATCTATACCAACTAGTATTAAATCTAAAGCCATAATTGCAGCAATTTTCTCATTTTTTTCGCTGGTTATAACTTTTTCTAGTAGAGAGGGTTCACCATTATTAAAACGCCCCTTATCCTTCATTCGTTCTGTTGCACTTTTGATGTATTTCATGCAAACGCTAGAAGAGACATAATAAAATAGTTTTCTTATTTATTTATTAAATTCATCTCTTTTGAGGCAACAGGTGGAAGTCTCTCAGCGAATTAAATTATTAAATTGTATGTCAAAATTTTTACTTAAAAGTATCTAATTTTGATATTTCATGAGACTATAATCTCATCGTCATAGAAATTCATTGATTTGAAACCCAAGCCCCAAGCATATCGTTGTTATTTAAAAATGCCATTAATCAATTTTCTATATTTTTCTTCATTTCTCTTTAGAATACAGCTCCAAAATTATTTCGCTTTACACAATAGTCGTTAAAAATAAAAAACGAAAGAATAAGTTCACAAAAAGAAAACAAAATTTGATTACCCAACAACTTCATGTATGATCGCAGTCACACTTGGCTAAGTTTTATGAAATTGTCTCAAGCATGAAGTAAAGCATAAAAAAATTATTATGATTATAATTTCACATAACACAATTTTTGGGTCCGTAATTTATAACAAAACCAAATTGAATCACTTAAAACATGTAATAAAATAAGTAGAATGCTTTGAATGTACTGCAATAAAAAGAAATACAATTAACCGGTAATTAAGCAAGTACAACTAAATAGCTTAGAAGACAAATTATTATTGATATTACTGTATTTTTTATGAACATTTCGAGTAAAACAAATTTTTATATAATTATAAACACACTAGCAGAACAGATTAAATTTACGATCGCTTTCAAAACTAACCGTTCCTTTCACTCAATATCGCGAAGCAATGAGAGTTACGTTTACTTTTTTATTTAAAAAACTACCTTGTTTCTTTATTCTGACCTTCATAAATTAATATGTTGGGATAAACGCGTCTTCAAAATTCCTGCTCTCAGACCTTTAAGAACGTCGTAAGTGTAATGTTCTATTGAAACTACGTAACTATAGAATCTGACTAGAAATATATGTAGGTACAATTTTTATCTTTATTCTGTTTTTTTTTAAATTTAATTGTGTATTTTCAAAATTTCTATGAGCGATATTTTTCAAAATCTTCCTCCTTCTCCTACTTTTATTTACATCAAGATTAATTGTACGAAAACCTTATTTAACCTTCGCAAAATTTTTAATTGAATTTAAGAATTTCATCGAATTGCAATAAAAACATGCATGACACACTTTAAATTCAAAGTGTGCTTGTTTAAATTTATTTATTCTATACATGTCATTACAACAGTGTTTGCGTTTGCATAAAAATTAAACTTTGGATTATGTTGGTACATACACATGTGGTTGAAAAACAATAAATAATAAAAATGTACTTACTCAACAAAGAAGTTCATATTGTTCACATATCTCGTCCACAAGGGTGTAGGAAAATATCGCCAGTACGGCGCCTTTAGTTCTAAAGTTGCGACGTTCCGCAAAGCAAACTTAGCTGCGTTTATTATTTGCTGAGGCTCAGAATCTGGCGGTAGATCCGGTCTAAGACACCCCAGCCTAGTATCAAGTGCAACCCGTCCGATGCCTGTAAACATTTTAAAATTAAACATCTGATTGGAGGATTCATGCCAATCGCCACTGAAAATCAGCAATTCGACTCACATTCGAGCGACCATTTATGAATTTCATTATCAAAGTCGTCTGGCAGTTCGGAATTTTCATCCAGCAGTGTCTCGCAATGACTCAAGAAATCATTGGTAACTTCCTCAAGAGGAGCTAAATACCGTCGAATCGTTGAAAGTTGCAGCACGGGTTTCTGCACTCTTGAGCGAAATTCTCGCCATTGTTCGCCATGCCTTCATGAACAGAAATTTAGTACACATTGCTCGGCAGAATCACGTAAACAAAAATTAAATTACTTACACACCAACGACTCCGGGTAACTCTCCGAAGAAGTCTTTTCGTACGATACTTTTGTATTTAACTAAACTTGGCATTGAAGGACGATACGGTGTCGTGCCTTCGTTTCTGTAAATCTAAACAAAATTATACTAAATAACTAAATTATTTCATTTTAAATACTGAATGAACTTGTAATTTATTTAACTGTGTTTCGGTTTCTAAGACTGACTACCAAAAAATCTTCTTTACCACTTACTATTGTTTAACTACTACTTGTTTGTTTAAAATTAAATTAAATTTCCACCTTTTTTTACATGCTAGACGTGAACTTTTATGTTTTGAGATTGCAATTAAACAAAAAATGTAACAATTCTGAAATTTACAATAAAATAGCTCAGGAATCTGAAAACAAAAATACCGAATCCTTTTACCTTTTCAGAAAATGGGGTTAATAAAATTGCAAATAGCGAAAGTTGATGATTTTAGAATAATTGTTAAATGTAATAGAATATCGTAGGACCTTAAAGTGAATCAAAACTTTTATTAGCTACATCCAACGACATTTAACTTTAATTCAAAAATGTTCAGTGTCCTCAAGTAGTATTTTTTTATTTTTCAATTCACTTTCCATCAAGCATATAAAGGTCAAAAGTATTATGTTTTTAAATTTAACCGTCTATAGAAAAAAATAAGTCACGGAAGTTTGATTAAAAAATTTTGATCTTGTGTCTAAATCCTTTAAGTTTTAGATTTCGGAAAGGTTATAATTTATCTATTTCGAAAGTTATTCAGATGCATTAAGTAGTAAGAGAAAAGGATAAACTTTGTACATATTTAGTCTGCAATCTTATGAACGCAATTTCAAAAAACATTGAGCATATCCTAATTTCGAGATTTTCTATTATTTCGGTCTTACTTAAATATGAAAACTCATACCTTTTCAATTTCATCGACATCATAAACAAACAAGAGGTCTGGCCGGCCCATCAATCCACCTAATTTAACAATTTCCCCAAACATCTCATGCAACAAAAACGATACCTTTGCCACATCTGAAATTGCGTACTGCCCAATGACTGGAAACAGCCTAAAATAAAATTATGAAGTGAAAAATGAAATTTTTATTAATAATTTTAAATGATTTTAACGACTACAAAACCTCAGAAACATTATCATAAAATAACCGTCTTCTTTCGATGGGCCAACACTTAGCTAAATGCCATGAAAACGTTCGTTAATTGTTTTGTAAATACTCCTTGCACGGGCAACTAACTTGCAATGAATTGTTAATTGGCCGTAAGCAGCTGAGATGAAGGGCTCAAAATTAATAGACCATGGCATGCCAAGTTTCGGTATTTTTTGCAGATCGAAAAATGTGGATGTCATGGTTCAATGTTTTATGCTTCCTAAGTGTGATTCGGGTACGTTTATTTGTATTAGCAATTAACACTGCCTACCTTTTCAAGGTCGGCTATTTATAATAAGGCGCGAATTGTCCGCAATTCTTCGGAAGTGTTACACAACTGAGTTAACACTTTTCCACACGAGGAGATTTTCACTCGGTCTCGAGTCTTTCGTTTACATTTATCAAAATGGATGGACAGTTCTAATAAATGAAGCTAACGTCTAGGGCAGCTAAACATAATCTATGCAGTGAAACATAACTTTACTGCACCTTTATGTTAAATTTCTCGTCGTTACTACATATTTGCAAAAAATATTAGATGTATTAACATGACGTTTCATACACATGAGATATTAGAAGTTTACACGTTTTGTACTTGCAAACAATAAATATTTCAAAATAATATTATAAAGCATTTGATTTGATTTTGAAATTTTCTGCTTGGATGCTTTAGCGGATACTAACTAAAGCATCCAAGCAGAAAATTTCTATTTTAATTATCGACATAAAAGGAAATTTTGGAAATGGATTAAAGTAACTACAATGCAATTAGTAGCTCATTAATTAATAAAAAAGAAATATATAACTTAATAAACCTTAAAATGGAAGTACGTAATAATTTCAAAAAATAAATTTTGAAATATTAAAAGAAGCTTCAAGAATAATTTTATTAAATTTGTGTAGGGGAAAGTCGAGTAGCCCTGGACACTTTGAGAATTAAGCAGTCAAGTACGTTGCGTATATTAATTAGTAGCAAACGTTTTAATTAATGTGATTAAGAAAGTTTTTTGGTTTATTTTAAGACTAAAATACTGACTAAAATTTTGTTTACATAATTTTATTTCAATTTTATTTATGTGTCTGAGGCTGCCCAGCATCTTGCCTATTCAAGAGTGAAGTTTTGCAATGCGTCAAAGATAATTTTTGAGCCTAATTGTATTTTTAATTGTTAATTAACTTCGGGAAGAAACGAATAAAGTTAATTATTGTTAAGTCCCAGGAGGGGCAGGGATAATTTAAATAGAGAGGAATAGATATTATTATTATTATGAATTGTTTATTTCATTTAAAAAATGCAGTACAAACAGATAATAATATAATGCAATATAAATGTCACATCACGAGAATTCAAAACGCACAGCAAAAGTTGTTTAAATTTGGTCATGGCTAAAAGTGAAAAAAAACAGTGACCAGTCTTGACTTTAATCCCATCAGAAATCTGTGGGATATTATAAAAAGAAAGTTGTCCAACTACAAGCTTTTTGGTGCAACAGCTAAACAAAGGATTAAAAAGGCGTGGAATCATATTTGATGCCTCAAAATATAAAATTAATAAGTTCGCAAATTGTATAATGCATAATAATAAATAAATAGATTTGATTTGTTTTTACTAGTAATTTGCTTTTGTTATATTTTCGAAAATTTAATTTTAGTAATTTATATCAAACAGTTTTCTTACAGAGATGTAAGATTGTAACCTTTGTTTGTATTATATTTTTCTATCTCACTTATCTTCAACAGAAACCAAACTAAATGCGAGCATCACCCGTTCTTTATATAAAATCGCAAGAGAGTACCCAAGAAGCAGAAGAAGTCAGGCACCAATAATTTCACTAATTACCAGTTCCTCACGTGAAAGGAACCGCATGTGTCGCCGGCGAGTTCAATTTTAAAACGCTTCAAGTGAAAGTACGCCATCGGATTTTAGATGCTGACTGGAGCCCGTCCCGGCGCAGTGCTTTCCGTGAACAAAAATCCAAAGATCCCGTCGGTTGAATCACTTTGGAGCGCAAGTGGTTCGTTTCACGCAAGTCGCTTGGCATGTTCATTTCACGACTATCGATTAACTTTAATTTATAAACATGTAGTTATAGTTTGATTCATTATATTTCAGTCATAATATAAAGTACATATATATGTAGGTGACTTACGACAAAATAAATAAATAAAATAAAATAATAATAATAAAAAAAATAAAATCTTTACAGAATAAAGTAATGAGCGAACATTAAAAATACTGATAATGTTTTAAATTATTAGATAATGCGATTCTGCACCAAGAAACCATCAATTTTTTTTTACTTTCAAATCTTGTTTTAATTCGGTATTATTAATTAAAGAGCCTTTTAAAAGCAGCTGAAAGAGAGTCAAATTTGAGTGAGTACTAAAAATTCATTATTTTGATGCACTTCATTGGAAAATCGAAGTTCTTTGATTTTCGTGCAATGTGTTAAATAAATTTATGTACTTTGCTCATTGAAAATAATTTGCTAGAGATTTAGATTTCATATTTTTTCATGTTTTTGCTTTCCTCGATCTGGATCAAATAGGAGATTTGTCATTGAATCGAATCACAAACAATCACCTATATAAAAATTTTAAAATATGCGACAAAATCCTATCTATTTGCCATGATTTTGTCCCAAACCCTGAAAATTTATTTTGTTATATTTTTTACATCCACCTCTTCAAATTAAAATGAAAGTTATCTGAATCAAATCGACTCCTTGTTTTTGTAATGCGGAATCAATTTTTTATTTGGACTAATATTGTATGGCTGTTTATATACTTTTCCTTTTTTCAAAGAATCACATCATGCAACTGAACTATCAACTTCCTGTCATGAAAAAATATGTGATAAGTGCATACATATAACAGTCCCATAGTTTTGATGGCACACCGACAAATTAAAATTACATTATAAATCCACATTCAAAATAATGCCACATGACAGGATAGACAGGAAAATCCTGATGTTTTTTATTGATCACTTTCTTTACTAACACTAAGTAATCGAAGTATGTAATAGTTACTAGTTGAGCTTAATATGCAAGTACTGAAATAATTAGGCTACCCGGGATAGAAAAGTGAAAGTACTAACCGCCAAGCGTTACCCAAAATCGGTATCGGTTTGGGTCCTGGCACGCTGCTGTACGGAAGAGCGTGATCAAATTCGCTCGCTGTTGCATCGATTTGGAGCGAAGCGCTAGCGTTCTGCGGGCAAGTTGCATAGCAAACGGATCCAGCGGGATTGTAATTATTTTTAATTGCTCCCAGAAATCCTGATCGCACTAAGCGCTCAAATGATCGCATTTTTAAGTTTTAAATTAACCGACTTGCCCGAAAAGAGATTGCGATCTTCACTACTATTTCATTACAATTCTAAGACGATCAGCAATTCCGTTATGAATCGCGTAATCACTGAACCCAAATCTGGAAGTATTTTTAAAATTTTCACTTCACGCAGCACACGGCCTTAATTGTCGCACTGATTCTACTTAATTCGCGGCACGATCAAATTTTACTGGAGAATCAACCGATCGAACACTCCCACCTGCTTGGTCAAGTACCATCCAGCGACTGGCTGCGGCCCGGGAAATAATAATGATCATGTGCCAATTTTCCATCTCCTCTCACTCCTCCGACATACGCGGAGTACCTTCGAAAAATAAAGAGGTACTTCAATTTTTGTGCTGTGAAAGTGCACCGATTGTTTGCGCATAAAAAGGCCTTGGAAGTGCTTAGAAAATATATAACCGCTTGACTTTAGATGGGCACGAAGACGAGGGATACGACTGAAAGGGATTTCAAAGTAAGCAACAAACCGGTGGCGCTTAAGACTTGTACTTCTTCCATGAATTGAGAAAATAACGTCTCAGGTAAAATGTTGCACTATGAACGATAGGAAGTGGTTTTAATAATTACGTTTTTCTTTGCAACGTTTTTGCCTTTTGTTTGCTTGAATATGATGAATTAATTGGCGATTTCTCTTAAAGTATGTGGCGCTTCATAGATAGCATATATCTTGATTTATTAGAGGTCTGCATGAATAATGACAGCATCACGCGAGTACAGATACTAAATATACTCGTTTGACGATTACAACGATAGGCATTGCAAATATTGTAGTTGTGAACGCATGTGACGAATAGATCGAGATCGTAACACCATAAGAGCAGAAAAGATCCATTACTAAGAAGGGACACTCGTGACGCTTTCCGTTATATTTTTCGAGACCGTGGCGCTACCATATTTTGATGAAGCGGCTGAATCGGACATCTTCGTTTATCTTTATGCAAGATGGCGCCTCACGCCGCACCGCGAAATCTATAAAAAAATTCATTTCTGATGAAAAATTCCATTACTGCCATGGCCAGGAAACTCATCCAATTTAAACACCATTGAAAATGTGTGGCATATTACTAATCGCCAAATTGGATCGAAAACATTAAAAAATATGGCATGAGCCACCTGAGATAAAAGATTGTATCAAAGCTTGCATAGAGAGTATGACAAGAAGAATAGAAGCAATCAAATTAGTAAAGGGTGGCAACACTAAATATTAATTAATATTATTATTATTATGGATATCACTTCCCTAATGCATTGTTCTTTGATGTTGTATATAAGTTTTTGGTAAATATATAAGATTTTTTACTGAAAAATATATTTAAATAAAAACTTTATACAATTTTCACAGTGTTTGTAATTTTTTGGTCAGGAACTGTATATGAATAACTGATTTCAAATTTTATGGCCTTATTAAATTAACTTGCTTTCTAGAAAAAATTAAAGGATTCGGTTTTGTCAGTACGACGCTACAAAAAGTCACACTATAAAAACTAAATCTCATTTTTAATAGAAAATATTGATTATGGATCTCAGAATCTATCAACGAATTTTACTGCAATATGTTTAAGAGGAGGAGAATAAGGTTAGTGATTTGAAATTAGTTAAATAATAAAATAAATCAAACTTACCATATTTTGAAACGATGTCACTTTAACGAAAATGAACAATAAGTTTACTTTTAGAACATTTTTTAAAACAGCATAATTTTATGATTGGCCTTTACATTTAGCTAATTATGGTAGATTTTGGAAAAAAACAACAAAGGAAACGGATTTGGAAAGGTAGAACAAGATAAATTACAAAACACGTTTTTCATAAATAATTTACAATTAATTATATTTGCTCCGACTATTTTCCTAGTGTAGTACAGCTAGTTTGTGTTTTAATTCAATAACTTAACGTACGTTTTCTTCTGAATTGTATATTTATACAACTGCAATTGTTTATGTATATATATATAGTAAGAAAAGATGGCACAGAAGCTACTCATTTTTTGCAGTATTGTCTTATTTAATAAAAAATAATTATTTATATACATGTTATTTTAAACGTGTTATCAAATCAGTTTGAAACTAAATCTAAAAGATGTAATTTTTTCATAACTGGATAGAATATAAGAAATAATTCAATACTTATTCCTGTTCTTAACAAGATGATTTGTTATATGATTAAATATGTTCGCTGTTAACAAAACTATTTAAAAAAGGATCAATTTTTTTGTTGCCAATTTCGCTAGTCATAAGTCTTTGAGGAGCTTTAAAATATTACAACCATCCTCTTACACTCATAAAAATATGGTAATATTTATGTAAGTATACCGTTGCATTATCATTTTTATATTAAATCATCTGATCTTATGTTAATTAAAAGAATTGAATTATAAATTTATATTTCAAATAACTTTCGCTTTCATTGACAATACTGCAAAAAATGAACCGGACAATATTTGTCTTAATTATCATTTATAAAATTTGTAAAACTTACGTCAAATATTACGATTTAAAGTAGTAGATAAAATTAGTTAAATTTATCGAAAAATGGCGATTTTGTCTAAATGACAAGAGGTTTGTGTCTTTTTGTATGTACATAAATATTTGAGAAGGTTTAAATAAAATTCTTAAGATCTACGCATTGCTGTACCATTGTATAACTAAAATATATAAAAATATATATCTAAATCACAAAACTAAATAGTCGCACATTTTATGCAGTGATTGGCTGGATTTGATATCCGGCCGACCGCGTTCAGCTGGAAGGTAAAAAATTGAAACCTATCTAAGAGTCCATCAGATATCAAATCCATCAGGGCTCACATCTCAGTCCGTTATAACTTTTACCTACTCTGACTTACTTCGTAAAGTAAAAAAAAGTATTCCTTGTGTTGAAATTAAATGGCAAATAGATAAATCATTGACTAAAATCTACACGTAGGAGTAGCGTAGAACAAAAAGTTTGATATAAAAACAAAAATAATAAATAATAAAAAACAATCATTCAAGCATTCAACTGTTAACATTCAAACTCATTGGCAGTGATTGCACTCAAGTCCTTCATGAGGCCTTCCAGGTTGGCCATCTCCTGATTAAGCTCCTCCGTTGAAGTGCTTGGTGCCAGTCTTTGAATCTCGTCTGTCGAGTGGGCCACTGAAGGACCACTCTGGAGACGATTTGTGGGGGTTGCCGTCGAAAATGAGGGCTTTTTGTACGGCGATGAATTTTGTGGACGTATTGTTACTGCTGGTACTAAAATAACAAATAAACTAATTTTGACACTGTTCTTAACTCTACATTGGCACATTCCAATATCTTAACCGCCATTTATGTTTATAACGAAACGTACTATAAATTAATCTGAAAATACGTACCATTGTGTTTGCTTGAAGCTGTAATAACTGGAGTTGTTGCAGTTGGCGGTGGTCCTGGCACACTGAAACTCTTAAGCGGGTGACCTTGTCCCCGTTTTGGAGCCTCTATCGGCATTCCAGGTGCATAAGTAACAGATTGATTGCTGAAAAACACATTGTTTAATTTAGAGTTTAATTAATTTTAATTTTAGTTCAATTTTTGCATTCGACTTCTTAATTTAGCAATTGCTTTTACTAAACTGAATTGATAGAACCAGCAGAAACTAAATTCTTGAACACGAAATAATTTTAGTATCATGAAATCAGAAACCCTATTTATGATGATAGTAATCTACATCACAAGAGTTAATAAAAGTTGTAATTGCTGATACTGATTTTGGATCTCGTTTAGGAATCAAATTGATTTGCTTGGAACTTGACCTTACTTTTGACGATTGATTGTTAAAGTTGCCACTAAAAAGAAAGCCCTCCCATTAAATAAAGCAAGGACTCCTTAAAATAACGATATATATTTCTGGAACAAGAGCAACTAAATGCTTTTTCGTATCCATATTATTGAATACCTAAGTCGACTAAAATCAAAAAGTTCCAAAAAATAATTTAGTTTATATAACTCGCATAAACTTTCTCCGAACGACGCTTTTGTCTACTTTTACGTTTCTTCTTCTGTTTCTTGTCATTTTTTGGTTCTCCCAATGGACCACTTTTCAAACGCTTTATATTACAATTCCGACTTCGATGGGCCAGAATTACATAGGGAAGTTTATCTTCTGCAGTCATAGATCTCCACCTTGCTCCTCCTTCCTGAGCTATTTGGACAGCACTCCAGTTAGCGAAAGATTTCCGTAATTCACGAAGATAGTTGAAAAAAGGATTTTTAGAATAGGGTCTCCAATTTTCACAGTTCTTTTTCTCGACCTTAACATTAGTATTATAAAGTTTTGTTGGTTTTTTCCTCCTTATAGATGCTTTTGGCCGATTTACCTTGTGCTCAACCTTTGTAACAAGGGAATCCTTATCACAAATATCTATTTTGTCACAGATGTGGTCTACTCTTGTACAGTCCCTTCTCATATTTGGTTTTTCATACATCACAACAGGCAATTCCTTTCGATCAGAGATGTGTTTCCCAACGAAATTAAATAAGGAATCTAAAAAACCTTCTGAAGAAAACACACATGATAAAAATGCCGAAAATAAACGACGTATTTTTGATGCAATAGGAAATTTTGGCATCTTTGAGGAATTAATGTGACCCTCTGTAGTGCTTGATCCTCATTATAATTTCTTCCATGTATCGAAATACAATTTAAAAAACAATTTTTAAAAATGTCTACACGTTTAAAAAATGTGATAATTTATTGAAGAAAAATACGCAATTTTCGGATTTGACGTAGAAGTTTCGTTGTTTGCCTACTTTTCTTTGAAAGATGTCATAATAAATGTAAAAAAAATTATGTAAATATAATTGGTGTAGGCATTGTAATCTTTGAATATACAGTAAAGGAACGGCTATACCCTGTACGTGTAGTCTGTATATTTATAGATTGTAATGTTCCTTCCACTGGCATATAAATGACAAAATGGTTGAACTTAATTTTTCGATTTTCTGTGATCATGACATGAGTATGGAAACTAAAAAATTTTAAATAAATGACATCTTGAAATTCTTGCCCATCGCATTTATGAATTAAGAATTTATTTAAAATTAAATTTGAGAATTTAAGCAATCTGGAAAATATTCTAACAGTGAAATTAATGTGGTTGAAATTTTGTACTTACCTATAATTTGAAGGCATCGAGTCATATGCATAAGGATGCTCTGGTGTTTGAGCTAATGAATTCGCCTGAGGCTGAGATAAACTTTGTTGCGATAAAGCCGTATCAATATGACCTCTACTCGACATGCTGTATTGAGTTCTAGGATACTGAGGTCTTTCCACAGTAGAGTTCATGGAATTCGCTGAAATACAAATAACTTAACTCAATCCCCAATTTAAACATTTCCTACTTCTTACTCATGTATCCTGGAACATATGATCTTTTATCCAAAGAGTTTGTCACATGAGGCACCGTTGGTTCTGAATCATAATCATGCACAACCGACCGAGGCAATGTCATCGCTCCACTGCTAGACGCTCCGTCACTGCAGCCTATAACAATTTCTTACAAATTAATCGTCTCAGTAAGTTGTTTTAGCCGAGATATCTTACCAGGTGTACTATTGTGCAAGGCCTTCTCAATGTTTTTCAGTTCCATTTGATCATGATGAATCCACAAATCAGGAGGTTTTGGTATTCCAGCATTGTTTTTCTGATAACTAGAAAGATTTTTGTATATTGTAATCATGTACTCATAAATGAGTGTTCGTTATACCTTTTCTTAGTATGTTCTGGAGAATTAGGCTGCTTTCTTCTACAAAGCACCACTATCACTGTCAAAGCGATAATCTTGGTTGCTGCAATAACACCGACAATTAAGTAAATTATCATTTGATTTGTTAATCCAGCCGTTACAGCGTTTACATCAGGTGGTGCCCCAGTTGTATGTGAAACCAATGCAGAATAAGGCGCATTTCCTTTTGGACTTCGTGTCTGCACTTTGAAGTGGTACGTTGTAAAAGGTTTCAAATTTTTAATTACAACTAAATTAGCATCTCCCATAACTGGTTCAACGGACCATTCACGATCTCTTTTTGCCATGTCCGTTGTATAGTACACAATATAGCCAGTTACTTGACCAGAATTATGTTTAGGAGATTGCCAAGTAACAATTGCATTTAATGGATTATTTTCATCCAATCGTACATTCAAATCTCTGGGGGCTGAAACCTGTGAACTTGGCAGTGTAGTATTTAAAACTGCCATTGACCAAGCCGATTCCCTTCGGCCCTTTACAACTTTAACAGTGAATTCGTACTGTGTGTTTGGCTTTAGGTCTGTGATCATACAATTCAAATCTGAAGTATTATGATATCGATATCTGCTAGAATTGAGCGGTCCAAATCTTACTGTGTAATGGCGATTATCAGTTACTTGCTGACTTTTACTTAGAGTGGTGTCAGTCCAGTAAACTACAATTGAACTAGACGACATTGTAATTGCTCTTAGTCCCACTGGTACTTCAAGTGAAGCAGGAACGTCTAATGGTTCGTCTTCTCTTGTCTTAACGTTATCATATACCGGAGGACCATCCCCTTTGATATTTCTAGCTCTCAACGACAACACATACTCACTGTTTGGCTCTAGATTTTTCAATTCAAAATACCGAGTATTTTCGTTTAACTCCTGAGTGTTTTCGTCAGGAATGCCTTTTCCCCATCCCAAAATGTAGCTCCGAATTTTGATCTCTTGTTGCATTGGAGGTGCCCAGTGCAGGGCTATACTCTCGGCCCCAGCACGCACTAAATTATTTAACTTATAGTTTAAGAATTAAAGTTTTAACTAAAAATTCCTTACCTGTAATCCATCTGGGCTTACCAGGTACTTGTGTCTCGTCCAAGTCATTTTCATAAGTAATGATTCGGTGCCATTCTGTAAACGGACCTGAGCCATTCACTGTCATCGCAGCTATTTTGACTTGGTACTCCGACATGCGGTCTAAATTATTCAATTCAAAGTGGCGCACATTTGCAGGGGTTGTTTTCACTTGAGGTGATTCCCTTAACTTCCTGTAGCGTATTTTATAACCAGTAATTTGCCCATTTCGTTCTTCTTGGGATGGTGGCTCCCAGTGGACAGTAATAGACTAATTTGTAAATAGTCATTTAAAATTATGAACATGTTTATCAAATATATAGTGCAACATACCGTGGAGCTCGTTACTTCCAGAGTTACATTGCTTGGCGGCTCGGACGGAGTTGATGAGAAAGTTTTAACTCGGATTTCATTCGAGGGATCACCCATACCATTTTGATTGAAAGGCACAATTGATATCGTATATTCGGTGAAAGGTCGCAACTCCGTAAGGATGGTTTCCACAGTATTGCTATCGGTGTACATTTCAGCTCCACTTTCATCCTACGCAAACATAATTCATTTTAAATTTTATACATACAAATTTATAAAAACTTCTAACCTCAGCGTAATAAATTCGGTATTTTGATATGATACCATTAGTAACTAAAGGCGGTTCCCATTTGAGCAAAATTTCTTTGTGACTGACTGCATAACCTTCTACATTTATGGGAGGCCCTGCAATGTTTTCTTCTGGTTGAGTGCTGACTTCTAAAACCTATTAAGAGGAAGCGCAATGGTAATAAACAATAAAACATAGACGGAAATAAATTTATGAGTTGGTTTACTTCAGAGGATTCTCCCGGTCCGTGATTACTGTTTCCAACTACTCGAAACTGATAAGTTTTTCCTGGCAGCAGAGACTGTATGTTAACTTGTTGATCATCTCGAGATTTTGTTGTTATTTTTCTCTCTCTACAAATGTAAAACGAAATGAAAGAATTCTTATTTTATACGACTAGATTAAATACGATTAATATGCATATTATATTCTATTCTAATAAATTTAACATGTAATTTTGATCGCCGTTGACCAAGTTTGAAAGCTCTCTCTCGTCAAATGGATTTTGACTGCATTTTACTCACGACAGTTTTATTGACAATTTGGCATTTAACATGTTAACGTGGTTCACAGTCGCAATCTGTGATTTTTTTCTCAAAAGAAAACTGAAGACAATAACTCTATAATCTTGGAAGTTTTATAGGAATCGATATCACCCAGAATTGTTGAATGATGGTAAATTAATTTTACTAGTATCACTAGGTTATTTTAAAGAAATATTAAAGCACGTGTAATAGATCTAAGCTATTGGAATAATTATTCTATATATAATCGGAATCACCAATTTTTACAAGAGATCTTAATTATTTATAATATGTATTACTAGAAAATAAAAAATGTATCTTATTTTAATAAGCGGCCATGAATGATAGATTCCTCTAACACTTACCTTTCGCTAGTTGTCATCTTGTAGTAAACAGAGTAGGAAATCACTTCATCTGGATTTTTGAGGGGTTCCATCCAACTAAGTGCGACAAAACGAGGTTTAACTATTTGTGCTTCTAAATCTCTAGGTGGCCCAGGGACGGGAACTGTTGCTAACTGGTTTGCATCTAAATTAGGAAGTTTTCTTGAGATCGTGGGAACAGGCGACATAGCGGCTTCTTCTGTTTTCATTTTGTTTCGTTTTTTGTTTTTCCATAGATTGAGGATTTTATCAGGATCATCACCGGGTTTGAAGGGATGAATCAGTTCTTCATCGTCATCAGGACTCTCATCATCGTCATCGTTGTCGTATTCATAATTTTCACTGTATTCATCATAGACATTTTGAGAATTTTCATCTTTACTCTTATCTTTCGACAATAAGCTATCTAAGGCACTTTTTGACAATAAAATTCGAGAATCTGAAGCTTTTGTCTGAACTGATTCATCCAATTTTTTATTCTTTTTTGAACTTTTCAGGGATTTTGTGGTTTGTGACTGTTTTTTTGACTGACCTGGGATTTAACAAAACAAGGCGATAAAGAAAGAAAAGAAAAGAATAAATAAATGAAAAATAATACAAACAGATTTCTTTAAAATAAAGTTATTAAAGAAATGTGGTCACAGTCATATAATATTAAATATATGCGAAAAGTAGTGTTAAAAAGCAAGATTTAGTGTATAAAAGATATATTATTAGATAAATAAGTTGTTGTAAAAAATGTATTTATAGTTTTCGATTTCCAATTGATGGGTGTGCAGTGTCAAGAAACAAAGTAAAGAGAAGAAACTCAAGAAGAAATTTTGTTGGTTTGAGGGAAGGAGTACAGACAGACTTAGGCTGTAACGCTTACCAGGCTGAACAATTTTAAGCCGCGCCGAAGCCTGAACACTTCCAGCAGGATTCATACCCACGCACTGAAACATTCCGGCATCAGAGTTCAACAGCCCCAAAATCCGTAAGTTGTGCCTGAAGTCAATAGTATGATTAAATTACTCATTGTTTGTCCCTTCAAAGGTTCTTACCCAGCAACAATTTGCATGTAATCGTTCGGTGTTATAACATCGCCATTTTTAAGCCACTGAATGACGGGTTTCGGTTTCCCTCGTATCGAGCACTCGAGCTCCAATTCCTCCTTCTCATAAGCAACTTTGTCGACAGGGCTTTGAATAAATTTCGGAGGGACTTGAACTTGTACTGTTGCTTGAGCATCTAACGAATCAACAGTGTTGCTGGAGCGGCACTGATAGTTCCCTGAATCTATATCTTCCGCAGAAGATATTTGCAACGATCCAGTTCCGATTATTGAAAACCGCGAATCCAGATCACTGAAATCATACAAGTCAGTGAGCAAAATATTTCATTTAAAGTGAAAAACTCTTGACATACTTCATATCAATTTCTTCGCCGTTCCGCAGCCATCTAATTTGCGGCTTGGGAACACCATTAGCAACACAATCGAGCGTGACGGTGTCCCCCTCTTTAACCGTTTGTGGTGATGGTCCAACAAGGAATGAAGGCGCAGCAAAGTTTTCCACATCATTGGAAACTTTCTTAATGTTTAAATTTGATTTGCTACTTAATCTAGAAATGCTCCCTGAGGTCACATTACATTGGTAGGTGCCACGATCGGAACTTGCAACTTCATCGATCTCAAGAGCACCCGACGGAAGAATTACCATTCGCATTGAATCAAAATGCAGTGGGGCGTCATCTTTCAGCCATTCAATTTTATGCTTCACACCCGATTGTATGAAGCCGATCATGCAGCGAAAATAAGCAGTTTGTCCAGGTATTAAGTAGATTTCTATGAAATCTTGATTGATTTCTGGCAATCGTGCTATCGAAACAATTGCTGACCTACTGACTATTGTTCCAATGCCGTCGACATTGAGAAGACACTGATATGCTCCGGTTAAGCCTCGATTTTCTTCCACAGAACTTATATAAAGTGAGCCATTCTTGAGCTGTGTTCTTTAAAATGCAATCGGTTAACGTTTATTTTTATTTCATTTAAATATTTTATTTACCTAAATGTATCACCGACTATACCTAAGTCTTGGCCGTCTGGTCCTCGCCACCGAATATTTGGAGACGTTTTGCCTTCCTTTAAAGCACCAGCATGCGTTACGCCTGCGCATTGCAAAAGAACTGAGTTCCCTTCTGGCACCACAACGTCGGATGGCTCGATTGTGAATTCCAAAGCTGCAAACAAATATAAATTTCATGAATTCTTCTTTTTAATTACCATTTTAAAATTTTTAATTATCCAAATGATAATGATCGGTGAATTAAGGAAACTGGAATTTAGTTTTCAGATATTTTTATTAGTTCAATCATACATTTTTTTTAATTTCGATTATAAACTCGCAAATATTTTTCATATCCAAATAATTTGTAATACTTAAATAATAAATAATGTATTTTTTTACATTAATTCTAGAACAATTTGTTTTCCTATTATTACCTCAAAACACTTTTAATTAAGGTCAATATAGAAGACATTATGCATAAAAATTTAATAACTTTACTTCCCCACAAAGATTTCATTAATTGATTAAAACAAAAGGGCTCGAATGCATTACGATTCATAATGTAATCTTTTTATAACTTAACAAAGAAATAAAAAGCAATTTCGTATTCGGAAATAATTACTCGAAGAAGAGATAAAAACGTTTCCTATTCCTTTTCCTAATGGACGGCATTACTTCGTTATTTATGGTAATAAAATTCATTTTGTAGAGATAGTCGGTCAACCAAACTTAAATTTAGCTCCCTTTCATTTGGGTGATGATAAAGCTTCGGTAAATATCAAAAGCTTGTTAAGCTGTGATCTCTGGCGAAAATGTGATATAATTTTGTCCCACAAAACTTGACCACAACTGAATCTTATTATGTTTTACGATGGCGCCTTTAATTTGCATTCGTTGGCACTTCCAACAGAGAAAATATTTATGGGCTACTTCATTAAGCAGTAAATTTAAATCGTATGCCTTGATTTAAGTTTAACGAAAAATTTAGAGCGTGGGCAGTTATATATTTCGCTCTGTTTTATTTATTAGAGCGGTGTCCCAGATGAAACTGGTTACTATTAGTGAAAACAGGATTTAGGTTCATCAGTTTTTTAACCGCTAAAATATTTCAAATTAAAAAGTGGTTAAACCTTTGGTTTTAAAATTATAAAATATATTATAATTTAATTTTTGGCAATTATCTTTTCATCAAAATTGTACTTGTTAGATCTACCCTTTCCGTTGATGTGAAACGGATGTAACTTTCAGTCATTCTCAGTCAGCACCAACTTGTACAAGCTTAAAAACATGGTTTTCTCAGATAACTATAAAAATTTAAATCAAGATCTAAAGCTGAGGTCATCAAACTTTAGTTATTGTGGATTCGATTCCCATACTAATTCTGGTTAGTAACACTTTTATCATGCTTATTGCGAGATGGTCATCAGCGCGACAGGCATAAAATTGCGACTGATACGCCATGCTTCACTGCTTATGCTTCCGCGAACCCTCTTTAATTCCTTTCCAATCAAGGTATGCTTGTTAGCGTCGAAATATATTTTTTAAATTGAAAAATATGTAACTTAAATTAAATATGTTCCATTTTGTACGATTTCTTTTACAACGCAATTTGTAGAGCAAAATGTCTATGAAACGAAAATTGTTTTTTTGTTGTTAATTCCGTGACTTTCTCTACAAATAAATTTTCACAAGTTGCCACTCTGTCTGTCTAGTAAGGTAAATAATGATTTCAGGCACCTGATATCTTCATGCAAGGTAAACATCGATATGGAACGATTGTGATAGCAATCGAGTGATAGGAAATAGCCAAATCAAATACTCCTTGAAAATCATGATTAGATTATTTCAATGTTCCACGAATTTATTTTAATGTTTTTCTTATAGTGTTCTCGCTGGATTTATGATAAGTACGAAAACGTGTAAGGCGTCAGGTAGGCTACCACCGTTTTTGCTAACGCGTAGATATCGAAAATTCTTCTATATGTGCTAAAATATTGCTGTGAGGTTTAAGGATCAATATAATCCACCTTGTTTAACAGAATACACATATCTAATGTTTTTCATTTGCCTCAAAAATATAAGAGCTTTTATCAGTAGAACTTCTTTCATACATTATGAACACTTATGTCAGCATCCTCCATCCCATGGGGTTTTTAAGATTGGCAGAGCCGATGGTTCGACAAAAAAGATAAAAATTTTACTACTTTCCCTCAAATTTTTATTTTATACATAGATATGTTATGGAGGGAATGCTTTCACTGTACAGGGATTACCTACAATTGTGAGAAGAGACTCTTTTGTCCCTCGACCTAGCTTATCCCAGAGCAGATTAATATTTGTTCACAAGTCTAAATTACATCGCTGGGATCGCTTTTGATATATATCAGCAAAGTTAGAGTACATACCCTAAGTACACAAGTCATACTTAGCAAAATATGACCTTCTATAAAAGATATTTACATAGATACCAACGATTCTTTTACATTTCTAGAAAAAAATCCTTTATCCTTTAGGTACAATAAAATTTAGCCTTTTCTGGAGAAGTGTTTATGACATTGTTTATCGTTGTGTTTCTAACGGTAGCGTGTAACTTTTATTACCTATCCTAAAATGTTAACATTAACCTCATATAGAACTCTACGGGGTATGTAATAATATCAAACTTTTAACCAGAAAATAGCAAAAATGCTTTGAGTTACGCCACATATTTTTATCGCGCTTCTGACATTATTCATGAGAATTCTCGAAAATCAACGTCCTGCAACATTCAAATTTGGGCTCCGTTGTTACAGTCTGCCACCTCTTATAAAAAGAAATTAATTTTTTATTGATATATTTTACTAAGCAATAAATAATAAAATAATATATGTTCAGAATTAGCTACATTTTAGGAAACTTATTTTTTACTCACAAAAATTCAAAAGCGTTAGGCACTTAAGCATTTCCCAAATAAATGTAAAACTGAACTCATAAACTAAAAGATAACACTATTATTCGAATTTAATTTATATATCGTTTGTTATTTGAATTTATAAAAAAAAAATCAGAAAAAACCAAATTAACCTCCAAAACAACAAACCCGTACTTCATGCATTACCTTTATATGTTCAGTACTTATTTCTTACATAAACAACGTCGCTCACTCATCCATAGTAAGCAAAATATGATAACCTTTTTTACTTAAACAGTGGAAAATTGTCACATTAACGAGGAAATAAACCAACTAATGTCAATTATTCAAAATTTCTCTAAACTTTAATTTCTGTGACATTGAAAATTATCTCAGTTGGACTCAATTTGCGAATCGAAAGAACTGAATCAATTATTGTTTATTTAAACAATTTGTGTAATTGTAGTGTGAACAGTGGATATAAACAAAAAAATAAATGTGAATTGTCGATTCCGAGAGTAGTATAAATTCTACCATTTCGGGTTTATCCCAGAGTTATTTTTGAGTATTGAAGTTGTGCAGACTCGAAGAGATCATTCTTTTATAATGTCGAAGAATTTAATTATTTTTACATTTGCATTTGCAGCATTCGTAAGTGTTTTAACATAAAATATATTAAAAATTATTTTTATAACATATATAATTTCAGAGTATTGCAACTGGGGCGCCGGACTGCTCGAAAAAAATTGAGCCAGGAGAGGTATAACTTTTTCCGTTTAAATGCAAATATTAAATTTTATTCTCAGGAACTAGAAAAATGTTGCGATATTCCGAAATGGGAAGACAAAGATGAAATTGAATCCAAGTGCAGATCCGGACCCGCGGCTGTATGTTTAATATTTAAATTTTGATTATAAGAATTCAACGAGTATTCATCGTAATTTTTAATTTCCAGTGCATAGCTGAGTGCTTCTTAAATTCAACAAACATTATAACCGATGGAAAAGTTGACATGGCAAAAGTTCAGACGTCTATAGCCAAGGATATGGCTGATTTTCCGGAATTTGTGCCCATTATGACCAGTGCGTTTGATATGTGCACAGCTAAATGTGAGTTAATACACCAATAAACCATCAAATATGGTTCAATGTTTAATTAAAATATATATTTAGTGCAGAGGATGACAACCGAAGCAACTCCTACCGCTGCTGACGGATGCAATCCTTATTTCATGGTTCTATTAGCTTGCGTCCATACACAATATTTAGCTAATTGTCCTCCATCCAAATGGACTGGGAGCAAGGAATGTAACGAGGCCAGGGAGTACGTGAATCTTTGTCTCTAATGGAACAATTAGGGAAATCTACCCTAAAAGGACCTATGGTCATTTATTAAAATTAATATGACTTTTATTTCCCAACTTCTATTATTTGGAGAGATCTGTATTATGTTATTTCAGCAAATATATGTTTACGCATAAATTTTAATTCAACTGGGAGAAGGATTAAAGTGGTTAAAATTTGGAACATTTTTTATGACTTTCTACAGTGGTTATTTATTAATTTATTAATTCATCCATAGAATTTGAAATATTTACTTCCTTGAAAATTTCTCATATCCAGCATATACGAATGAAGAAAGAAAGAATGTTTTCAACGCAGATTTTTAAATTTTTATAGAATTCCGAAATTGCTATTGTTGCAAAATTATGAATCCTCTTGTGAGAGAAATGAAAAAACTTAATTTAGATTTGTAATACCTAATTCATTAGACCTTCTTTAGTCTTAACTACTATAAATATTATTTTTCTGTATACACTTTAAATAATCTCTATCGCCTTCCAATTTAGTGAATTATTCAGCAATTGTATGCTTCAGGTTTTCAATTATGTTGCAAATTAATGATCTTTGCCTTTACTTGTGCTATACAAGACCTTCCTTCCTGCCAAATTTCAGGGTTCGAGATCAACGGGAAGTTCCCTACAGGTTTTTATGTGTCAGTCAGTGAGCTAGTGATTTTATGAGAGTTCTTTCTTTCATTTCAAAGTACGAAACCCTAAAATGGACATTCCTATTATCAATTTGTGAAACAATTTCCTTACCACCAATACTCTAGGGTTCTAGGATTTTGGCCTAAGAACATGTCGTTTTTCAAATTCAGTTAAGGCATTTTCTCCCTGCAATTGTAAAAAATATTTCTTAAAATAAAATGTAACTTGTTTCAAACCAACATTCCTAGTGATCGATTTATTGAAAGCTTGTAGAGTTATTTAAAGCTCATATCCAAAATAAATTTTAAAAAGTGAGTGCAAACCAAACTAAATTTTCAAACATAAATACTTTACTTTGTTGTTTAGTGTCTGGAATTTTGATTAAATAGAAAATCAAATACGAAAATAACTAGATATGGATTGATTTAAATAGTCAGTCAGTAATATGTATGTCTTTTTTATTCCAAAGAATGCTGTACGTTTGTAATACAATATTTGAGAAAAAATTGTTTCAAAAGCATACTCCAAAACATTTCTAGTACCTACTCCAAAATAATTTAATAAAATTAGTTAATAATTAAAAAGCAATGTAATATGAGACCATAGTGCATAATTCCCAATTCCATCAAGCCCAAGAGAGTTTCATATCCAAATATAAAATACAATTTAAGAAATCAAAGCGGCCTCTCGGCTTATTTTATTATTGAAAGCACATTTCACGACCGCTTCATTTATATCTTAATGGAAAGTAAAATAAGAACCCTCTGCAGCCAGTCGGTCGTGAATCGTTCACCCGCCGCTTCTTATATCACCCGAGGAACTGCGCCGGGTCGGGTGACATTGACAAATGATGCTGGATGTTTCGGAGGCAGCGCGAATGTAACAGCTAACAATCTTCGAAGGCAATGAATTCGACATCTGGCATCGAAGACAATCTTGGCGCTCAAAATTTTTTTATTAGAGATTTGAATATATGTGGCATTTTCCTTGGATTCGGACTGAACGATTTTGGGGGAAGTTCTCTTTTCCACTTCCCACGCAAAGGAAAGTGAAAGGTGTAAAATTTGACGGGGTTTTTCAACTGGTTTTTATAAATATGATTTTGTCGTCTCATCGTTATTTTGACGTTTAGTATCTTGTTTAGATTTTTCCATTGAAAAAGCACAAATCATCCTTTAGCATGGTAAACATTTCAATTGTTCGAATAATCGGAATTCTTGTCAACGATGCTCTTATACACTTGCCTTAATTTGGATTGATGAGTTAAATATCTTTACAAAGGGCAGCTGGTTCAATGATCCCGGAGAAGAGACCATTTAGAAGAAAATTAATTGACATTAATGAACCATTTGATTGATTATTTCAATCGCTTCCTGATAGAGTTAGGCTTCTTCTTACCTCTTAAAAGATAAAGACTTCAATTTCTCTTCAATTCAATAAAAGTGTACAATCAACGATCAACGACTATTGTTAATTAAGCTTTTATTAGCTTAAATGAAACATTCATACAAACTAAACGAACTATCATTAATTATTTAATTAATTAATAATTTCAACAGCAAAAATACTATGATAAACGCAGCTTTAATTGATCTAGTAAGTAATTCGCATGACAAATTCACTATCACTAATCCAACCGGTTAGTATTATAGTACATACATATTTACTATCTCTAAGTTGACCACTGCTAGTGAAATAACAAATTTAAATCAATTAAGCGTCAAAATGCTTCAGAAAGTCTTCATTATAATTTTAAAATTTGTTTGATGGAGCATTTGCTTGAATTGTTTTAAGATATTCAAAGATGAACATCTTTCTAAAATTTAGAATAGACGAAAGTCTAAATTTCGAGCCTTATCGCAATAGTATGTATATTGCAGATCAACTTTGAGTCGAATCGACTTCAAGTCCTACCCACTATGGCGAGAGTAGATCGTTTTTGATATGTTGCTTTTTTGTAGAATTGTCATATCGACTGCCATTTCTTTCGTGACTTTGTTCATGAAGGTTTCCTATTTTGATTTTTTTGAGGGGAATTAAAGAAAAATAATAAAGTTATTTCTTAGATAATATTTTTTTTTAAATTTTATAGAAAATATGCATTTGATTTCATCAATCGGTTACAAACAATATCTCCTGGATTCGCTCTTTCACTATTTGGTGTATCTTCAGTTAACATCTAGGTGAATTATTTTCTACTTCATCATATTCCTCGACTTCATCCAATTCAATTACATATTGCTTTTGAACCTAGAAATCCAATAATTAATATTTACCTCCATAAACCTCAACCTGTCACAAAATCATTTAAATATATCGATAGACTTAAAAAAAAGTCGAGTCATTTCTATTGGATTTTTTTTCGAAAAGTTTGAACTTAATTTTCATATTAATATATGTATTCTTTTTCTAGACTATGTACACTGACATATAGAACTGGACTGCCAATCGACGGTCGAAAAGTGAGACCATTTTAAATGTAAATGCAAACCATTTTAAGTGGAGATGCAAGCCTACCTTGGAAAACTCATGCTATAAAAACACATTAAATTATTTGCAATGTATGTTAAAATAAAGAAAATAAATAAATATAAGTTGTCACAAAACAGCCCCTTTCAATTCGCCCTATATTTTGAGTAATTGTTAAAAAGCATTCCGACACCAACCAGCTCGGGGCCGGAAGAACACAAGAGTCAGATATATAAAAACATATTCTATTTTGTCTTACATATGCATTTCGCCTGGGAGCCGGATGGGGGAAAGAGATAGGAATCTTATGTCAAAAAGTCGTCTTAGTTTTGAGGTGCGATTTTGTATTGGATCTGCAGCCCAGTTCTATATGTCAGTGACTATGTAACATACTGATTAAGAAAGCACGTCTCTTTAAAAAATAAAATGTTTGTCTTTTCTACAAAGTAGACCTCCACTTTGTCGACTACACTAAAATATCATGCTAAATCTTTTGTTATTTATACGTATTTAAAACAGTGACCATAATTAATTACTAGTGTACATACATACAAATAATTCTCCGAAATATTTATTTGCATGAAACAGGGCAATGTAATAAAATACGCTCTGCCTGAACGGACATATTTAAATACCGCAAAAATATTTGGACGACATGGATTTATGGGCCATAACATTTAAATGACATGTCCGCTTTTAGTTCTCCCCTTTTCCCCCACCAGAGCGATTGATAAATATTTGCCGCATTCAGCGCAGGAAAACATTCTACAAAGGGAATTTGTTTGCCTGGATTCTGGCCCTAGTCTCCCCGGAACCACTGTCACCAACCTCTACAATATCTACAACAAAATTTAAACTACGGAATTGAATCCAGCGATGCTTTCCTAAAAGCTAAAATGACTTCCACAGAATGCGTTGGTTGGGAAATTTTTTTTTCCGATACGTTAAGCTAAAGGGCAGGCAGGTTGTTTTATTTTTTTAATGCAAACACAATTATCCTTGTCTGAGAACCCCACAGTTGCCTCGTCTGTGTTGACACAGCTACTCCCGCACTCACCCGACGAACCCACGAACCCATTTTTGTATATTCACGTACGTTAAAGCTTGTTCCACAGTGTAAGCTCGAAGGCAGGTTTTATGGGTCCCTTCTTTTGTGAATCCACAGGGCTATTAGAAATGCAATTTAAAACTATAAATACTCTGCTTGATAGGCGCAATATTTCTCCATAAAGGTTTTTCCCTTCATTGTGCCGCTGGCTGACAATGCCTTAATTAACAGAATATATCAGTGAGATGCAAGGACACCGAAGTCTAGCAATAGACTCGAATCCGCACTGTAGTTCATTCATGGGGTACCCATTTTCATTTTTCGTCTTCATTTGATTGCTATTGATTTGAATTTTTTTGTTTTTCCGCAGCCACAGTGTACCTAACCTTAGGTGTACGTAGTGAACCCTTTAGTTTTTTAAAATTAACTTTACGTTATATCAAGTCAAAAGAATTTATATACATATATATCAAATGCATATAAATCGTACAATGTGCATAGTTACGATTTAGTGATTTAGTCTATTGCAGACCAGTCCTAATAACTTTGAAACTCTACCGCAAGTTCAAATGAAGCTTTATAAAAGAAAAGATGAAAAAGTGACGAAACTAATCATCGTCACACACCGATGAAACCTGACCGCCAAGTTAGAGTAAAAAACCAGGCAAGAGCGAGTTGGACTCGCGCAATCAATTTCCTGTTAACTGTGACCTAATGTTACTTACCCTGATAATATTACAATTTAAGCTTTAAAGATCTACAAGATCGTCTCTCAATAACTCAATAAAATACTCAGTCCCTTTATATACATACATATGTATAGAATTTATACTGTATTAAAATTGAATCATTGAATGAAATAAAATTTGTCACGTAATAATTCCATCATTTTGATTTATGTTAGTAGATTATATAAAAAAAGAACACAGAATTAAACAAATGATTTTCTATAGTGCCAAATTTCACGATTTTAGGTCAGCAGTACCCATAGGTTTTGATATGATAGACAGTCCATGAGTTAATCTTTCAGTATGAAAAAACTCTTTGAAGGACTGTACCTCTTTATTGCATTGAGTTAGAAGCTTCAGTTTAGATAACTATAAGGCTGTAGATTTCAGTATTTGGTATTAATTTTAGATTGATACCTCTAGTCGTTCTTGAGAAAAAGAGTCTTCACAGATACACAGACAGGCAGACATACAGATGGACAACAAAATGATCTCATAAAGATTCCCGGAACCCTAAAAATATATTGAACTAGAACAACATTAGCTTAGGCTAAGTTTTGTTCTAAATTAACTAGCGCGAAAATGCTTATCTACTGGAAAATAAATAATAAATCTTATGCATTTTATTTTTCGTCTGCAATATTTGAAACCATTTGCGAAACTATGGTATTTAAAAATTTTTTCTACAAGAGATCAGGAAGTTTAAAAACTTAACACTAATTAGTATGAATTCCACCGACCTAAAACATACGATAACAAAATTAGAAAACTGTGTTAGATAATTTGCTACTGGTATCATCCTACGATAACAATACAAAGAATAAATATAAAATAATGACAGTAATACCAAAACGACATATTATACGTATTTAGCGGCCTATTCAACCTCTAAATTAACTCAAACCATGGCCCGTCTTAATTTCATTCCGGAACATCATCGCATGAGATACATCCAACGTCTGGCTGGGGCTCTTGTCTACTTTCATATAATTTTGATTAAAGCTTTCATTGTTAATTTGCGTCTTAAAAAATGCTCGCCAATTATTTAATTGAAGGCATGATTAAGGAACTGACGAACACAATATTAGATTTGAATTCATCAAGGCAATTTCCAGTCTGCCACTTTCAATCATAATCTGATTATTAAGGACAGACCTATTAACTGTCATTACTTTTATTTTTGCTTTGCAAATAGAACTAATTATGAAGTCATTGATTTATTTACCCGTGATTATTATGAGATTATGCAAATTTTCTTTTTTTCCGATAATTATGTATACAAAGATGCCAATGAAAACGGAGTAGTGGGTGCATGTCTCAAACATTATTCCATTTACAATTCTGAAAAGTTGATTGATTTGGGAAACAATAATAAATTATAGGAATCGACATCTATGAATAAGTTATGTTTCCAAGTATTTATTAAATGAACTATAGATAGGAAAAAGGCATTAAAAATATTCTTTTCGGGGTAGTGAAAAAATTTATAATTTATTATTATATTTGTCAATTTGTTAGGTTAAGTTTGAGAGTGAAACATTCACCAGTTAAAATTTATATGCATTTTTCTACAAATATTTACATTGTAAAATCTACAAAAGATATACTTAACTAACAAATCAAAAATCAATTTTCTGAGTTTACGTACTGTGAAAACATCGACAGACCGACAAAGAAATTCTCATCACCATCAGTTAATTGAAAATGGAAAAAATCTTCGGAATTCCAAAAATTTTTAGGGGAAAGGATAAATTTAATTTGCATTTTGCTTACACAAACTAAACGAGCTCCTTTGACTAAGTTTGTATTGCGGCTTTGTCTGTTAATCAAAATACCAGCAGAAATTCTCTTTCCACTTTAAATGCTATTTGACAATTAAAATGAGCCTTGCTGCGGAGATGCACAAAAGTCGGCTCTTCCCGGGGGACGTGACTAACAAAAGTTGGAAAAGGATTTCTATTGCAGTTGCGCGTGACCCTTGCCCAATAAAGTTCACACTTCGTATTTTAAAGGTGATTTATGAAGACTAAAGGTGGATGCTCATACAAACCTCATTCTTTTCATGAATGCAATTCTCTTTTTGATGGGGCGATAGTCCGTATTGATCGATATTTTGATGGGGGAATTTTATTTACCAATGGGAAACCATTTTAAAGCACTTCACAAAATGTGATGCATGTTGAATTTTTGCCGGTCATGCGTTCCATTTGTAGATTAACCTCTTCTCCTTCAATCTAGAAGAACGATTCATCTATCGATTGAAATCGTTATCCACTAAGAGGGTAATTTAAAAGAAGTATTGTTTGATTGTGGTGAATTAAATAAACTAGAGCACATAACTGCAATTTCACATAGTGCATGCTAACAGCAGTGAGTTAAAATTCCTTTTAAATTTTTGAATAATTTAATACTAAAGAACTTGTTTAAAGGATTCTTCGTTACCAAAACAACTAGAAAATCTAGGTGAATATTTACTTTTTCCAAGGTCATGTCAAGTTTTCAAAACCCAGTAATAACCATATAATTTTTGAAGCGTGATTGTTTATACCTCGTTAACCCCTTCGCCTACAATGATGAATCAGACTCGTGATTTTAACTTCGGGCTGTATATTGGCGCAAGAATTGCTTTCTGATAAAAAAAATTATTGCCGGATTTTTTTGTAGATACTTCAGGCGGCTAAGTCGAATATAACTATATTTGTATACTACTTTGTCAAAAAAAGTAACGATTTTGAAGAAACGCTATTACTTAAGAAAATTAAACTTGTTTTTTTGTTACGTTATCAAAGATTATCACAAACAATTTCTACAACCGAATTTGTTTTTAATATTAAAATAATAAAAGCACCAAACTTTAATTTTAAACGTCATGTATATAAATTTCATTTAAAAATATATAATTACTGCCATTTATAATGTAACGCTTAGTTTCAAAATAATTACATTTTTTAATTAGGTAGGTACCTTACCTACATGAGATAATAATCACTAGACATCTTCCCAAAAAACTTTCAGGAGGACAATTCAGTACAAAAGATAAGTTATTCCTTAAATTGCTCCTACTTATTCAGGTTACGTGGGACCCTCTTGATAATACAATATTCTTGAAAGAGGTAGTCCCCTATTATCTTCACGGATCTCGAATTTCGGATTACATCTTTCACTTGCCTATTCAGAAACGATTATTGTTCTCGAGGGATAAAAAAAAAATATTTGTGCCCGTAACAGCCGAAAAAATTGCGAAGATCAGTTTACCTCATTTTTATGGTGGTTAGTTGTTCAAATTTATAAATAAATCCTACATACCTATGTCATTCGAAAAGGCGAATTCTCGAGACAGAACACATCGAATAAAATAAAAATAAAAGGACTGAATGAGGATCTGGTGTACCTACATATATACGTATAAAATTCATCATCTCGATCAAGGTGCACAGCTCCTGATTTGCAAATGAACTTGACTATTGGCTAACTACACACCATCGTTAAACCCATTAATCAAAATTCCTTGTCACTTGCAAATGCTGGCATGTTACTAATCTGATCACCTCAAAATTATTTAAATGCTAAATAGCCAGAGTCCATTAGATCTGAAATCATCAGCGAACAGAACGGAGCAATCGGAGCAGCTATCTGGGGGACTCCAAAGAAATATCTCAGAGCTATAAGTCAGAGAAGACCTCATCAATAAACAATGCTATTCGGTGAGAAGAAAGTCGTGAATATAAAAAGAAAAAAAAATATACATATATACAGTATACCCTAGAAGACATTCGGTGGTATGTTGCAGCCTGCACTATAGAAGCATCCATTTATGCATAAACGAACTTTTAACTTATTCGAGATAAGAGGCGGGAAACTATGGGATCAGATAAAAGTGTGCCGTTCGGCCAGGAAATATATCTGCAACTTCCAGTGACCATGAGACTTTCACAGAGAAATTGGCGGAAAATTAGCGTGAAAACTATGACGGGAAATGCAAAATAGGTTCTCCGTTGTCACGTTTTCCCATTGTAGCCAATCTTGATTCCTGCGCGGATCTCGTCCAGCAGGATCGCGTGTCGTACTGATATTTTCCACGTAATTACCCTTGAGCATTAATCTAGTCGCGTTGGGCCGCTTTTCTTGTCTTTATAAACTTTTCTATTTACCGCATTTTGCGCAGACCGGTCTACTACAGATTCTAAAAAACGTAAAACACAATACTAAAGAAGAAACATTCATGACATGAAGATTAGCACCCAGTCAGGCACTCCCTCAACTAATCAAAACACTTTAGGTGTAACTTTTATCGGCGATTTGAGCGTCGTCACAAGGCCGTTTTCAAAAGGCGCGGGAATTCTGTCATATGTTATGACTAAGTCAATTTCCACTTATCAAATTTATACACAGAACGCGATGATGCAGAAGAGGAAGTATAAGTTTACGCGGCTGGTTTCATATCTCCGAACCGGTTCGAACAAGAGACCGACTGGCAATCGAGCATTATGCGCACTCATGAGGAAAAACCATAATATCCTTATTTTATTAGCATAAAATTACTTCGCCCCGGAAACGGGTACCGATCCCCGCAAAAACATTTAATACCGAAATCATGATTCAAATTTCATTTGAATCTGTCATAATCAATTTGTGGAAAAGCATTAATTAATCTTCGAGTTTGCTGATTTTAATATTAATTGCAAAAATCCGGCGAAACGAGTCATTCTCGCGCTGTTATTTACGTATAAATGTTAATAAGCTTTCACTTAAAAGAAGCATTATATAGTGTATGTATTAACAATAGCAGTATAAAATATAATCATATGTACTTAATTTAGTAGATACTTGCCAGTTTAGCAGTTTTTTAAATTAAACTGAAAAAAATTCATTAACAATTTTTACCAATTTTTAGAGTATCCATTATTTACGAAAATTCGCAGAATTAACTTATTTTTTTGCGTAATATAATATAGCTTTTTTACATTATATTTGTTTTAATAAAACAGACCGAGAGTTTTTCTACTAGCTAAAATAACTACAGAAAATTGACTTCATTTTAAAAAAATTAATCAGTGACTACAGGTGAAATCGAACCCAAAATTGGCGCAGGACATTTACTACAATCATTTTATACCCTCATTTTTTTGAATGGTTTAATTCAAAGTAAATAGGCCATAAAATATAACTAATTTCTCCGAATTAATTTTTCTTAATTGTTACAATAGCAAGTCTTTCTCCTGGCCTCCTTCAAATTCTTTCGCATCTGCCTGATGACCTTAAAAATATTGCCTTATATTTTCCAATAATCTTTTATTATGACATTTTGCACATCCACTTCCAGCTGGTAAGAAAGGGTCTTTTAGGAGTGGATGTTTTGCTAGATAATCCTGATTGTCTTAATCTATTACTCTTCTTTCTTTAAGCTTATTGCCGCTAACCTTAGAAAATAACTTTATCATACCTATGGCACTCATATATAACCGAACCTTAAGTATTCATTCTTAGGAAAATACAAAGTTTTAAATTGGTCCAAGAAAATTCAAAGCTACGTTATTTCATCAAAATATCAGGATTTTAAGCAATTAATATCGGTAATTAATACATCCTAAATCAAATGTACGTATCTCCAATGAAAACCAAATTAATTTTAATTTTATTCCAGCATATTTACGCTTTTACAAATGTACATATTTGACCTATTTACAAATTCAAATCATACGTTAATTTTGTCCTTTTCATCGTATCCGGCTATTGATTACGATGGTACGTATTAAACTCTTTAAGGAAATTAACTTTCAATGAATATGTTATGCTACCTACAAACATTCATTAATTATAGGATTGATTTATTATGTAATGATGAATATGAATGAATAGATAGATAGACTTCAATTATTCGAGTTGGAAAACTGATCTAAACCGGAATTCATGTCTTTTAAAATAATTATTACAAGTTGAAGTGTCATGTTTCATTCAAAAACATATAATTAATTAATTATTCAAGAATAATAACAGTTAAGGGAAGTTAAGTAATGAACAAAACAAAGCTAGTGCCGTTTGGCGCGAAATATACTCATAAGAAAGTCTGTTTCAACCATAATTTTAGTAAAGACTTAAGATTTCTTATTATTTTAAGGATTATAAATGTAGGGGCTTTATGCTTTTACTTGAGTCAAAACTCATAAAATGCGAAAAATTTATGGATAAATTTCCTTACATTGTTGCCTCCCGGTTACAGGTGTCGAAAGATAACGAACTCTCTTTGTTGTGATGCTACTGCTTGTATAGATTTATTTGTTCACTTTGGAATTCTTTTCTCTTCCTTTGTATTTTCGCCCTTATGTTTCCTCCTCTGAAGCTTATCCCATTTGCGATAATGTAATCAGTCGAGAATTTGGCACCTTTCATGGATCCTGTATAATACCTATTTGTATAGCGTTGTTTGAAGTCGTTATCTAATAATGATACATTTTATCAAATTCTTCATTATCTTCAGCTTCCCGCCCAAATAAGGCCTCAATTCCTTAGAAGATTGCTTGGGTTTGAAATTAGCACAAGCGAAAAGCGCAATTAACAGCTTTTTCCCGATAATGTTAAACGACGCCCTTTAGTAATTTGAAAAGCTATAAAATTAGCCGGCCCCTTTTGGTGCGGCAAATGTTTCCAGCACGGTCGGTTTCGTGTGGCATCAGATAGTGCCTCCAGATTTTATTAGAAGCTATTAATCTTGAGCCGTCCAGTTGAGCTGCTATAAAGTGAAATTATATACCTAAAAAGATAAAAAGAGGTTCAATTTCTCCACCGCACTAAGGAGTATCCTTTTGCTCCCTAATTTCCAATATTTTTGAATAAAAGATCGGGAAGCGTCGAACATACTTTCTTATGTCCCATTCTTGCTGTAAAAGTCCGGGAACTATTCTAAGGTGCTGACTCATCGGGCTAGGGAATCTCCCAAGCAAAAATATGCCGAGTATGTATTCCCTTTAATGCCCATTGTGCGACTCCGAACGTAGGTAATCTCGCTCGTTAGTTTAACGATTTCCACATTAAGCCGACAGCGAATTAGATTTCCATCTGAGCACACTTAGCGTGGCTTATGAATGCATTTGTAGGGCGGAACAAGAGCGCTGCTGCACCGTCGTACACAATAAACTGAATTCGTGGCAGCGCGGCGCAGCCAGCAGCTGTACCCCGGCGTGCCGATGGCGGAAAATTTCCTGAAACAAAAGTGCAATGGAAGCGTGCATAATTACAAAATTTTGATTGAGATAAAAGCGGCATGCAGCCGTCTCACTGTTTACCCGCGATCGCGACCAATTCCCCATTTTGCAATCATCCCCAAGCTAGGAAAGAGTCACTGGCGCAAGCATAAGATATCGTCCGATTGATATATTTTATGGATAACATTCGTTAATGAAGGTTATAATCCGATTTATAGAAATTATATTTGCTCCATTTAAAAACAAACATAAGAAACTACCAATTACCAATCACGTATCAGTATACTAAAACGGCTTTACTCGTTAAAAAAAGGTTTTCATTCATTGTTAACAACATAAAGAAATCTTAACTTCCACCTTAAATTAAATTTGAGCTTAAACTTGTGGAATTAAGACAAGTTACCATTAAAAAATAGAAAGCTAGAATTTAGGCTATTGGTTCCGTTTAAAGCAATTAAAGGACTAAAGATTATTTGGACATCGGTAACTTAGGAAACGGATGGCCAAAATTCAATTCCCGAAAGTTGCCCTTCAATATTGAAACCAATCTCAGTTTTGTCGTAGAGGGTGCCAATCTTTATATTGATTCCTTCCTCCAAGTAATGACTATCTCTTTTCAAATGAAGTTGATCACAAATCGAAATAGGGCTCGAAATGAAAAAATTCAGCAGACCGCTTCGGGCATGCATGAATAAGGAAATTCAATTTATTTTAATAATTCCCAAACTTCTAGGAAGACCACTTAGGATGCTTCCAAATTGTAAGTTGTCTGCGGGCAAACTTCTTCCTGGAGCATCAACAACAAATTTTTGCTGATGACACTTCCCCTACGGCCCCTGCTCATCTCCATCGGATAGTCGTTAGTTGGAATCAGTTCGAAGTCGGCACGGGTCACATTCGTTGCGGCCCCATGTCGACACACCATCTAGCAATAAAACCGAAGTCCATTCAATTTGAACAAATTTCTTTAGAGATTACCTTAGCGATGAAGCTCGGGTCCCGAGGAGACCCTGGTCCACTAGTCCACAAAGCGATTTACGACGAATTGTATGCTCATCTTGCTTTTGAAATGCGGCAGATTTGGGATGTAGCAGCGTCGAGATGTTTTCGATTGCACCGCCACCCGGGACAGACCGTCTTTATGTGTGTGACAGATATTTATCCCTCCTCAGTGTCTCGACGAGTGCGTCAACAGTGATTTAGTATCTTCGCTGGTTCTGCACAAAAGAGTAACAATTCCAAACAGAGCCCGTCCCTTTACCACTTCAACTCTGACAAGATTTACTCGAGAAGTGATGGACTACAACTAGTATTTTGCATTTCAATTATTTTACACCCATTTCATTATACAGAAGTGCCTCTTTAGAATATTTTTAATTTTTTCCCGGTTACGAAGTACTGTGAAATTATTATTCCATTTTTAAATGTAAATACATAGATAAATGCATTTTAGTGGTCAACTTTAAAACCACTCAACTGTTTTTAGTCTCATTACATATGTCCGAAAAACAAATAAGGACAAAAGACATATAAAATAAAAAATTCATAATTGAGAAATTCATAGTCAGACACGGGAGTGGCATTTAGACTGACATAAGGATTCCATGAAAATTAAGTAAATTTTGAACCCCATTTGAACCACCTTTTTTTATGGAGATATATTTTTATATCCTCGTAAAATTACGACTAACTTCAGGCAGAGGCGGTCATAAACTTACCTATGTATTTATATCTTATAGGTTTTAAGTTAGAAAATATTTGGCTGGGTATTTACAATTTTACGTCTCACAAGAGAACGATGTGACATAAATGGATTCAATTATTTAATGTAAATTTAAAATATTAAGCTTATCTTTGCTGGATGGAAGAAACTTGAGCATCAGAATTGTGTGAAAATACCATGAAAATACCTACAGTTCATTTTGCAGAATATAATTGATAAGATTGTGCTAGACATTGGACCAAAACCGAACAAATTAGAAACATTATTTTTGATGCTTTACTTTAAACATCTACTGAATAATTAAAAAGAGGTATCTATATAATATCTTATAATATACTCCATATTTTTTGTTGAAATCCCCCATTAATTACAAGAAGTTGAAAAACGATAGAGTATTTTTAAACAACGTCCAGCTTTTATATTTTTCAAGGCTCCTCTCGTTCTCATGGGTTTCAATTTGATGATTGAAGGTAACATTACATGTATGCAAATATATGCTTTTATGTTTTTGCAACAAACAGGAAGGAAGGAATTCCTCATAGATTTTATTATTCTATTGTATTCTACCTGGAAATCGAAATTGACCTCCCAGAAGACAGAATTTATTTGCCATTTAAAACCCGTGCAGAGTTCTCATCTGCAAATGTAAAAATATCGATCGGCATGCGGTTCTAAACAAAATTGCAACTACTGGCTTGACTTTGGTTATACCGAACATAAAAAAAGAGGCGCATAAGGCACTGAACTTGAGGAAACCCACTCGCATACGGATCCCTCTGGTGAAACCGCCTTTTCCCAACGAACGAAACCGCGCGTAAATAAAACAAAATCAATTGGGATCTAAGGTTTATTGTTTTACATACGGCAGAGCATATACGAGCAACTTTGCGGCCTACACATTTTCTGTGCGGGGACTGCATACTGCGTAACAAAAGGGCAGATCAGGCCCGCGAGATGCTATTACCATACAGCGAAACCACAAATCTTTTATAAATAAAGAAAACCGGCACATGAGACTCATTTCACTCCAGTCTCTTGCACCGCGGCTGAATAAAACAAGAGATCCCGGTAACAAGACAAAAAGTTCTTAGGGGCTTTCATCTAGACACGACTGCTTTATATGGATCTGCAGTGTGCCCTAAAAAATGGTAACGACCTAAACTCGTTTGGTGTTACACCTCACACGTTACACACGTACGAGAACGAGCCGCGCTTAGAAGATTTTGCTGCCTGTTCACGTAATTTTCAAGATTTTTTAAGGATGTGATGGAGGTCAAAGCAGCACCTCAAGAAACCGGTTAACTTTAACCAAGATAGAACAATGCGATTATTCTTTGAAAAGTGCTGTTCAGCTATAAGGGCCCAGGACAGAAAGTGCCAAGTGGTTTTTATTTTGCTTATTATTACATTATTGCTCCTGGTGAGATGTCGAGGGCGCGAAGAGAAAATCAGATGTGGAATTCGATTTCGTTAACTGGAAATAAGCCCATTTGAATTTATTGGTTCCTTTTGAGCTCAAGGCCAATCGTAAATCTGAAACGAATTTCTGCGAAGTTATATATACATACATACATATACATATGTATTTATATCTTTATACACGTCCAAATATTTAGGTGTAGAAACACGAGACATTTTGGGGGGATATTTATAACATATATTTATTTAAGATGAAACATAGAATTTTATTTTTATCTCTGAATTTTTAAATTTCATATATTTTACTACAATCAATTTAGGGATATTTCCATATATATGTAATACTCTACAATTTCGTTTCAGGCTTATTTTCGTATATTCTTCAAGTCAACCTGAAGAAAATATTTAAGTATTTATATATTACTAGTGGTCGCCCTCTGGTCGAAATTCGACCTACTGGGGTTACTTTACTACGAATAATACGACTGTACACAGCCAACTATGTGTGTTTGAAATTGGCACTGTCAATAATAAAATTACGATTAAAATTAGTCTGTAGTCAAACTACTATGTATTTAAAATTGATAGTATGAACGTAAATAATGAATTTATTTAATTTAATTTATTGTATTTGTAACACATATTATAAATAAATATTAGCTTTCTGCACTTCTTCTCTATATAAACTTTATCTATGCCAAATCTCGCACTCCTCCGCCCGTCCAATATGCTTAAAAAGGGGTACAAAGTTTTCTCTTCACGTATTAATATATAGATATTTACTTAAATTCTCCCAAAAAATTCTTTAACTTAATTTGAAATTTGTTTTTATGTTTGGCAAAATACCAAAATGTATTCAATGTAGATACATTCTTGGATAATTTAATAAATACTTAAAGATTTTAAGGTAAAGTGGCCCTTATTATACTAAGCGACTAATGCAATAAAATCAATCGTGAGGCCAAAACGTGATATTATAATGTTTTGACAATTAAATTCAGGCAAAGAAATTTTCCTATTTCCCATTACAATAACTTTTTCTTCCTTATGACCAGCACTTAAACAAATTCCGACTTAGATCGTAAGTTTTTAAAATTTTGATAAGCACACTATTTAAAAACCATATTTTTTTTAATTGAAATGTTATAGATTTGAACTGTTGTGTTTATTAATATCCAACAGACGGACCAGAAGTGTTCAAACTAACCAAAAACACATTCCATAATTGCTCACCATTCCTAATACAAAATTAAAAATGATATGTATTTACAAAAATTTTTATGATATTTTAATTGATTTGGTTCATACTTATTAAAAATGAAAATAATGTAACACTATTATATAAAATGTTAAGAATAAACGAATAAGTAGGCAACTCTGTTTAGAAACATTTGTAGGTTTTATATACTTAGATAGCAAGGTAAACCAACTAATATCTTAATTTTGAATTATTCTATTCATAAGGCAATTTACATCCTTTAACCCCTAGGTAAAAAATAAAAAAGAATAATTTGTTTATGACGATAACTTCGGATTGCAATGTCGCATATGTAGAAATTTGTCAGAGGCTGTTTTTTTTTTTTTCATCTTTAAACTTACTTTCAAATTATACACCAATTAACTTTTTTTAAATTTAACCATAAAATCTGTAAACAAATATCAATTTCCTCTAATTTTAACCACTCAAAATTTATCCAGGTTATGAAAATCTAAACTAACAAATATACCTCATTTATTAGATACTATACATATATATTATTTTAGCACGAATTAAAATTTAACACATACCTAATCAAACTCAAGCTTTTCTTAAATGACTTGAACATTCAAGTGTCCGTCCGTTTTGGATGGATGTTTATGAGTCAATTAAGGAAGGAATAAATATGTTGTAAACCCAGATTTCTAATTATCTAGATAGTTTTATGCAATTAATACGGCTTTTATAATATCACTCTTTTTTTAAAAGTCTTGAACTGCAGCAAGCGTTACGTCAATTTATAAGATAGTAACTATAAATTGCAAATACTTATATATTTTTAGAGTAATCGTCAAAAATTAACTACCTTACTATCGTTAAGTTAAAATACCCACTGTTTGTAACTAGCAAGGTAATTGAAAATTTTAGAGCGGTTTTATTTCGTGAAATTAAACTGAAATGGGGAGCACGAACCGTCGTACGCACAGAAGCGTACTAACAATTAAAAATACGGCATAATTAATTGATCAAAGTAGCTTTGAATAGCTAAGCAATGTCGCGTCCAATCCTCACCCATAAAATTCCGAGCAAACTTAATTGAGAAAAGCCAGAGAAATAAAATGATAACACTTAAGTAGCGAAGCATTTCCCATGTTTATTGCATAACCGCGTTAAAAACAGCGTTAATCTTAATTTCCCCCCGAAGTATATTTCCAGATGCAAAAAAGGCAGCTAACTTTTATTTTTGTGCGATAAACCAGGTAAGGTAAGAACAAGTTGCTTGTCGTCGTTGCGCTAAACTCTTCCAAGTGAACGGACTGGTTGCTCGGAAAAGAGGTCTTTTATCAGTCCGCGCGCTGAAACAAGTTCAGCCGGGGAGAATTGCAAAGAGCCAGGCTCCAGAACTGCCATAAATAAAATGGGTAAAAAATAAATAAAAAAAAAACGAAAATAACATCGATGTGGCCATAATAAAGCGTTGCAATCATAAGCAGCAAAGTAAAAGCATCTCGCCCACACAAATATGTTACAAAAACAAGTTAAAGTCGTCGAGCCAAGGAAACGAAACATACGGGCCATTTTGTCGCGGTTTGTTCGCGGCTCGCTTCGTTTATCTTCACTCGGCACGGCGCACATCCGTTTCAAAAAATTAAAGCAAATCAAGGGCCTCGATGTAAAAGATGTCTCCTTCTTGTACCTTTACGGCGACAAGGGCTGCACGTTTCGTTAGGCGGGGTAAAACGTTTTAAGAATGTCTTAAGACGTTTTGTCGGCACCCTTACAACGATTTAGGCGGGAATTTCAACCCAGACCCAACACTTTATTTCTCCCGGAAAAGAACTTCCGCTTCGGCAGCGAAAATCCATCGTCATCAATAGAATCAAACGTTGGATTCGTGGAAAGAATCGATGTCATGCCCGGCGTCCACAAACACACGAGCACGTACATACAATATTTTCTTAATTAGAGGCGTCTCGAACCGGAGCAGGTAAGGTGCTCGTTTTGCACCTTGTGCACACGACGCTCGGCCAATTTGTAGTTTATCATGCCGAGACGGATAATCCGATATTATCGGGCTCATACATGAGGCCGGACGGACAATTATGTTCGGTTCCGAGATGTGCCCGTATATCAGATCATTAAACTCGCTTTTCGATTAGCTATTTATACTTTTTGCACCGTTCCTGCCGGCTTGCTCTTCAATTTTTTTGATTTTATTTTAGTAGATTGAAGAAGACGAACTTGGTCGCAAGACCTCTACAACCTGCCACTCGAGTTAGCAGCTTAAAATTCCTCATCTTGGCACTTTCGAGTTTAAAACTTCCACAGCAGCTCATTTCTCTAGTTCTGCGAGACTCGGCCTTCCGTTTTGTCGTTCTCTGCAAGATCTTACATCCCGATTTGGTCATCTCGACTGCCTCAGGAGCTTCTTAACCCTATCGGCGTCGTCTTGAAAGACGTAAAACAAAAACGTTCTTTGTCACCTTATTCCTTGCTTCTCTAGTTCGATGCAGCTTCTGGTTCTTACGAGAACTCTAACAAAACTTACCTTAGAATAAAATAAGTCTTTTGCGGTTTTTAAGTTTTTAGAGGACAGAAAAAGATAATTCTAAAAGGATGATTTATCTTTCCTTTATTTACAAAGACGAATCCAATAAAACTTAACAAATGTCGAGTTTTTGCAAAGAAGAAACTTTATCAAAATGTTTGCTCTCGAGATAGTCGAAGTAGTACTATGTCACTGTAATTTACAAAAAGTAACCAACCGTGCAACGTTTTCTTATTTTTCAAAACGATATTTCTTTTGGTATTTCACATGACAGAGTAAATACGCTAAAAAGACAAATTCGAAGACATATTTTAATTAAGTCTAATTTAATTATTTAAAAAATAAAATATTGATGAGATAACTTGTCTGCATGAAGAGAACACATAATAAAATTTAATTGCTCATCATGTCATAACAAGATAAATCACGACGAATTTATATCAGCAAACGAAAAATTCGTAGAAATAATATGTATTATTTACATTTGCAATTTTATTGACCAAATATACACCTATCGATAAGAAATTGTGCCCAGATAACTAAGCACTACAAGTTACGATGATGACTGGAATAGTACATTTTAATAACAATACTGTTCCTTTTAAGATATAAAGAACACCATACTCCATTTTATGTCCTATTGTAATTATGTTCTATATTGTATTGTTTAATTTTAATAATTGCATCACAAAACCTTTAATTTCAGGGCAGAATGAATCTTAAATATGCATTTTATTTTACACTCTAACAATTCATTCCAATAAATCACAGATACAGTAAAGCTTTAAAGGTTTTCAGATTTTAACTAGCCTAGCTTTCTTTTATATATATTTTTCAATTGTTAACAATTTCAGCGCGTTTGGGCCAGTTAAAGAATAAAGTGAAAACCATAACTTTTACGCTAGTACGGCAGCTCCGCAAGTGAGCGCCCGAAGTTTTTGTCATATCCATCTGAATATTTTTACGGACTTTACTTCATTAAAAAAGATTTTCTGGAGAATTGAGGTCTGGGCGGATTATGCTGTTCAAAAATTTTCTGATTTTTACCGAAACCAATCCTGTCAGTTTATTGAAATTTGCTTTGAATAATTATCTTGCTTTTATATCTTCTCAGTTGAGAATTTTCATCGTAGGTGTGCGACATTATTATCTTTTTTTGAAGAAAGAGGCTAGATAAAATTGATGTTATGGGACAAAAATCAGATTTTCCAAATTAGAAAGCTTATTGTTCTGGTCTATTTAAAAGCACTGAAATGAAGGGATATTATTGAATGAATGAAACAAAATTATGGGTAATATTTAAATTACATGGCTATTTATTGTTATAAAATTGCGAACCTGTAGTTAAATCAATTCAATTTTTCAATAAATTATTATAAATGTAATAATATCAATGAATGAAGTACATAATACATACATATACCATATGTACCCGCAGAGTGCGGAGAAATTAGACGATACGCAGCAACTTGAAACATTTAGTATATCGACAAACCATCAGTTAATTACTTTATTAGTATATGTATATTGTTACGTCTGTGAAGTTTTCACCCCCTGTTACGATTTATGAAATACTTATGTGTGCCTTCATTGTTCAAGATACTACACTACATCTTGGGGCAAGATACGTTGGATGTAAATTGAACCTCCGAAATTGAGGATTTTCCATACGAAACATAAAAAGTGTACGTAATGATTATCTGATATAGTGGACATAGTCCTTCGAAAAATTTGATTTACGTCCTTTGGCTGCCTTCGATCCCTGTTGAAAGTAACCAATACCAATTAAGGGCTCAGAACGAATTCTGTTGCCCACCGTCATTGCACCATTAAACTTTATGGCGTACGAGTCCCACACGTAGGATAGAAATCTTCTACACGGGGAATCGAACCGTCTTGAGGAAAGTCTTATCCACTTCGAGAAAGGTGCTTCCTAGAATCCAGAAAGGTTGCGATTTTGTCTTAGAATCAGCACCCGACCGTAATATTTTCTAGGATTAGTGGGATCTGAGCACTGTATTCGATTAGGAATTGATGTCCGCAAGGGAGTCGTCCCAAATGTATTATTAATGAGGACTTTCGTGTATTCCAGCTAAATAATTGCTCCCTTAATGTGCTGAGATAATTAAACAACTGTGGGAAAGGCGGCTCGACTCGTTAGACGCGCCCAGCCAACCTAGAAAGGAAAGGAAGTCGTTTATTGCAATCCTAAAACGAAATACCTCTGAATGGCAATCAGCTCAAAAGAATCATTAATAAATGGACGGTACGGTCTACAGCGTGAGTACCTAATGAATATTCCCGTTCCCAATTTCCCAATCGACTGCCCAGAGGCCGGAGCCCCACAATGAGGCATTTAATGCTCCTTCGCCGATTGCGCTCGAAGGAACTAAAACCAGAGCATTGGCCGTGAATTCTCCCGTCCAAGAAAGAAACCGAAACGACCACACGACGATGCCTTCCCGTTCCGGAAATAATTCAAATAAAAATTCATTGCCCACAGTGACTCCCACCATCACTCCACAGCCGTCGCCGCCGAATGTTGCGGTTGATTGGAGTTTGGAGGAGCTGTGGCTTAAACTTTCTGGTGCACATCGTAGCAGTCGCATTTCCTGTATGATTCCCTTTAAAATTTCGCTTCATAACTTCTGTTTTCGCACAGAGTGCACACGGAGTTCCAGGAAATTAAAATTGCAGGTTTTCGCGAGAATATGCGGTGTCTTTAAAGAAGAGTTGATCGAGCAGTAAGGTCGTCGAAATGCCAGAAACCAAGAGAATTTAATAAGTTGCGGAAGGGAGGGGTGTGGGTCCGGGTCCGCCCGCCAGTGAAGTATATCGATCTTAGGGCTTGCGGTTAAAGCACTCGAGCACTTGAGAAGGGCCTTTAAGTGGAGAAAACGAGAACTCTCCTCCAGAGGAAAAAAACTGATGGGCGGAGGGGCTGCTCGGGGCCAGGCCAGATATAGGCATTAATTGATTGGGTCTGCCTCGCATTGATTGACGTCGATTAAGTCCGGGACCGATATGTCAACCGGTCTAATTGGCCACTGGACCAGAAGGGAGCGAGCTGAATACGAGCTCCTGTGGCTACCTTCTATCGAAATCTGATGCACCGCAGCACCTTGGCCTACCGAGAACACCACTTGTATCAATAAACAAAGCGAATAAGAAGAAAATAAAATAAATGCCACTAAAGTCGTGGCCTTACCTTGGCTCGCCTGGCACTTGCCAGTCAACGTCGCCGCTATCAGCAGCAGAAGAAGGAGTCCAAGTGCCATCCGAGGCCTACGGAGGCCGATATTCCCTTTTGCGGCTGGTGCCTCCATCGGGGCCCCGCAGAAGTCACAAGATTTACACCAAATTAGGGACTATTTCAATGACAGCAACTTTATCTAGTGGACCAGGACCATTCCCGGCCACATTTTCATCAAATCGCTGCTGCTGCTGCGTTTTCACTTGAGAGCACAACAAATAAACACACCCACACTCGCACCACCAACCAGCGTCAAAATTGTTCCGCCAGCCGCTGCAGGTAAACGTGAATTGTACGATCGTTACTTTGCACTTAAATCGCTTAATTTGCACTTTTTCCGATCACGTCCCTGCTTTGTGACACTTTTATATTTTCCAAATTGGGAGGATCCAGAGGACATTAGCCGGATTTTAACGCCGTCGTTCTTCCCTAAAACCATCCGCCATATTAACTCACATCAGACTGAAATTGGCATTGGCGTGGTTTCTGCTCCTCTCCTCGCTGCGGTGCAGTTTCGTTCCATTCCAGCCAAGAAAATCGAAGAGAAGCGAATCGCTATGAAAGAGATTAATGTTAGTACTGCCAACTGTAAAACTTTTGCAAAGTTAGGAAATGTTTTACAAATTCAGAAAAAAGCGATCAAATTTTAATTAAAATTGTTTGCAAATCTTATGAGAATTAAAATTTACATAAATTCGCTACTCTTAAAGCAGAAAATCCCTCCTCAATTTTTTTCAAACACAGTTTTAAACCGAGCCTTCTCAAATCCTTCCCGAAAGTGTTTTTATTAAATCAATTTTTCTCCCAATTTCTCTTTCATCTGTACAAAAATATGAATAAAATCTAGAGTAAGAGAGACACACAAAATGAAACGCACACGCACGCAGTGCACGTGCTCATTGTGTACGAACACGAGGCGCAGAACGAAATGGAATTGGAAAGCATATGATGTGCCGATGTGTGCGTGCGGAATTTTGTGGAAATAGAAAATAAAAACAACAAAAGCAGGAGGATCGAAGAGAGGATTTGTTTTGGTTGACTGAACTCTGCGGTGTTGCGTGTGTGTGTGTGCGAAATGGAATAAAAAGTCATTAGCTTTTGGTAGAGAGCGTGCATCGGTTGCGTTTCGGAGAAATTCTGCAGTTGCGGCTGCAATGCGATGTGATGCGTTGGAATTGAACAGTGTTGCTAGCATATTTCGTATTTTGTTCACTTTCGTCTGTGACGTACTTCGTTTCCCGCCCGCAAAATTTTCAAATTAAAATAACGAACATTTTGGTAAATGGTTTAGGTTGTGCTTAATTCATTTTTTTATGTTGAAAATTAATATTATTTTACATTAACGAATAGACATCAAATTTTGAATTAATTTATATGGAATTTCAATGTATGCTTAGTTAGAAACATAAAAAGAAATTATTTAGTAATTTGCGATCCATTTTTTTAAATTAATTTATGTTTTTTTTTTTTTCATGCATGCACTAAACTCAATTAGAACTAGTCGCAATATTTGATATACAACATGTGATATACTTAACGTGCAGAACAAATTAAATAAAAGTTTTTAAAAATTACATACATATATAACTCTGAAACAATTCTTTAACTCTGGAACTAAAGCCTCTGTAAGCAAAATATTGGGACTACCATATTAACATATCAAAAAATAGTTTATGTATTGCATAAATTACTAAAACTGGAAAAAAAAAACTAAAAAATATTGGATCTGAAACTGATTAAAACAGCTTTCCGCATTTAAAGTTTAATTATACTGATCAATATGCCATGTCATATTATATTATGTCAATAATTTCACTCTTTACTAATAATTAATTCAATTCTTCTGAAGTGTTTGAAAGCCGTTTCAAGACACTGCAATCCTTGATGAAATCTTTTGTCTCGGTGCAGGAGTCAACGTCATACCAGAATTCATCAGGACAATTGAAAAAACTGTGCGCGTTGATGCACACCAAGAGCAGACCAGGTACCACCCTGCAGTGGGCGTTCCCGTTCTGATGTGTCTCATTCGAGTAGCCCTTCTTAACTGCAATAGATTGCGGCATTTTACTTTGTAAATACGATAAAAAATAAAAACTTACAGTACGCAATGCACTTTTCAAATGAATCTTGAAAAACCGGCAAAAACGATCTGAAATGTCGAGGTAGAACTTTTTTAAGATAAACTTCATTTGGAAAATCGAGAATTTTATTCCCTTTGAGAAGTCCTATGTCTTGAAATGCGCACTCAGCGAAGCACTACAAAATAAATACTTTTAATATACGATGAATGATAACATATGCATAATTAATGTACATACATATATGTATGTATTTAAATTTAATAGTTTAACGGAAATTAAAAGTAATTGCAAGTGCTTTGTTCCCGAATTATAATATTTTTTCCTCTATTTGACAAAAATAATAACAAACACAAAAAAAAAGGTTTAATAAATTACAGCGAACCGGTCGCACTAACTAATAGATAGATTTCAATATTAATTGCGAAAAATTTCGATTCTTTTAATGTATGTACATATGAAGACAACTATTTAAAAAAGTTTTTTAAATTGACAATATAATTTACGAATTAATCAGTAGAATACTTGACAAGACTATAATGCAAAATGTTCGAAGATATTTACATATATAAATTTTAAAAGAAGGTATTTTTATTCTTTAAAAAGAAACATTTTAATGATATCATGAATTTTGAAAACATGAATTATATTGTTTATACTCACTGGTTGAGGAAATCCTCTCATTTCGAGTTGATGGCGTTCCCTTGCATAGTTAGAACATTTCTCAAGTATGGTTTTAGTAAACAGGCTTGGTTTTATGCAACAGTTTACAAGAGTCTAAAATTTTAGAAATTCAGACAACATAATATGGTATAGGAGGAATAACCTAAAAACAATTTCGTTGAAGATCATACATGTACCCTTTTTCAGCTAAGATCACTTACCAGCAAGAACATTTTGGGGTTCAGATGTATTTAAATTTTTATAAGAGTATAATAAAGTTTAATAAAATTGCAGGATGTCTGTTACTTACCGTGTGCTCAGGAGGTTCTGAACAGTCGAGGTTGTCACCGAAAGATACCTTTAGGACACCAAAAAATTTATTAAACAAAATTCATTTTTTAAACCATAACATAAACCACCTTAAATGCCACAAGCATGAACGCTAAATGTAATATCATTTTTCAATTTCGACCAATTCGACGTTGCTGGTAAACCAAACCGGATTGATTCTGTTCCGTCGACTGAATTCGAGCGAAAATTTTTGGTCATTTTTATAGCCCACGCCATGGATGGATGAAAAGGTGCTCATTTTATAATTGCCTGCGGCAATTTAATTTAATGAGATAAATTCCGATTATGGGTGCAATCAACACCAGTTTCATGTTTCCATAAATAATGGCAATAACGACCAGGGGAAGTCGCCTAGCAAAAATAAGAGCTTTATTTTCGCCGTGCGTGCTATTTTTCGCCACCCGCAATCACGTGCTACGCACGTTGGTTTGTATATTTATGTGTTTATGTATATACATATGTACGTAGCACGTGCAATAGAGATACAGTTGTAAGTTTATGGGAATCGTAAATGTTTACACTTGCTGCTCGTCGAGTTGGTCTCGGCCCAGTAAATTTTTTGGATTTATGTGGTTTTATTTATCGCCAACATATGTTACCAATTTTCGCAGAACATACATATGCTACCGAAAAAATGGAGAAAGTAAGAAGGAATGGACTTATTTTACAATACTCCCAAGTTTTAAAGCCACAAATTCTCAAATTCTCTACGACCTCATGTAGGAATCAGAATTGAACATATCGAGAAAAAATTTTGATTTTACGAGCCCTAGGGGCACTCAGTTCAACTCCATGAGCATAAAGTTGAATAAGTTTCAAGTCTCAAAAGTTTTTCGAATAATTGCTAGGCTTTCATAATCATATGCATGTCAAAGACAGGAAAGGAAATTTATTCCAGCGTGAGTGACGTGCAGGGCCGGCAGAAAAGAGATGTAGACGATAAAAATCTGCTGAAGTCATCTTATCTTGGAATGGAAACTGAATGAGGACACAATGCTAATTGTCCTTTCGATGACAAAAGACCTCTGCCAACAGGCTTCTTTTCTTAAGGGAAATCATTTCGTTGAAACTTGAGACAACGTGAACTTTAGGCATATCCTTTTGTCACTATTCTGATTAAGGTGCATGTTTGTTTTAATAATTCCAATAAAAAGAACAACATGCTGTATATAAACACTTAAAGAATGAGAGAAAATTATTTAAATTCTAAGTCTATGAATATATCTTTTAAACCTTAGAAAGAAATTATTTATAACAAAGTTTGGTCGAATGCATGCCAAGCAACGGCTTCTTAAGAATGTCCTAAGACAAGTGAAAAATTGATTTTGCAGTCTATGCCAATAACCTTTAATCAACCCTCAACTATCGATCTTTTATAATCTTTGTATAACTCTGGAACAGTCTTTAAATCTTTTAATACTCATTATGAAATTTAACAAATAAATTAAGCAGTATTAATAAAGTGCAATTAATATTAATTAGTTTACTAATTATTACAAAGCTAGAATCTTTATTCATCCTAAACTTGGATCTAGTCTTAATAACAGCCCTGGGCTTGGGCAACGGCTCAATATCAGGCCGAGCCGCCGAGGTGGAGAATATCATCCCAATATTTTTTAATACATATATTTTTTTTGAAATAATAAACTATTACCTATTGGTCCGAACGATTTATATTACAATATCTGAGTTAGCCAATTCCTAAAACAATTTTTTCACATGACTATTATATGATCAAATAAAAGGGTCTGATGGGAGAATTTAAAAGCGTTATCCAAAATAATGGATTGAAAACTAAATTAAGTACAATTAAATATAAATAAAGAAGTCCAATTATACCATAACTTAATGTTATCGTTAATTACGTCTGCATCATTTTGGCCGATGATGAATTGATGTATCAATTGGCTTCAGTCCCCCAGCAGAGAGCAAAACCATAACTATAGCCATTAAGTATATAAATATTATTTAATTTCTAATAGAGCCATGAAACACAAAAAAATGTTACTTTATTTATTTTATATCGCGCGTTATATCTTTGCAAATTTAATCTAAACTCTATATGAACCTCAGAATTACCATAATAAAAATTATAAATATCTATACTGCGCAAATTAAAAAACGAAACACTTTTCCAGAGCTGAAAATTGTCGTTTTTTAAGCAGGGTACGTCTTACTATAAAATGCACTGCAGAAAAAATCCAAATAGTCGTTTCAAGATACAACCGTGCACTTTGAAACCGTCCGCTAGAGGGGGGCACAAGAAATCGCAAAAATTGAAACTTTGGCGACCTGTACAGAAAAATAATGCGTAGTAAATATCAAATGAATTATTAAAGAACAGATTCTGAAACTTAATTTAATTTTCTTGTGAATGCAAAAGAATGAGCTTAAGACCTAAGTTATGGTATCTGAAAGTAAACACTTGTTTGAACATACTTTTTAAAGAACCTGGTATTCGACGAAGTCGGGCAACTTTCAGGACGAGAAATTCATTTCTAGTATTATTGTTTAGGTAGGGTTTAAATTAAAGGAAAAAGATAGGGGAGTGGGGAGTTAGTAAAAAGTCACTAAATATGTATGAGCATATGCAGCACGAAAAATTCAGTTATGTTATTTGGGAGCATAAGTACTATGCTTTTCAAATCTTTACAGAGAAATGAATAATAATAATTTCTGATGAAAGTTAAGGAAAATATTAAATTGCTCAATTCCTATACATACATATACTTAATATATCTGGGCAAATTAATTTATTAAATTAACTAGATAATTAAGGTATTACATATTGTTAATTGATTATGTTTAATCACTATTTCATTCCTTTGTCCGTAACATACATATAATATGCATGTAAGTATTGATTATTGGTATAATATAAAACTACAATATAAATGCCAAAAAACTGAATGTTACGTGCAAAGGAGCAGGTGGCTATTGACCAGTGATTACCCGGCGAAAAAACGGCTGCAACCGAACCGCGGTAAGGTCAAATGATTTTTGCGTTCGAAATGAGTGCAACTGCGATAACTGTCGCCAAATGCACGTAAAAAAACGTGTGTCGCCGGGCGATAAGGTGCAAAAACTCATCTTCATTTGACTTTAAGCGCCGACGTCACACATATTTTTAATATTTTTGCAATATAATTCAATTTGGAGAGGATTTTATTTTTAAAATTGATCCCATGTGATTCAGATAATTAAGCAAAGAAGCAGTCCCAAGGAGGCCCAGCCGTCGATCCGCACCAAAGTTCATTGGAGTGATCGTGAGTGACGATTCTTCGAAGTTTGCACCGATTATAAATTTATTGCAAAAAATCTGAGAATGCTGCTTAATGCAATTTTATGCGACTGATTCCACGAATTTATGGGACGATTTCCGTTATGATTACATTTTATTTGCTAATTATCGCGGGACACAGAAGCCGCGTAAATAACACCTCCCACCAGCGCCGGACGTTTTTGCAGCATTTTCCTGCGCGGGGATAAGCAATTTAAGTTCAATTTCACCGCCGCGCATAAATAGTTAACATCTTCCAGGGATGCGAACGCCCGATTTTGGAATCAGACTTTTGAGGTAAAGTGGTGGACTAGTGCTTTTTGGATTCCTCCTGGTTTAAGAATTCGCGCGAAAGCTGAACTTGATTGCACTGTGAAGTTGATAAATAATTTTTTTCGGAATTAGAAGATCGTTAGATCGTTTAACAAGTGACTTTTTTAAATGGAACGATCGATGAACGGTTGAAAACCCAAGATTGAACATACAAATTTAATAAAAAGGTTTCCGAATTTCTACTAAGGACTATGAACTTATAAATTATACTATGAAAATAGTGGCAATATGTGCTTTGTGACTTTAAATCCTTTCACAGTTTTTGACTTACTTTTCGTAACTTCAAATTTTTAGTTTGTTTTTATCAATTTTTTTAAATTTTTTTATACAAATTAAGGTACTCGGTACCGCTCAGCGTTTATTTGATTTTGTAATAGGTATAAGTATCATTCGTCTTTAAAATTCAGCGTCATGAATTGTTACATTATTGTACCATAGGTAAAATCTAAGTTATATATTTTAATTTTAATTTACTTGCATAAAACAACTTCAAATTTGATACATAATTGAATCTAAAAATTCAAACTGGGTGGTAAATACTGATTAGCCGATATTTAAAAACCTACAGCTTTTCTGCGTTTCGCTGTACGAGTATTACAGATATTATGATTTAAATAAATCGATCGATGTCTTCACTTATCGCCATTTTCCATTGGCTTTCACCTAAAGAATTTTAATCGTAATCTGGCGCTATTATGAGTCAACCTTGTCAGTGTTCCTTTTTGATATTTTTTTGAGCATTCAGCTTTTGGTGAAGCTTTCAATTTATTGAGGCTGAGTGTATTTTTTTAATAAGGTCAGTTTTCTTTAAATTCCGAATTTTCATAATAAAATCACTCACAAAAAAAGATTCCAAATCTCCTTTCTATTTAAAGTGGCGAGAAAACGACTAGTGAGAAACAAATTTATAGCCACAGTACTTCCCTTGATATTATATACAATTATTTTTATCAGAAATTAAATATCTTAATTAAAATCTCATTCGATTAATTTACAAGTAAGTCAACTAACTGCTTTACGTTACAACAATTCTTATTCGAGATTATTTCAAATAATGAAATTTTTTAACTTTCCATATGGTATTGAATGCTTTAAATAATACATAGAATTAATTTAACTAACTTTTACTATTTGCAGAAACTGAAATATGGACCTTTTATTATTTTTTAATGTCATTATTTCGTGTCTGTTTCTCAACTTTATTATATACGAAGTAAACGGTTTTGATGTCATTCCAATAAAAACATGCAGCAGAGAACTCACCCGGCGACTGTCCAGAGTATGTGACAATCGATTCAACACAATGCAGCGATATGTTTCTCTAGAAGGTGATATCTTTAAGATTAACGAATTTATTGATCCTTAATCTGTTAATTTTTCACCTCCAGGACCTAAACCTCGAAGAATACGAAGGCAGGTCGTTGATGAATGCTGTAAGCAAGCGTGCACTGATGCAACGATTAAATTGTATTGCATGACACCTCTGCCCACGCCGAGTGTAGTATCATTTAATAAAATTCCGGAACCAAAAAGCGGCCTATCAAAGGAAATTCCTCCTCCCGCAGTGCACCCTAGGTTAAGGTACCAGGACATTCGAATAGGAACCGTCGCTCCCGAGTTCAACAGGATCGCCGCGATCGTGCCTTTGTACCGCGCTTCTTTCTACAGAAGTTTCAACTGACTATCGACTGAATTTTATGAGTCTGCATTTTTGCAAAACATTTTGGCAAGTTGTGATAATAATTTTGACTGGAAATATATCGAATATTTTAGAAATAAACAATGTTTTACAAATACATTGATTTTTCAAATTATTTTAAGAGTAATTTATTATTGAAGTAGTTCATTTAATTGGGTCAAAATTTTAATCAGAGTTTTTTTTTAATATGGGTGCAACTTTCTAATCGTTGTATGTGTTTTTAGTATAAAATAGAAAATCCTGAAAGTCAAAAACTAAAACCCTGCAATGAAATATCTTGTGTAAACAGAAAATTATAAATAAATTTTTTTAATAGACTTAATATAGGAAAGGTTCCCAAATTCGGCTTGTTAATTCCTATATAAAGTTTTATATTAGTTTTTGTGTTGAAATAAACAACAAACAAAATATTATTATCTTGGACTTCATAAATAAAGTTATGTATAGTAGTTATGTAGATGGATATCAATTAGAATTAGATATATTAATGAACGACTAAATTCTAGAACCAGATTGTAATCTAAAATTATTCACAATTAGCAAATTGAATTTTTCTGAAACAATTAATGAAATAAAATAATTTTTTTTATTTTGTTCCGTTCAATAATTTCCGTTAAATGTTTTAAAAACAATTAAGTACATTGAATTTCCGTAGCGCTACGATCGCATAGTGAATTTACGTTTACGAAGCCGCGATTGTTGTCACAAACGTCAGACTGAATTAATTCCAGTGAGTTAAAATCAAAACAGCTGCGAACTGACCACGAAATTTGGGATTTTATAATCTACCGAGAGCCTTCTAAAGATGTCGAAACGAAAGGTTGAGGAGTTTGATCTCGAGGATTTGGATGCTACCGAAGTGCAGCGGCCTAAATTCGAAGAGCGTGCAGAAAAACACACTTTAGATTCAGACGAAGAGGACAGTGCTGACGAGGAGAGGTTTTCTGCGTCGTAGGAACACTTTGGGGCTCCAGTAACGACCTTTATTTTGCAGGTACAATGTTATGAATGAGGAGGAAATCGAGGGCGAAGAGGATGGTGTCTCTGGAATGGAGGGCGACGTGAAAATCACCCCTTTCAACATGAAGGAGGAACTGGAAGAAGGCCATTTCGACCGTGAGGGCCACTTTCATTGGGACAAGTCGAAGGAGATTAAGGATAATTGGCTGGACAACATCGACTGGGTGAAGGTAACTGGCACTCCTAAATAGAATATGAACCCCGAAATTTTGCTTTGCTTTACCCAGGTAAAAACAGACAAGAAGTACATTGAAAAAACCAACAGAGGCCTTGCGGATTCAAGCGACTCCGAGGAGGAGGAGGACAAGCAATTTAACCAAATCGAAACCTACAAAGAGATTTTAAAATTGATGCAACCAAAGGAGACAATCAATAAGGCACTGCAGCGTCTTGGCAAGAATACAGCGAAATTATCCTCAGCCGAGCGGTGGAGAAGAAAAAAGGCGGGCATTGTTTGCGAGAATGCGGAGGTAATCACAAAACTAACTGCCCTAACGAACGATATTCTAACGAAATTAGGGAACATGGATGTTTACGATGAAACTTACGAGCAAATCGAGCGAAAGATCAAGCAACACGACTCGAAACAGTGCAAAGCCGCCGACCTCGACATGTACGCCGATGACTTCGACGGGAAGGAGAAATCGAAATTGGACTCTATAAAGGGTCCACAGGTGGAATTTAAGGAGCCTGAAAAACCTGAAGAGCCCGACCAAAAGGATTCTGAAGAAAAGAGCAATGTTGTCCAGTGGGAGTTTAAGTGGAAACAGGACGACACCGAGGTCTACGGGCCTTACTCAACCGAACAGATGCAAAACTGGGTGGAGGAGGGCTACTTCACCAGCGGAGTGTTTGTGCGGAAAGTGGGTGAGGACACGAGATTTTACACCAGCAATCGGATTGACTTTGAATTGTATTTATAAGCTTTTAATATCCTCTACCATGTTTCAAAATTTTATTGTGAATTGAATTATAAATAGATTGTTAAGGGTCTTTTTATTTTTTAAAAATTCTCGTTCTTAATTTAAGATATTTTTGAGTTCTCCCAATTAACTTTTAATTATTTTTTTTAACAAAAAAAGTTGAGGAAATTCTTAATTGCCTAATGGCGACAATCGTTCTGTGGTCACTAAAACGATGAAGAAGGTGGGACGCGGTACCAGGACATAGCCCAGCATCATTTGCGTGACTGATTCGATGCTAAAAAACAAAATTTGTAAACATCGCTCGAAATTTATTTTTAATCAAGCTATTCACGAGTGAGAGTAACTTTTCCCTTATTAATAAATGGGGAACTAAACTCTGTTTGCACACTTCACAGATTTGATCTAGGAGTCTGAAATTTCGGGAGGATTTATGTTAAATCTAGATTTAGAACATTGGCTTATATGTATGACCAAAAAAAATTTTAAAAAATGGAATATAATAGTACGAACATTTTGGTGGGCGCATTTTTGACACCTACATATATGTAGTAATTTCTATTAAATCTATAATTCTATCTCAAAAATTATTGTGCAGCTTTCTCAATTACCGAAAATCATCCCCTCTGCAAATGTTTCGGTTTGGTTGATATCTCTGCTAATCTAATTTGAAGTTATAAATTTTCTTTCGTTATACTTCATACATCCAGTTTTTATACAGCTGTAACTTTTATTATCGTGTAGAAAACCGGAGGTGCCCAACTGAACTCCGGTGGTCCGGTGTGCAAGCTTCAAACTTGTAGTCGATTAGCGTCGAAGTGGTTCGATTCCACCTGTTGGGCGGGGCTTACTTTAACTTCTATTGCTTTTATGTAGCAGAGATGTAAAATGTTTTTAATCTTATTAATTTTTCAGTTAATAATGGAAATTAGCAATGTACTTTCCAAGGAAAGAAGTGTGATAACATTCCCAAATAAATAGGTATATTGAATTCTAAATATAATATAATATAATGAAATGATTCATTTGCTTTAAATCAATTTGGTGGAGTTAATACTTTCAAGAAATATTGGGACTTAATTGACGAAAGTCGATGTTTTTTATTGCTTATATAATGATATCAATAGTCGCGATCTAGTGTTATTTTTTTAAGATAATAAAATTTTCAAGACTGGTTGATTCATAGAAAACCATAAAAATTAGCAGAATGTTTCTAGGACTAAATTTTGCGTAATTAAAAGAAATTAAGCAACTAAAATAAAATTCTTGCGTTTGCTTCAATTTTTTATTGCACTGATTGGAAGAAACATTTTACATTTCTTGTTTAATTTCCACTTTAACGTTAGGTTCCTTTTTAACAGCATGTCGCTTCAGATGATTTCGGAATCCATCCCGAGTCAAAAACTTTCCGTTACAGACCTCACAAAAAAATTCGTCCTTATGAGACCGTTTGTGGTACGTTAAGCAATTCTTATTTTTAAAAGTCTTTGGGCATTCGCGGCATCTTAAAATGTGTTTTGCCTGTTTGTCTGGATCGAGGTGAATTTTAAGAGCTCTCTGCTTAATGAACCTCTTTCCACAATGCTGGCAATCGTAAGGTTCCCTGCCCTCGTGTTTGAGGAGGTGATTTTTAAAATCTGGCTTCTTGGAGAATCGCTTAGGACATAGGGAGCACTTGAACGGCTTTTCTATAGGCCTTGTATGAATCTTTACATGTCTTTGAAGCCGATAGAGTCCAGGGAAGCTCTTCCCACAGTGCTCACAATCGACTTGGTCGGCATCAACGTGGATGACCCGATGTCGATTGAAGCTCGAGATACGGTTGAATTTCTTATCACAATATTCGCAGGTGAATGGCATGTTACCTGTGTGGGTCAATTTGTGCAGGTTGAGACTCTCCTCCCGCGTGAACGGCTTGGAGCAAATATCACAAACGAACGCGTTCTCGTCCTTCTCGTGGGTCTGCATGTGCCTTTTCAAAAGGTATCTGGTGAGGAACTGCTTATCGCAGTAGCTGCATTTAATCAGGGTCCCGAGGATGTGGTTGTGCCTCTGCAAGTGCCGGCGGTAGTTAAATCTCTGGGTGAAACGTTTCTGGCAGTAAGGACACTCGTAGGGCTTCTCGCCGGTATGATAAAGCATGTGCAATTTTAAACTCTGCTTATAGGCAAATTCCTTAGGGCATAAATTACACTTAAACGTCTCTGAGGTAGGATTGTGTACTTTAATGTGCCGCTTCAGCAAATGCGGAATAGGAAACTTCTTACCGCAGTAAGAGCAGTCATGGGATTTTATTTTAACGCCGTTGTGACTCAGCAAGTGACCGTCCAGCGAGGTTTTCGTTGTATACTCCTTCGGACAGAGGTGGCACCTGAACATTTTATAGTCGACATGAACGTAACTATGCCGCTTGAGATCTTGGTATCGGAAAGATGCAAAAGTACATTTTCCGCATGAATACGGTCTATCATCGTTGTGCACCGACTTCGCATGGTCGAGAAACATATTAGAGGTACGAAACTGAATATCACATTTCGGGCAATATTTGCAGCGCATCACTTTTTTTGGTTTATCTCTTCCTTTCTTAACCAATTTACCACTTCCCAGGAGATTTTCCAAACATACGTCCTTATACTTTTTGTAATATTTTAAAAAGCACATCGGACAGCATCCCTCCAGAAGTGTTTTCTCCGAAATCTTGCGCCGCAGTAATACTGTGTGGCTTTTCCTGTGCAAGAAGTACTCTGCGAAACTCTTAAAACTGAGATCGCAGTCATCGCAGGTGATATCGCCGAGCAATTTATCCAAAGCAGTCATAATTTAAATTATTGGTCGAGGTCCTCTCGCTGATCAATAAATCACCTGAAAGTTAGCGCACATTTCAGAGACTGCTAAACATTTTTCTCCGGCCCATACCTAGATCCAAATGTATTTTATATCATCCTTGGTGTAACTACGATGAGGTTTTTCATTTTTGCCTTTTAACATTATTTTTTAAGTAACAGAAAAATTCCCTGCTCTAAAAGCGTCCAATTGTCAAAAGTTTGTTGTCATAGTTTGGAAAAAAATCAATAGCTTCTTGATGACAATCATTTGGTAACACTAGCCAATAACGTGCAACATCGCGTCGTGTCGTATACAGTTTTCATTCAAATTAGTTCTAACGACTCTTTCAATAAAGTTCTAATTATGTTTTTAGTTTTTAATTGTAATTTTTCTGCATACATTTGCGCAATTACCTTTTAGCATTCATGTAAATAAGATATCGATTCAAGAATGATTGGATTAAAAATTAAAGTTTTAATTCTTAAAAAAGTGTTCCTCAACCATCCTCCTAAATTCTGCTGCGAACATGTCTAATTCGGGTACTCACCTTAAAATCTCGTCGTTCATACAAACAAGGAACATTGACATTTAACTTATGTCGCCTTATGTCACTGCATTATTTTTATTTTGGTTGATGGAGTGCTTTTAAAAACCACGGAAGTGAAGGCGCACAATGGGCCTTTTTATGGGGGCCCCATCGCGAAGCGTCCTCAAGCAGATCCTGCGGAGACCCAGCCTCACCAGCGTCCTAATGCCCTTTTTCCAGCAGTCCACCAGCGTCGATGCAATCGAAGCCTTTACAAACAATCTTACGAAGGAACGCGAAATAAAGTGGAAACTTTCGGAAATAGAGTACCTCGAGAAAATTGAGAAGACCAGGAGTTTTAAAGACGATTTCGCTGTGGCAGCGAGGAGTATTGCGACGGATTTAAAAACTGTAACCCGACCTGACGCGGTGGACGTTGACATTCGCCGGTTAAACTGCAAGCAGCTCGACAACTTAATCCTGAGCTCCTTGGATTCCCAGGACAAATCAGATTTTTTCTATTTAATAGGCCAGTGCCTCAAGTGGGAGCTGCTTCCATCGACTGAGGCAACCTTAAAGATACTGCGCCACTTGAGCCTCCTGGGGAAAACGGAAACGATTGAGGGCTTAGTAACTCTACTGGAAAAAAGTAATGTGGCCCCATCCATAGAATACGCCAAATTGGCTGCTTTCAAAGGCGTTGCTTTGTGGAAAAGTGGAAAAATTGACTCTGCACTAAAAACTCTTTTGAGTTGCTACAATTTTCCACTTACCAAAAGAAGCAGCGAGATTTTACACTCTGCTCTGAGGCTTGTCTCAGAAGAAACATTAAAATTTAAAAGCGAAGCGACTTTAGTTAGTCTTCTCAAATTTGCGGAAGAGATAAATACGGAGTTCCGGGATATATTCCTAATTAGTTGCATTTGGAAGAATTGCTTCGAAAGCGAATGGTTCAGTGACCACGAAGTCGCCGACAAGCTGTTTGAGGGTTCTCCTCATCTTAGGCAGACTATCTATGAACGGTAACTATTTTATTTATTTATTCATATTCATTTATTTTAATAAACCTCTTCTGCACTGATATTCTTAATATTTATTGTACGAACGAAATCAACGAAATAAATGTTATTTTTCAGACCGTCTTCATTATGCTACAGCTTTTTAATGACAAATAAAGTAGACGCTGTGCATCGCCTCATTGAATTATTGCTGAAAAATGAACAGAAAGATGCGTGCAAAGTGTGTCTTAACATTTTATTTGAATACAGTTGTAAGTATCCAGTTGTTTTAATTAATAGTATAGAAATTAGTAGAAACTAGATTAACAATTGAATGAATTTCTTGAAGTAACCTAGCTATTTCATAGTTATTTTATTTAATTTAAAAAGATATGTACACTATATAATTATATGAACCTATGACTTAATAAGATTATTTTACGTTTAGATTGGCGTCAAGACTTACGAGCTTGTGGAGAGATCATCAAGAGTAGTTTGGAACTGGATATACCTCTGGCAGAAGATAAAAGTCAAAAATTGTTAAATTTACTGCTTAATAAACCCTTTTTACTTGCGAAGAAGCCAATTGTCCAGAAGTTCCAATTCAAGTTCTAATTGTTTTTTGCTTTTGATATGTTTGCATAAAGATAAAGAAAATATATAAATATTATTTTAAAAAAAGAGTTTACGTATTTATTTGATTCCTTAACATAAAATCTTCAGTTAAACGTCACCAGAGAGTGATTCTATTCCGGATACAAACATTTTATTTGATTATTAACAATAGGGAACATCATATCTATTTTACTAGGTCAAGCTGCACTCAATGAAATGTGCCTAAAAAAAATGCCTAGCGGATTGCTGATTAACGGATAGACTATTCATTATTCTACTTAAGCCAAGTTTAGATTGGCTTAGGCTTATCTTAAGCCGACTTGAATCTGAATTAGGCCAAGCTTGAATTAGGCTTTGCCTTCAAATTGTGGATGTAATAAATCAAAGTTGCAATCATTGTGGTCGCTGATTTTAAATATAAAGACTAATGTTAACAATTTGGTTAATTTATTTAATTAATGTTTATTTTTACCCTAAGGAGTGATGAATAATTATGCAGAAATTATATTATAAATTTTGTTCAGAAGTCTTAGAAAAAAATTTAAATCAGTTAATAAAAGGAGAAAGCCACCTTCGATAGATCGACTCTCAGTGCTCTTTATGTTAAAAAATATGTTTGCTTTATTTAAAAAAAATATGTAGTTAAATTGTAGAAAAAAGGATTTAAATTTTGGGATTGAGGTTTCTTGTTAGTTTGAAAAGATGAAGATTTTTTACAGGATTTTATTCTAGATTGTTTACAATTCTGCAAATCGTTAGCTAACCGCTAGATTCCTAAAACCTAATCCGAGGGCCAATTTCAAATTTAATGCGCGATTAGTGCGTCACTTCCCGCGTGCCAGCCCCTAGAACCCAAGACGCGAGGATTGCATCAGGGCTGGGGAGCTGCCGCTAAAATTAAAATTGGTCTACTGCTTGGTCGAAATGTCGCGCTAAAATGGTCTAAACAGGGGGCGCCGCAGATTGCACTCGGCTCGCCGACAGTCGAAAGTGCAGTGGAATGGTAAAAATAAATAAAATTATTTCGTCTTGAAATTTGAAATAATATCCCTCAACAGTCCCAAATATCAAAAATTGTAATCACGCAGAAATTAAAAGCATCTACGAATTCGCGATTCGTGAAAAGCCTTTTACGTCATAATTGGTTCAATTGGGGAGCGGGAGCGAGAGCAAAAACAAAACAAAAGCGGAGCAATCTTCGTGTTTTGTTTTTGCGCGAATTTATTTTATTTGACGTTTCGCCTACTGCGAACACATCCAAATTTCCCCTTGTGGTGGGGACATGCGCTTTTGATTTTGGCGACGAACAAAAAGTGAAACACGAAGTTGCCCGAACCCAAACCGCTTTTCATCTGTCACCGAAGTTGGAGGCTGCCGTACGCACTTTTGTTGGGGGGAATTTCTTGGCGTCGCTTTAAAGAGTTATTAAAGTGTGAGAACAGTTTGCCTAGTTAAATTTGATTAAATTTGGGCGTTTTAACGCATGAATGCAACACGCTTCACTTGAAGAGAGTGTTATTTGCAAATTGTGCCATATTCTGTTTGTTTTCTCCCGCTTGTATGCTGTCAAATATTCAAAACAAGCGTGTGACATTTGCTCGTCCGCTTGTAATTTAAATTTTTTCGTGAGTCCTATTGGGAAAATATAAGTAAATAAACTGTTTTCGGTGAGGGGATACGCTGATTAATAAAGTTACAAATAGTGTAAGTTTCTTCGGTGATCCTGTCAGCATGAAAATTAAGCTCCGTAAGTACATGCAATTTTTTAATTTTTTATATCTGTCAATTTTTTATTCTCTCGGTCTGGGCTTCAAAAATTGCATCCGAAGGCGATGCAGCGGGGGCAGCTCAGCGCCCGAAATGAGAAATCGCCACGGTAATTGCGGCTTTAATTAGCATACCGCAAAACGAGCGCTCAATTAAAGCCGTGACAACGGAGGGGCAGTATGTGACAATTCATGTAACTCATTAAAAACGGAAAAAATTTTACCCGTCTCGGAATTCAAGTGGAAAGGGTGGCGTTTGGTTTGGGGTGACAGATATCTTTCGCTTGTCCGCCATTTTGTGTCTGTGGGAAAAAAAACCGAGGGCTCGAACTGGGACAGTGCGGTGCAGTTTACCTGCCGCTGCCGCTTTCTTATTGCGAAGAATGCATTCAACACACATTTTCCGCGTATAGGAATTGCTGCTCTAATTGTTTATTTATTGCATTGACGGGAACAAAATTATCTTCACTCGCATTCCCACCGCCCCCCAGGTTTTTTTTATTCATTTTAATTGACGTGTGTCAAATTCACGTATATGTCATTTCCCTTCCCAGTTCGGGAGGGAAATTTGTGTTGTCAGCTCCGTAATTGGAATTTTTTTTTCCTTTAGTGGGATTTTTATTCATTTCACATGATTTAATTGGTCTTTTGAAATGGCGGTTGTCCTACTTCTTTCTCTTGCTGCCTAGGCTTCTTTAAAATACGAACATATATAAAATAATATACATAGTCCGCAGAAAAGGATTGTTTCAAATGTCTGCATTGAAAATACCAATTCCAATTTAACACCAGCCAAAGGATGAATTGATTTCATTTAAAGCTAAGAAGTTTTGCGAGTAAAAATATTTAAATTATTTACATAAGAGATTATTGATTTCCTCGAAAACTTTTAGAATTCCTTACATTTTTCCTATCCCTTAATTTCGACCGACTGGACCAACAGTTTAGTTAATTTAAACAACAACAAAATTAGAAAAGCAATAAGAATACTTAATGGGGACGGCATCTGTTTTTTTTAACATATAAAAAAACCCAGTTCTTATTTTGATAGGCATAAGTAAAACAAATCATAAATCTTTAAGGTCATAATTTTTTACAATTACAAATTATTTTTATGACAATAACCTTTTCAGTAGAATATGTTATACGAATACAGCTTTAATCTCTTAGTGTTCATATTTAAAAAATCGTACTTTTCCTATTATAAACGAATTTCTATCTTTTATTAGTTATTGCCTTTTTATATAAATAAATGTTGTATTTCGTATGTCTGTACCTATATCGTTTAGTTTTGCTTTTGAGAAGCCATTACATGCATATTTATAATATTTTTTTCTAAAGCAATATTAGAACAGTTTCATTCTTTCTAATTCACTAATTTTATCCTCCAGAAGCAATTGTGGCAAATTCTCTGTTAGCTTATGATTTTATTTTACGGATAAACTATTTAAATTCACTGATTTGTCCTTTTTCCTTTTGGTAAACAATTTGCCAATACCCTAGAACAGATTAATTTTTTATGCGTAACATTTCTATCTGATTGACTATTTTTATTTTCATTGAGTATTTTTCTCAGAATTTTCCAGGTATTTCAAACAAAAAAAAGAAAAGTTTTATTTACACTTACGAAACCTCACTTGAAAGATGTTGACCGCTAACAAATTTAATGAGTTTACACAGGACAGTTTGTTCTGTTTACTTTTCAGTTGTCGCCTTCATAAAATAAAAAAAGGCAAGATTTTAGGAAATCACAGTGCAATTGAAACTTTGTGGTCACAACCCTAAACATTTTTAACCCGAAATTGCTTATAGTATAAAATTTAGTTTATGTTGTTTTTGGTACAAATGTCTTTTCTAATTTTTTAATGAAAATTAATTAAAATATATAAGATATTCTAAAAAAACAATGAAAAAAATCCACCTCCCATCGTTTTCAAGATATTCGTAAAAATAATGTTCAATTTACAACAACACTCACGTACAAATTTAATGCTATTTGAATTAGATTTTTCTTTTACATAATATTTCTATTGACTGAGAATTTTCCTCATACATAAGACAGTAAATATGTAGTAATAAGCAGTTTAAACGCATTTCCGTATTATTTCTGTTTTAAAAGTGGACCATTCTCAAATCGGAAAACCTCGGATATAATAGACGTGCCCTATAAATTGAATCATTAATTTATGATAACTGTAATAATTAAATAAAAATTGTATTTTTCCAATCTTGCATCAGTTGTTGCTGCGCCTTATCTCATGGTTGGTCGGTCTATCGGTACAGTTGGATATGACGAATGCGACATGTGTAATCGAAATGAAAACGGCGCTAAATAAGTTTCACTTCAAAAAAGCTATTTTTCAGTTTATAATTTGTATAGAAATCACAAAGTTAGTTGTTAAGTTTTTATGCCCATTTTTTCCTTTCAATAGTATTCCCAGGTAAATCTTGACTTGTAGATAGTCGTCATGCAATTTATTCAAAAACTATATATGTATCTTCAAAAAGAGCGGTTCGTATAATAAAATCGTAATAACACTGAAGCTGAAATATTTTTCTTTTTATAAAAGTAATTCTAACATATAATAGGAATAATGTTCAGCTACTGCCAGTTTTGCAATTTTTGTCCATATCTGGAATTTGGATAATACAATTGGCTAATTTTTGGTATTTTTCCAAAACGATTAAATTTTAGTTATTTAACATTAGGGATAGCAAAACTTTTTAAAATATAAACATTGGACAATTTTGTCTGCTAGTCAAGACGTTTTTTTTTATTTGAAGAAACATAATTAAACTTATTTACTAACCGAATTTTTACATTTGTCTATTGTGACCTCGCGAAAGAAGTTTATGATCCATATGTAGTTTAAAAATTTAAAAAATCGGTGGTTTTGTTGTAAAGTGATGTAACATTTCATGAAAAAATAACTTTCTAAAATCTTAGTTTAAAAAGCAAGGACTCATATACATATCTTATTAAAAAAAAACAATTTTACTTCATGGAATAGAAAATGCTTGAAGTTGCGAATGAATTACGAGTCAAATTAATCTTAAAACGTTAAGAAAATTATGATTAACATACCATAACTTCTTAAAGATGACTTTGTTAAAATTTTTAATTTAAAATTCAGATTTCGTTACTTGAACTACAAATATGTACAGTACGAAATACATATTCTAAAAGTAAAGGAATTAGCTAGTTAGTGTTTTGTTTTTTCTTAAAATTATGAATTTAAAAAAGTAACCGAAACGAATAGGAAGCAGACGTTCAAGTGGATGTACTGTAGAAAATTCGAGATTTTCGTTAGCCCAGTTGTTTTAAAATTTCCCTTAAAAATTAATTATGCTGGCAAGCCTGGCAGAAAAAATAGCGAGAGAAATTTGGCAACTTGTTTACATTTCACCGAAGTTAGATGTACTCGTTCTTTTTCGGGTGATACTCGGATTTGCTGTCAGCCGGCGAAAAGACGCCATTTTGTAAATTTTACCGCGTTCCTTTCGAGTGCCCCGGACACGTCCCAGCCACCCTCTGCGTCCAAAAGTTCTCTGGTTACCGTCAAAATTTTCCCTGTAAAGTCAGTTCTCTGACAGATGTCATAGCTAAAATGTTTCCAGAGGTTGCTTCGGTAATTTACTGTTATTTTGTTTAAATACACCTTTCCGTGACAATTTGGATTTTTTAATCGCAATACCATCGGTGCACGCGTTTCGCAATTGTTCTTCTGGCCCAAGTTAAATCATTGACCGATCGGTGGTGAAGTTAAATTTGGCTTGCGTTTATTTTCATCGCGGTACCGATTTAAGAGGCACGCGGCCATTTTAGCACGTACTGAATTTGCGTAGAGTGCAGAAGAGCCCACGGCCCTGTTGGGGAAACAATTACGAATCGTTTTATCGGCCGACATAGCTAGCAAATAAAATCAGCATAAATGAATAAGATGCTTCCCCCCGCAGCTTTGCAGCATGAGCGAGTGAACTCAGCGCTAGAGCGTCAGATCAAGCGTGAGATCCAAGACATGGCACACGAAGCCCAAATCCAGACACAGATTATAACTCAAGAAGGTAAATATCAAATAAATTATTTATGCCAGGCAAAATTTTTTCGTGCGCTTATAAGCCGCTTAGACGTCAAATTACGTAATTTGACAGCTATGGGGCTTGTCATTTTAAACTCTAATTAATGTCAAAATATTTATATAATTCGATATTTACTAACAAAATGAACGAAATTCGAAATTTGAGTGAAGACGGCCGCCTGGCTCTGGACGGGCAGTCGCCGCCAAATCGCGGCAAAGTATAGTCTCCTGGTGAAAACTAACATGGCGGCAATTTATTAGGATTTTTTTTGTTTCTATTTCACTTGGATATTAACCGCGTACATAAATTAGTGACTTGTAATTTGACTTCCGCCTCGGAGCGGGCTTTCGCGAAGACGCTTGGCCGTCTGCAGCGGTTTTTGTCTTGTCACTGACATTTGTCACTTGTCGCACTCTTGGGCATTCGCCCTCTGCACTTCGGGCTTTGTGAGGATATCGGGCACTCGGGAGTCCGCTGGAGGCTATAATTTCTCGCTAAAAATAGATTTAGTATCATTTAAACTGGCCTGGCGAGGACTATTTACTGAAAGTGCTCTTATTCAGCTCGGGAAAGATTCCCTTCCACATCGAGCACCGAGGATTCGGGATCCGAGCAGGAAGGCGAAAGAGAGCCCCATCGGGACAAGGAACAGCTCGGCGGAGTAAATCATGGGAACACCACTGTACGAAAAAGGCGAGGGAACCTTCCCAAGCATTCCGTAAAAATTTTGAAGCGATGGCTCTACGAGCACCGGTATAACGCCTATCCAAGTGATGCCGAAAAGCTGACTCTTTCTCAAGAAGCCAATCTAACGGTCCTACAGGTAAGAAACTTCTTCTATAAAGCATTTATTTTAATTGAGTATCATCCCATAAATAATGTGCGTTTTCTTCAACCTTCGTTTTCCCAATATAGCCTCAAAATAAAGTATTAAATATTTTTTTTCATCTTTGTTAAATTGCGTGAACACGGGATGAAAGTTTTTCCAAAATAATTTTATTTGATTGATTTTTATTTTTTCTAATCAAAGATTGGTGCCTACGTCGAAGGTTTGCATACAATTAAGCTACAGAATATAAAACAAATTGATTCGTTTAATTTAAAGTTTTGTTTGATGCATTTTTCAATATTGAAAATTATTCTCAACCTTTTCACTACGACATCAGAAACTGTTCTCAAAATAAAATAAAAAGTTAAGAAGTCTATCAACTTTACGATACAACAAAGAGAAGTTAATAAAATATTCATCTTCGAAGCAGAAAACATTTTCTTTTCAGGCAGGAGGTTTATCTGGTAATAAAAATTCAATACTTAACTGCAATTTTTATAAGTATCGTAAAAATAATGACGCGTTTGGATTATTCAGATTCTTATCCACTCATTTTCTCAGTTTAATTAAATACTATCAATTTAGTTATGTTTGTTTGATCGAAGGCTGCTAGAGAAAAATTATCCTCGAATCAAAACAAATAAGTTGCATGGTTGGTTCCCTGTATATTCGCGTTAATACACAAAAAGCTTTCCCGTTAAGGTATATTCCAAGAATTCGCGAAAGAGTTTTATTGAATTAAATGAAAATATGTGACAGGGGCTTTGGGAATCTGGGAAAATAATGCAAAATTGTGTATTGGGATTATGATTTAAGAAAGTATGCTGCAGTCAACCCTTTTTCATTATATAGATTGAGCGTTAACATTCGACATACATACTTATAAAAAAGTGAAAAGAGAAGTTTCTTAGAATTTCCATTTTTGTGTCTTTAAAATAAACTTACATAAATGCATAATTGCATTAGCGAGGGAGGACATTGTATAAGATGATCTATCATCAAATTATTTTATTAAGTCAAAGAAAAAGCCACAACATTTATGGAATGATCAATTAAATGGTTACGATTAAATACTAAATTTAAGAGAATTTAATTCACTGAAGGTATGCAATTGGTTCATCAATGCACGTCGGCGAATATTACCCGAGATGATCAGGCGCGAGGGCAACGATCCGCTCCATTACACTATCTCGCGGCGAGGAAAAAAATTAAGCAGTTCACAACAGCACAGCATGCAGAACATGAATGTTCCAAACCCTATCACTGGAAGTCCAGCTTCCGAAGTGGTGAGAAGAAAGATAGCTGCTATTTATGATCATCTCTATGACTAATATATAAAATGTTCTTAGATTGTTGGAGCTACAGAGGAAGTTGAAGGTGAAGAGGTTCACGATGGCGTTGCAAAAGTTTTAACAGCTTTAGGCCATCATTTTGTACAAACTCCACAGGGTCATGTTGTGAAAGTGGAGCCCGAGATGGAGTATGATGACAATGTTATATATAAGTATGTATTGAAATATCAGATACGATCCACCTTGAGTACGATTTCTTATACTAACCACAGTCAGTACCATCATCGCCCTGTAATGCAAATCCATAACCCTTCCCGATATCCTTTCAAGATTCCTGAAATGAGTTACTATCAATATTCCAATAATGTCCACCATATAACAAGGTAAACCTATTTATTATTTACATACTTAATTCTAACAGATCTGAGGATGATAGTCCAAACGAATATGAATCTTGCTCACCAAGCGAAGAAGACAGCCAGAAAATCGATAACTCTAATGCTTGGCAAAGTGTTATAAGGTACTTTCCATTTTTCCATCAATTAATTGAGACATATTAAAATTTAAAGTATTATTGTTAACAGCACCGAAGAAGTCACAACTAGCCCATCCAACGCATACTGGAGCGCCCCACATCCCCATTTGGCTCATCTACCACAACTTCCACACCCTCTAAGTGGAAATAATTCCAATACTGTTGGTAAGTTAACATGAAATAATATTGTAAATATATTTTTTTTAAATGTTTTTGATTACAGTTCCTATTGGCTTGTCACGTGTTCAAGTAATGCCAGCTCATCCATCACCAGTTCTCACCCAAAATTCTGATTCAAATTCATCTAATCAAGTTGTAAGTGCAACTACAATAGCTTCAGAAGTCGCAGCTTCAACAGTAGGTGCTGAAGCAACAGTTGTAACTTCAAATACAGCCGCAGCTGTAATGAACAATTCAAGCAATGTCGCCAATAATAATAATAACAATATTAACACAAATAATAATATGTCTAGCACCCAAAGTAACACGTCGACAATCTCTCAGAGTGGGCACATCGTAAAAGGTAAGTGGAAAACTTGTTTTTTTCAGTTTTTATTATTTACAAATGTGGCCCATCTCAGAAATGAGTTATGAATTCTATTATGTACTTTATAAATCTGAAACAGTTTCGTTTGTCCAATAATCACGGATATATTTCTGGATAGAATTAGCTCATGTCTTGTATGTTATAAAACATAATTAGGATTGTTTCCGTATTCGGTTTTTAGTTTGATCGTAAGAAAAGGTATATTCGGTAGGATAACCCGTTTTTAAGGACTTGAAATTTCAAGTGTTCTTGTAGGTTAATAAAGTTTTACTTAAATCATGGCATCTACTAAAAATTTCAAGCATAAGCTTCTTAATATTTATAATAAGAATTTTTATATTTCGCAGGTGTACTCCGTGACGATAAAGACAAATTTAAATGTTTGTACCTTTTGGTTGATACCGCCGTTGCCGTGCGCCAGAGCGAGAAAGAACAAGAAGATGTCCACGTGCTCGGTAATTAGAGGCAGCCACACACACACTCAACACGTACACTTAATTTGTTCATTTTTAATTACATTATTAGATAAAACAAAACTAAGCTAAGATAGAGTGAGAATAGACTTCTATAATAATTGAATTTTAACTGAGTCAGGATGAGAACATTTTGAAAATGTTGATATTAATTGTTAGCCCTAAAATACAAAATAAGCGTGAGTGTGTGCGCGTGCTCGTGGTTGAACATAAACACTTCGTACTGTGTGATCCAATTAACTTAGTTGGTAACTTTTAATTTTTAATGTTAATTATTAAAAACACATAAAACAGCAAGATAATAAATTTGTGGAAGAAAACCAAATCTGAATTTACAGTAAAAGCAGAAAAACAGTAATATTAATGAGAGTGAGCCAAGAATTACAGTTTTTTCGTTTTCCCCATGCGTTCACTACTTTAAGATGTGTCTATAGTATATATATGTAAATAGCTGATTAATATGTTATCAAAGAAATATCGCAGTTAATCTAAATTAGTAGAGCTTAAGTTTTTTATGACTAGTTAATGATTTTCCCATTTCTGTATCGATGGGCCTGTCCCGCCCCACGAATCAGAGGCAATGAGGTTGCTGCAAATATTTGCTTATTGCGAAAGGAATGATCGGAAATGAAGTTTTTTTTTCGTTTTTTTAATTCATTGAGGCGATTGTAAAATGTTTGTACATAATCGTAGGGAAGTACACAATACTTGGTTATGAACCTGATCTTGAGGATTAATCTCAGCATAAGTTAAGACTTAGCGGAAATAGGTTGAATTTTTATTATCTAAAAGTGAATATCATCAATTTGGAGGGAAGAGATTATATTATGTAAAACTATTGCAATTCTTCATGTTAATTCAATCGAACACTGAAGACTTTTTATTTTTACAAATATAGTATCTTGAATAAGATTTTTGTAATTTCCCTATTTCTGAACCACCCAGTAATAGTTTTATTTCATCTGCAAATTGGTTGCCATGTATTTTCGGACAAAGTTACGTAGGAAAAGTGGAAAACAAAATTAACAATAATTCTTCATGTACAATATATTTTTAAGTTACCCGTACGGAAGTTGTTTATAAAATAGAATGAATTTATAAATTAAACTATGTTTTCAATTTTCGGACAGCGAATTTTTCATTTAAAAGAGATTTGTATAAAAACTATGTTGGATAAAGTTATTGGTTAAAGACATTTTTGAGTTTAAAGCGTTTACAATCTCAACTGGTCAAGATGATTACCTTGCGCAAAAGATTGTTTAATATTTTGCTATTTTGTTGGTTGTTCTTCTGGAAGGGGAATTTACGTTCTTTTTTATGAATTGCGAAGACAACACAATAGTTATTTTCTTTATTATAAAAATCACTTCGATGAACTCCAGTGTTAAAAATGCAAAACCAAAAAATACATTAATCAGAGCTGTGTAAACACAGGTAAGCATTATGAACACTATGGCTTACATGAATTAAGCTTTTGCCTGAATGTTTCGTAAAATGCATGCTGCTTAAGAATGCATAGTCGAAATGCTTTTGTCGACTAAATTGTTAATAGAAATCGCATGCACGCACTCAGTGATTTAAAAGCGTTGAGGCCCAACCATAATCGACATAACTTATCATAAGTGACGTGACTTAAGTGGTGCGATTTTAGCTTAGCTTATGAACGTACCCATAATTGACATGATATAACATGAGATATTTCGTTCAACTTTCGTGAAACATATCTCCTACGATTGAAACCGTACCTGACATAAGGACTTTCAAATTAATTTTGTTTGCTTAGATTGCCTTTGATAAAAAATGCAGCACTTTGAAAGAATATTAATAAATAGTGTTCAGAATTATAGATAGGCTCTCAATTTGCTCTGTTTTAAAATTTTTGAAATTCATGTCTATATGTTATTATGGTTTTCTTATGTTAACATTTGGCATTCGCTAAGTTTCTTATGTTAAGCCATGTCGATTATGGTTGGGCCTTTAGGTCGGTACGACAAGCGAAAAGACATGGTTCAGAAATGACATTTTCCGAATATTAAACTTGTATTATAGCTTCCGATTTTTTGAGCACATTCATAAATCTCTTCTCTGAAGTTTTGAAAGTAAGCGCTGAACCTTTGCTTTTTCTCTCTGTTCATATTGAATTGTGTTGATCGAAAATAACAATAAACATTTTGTCTATATCTTCTAAATTTTATTTTGAGGAGGGGGTTAAATAGGGGATGAAACTTTGTATGGAAGTTCGTCATTTTTGAAGTTAGAAATCGAATTGGTCACACGGCTGCAAAAATTGTAACAAATTCAGTTAACCTTAGAAAAATTCAATAGAAAGTTTTTTGTGGAAAAATTAATTAGATTCAATATGGTAACTGGAATTTCAATTCAAAAGGAGATCATTTCACTCTGAATACGGGACATGGGTCGCGATTTTTCAATACAAATTATTAAAAAGAAAACTTCAAACAAATCTCTTTTCAAGCGAACTTGCAATATTAACACTATGAATTAGTTAATTGAACAAATTGCAACTCATCGCCTCTGTTGCATTGACCTTTTCTTTAGAAATCATAATTACAAAATAGGTTTTATTCTTTCAAAATAAACTTTTTCACATACATACATACATATTACATGTATTTTCCAAACATTGTAATTTTGAAATGCAATAACAACTGAATATCAATGAACCCGAGCAGTGAGGATGTGTAATTTTCGGATGAAACTTTTCTAAACCTCTGTTTGACCGTTATACTGTTGGAAATAACGTGCTACAATTACATTTGCTCTAACTCCTTAATTTATTATAACCCTATTTCTAAAAATATAAATGTAAGTTTACATGAGGTATACATTAAAATCCTGAACTACTTTTAAGAATTGGTGTTCGTCCGACTCTTGACTATCTGTACACCGTTGCCTAAATTTTCCTACTTGTCATGCAGTAGCTACATACTCATATGTATGCTAAATACTGTCTATATAGTAGTTGGATAGCATTTATACCTGTGAACTGTTTATTTGTTATCAGATCCTTAAAAGTAAGCATGTAGAATTCGTCAGTAAATTAGCGAAATTGCCAAAATGACAACATGAATACAAAACAATTTAACAATTTTTAATGAAAATGTCTATTCATTTTAAAAGAAATATAAATTTTCTATTAAATATACATATGTTTTGTTACGATGTTTGTTTTTTTTAATTTATGTAAAGGAATATTGCTTATCAATAAAAATGGTTTCTATTTGTTAAAAAATTTTGTTTTGGATTTTCCTGGATGAAAAAAAATTATTTTTAACTAAAACTTTAGAACAGGGGCTAGTTAGTGGATATCGGTTGACTATGTGATTTTTTAGTTACGGTGGTTTCATTTGAAAACAATATTCGATCATTCGATATAATTTAAAGCACAAGCAAATAAACCACAATCACCGAAAAACACCACTTTTGGAAGGAAATATTTTTACTTTAACAAATTGAAAACTACATTTTTAGCAATTTAAGATAGTAGCTCAAAATACATGTACATCATTTTTTATTTAAATCTTCTCTTAGGTTGTTAAATTTTGTAATTTTGTAAATCTGAAAACCTGGAAACAGCAGCATATCTGATGAAAAGGTTTCGAAAAATGAATGATGCAAAAACTCGTTTTAGAGGTCGTAGACTTCAAAAATAAAATTAATTATAATTTATTATCTTTCGTATTCCTTAACCGCTAACATCGGTTTCTAAGTGATTTTGTTACCGCGATAGTTGCTGCATTTCTAAATGGATTTTGATTCAACTTTGCGTATGCTTTTATAGGCTTGAAATTTAGGTCATATTAAAAAAATACGAGGTTTGGGGAAGGAGGAGAGGAAACTTCACTTAGTTATATATATTTTTATTTATTTTCTTGTAGAGCGTATATTTCTTAATCAATTTTGATTAAACTTGGCTAAAATATTCTCCATGGCAATACCTCATCTATGTTCGCAAATGGATTAAATCGGTCAAGGCGTGGGGAATTCAGCATTACATTCCCTTGAGTAAAAATCATCTTTCCACACTGAAATCTACCTCTTCTTTCTGGCTGCTGGCGGTTTACATTTGCCACAATTATATGCTGGGCGCATTTAACTCTTCTAAGTTATTGGTTAATTTTTAAGTTTCCATCTTAAAAGATACTTGGTGGATGGATGCATAGTATATATAATAGGATTCGTTACTTAAGTGCTAGAAAATAATAATATTAATAATTAGTAAGTACTGAAATTATATTACAGTAGACTCGCGATATAGTGAACACAAAAAATCCAAGGGTGTTCACTTTTTCGAGAGGATGTGTTAAATAAGTAAGAAGTAGTACAAAATCTTATAAATAACGACAATACCTTGCTTTATAAATAAAGTAGGTACATATATATTAAAAATATAAACCATCGGAATAAACATGTAGGTAAATATATATATACGAATTTATGAAAGTGAGGTACTATTATAACTTATTGTTCTCTTTGGAAATACTCTGTGACTTTGTTTGCATTTATTTTTTCCAGCATATGTACATACGAGCAACTTTAACCCTCAATTTTCTTAGGACCAAAATATCAATCTACTGAATTGTCTTCTGTCCTTTTTAGAGATGAATTAAGTGCTCCGATTCTCGTAAGTAGAGGAATTTTATTTGTATCTTCCAATTCCAATTTTTCTTCTTTCGGGGTACTAAATGAATCTCGCACAAGCTAGTGTGTGCGTGATTTGTTTTGCCTTTGTATTTTAAAATATTGAGCATTTTCCTGCAAACTGTTCATTATTTCGAGCGTTGAAAACAAAAGGCTGTTTACTCTATAGAGTAAAGACTTTATTTATTTATTGAACATATAACGGCTTAATCTAATTACATGCTTATAAAGCACACTCGGGAAATTTGAATAGATTTGAAAAACAGTATAATTTTTATTTAACTATGTAAAATTAGAATTTTAAATTTAGTTAATCAAGAGTATTATTATTTTAATATTATTATTATTTTGGAGTTCCGATAGTATTAAAATTTTTACTACTTCTTAATTTAGAATTTAATTAATTTTCAGTTTTCCTTTAGATTTGGTTGAAGATTTGTAATCTGGATAGGAGGGTAAGGAGGTTATGTGGTTCCGATGGGTCCAGTCCAGAAGGGTACTCGGGAGGATGGTGTTGTACATTCTGTTAGAATGTGTCTTATTATATTATAATATATTATTATTATACTCTATAGAGTAATTAGTGTAAAATGTTTGCTGTTCATTTTTCACTGGACCGAATGTTCATACTATCGCGAGTCTACTATATTTTGTTAAATTCATTTTCTTTGGGACAAAAATACTTATTAAATTCTCCTGTAAATGAAAAGGGAGACTGAAAGAGATGCTGTAATGAACGGTACTTTCGACATTTACCTTTGTAACTGAAATTTTTTTGATTTTCTTGTAGGCGGTTGGCAACTCTTGGAAGTCTTCCCCTCGGAGGTGGTCTATAGTCTTCCCGCTCGCACGCAGTGACCGCATTGGCGCTCTCTCGGGCCCGTCGGTCGCATTCAACAAGTGTCATAAATTTCTGCTCAGAGTCCGTCTTCCGTGCGCCAGCGTCGTGCCTCGGCCCCGTTCCCGTTGACGCTCCCGAGTCCCGACGACCGACCTCTCGACCAGCAGCGCCCTCTACCTCCTCCTCCTCCTCCCCGCTTGTTGCAATTGTTCCGCGGCGCTCGCTCGCTCCCTCGTTTCGCTTATTTTATTCTTGGGCTTTGCTTGGTGGCGTTTGGTCGTCGAGTTGGTGGCTGCCGCCGTGTGACCGTTTCGCATCCGCAGTGCTCGCACCGCTGAAATTGAACGCTTCTTATTTTCGGGAGTGATTCGCTGCTAATTACATAATAATAATAAAAAAAAAATTATAATAATTGAAGTTTTACCGATGTGCCTAGTGAATTTTTAAGGGGTGATCTCGCGGAGGAGTGTTCGTCTTGTCGCCGCCGCCGCCTGGAAAGTGGAGTGGTGCTTCTCTTCCGGTTCGGGGGGAAGTCCTTCGGATGCAGTGGCTAGAAAACTCAGATGGAGTCGCCGAGCCCGAAGTATAAACAACACCCAGAGAGAAGTGGAACGCTTCGTTTACAACGCAGAGTGCAGTGAAATTTACACAGGCGATTTACCTGTTCCGGGGAGTGCGGGTGTGTGAGTCGTGTGTGTGCGCGAGCTGCCAATGCAAATAAAATCCACCTCGAGAGTGGCTCGCAGCTCTTTTGGTTTTTTAACATAACTGCAATAATTATGACATGGGATCTTGCACCAGGCGGCACTTTTTGTTGTCAATATGTTTCCTTCAAATGGTAAGTTGAGTTTGTCACACCGCCCTCCCGCTCCCGCTCCCGCTCCCGCCGTCCAGGCGAACTTGATAGGTCTCGTGTTCCGCACTAGTCCAGACAGTGTCCTCCGCAAAAAGGGGACACCTGCCCACTCGACCTACAAGAAATCCTCTAAGTGATATGAATTTTTTTTCTTCTTTTCTTTTTAAATGAATATTAAAGCTGGCATATCCCTACCACTGGTGTTATGAAATCGTGCAGATAGTCCGCTTTCTGGCGGCACACCGGCCCGAGTATTATTTTTAGTTGCACCGGTTTTGGAAAGGAATTATGCAGGACTTTTGGCTGTGCCAATTATTGCTTTTGTTCTATTTTTAAAAGTTTGGCCTAGATGCAGTGGGATTTGGGAGTTTTATGCCCGATAGATCGGTCAGTCGTGATTTTATTGGAGGTTCCATAAAGTCGAGAGGTGTATTGATTGAGTGCCAGAGTTACTAAATTTATGGTTCCATCCCTGAGGGTGGTACACGCTCGTTCGCTCTCTTGATAAATGTTTTGATAAGTTTTTGCGGCCTTTCGACTATTTTTAGTTCTGAAGCAATTTGTGTTAACGATACAACTAGTAATTAGCGAGCCAAACCCTTAACGATAAAGTTTAATGGAGAGTTAATTTCGGACTTTTGAATATTTAAATTATGGGTTAGAAAGAGTTACCACTAATTGCTTTGTAATGCACATAGGTACATACATATTAAGAAAAGCGAACAAATTTCCGGAATATTGAACTCTAAAATTTCGAAAAGTACCTTTCGTGTAACGATTTTTTTTACCTATTATAATATTCTTGCAAAGATTAATCGAAAATATAATAGTAAGCTTACTTCACTTGTACTTACTTACTTTGTAAAGCTTGAATTGAAGCCTTATTAGACGAACTAAAGGATACAAAAGATAGTATGAAAATTTATCTTTCCTACTTGAACTTATTGAAGACTCCAGTCTACTGCGATGTTGGCATTTTGAATGCTTGCCTACCAAATATGTTCAAACAATTTCATTTTGCATAAGTATAGTATACTGGAGAAAGTACATAACTAAAAATAATTTTATTAATTTTCATCATACAGGCTACCGGGCTTGTATGTCGCATTCAAGGCCAACTGTAATGAAGCATGCATGACATGCTCAATTCAACGTGATTCGTCGAAAGGTTACATCACCTGAACATTTATTTACTTAAAAACACTTTTCTTACTAATTCTTCTTTTCAGTACGTGGCTGCTTGTAGCATTATAAAATGTTTAAAAAAGGAGAAGAAAGTACTGCATTATTATAAATATGATGGGATATCAATTTACCAGAAAAAATAGGTTTATTTTCTATGTACAAATATACCAGAAATGTATACATATACATACTTACTAAGTATTTACTGTCAATCATAACCATTTTCAAACCATGTACCGAAGGGTTTTCTTTTCGCAAAAATAGTTAATTTGCTGAAAATCCTTGTGTTTATGAATGTAACAGTTTAGTTTGTTTTTAATCCAAGTTAAAACGGTTGCTTTTTAACACAACTGCGACAAGGTTTATGAATCTTATAGGTATGCTCCCTCAATTGCCCTAAAGAGCACTATATTACGTACTTTCACTGTGCACTTACATATATCGTTACATTGTGAAAAAAAAAAATTGAAAGATAACGATAATATGATGTAAACAAATTTTTTTTTAGTTCTTGTTATCGAAAAGACATTTGTGTTTAAAAAAAAGTCCGCGTAAGAAGTAATTTATGTATTTTAAAAATATGATATACATAGCTAGGTAAATCATAAATGCGTGCTTGTCTGCGCGCGAAAAATCTAGCTCCTTGGAATTTTTTTAGAATATGAAATTTAATATTGCCAAGGTAACATGCACATAGACAGAAAAACATTTCCTCAATCTATGCATAGACTAGACTAGAAAAGGTATTTTATAACCCTACCTAATTTTTATTATTTATAAAATGAATAAAACCCTGGCTTTGCACATGATAATTATTAATTATTATATTACATGCCGATTTGGTGTGGCCGTTGTATTTAGAAGCTTATCCAATTGTTATATTAAAGCGTGCAGCCGTAGTATAGCCTTATTTCTTCACTGAAGGCCTTTAAAATTAAATTTGAATTAGTTTCCTCTGAAATTTTATTGTCTGTGTCTGGTCGATATAAGCTGATGGTGAGCCTGATTCGTTCCATTAATTAAAAGTAGAATTTTGCACCTATAGTGTACTATGCGTACACATAATATGATACATTTATGAAATGAAACTTAAATAAAGAGAAAGGGAAAACTTAGTATGTAATATATGATGATAAGTACGATAATATATGAAGTGGATAATAAAAATTTTTTAAAGATATCTATGTCACATAACATTTACATAAAATGAATTATGCAACGAATAGTGTAACGTATATGATATAAAATTGATACACATATGAAGTAGACACGTGTGAATTTTTTGTTAAGAGATTACATCCATAAGCCACCATCTGCTGCTGGGCTAAGTACAGTGCAAACATTTCCGTTTTTCACTTTCTTTTTTGATCGTAACGCGTCTTTAGGGAAAAAAACAGATGAAGTCATTGTAAGACCGCGACATGTTTGCCGGTTTCAATGTGGAGTTCATATTTACATGAGATAATTCGGCTCGAAAGAACCTACATACTAGCTCTGTCGGCTTCCAATGCGTACGTTTAACGTATGTACGTTGCGCAAGAGGAATTTCTGTGGAAAAGTGAACAGGATCCCGTGGGATGGGGTTCATAATGCAATTATAGTTTCTTTAGAAAAAAATTAATTCTAAGTTCCTTATCTCTTAAGACTTAGAGGGAAGAAAGCAATTTCTTGGAGTCTATTCTCACCCCTTAAGAGGGCAACACCTTACCATTAACTTCGAAGGTCTCAATGCGGGCGGGGGACAGAATTTCTGACGACATCGCGTGAGTATTCAACCTGTTAGTGTTAGCCAGTTGCAAACAAACGAAATTAAGTTTAGTGCCCCGTCACCCGGAGTCGGTGGATTCGTCGAATCGGCAGTCGGCCTCGGTCGTCGTTATTATTCCTGCACATGTCGTATCTTCATTTCCTGTCTGAGAAAACTCCAAAGTGGAAAGGAGCTGAAGATAAAGGAATTTTTTCTTCAATTTCTTTGTCTTCCCTTGGAACCTTTTATTGTATTATTTCTTGGTATTTTTCAAAGCGCTCAAAGCGGTGATCGCCATACAGCCAGACTTGAGACTATACGCATCATGTGCTGCCGTGAGAATCCGGCCGGTGAACCGGCAGACCATTTGTTTATTACAGTGTCCGCCGAGCGGCTAGAGGCTAGTAAGAAAAGATTCTAGCAAGACTATGGCCTCTACAAAACGGATTAATTTTTTAATCGATTCCATATTCCATTCCAGTCAATAATCGCTCACGGTAGCGACAACTGAAAAGCACTTAAAGATGAAATCAGCCTATCGCTCAAACAATTTCTGAGAAGGTTTCGAGCGAGCTTCTCGCGAAACGGCGGCAACGCGAGGTCGACGACGGTTTCCACTTCCAGGTGAGAATTCTGTGCAAATGATGACGCATCGTGGCAGAATGCAATTTGTGCTAAACCCGGTTAAAGTACAGCGAACACGTACGAGGGCACAGTCCGGCTTAGAAAAAAGGGAACTCTTTAAAGTTGTTTACTTAACCAAAGGACGGGGACACAAGCCATAGAGGTCCATTAAGCGACTCCTCTACCTCGTTTTAAGACCAGACAAATTATTCTCGCCCCATGTTTGAGTTTGCTCATCCAGTTCGCACTGTTTTTCAATGCGGCAAAGTTTTTGATAACAAAATCAATCGATAACTCTTTTTGGGGTATTGCGTTGATATACCTTACCTATAAAATAATCTCCCCTCCTGTCCAACGAAGCGAACTGCCGGCTGTCGGAATTTTGAGATTATTCACCTTGCTGACGCATTCTCATGATAGTTCAAAATATGGTTAAAAAAGAACTGCAGATGCTTAAATGAGTTTGGCTTCCATAAAAGGCCAGGGCGGCACCTTTTAAGATATCGTTACCCTTTAGAATAGCTAATTTTTCAATATAAATTTTCGCATTGCTACCGGGAATAAAAAATGCAACATTTCCATTAGTCTCATATGAATCATGTGAATAAGATAAAGGTGATACTAAAAATTGCATCTTATCTAATCGTCAATTTTTCGGATTCTCAAAATAGCCGTTTTTCCTTTTTATCAAGCAAAATCACTTAGCAGGGGAATTCAGATATCATGCTTTTGCAACCATGGTTTTGATAACAACAATAAACACGAAAATGTTATAGTAATAATAATTATAATAATTATTATAAAGCTATTGTTCCTTTTTGTTCGATCCGCTGATGTGAAAGAAGATTGTAAAGTTGTTTTCGATCTTCAAAAGTCCGTCGTAATCAAACGTTTCCTGTTTGTTATTTATAAATTTTATGGCTTCTCAATGGTAAACGAAGCAATTAGAGGAATAAACTACACAGCCATCAATTTTTTTTCTTTTAATTGTCTACATATTTATTTTTGACTGGATTTACATACATATATCGGATTTTTACGCTTGTTCATTTGCACAGTTCAGTTTTCGGGTAATAATCCGTACTAACTCTAGACTAAGTAGAGCAGTATTATTTCTGAATTTATATATAAATCGATGTTTGCTTTTTATTTATTAAACACGTCAGTTTTTAAAAATTCCAAAAATAGTAAAAATGACAGAGGATTTTAGGTATTTTGTTTTGGTCCTTAAAATCTTTATGGTTGATCAAAAGAATCTGTTCAAAGTTTAAAGTTTTTGGAAAAACCTAAAATTTGCTTTTAAAAAGATTAGCGATATTTGTTGTAAATCCGCTAAGCTTCAAGCGACTCCAGAGTAAACAATTGTTAACTATGTATTTCAAGCCATCAAAACTAAGCAGGAGAATGTACCAATGAATACTAGTGTTAAGTTAGTAGGTTCTACTCAACACGAATTATTATGGAAATTTAAATATGGCTGCTACTATATTGTTTTACACAAAGATTTTACGAACTTTCGGAGCAATTTTGTACATAAATTGTAAAGGAACGAATGAAATATTCTGATTTTTAAAAATTCAAACAAATTACTTTGAATAAATAAAAAGGATTGCTTATTACTCACAATTCATACTCATCATGATGAACTTAATTGGTATGAAGTCAGAATGCTAAAGTGCATTTGTAGAAAGTTATGATTAGCTTCTCAAGATAAAAACAGACTCATCTCAATTGTTCTCACCTTGATAATTTCTTACCTCATCTTCTTTGCAAGACTCCACCCTTGAAAAAAAAAAGATTGCAAATTTCACATTACCTGCTTAAAAGTTTCAACATAAAGTAGACTAATTGCCTTCAATCCTTTACATGCATTTTAATTTGCTCTGACTACTTAATACAATTTCAAAGACACGAAAGCAATTGCCGAGCATATTTTTCATGGGAATAATTTTGTCGAAAAAGAAAAAAATCTTATTAAGGTGAAGGCAAAAAGAGACATTAGACTCTGCCAAGGATTGAAATCTTGCAGGGGTCTAAACAATGACTCCAATTGTCCTATGTTTTATGCTTACAAAAGTTGTAATGAAAAAATAAATAAAAACGTTGTTGAGTTCTCACACTTGAAGTTCATGGACAGTCACAAGTCGATGCCACCAGCTGCAACATTTCAAGAAAGTTTATGCGATAGAAACAAGAGCTCACGTTTTGGTAATTAATTAAAAACAATAATAGCAGATTTTTGTCTAGTGAATGAATGGAAGCCATAATGCAAATGTGCGCTTTTAGTTTCATTTCAACATTTGCATAAAGCGAGGGAATCGACCCATGCATATGTTTATGTTTACAGAAATTTTATCAATCTTTATTTTATAGAGTCAACGTGGGTCCAGCCAGGCTGCTGCGATACGATTCATCTGCTATCAGTAGTGTGGGGGTCGTGCAGTCTCCCACTTGCGATATCGAAATAAAATATTGTACACATGTATGCAATCTTTTGCGCCTTAATTTCGAGACATCTCACAAAATTCATAAAACAAAATAGCAATTAAGAGGCTTTTATCAAAAATAGAGCCGGGTATTGAATATGAATCAACTTTAATGCTTTGTTAAATCCCACTTCTGTGAGAAGTCCAAACGAATTAAAGAGGTTCGATGGCTTGAATATTTCTTTCCCAAGATATATTTACTTAAGACAATTGGCGATGCGAACGATACTCGAGGAGAACTTTCGCCGACCTAATTTCATATGCTTCTACCATTTCCCAGTTGCTAATGAGGAAACAGAGACAGAAGGATTTTTTCTTTTTGATTTACGCATACAATGCGTGTGTAGTGTAGTTACATTCTGCTCGCTATCTTCGAGAAAATCTCATTTAGTCCCCAACAATTAAGAACCATTCCTTTGAGATTTCTGCTTCTTCCATCATCGTAATTGACAAAGGAGCGGAAGCGCTTGTAAATTAGAAAATTGCAAATCTGCCTTTTCTCAATTAGGTTGAGCAAGGAGAATCATAATTATTGTGATATGTATATGAGATAATCAGCAAACGAAAAAAAAAGAAAGATGCTATCTAGACTCATTTGTTAGACTTGGAAGTCTTTAACCCTTTGAATTTTGAGCACCGCTTTCTGGAATCTTTAGTTTATATTCATGCTTACAAGGTGGAAAGATTGACAATAATTAATTTATTTTACTTTCATTGAAAAAATAATCTAATGAGCCATAAACTTCCTAGATACTTAATGTTTATATAATAGATTTACGAACATTTCTCATCTATGTATTTTTGCAACTTTGAGCTCTTATGAATTTTGTTGAAACATTATATGTACAAATATTAATTTGGAGTTAAAGTACACGAATATATAAAAAAGCTTCATTTGGTGTTACTAAGAACCATAATTTAAAGATGTTTTCACATTTTTATTATAAAAACTACTACAATATTCCTTGCAAAAAAAATCGGTTGTCTGTAAAGTCGGTTTACTGACGATAGTTGAACGTGACAACGTCATAAGAAGCCGTAATTATCGTTGCTATAAACAATTGACACCACATTCACTTTTCACTGCACTTCATACTTGACGAAAATATGTAAATGTATTATTGCATAGCAGCTGTCCACGCGGACGCATCGCTCACTCAAGTAGGAGAGAGACAGATGTCGAACGCTGCCGAACGCGGAGGCCGATTGTGCTCTGTGATTGTGCTTTGTCGCTCGTTCCGCGCTCTCGCTTGCACTTCAAGCCTTAAATGGAACGCCTCAGAGCGAGATAACGCCTCAGAGCGAGTAACGCCTCAGAGCGAGGTAACGCCGCATGAGTCATGTTTTTTCGTGTGTGTAGCCGGCTCAATCGAATTATAAGACGTTGTCAGTTGTCACGTCAAAAAATTAAATAATGTCATTCGATTTATCGACGGCGACAAGCACGCATTTGTTGTATAGTTAAAATGCCAAACAGGAGAAATTGTTAGTTTTCCCACAATTTGTTTATTTTCAGAAAAAGGTACACAAGCATCTGCTGAAAAATATTCAGGCACTAAAAATTGCTTGCCTATTTTCACTAATTAAATACTAAGAAATAAATTAGTTTTAATAATGTATCACTCGTACTGCTACATCCTTTTCTGATAATTTCTCTTGTAAGTATGATAGTTATAAATTGATTTTTACGGAACTCGAGCAATATCGAATAAGAGCTACTATAAATATGAATCTGTTTTAATCCAAATGTTTACATTCGATTAATGTTAATACATTGATAACAAAAAGGGTTCTGTTCTAGTTTAATCACAAAACAAACATAAACACATTTTAAAGATGATATCGTAGCCAACTCTATTGATCCTCTTTTTATGTGAATCGTTTTCCGTCTCTCCGACTGCCATAAACTAAGTGCATGCAGCGAGTTCGAGTAATTCAACCACTTCAATTACATTAATTGGCTTGATTTTCTTATCTAACAAGTAACCGGCCCACTGAATTCAGGAGCGATGAAAATAAAATCTGAAGCTGGAGCAGAATAAGAAATGTTAAGTTAATATGCAATGCACAAAGTTACTCTTCGGTTAGCTCCGGTTATCTAATTTTTTTATTATTATTTCCTTAAGGGAAAATATTCAACATTTTGAGGCCAAAAGCTTCTTCAGAAAGAGGAGCCACTAGAAAAAGTGAAAAAAGTTACTCGTCCTGTGAATTAGGTCAATTTTTTTAAATATTATGTGATGCATTAAATACCTATAAATGTACTTTTATAATTTTAAATATACAAAATCGAATTGAAGTTTTATGGCATAATTAGTAAAAGTTATTAGTGGTTTTGTTTTAGAATTTTTTAAAAAAAGACGCCAACGTTCAAATTCAAAAATTAAAGTTTTTTGTTTCTACATACATATATACCTACTTATATGTATTTAGTTGGGAAATCTAAGATTTTGAGTACAAAAACATAAAATTTTCTATCCAGTGTTTGTTGAGTTGGCGAACGTTAGCGTTAACAAATTATCATATTCGCGGAATGTCCATTTAAAAGAGATTTGCTGAGTTTCCTAATTAATATTTCCTTATTGTTAGTATTATTCACACTCATTAATAAATTTTTAAGAATTTTATATACTCGACCAAAGTAAAAGAGTTTAAAATTAGTGGCTTCGATTTAAAAACCCAATTCCTCTGTTTAACTACACAAAGTGATTCATAGTAAAGTGTTCGAAGATATTAATATAAATTCCTAATTTTTTAACGTGCAATATTTAGTCAATTTTAAAATTTTAATATGCAATACAGTACAATACAATAATACAAGTAAAATTGTTGAACTTTGGCGGTCAGATAACAATTTAAGAAGATTCCCAAAGCTTTATTTGTTAATAAATGTTTATGCATTAAAAAATAGTGAATTTTACAACAAATGATAATAATAATAAGGTTATCATAATTTTATAATTTCGCAACACTTTCTTTACTAATGAAAGTCCTAATCAATTTCATATTGCGTTTATTTATTAAATATTTTCTTAAAGTGAAAAATTGATAAGAATGTCTCCGATAAGATTAACTAACAAAGATTTTTTAAATTAAAATAAAACGAGGAGTTTTTCTTATCATTCAATAGAAACATTGACGAAATATTAACAAAAAATGATTTATTTTTAGCATTGAGAGTTGAAAATTGTTTTTCATTATAAGTAATAAAAAAAATTCTCCTACATTGCGATAAATGTGGGAGGAAAATGGCACAAGAAATTAATAAAACAAATTCTTCTTACTTTCGTCATCCTCTTCAATAATGCTAAGTGCTGACTCAAACATTCAGAAATTCTAGAAATATATTTTGAAGAAAGAATCTCTCACTCGATAAAAGACGTATTAAAAAATTAAACTCATCCACATTTAATTTTTTCCTCATGTCTGAATCCTTTCAGTGCTATCTCCGGGGTACAATGCATCATAAATGCACATTTTGAGGGGAACTCGAGCGCATTCAGCCGCCTTCAGGTTTTTATGAGATCAAGCACATTTTAAATGGTTTCGCCGATTCTCAAAAGTGGAGCTCATTTCTTTCACGCAACTTTCTAACATTATTGAGGGCGTCCTTGGGGTTGGCTAGCTGTGAATTAAGACTATGCTAAAGGAGCATAATGCTTGCAAGTTTCATCAGTGGGTTAGTCAAATTATGTCTGGGTCAATTTCTTTTTGGGCCATTAATTATATACCCTGGATGAGAAGGAATTTTTATTTAGAGCATTCGGCTGAAGCGCAAAATTATGCAAGACCGATAAAAGCTAAAAGCGAGAATGGCTCCGAGGGAATTCGTAATTGTGGTAAGATTTAGAAGAAGCGCATGTGGTTAATGGAATGAAAAAATAAATTATATGTGGATGTTAAAATAAAATTATGTTTTTGTTTGGCGAAACTTTTACAAACAAAATGAAATGCCGTGACATAAAACTTTCATTTAGTTAATTAACTAATACGTACATATAAAAAATTCTTATATAGCTATATTTAAAGATTACTAAGCGTATTTTGATTTTTTCTAGGTTATACAACTAAGTATCATATTATGCATTAAGAAAATATTGCTTATACGATTAAAATGGAGATCAACGTAGCGACTATGTACTATGGACTCGTTGCAGTGCAGTGGTCCAAATCATCCCTGGTTGAATAACTTTGTCAGTCAAAATAATGAGCAGATCAAATAATAGCTTTTGGTTTTTGACTCCATGTGTAATTAAAAAAATCCATTGTGTGGTTGCGTTAATTAAACGATAAAATTCACGTTATTTAGCCTAAGTTAACTCAATTGTTAAAGTAATTTTTGCAATGAATTTATAAGCCTTTGTTGGAAGCATAATAAATATTGGTTTTACAATAAAGCTGCAGACTAATCTTAACGTTTTTGTATTTCCTTCTTTTTCATTTGTTCTAATTTAAAATATTGGATCTGTTGGAGTTTCCGAAACACTGCCGATATTGTTTCAAAATATCGCAACAACTTCATAAATTTTGTACTGACTATTTAATTTACACCAAAAATTTGATGCACTTAAAATGTAAAGTAAATTTTTCAATATTTCCTAGGGATTTATCTTTGCAAACTTTTGATCGAGTTATAAGAATACGAAAATGAAATCGATTTCACAATCGAATCGAGTTCTGGAATATGGCACCTGATTTTTGAATATAGAAGATGGAGTAGGATTTAAATGCTTAATGTATTTTATGATTAGAAAATTGCGGATTCAAACCTATCGATTGCCACTGCTTAAATGTGATTTGATACAGAAGCTCTGATCAAACGATATTTTTCGATCATGGACCCCAGGCCTCAACATTTATTATTGGTTCTAACAAAGTCATTAATTTCTATTCACATTTACAACATTTAAAAAATGGCTATAGATCTAATCTAGACATCTACTAATGAGGATAAGTAAATTAATAGTTTTGAATAGACACTACTAGAACCATTTATTAAGTCAGCGATTTTGTAAATAAAATTCGATTCACTTTTCAATAAACATAATGAGCTTTTAGTACCATATATACTATATCATACTTTCTCCAGACAGTTTGCCAACTTCTTTAAGTCGAACGGGAAATATAATTTCTTGAATTCTGTAAAATCAGCATTTGTTTCAGAGCAATGACCTCTTTTTTCAAACTGAATCTTTTCGACTGAGGTATGATTGAGCAAGAGAAAGACTTTGCAAAAGACGTGCAAACAAAATTCATATTTTTCATTGCAGAAAACAAACATAAATTAATCATTTTCGAATATGTAGTGCTCAAAAATTCTTTATTCGTTAGATCTATGAAATTGTGTTAATAAGTTATAAGTAAACGCACATATATGTATACGTTAAAGCCAAATTTATTAAATGGTATTTATTTTATGTAAATAACTAAGTTGAAACAATAGCATGATTTGTAGGTCATATCAAGAAGACCTAATATAATTTTGAGACCTTAAAAGCCAGTTAAATTTCACTTGTCGGCTATGTTGGCTTATGTAGTGTATAGTTATTATGCATACAGAGCATAATTATGAGAGCTTTCACATTAGTTCAACACTAACACCCAAATTAAATCATTCAGTTTGAAATTCATTAATATTCTCGTCAAATAGTCATCACGAAATGCAACGAGAAACCCGAAGCTCACCGCGGCCGTGCATGCTAATCGCCATTCGAGAGCCTTAATAAGTTTATAATCGTCAGAGGCTTTTCCAAATAAGCGGAGTGGAAACCGTCTCGAGTGTCGCTATTGGGGTCACACAACTATTAATTGGGAGCAAATTGGCTGACGTCAACTATTTTTCGCCCAACGTCAAGAAAAAATACATTTTTAGATCAGCATAATTTGCGAATGTTTTGGTGTCTTTGGGCATTTTCATAAAAACCATAAATAACTGAAATATTTTGAATGATCGAAAACGAGTTCCTTTTGAAAGCCATATAAAAAACCGGAAAGCGTTTGGGTACCTTAACCTTTTGAGAAGTAGTAGCAGCACTTTAGGTGCTGGCTTCACGTCAAGAAACTGTCGCTCAAACAAGCTATGATTTATGAAAATACCGAGAGGGCAAAAACAAAAGAAGTCTAAGTAAAAAAAAGTTTATATCATTAAAGAAGCAATCTTATCATAGATGACTCGGAAACCTGAAGGCACTTACCTGGTCTTCTTGCCAATTGGCTAGTGCAGAAACTTGATACTTGAAACTAAGGCAAAGTGAAAAAAAAATATACTTACATATATATAAAGAATCCGCAAGACGACAGGTGCACATGGTTTGCTCGTATTGCATGTTTTCTTGTTCATTTCTTTATTAACTACATCCTCAGAAGACCACGCTCCATTGGAATAGAATAGAAATTTTTCTCGATTTTGCAGCCTTCGTTCATTACTCGATTTTCTGCTTTTATTTTTTTCGCTCATATACTCGATTATTTTTCTTATTTTTCGCCGCAATGGCGAAGTGTTTCGTCTAGAAACTCCACCTCTGATGATCGTATCATCGATTAAAAGAGTTTTCATAAGATGACCATAAAAATTAACAACTCAGCTAAAATGGGAATTGTGAACAAACATTTTCTCTTTTAGACGCAGATGATGAAAATATCGAACTTAGTTGGTCGGAGTCTGAAAACAACTCAAGTTCATAATTTTTCTCAGTAGTTGTGCGCCACTTAAGATCGTTTTTAATAACTTAAAATTAAGTGAAAGTTGAAAACCTAATAATTAACTGAATTTTCTTGTAATTTTCCACGATCGGTGATATGTAATTAACCCCCGTGGAAAAATGGGAGGAAAAGACTTGTAATAAAATTACATGATTAATGATAATCCTAAGAGGGTTAATTATTTAAAAAAGCAGTTTGGAATGTTTTAATGTATTTTAAGATAAATAGAAAGTAAACGGTTTAGAAGATAAAATCGTTCTGAAGGTCACCTGGAAAAATTTAGAACGTTATGGGATACTTAATATTATAAAAAATCATTTCTATCGAAATTTTGCAGCCTTACTTATGTACCTTTATTAGAATAGAAATTATGAAACATTTCTTTAAAATTAAAATGTAATGTTAATTCGTAAACTGTTACACTCTAATTAGTAAACTAGTATATAAAAATCGGTTCAATGGGCTTTGTTAGCATTTAAGTAGTTTAGTAAAGGATGTAAAATTTAATCCAGCAATTTCTAAGAATCGAAAAAAAATCAAAAAATAATAAAATTCGATACATTCTTTCTGCCTGAATATTATGAAACATTTATTATTTAATTGATTCGAAGAAACTTACAAAGTGTAACCCAAAAAAGGTAAAGTTATTATACTTTCCAATTTCAATATATTTTGAATACTTCTAAAACCTCGGCCCCGCATAACCTTTAGCGACAAATTTTGAAAGTGTATGTCTCTGAAAAATAAACAACTTTATAATAATAATAATGAATGTGGAACGTTTTTAATGAGTGTGAAAATATTATATGTCTGTTTTTAAGTTGTTTTCATTCCTAATATTTTCCAGGAACTACACGCTGATTGTCTTTACTATTTCAAACATATTTTCAATAATGAATATGTATTATGATATACAACATGAATAATGTTATGACAAGTTTACAAAAGAGTGAGAAAAAGTATTCAAAATATAAAGGAAAGTTTTTTAGTATATAACTATTTAAGTTTGCAGTGTTTTGAAATCGGCCTTCCTAAATGATACCTCTACACTCCACTCGATTGGTATTCCATAAGACGACATTTGGCCCTTGTTATTTAAACTCGTAAAATATAAATTTTGTTTTATTACACAAACAGTTTCCTTAAACTCTCAATGTCCTTCAACTTTAAATTAATTTCAATTAACTTCATGAGTCACGTCTTCACATTTGTATGGCTTATTGGTATATGACAAAACCAACTTAAATTGTGAGACACCTATTTGTTGATGATCACCTGATGAGTTATTTTGCTTATTTTCGAGTGAGTAAGTGAGTTGAATAAGACTTGCTACCATCTTCTTCTAATATCTATTATTAATCAGTTTTTTCATATTTAACCGATCACTCAACTTTTGTTATCTAGCACCTTTATTTAAAGTTCATTGAATTGGTACGATCTGATTATTGCCCGCACGATCTACTTTAAACAAGAATTCTGCAGGCAAATAAAATTCATTTTGTACGCATTTCACTTTCAATAAAAACTTGGCAGCTGTTCAAGAAGTCGTTGGCTATCTTTTTATCGATTTAATTTGCCCACTTGCGTGCACACATCTAATTCAAAAATTTTCCGTGCTTTCTGAGATCTCTTAATCAAATAAAATAATTTCTTTGCGTAAAATAAAGACTCAGGTTTGGAACTTTATCGCATATAAAATCTATGTTTATCGCATGCCTGACTTTCTATTGAGATCGGCTAAAAATATCGGTTCCAGTATCCTCCAAGAGACCTAATTCTTTTGAGACTAATTTATTTCTAATGTAAACATATTAACGCTTATTTCTTGAATAGTCAGCAATTGAGATCGTCTGCAAAAATCTATGTATTTCGCAAAAATTCCTCCAATCGTTTAATATTTGTTTAAATGGTGAATCAATCTTGGCTCAGAACAAATAGCGTATCCCTTTCGGCCCGATTTATGCTCCAAGTGGTCTTAATTGATTCGGAATTGCTTGAAGCCGATTATGCTGGTTTATGAGGGGGACCCGTGAAGAGCCGGCTCCTCGGCGATATGCAGGCAGAAAGCATATTTATGCTTAGGATCGTTATTTCGGGTATCGCCGCATTGCTCGAATAAAATCAGAGTTCATTACACACACGTTCGCTTAATGTGCGTTCACTTTGATTCACTCCTCCGGGCCTTGTTTTGCAACTTTATTTATTTTTAGTGCTTTTCATCGGGTCACCCGCTCAATTCTTAAAATTACTCCGTTGCCTGAGTCACTTCCGATTAGTTGTCACGAACTTATGTAGGTCAGGTTAAATTGTTTGCGCCAAAGTTAAATTACTCACAATTTTACGCTTTTTTGCGTCTCCAGTCGGCAATCGTAATAACATGTGACGGGATAAATGCGTTTTTATTATTAAATGTCGATCATAATTCTTATAATGCGATTTTCCAATGAATGATTGTTTTGTTACCTTTCCTGCTTTTTTCTTAGTAGATACTGGTTGAGATGAGTTTAATTGCAACAATTATTATTAAGATAAAAAAAATAGTTTATTTGTTTAGTATTACTGCAATCAAATCATTACAAAAAATTTTCAAATTGGTTACAATTTTGTTTGAAAATTCACTTTATTTACTTTTTTTCACTTCTATATGCAAAGTCGTTGAAAAATTATTAACATAATTTGAGATCTTATAGCAATGATTTCTTTTCATTCGTAAAATTGTTGGGCATATGACTGAGACAACGCTACTTTCTGATCCCACGTTTATTGACATTAACGGGCATTTAATTTTTATTGTGTATTTAATTTTGTCCCTGTTTTGAGGGTGTAAGGGCTTTCGAAACGGGGGTAACTTTATAATTTCGTGCCTCTTTTGGGCATTTTTATGCTTGTTGTGGGAATTTTGAATGTAAAGTAATAGCATCTGGTTGGGAATACGTAATTAAAAAAAAATTACATATTGTTAGTTTAATTGCAATTTAAAACATTCTTAAAAGGATGAACAGTTTTTTCTCATGATTCAATCTCTATGTACAGTAGATCGCCGTCATATTAGGTCAAAATAAAAGATGAATATACTAATATGTTTTCATCTCCATAATTTTAACTCGATGTTTCTACGACTTTTTTCATTTCTAAATGAACTTTTCTCCCAGCTTACACAATTAGCGTACCTACCTTGTATATTTTATTTGTAATTCTGATTTTTTACTAATGGATATATTTTTCGTTACATTTCAGATATCAGTAGTGGAGCGTCAGGTATTCGACTTCCTCGGATACATGTGGGCACCAATATTGGCAAATTTTTTCCATATAATTTTTGTGATCTTTGGCTTTTACGGAGCATATCACTTTAGGGTTAAATATATCATAACGGTAAGTAGTCCTAAAGGGCCCCATATGGAAAGAATTAATTCGAATCACATAAAGCTTTCATCACTATGTCGTGACATTTAACACTAATAGTCGTTTCGAGGGCTAAGTGCCCCGAATTGCTATCTTATCCGAGTATCGAACGGCCAATAGATTTGTGATGAAAATAAATGTGAAGGGAATTGCCACCAGTGTAACCGAATTTCAATCAATCAAATGACTTTTTTGTGTCTTTCAGTATTTAATATGGAATTTCATTTGGATTGGCTGGAACGCTTTTTTAATTTGCTTTTATTTGAACGTTGGCATTTTAGACAAAGTAAGTGCACACATGCCATCAATTTTAGCTTTTTCGCCTAATTGAACGCTATTAAAAACACACCCTTGACTTTCAGGACAGTGATGTTCTTAATTTGGGAACGGGTAGCGTTTCCTGGTTCGAAGTGAATGGATATGGTTGCAAGCCAGTCTATCCAATTAATATAACCTCGGAAGATCCATACCGTCCTGTTCGACCTGAGCACGTCGATGACTGCCTCATAGAATACCCAATTGTAGAAATAATACATTCAGGAGTACAATGTATCCTAGCTGTGAGTTGGCCTTTGTCTTTTTATAAATATAACTACCATTTATTATTTGGTTTCATTTCAGATTCTTGCCATAATAGGCGCTATTTTAATAGCTTATATATTTTTAGACGAGGATGACCAATGTAAGTAATCAATTGAACTTTTAGTTATAGTAAAAGTAGTTTTTGAAGAAATATGTTCGTTGGAATTGGGGGTATTTTTTTATATATACATATTTAAAATTTTGGTTTGGCTATTTAAAGGTATGAAAATTTTTCGAAGTACATAAATACAGGGCATATTTTTATATGTAATTGTGTTTTATCAATTATTGTAGTTTGCTGCACTCAGTTAATTGTACCAGTTTTGAGTCTTTATTGATCTTTTCTTGGAGTCACTTATACATTAAGAACTTTCAAATCAGACCACAATAAAATTGTTAAAAAGAAAAAATAACATAATTGGGAAATGTTCAATACAAAATGGGTTAAGAAAGAACATGAAAAATGCTATTAAGTATTCAAAATGCTTTTTTTTTATTTGAGTGGATATCTGGCACATGGTCTTTAATATAATTATTAATTTCAAATTAAGATTTTAACTAGTCCCTGTTTTATTGGATCAGAGAAATTGCGAAGAAGTGTATGTATTTGTTAAAAATGGTAACAATTATTGGTTTTTACGGAAAAAATGCACTTTATAAATTCATCAAAATAATGAACATGTTTCTTGAAAAACTTGAAGTACTCACGTAAAGGGTTCTCAGTAGTTTAGAAAAAAAAAAAACAAGTAATCTAAGCATGCTTCTTGCTTAAAGTATCTAAACGGGGAATTAGAGGTAAAATAACAGAAAAAATAACAAATTAAAATAGTTTACAAAATTATATCAGCTCTAAAAACATTGGTTCTTTAATAAAATTCTCATTTTGTAAATAAAATCGCGTAATTGATTAAATTAATTAGGCTTGAATTTATAGAAACAAAGATGCAAATCAAAATATCAGTGTGAAAAAAAAATCCGCAAAGTATTATTTAAAAATATTTTTTTACAGTCGATTTCATGGGTGGTGATGCCAAAAGTCCACAGCATACATCTGTGCATCCAATGTACGTGAGCTATACAAGTATACCGACGTCAGCTAGCGCAACAATGCTATCTAATAAAAATTATCATAATCACGCAATAAATACCGAACAAGTTAAGCAAAAAATTAACACTGCATCAACCGCATCAATCCATAGTAAAAAAAATCAAAATATGAATCGTAAAAACGCCAATTATAGCAGTTTCATAAATCGGCCTGATATTAAGTACACTCAAATTTCGACTGAGCAGTTGGTTAATAATCTCGACGATAGCACGGACAACTTCTGTTTGCAAACGTTCAAAATAGACGATTCGTCCAGCACTTATATTCCGTTTCAGAAGCCCGTGCCAATTTTTCCCTACGACACGAACGTAGTGCATCCGGTGCGGGACAACTCGCAATTTTTGAATAATTACGATGGCACTCGCATAGGTAATATGGGGCATGTTAACGTTAACGTTAACGCTATTACGAATATGACTCCCAATCCGATTGTGCGACAATTTCAGAAGCCTGACCACCAACCCTATCCGGACCTGTCCCCGGACACGTCCGATAAATACATAATGCCATATCAGTACGTAACTAGATCGCCGCTCCCAAATCGAAGCTCATCCAAGCGTCGTCAAGACAGATCTCATCCAAGTAATTTCTGTGATCAAATTAGAGATGCGCCCCCGGGGTACAGTGACACGTACATCGCCAGGGCGAAGTCCCACGACAGACTCTCCAACCGCGTCCGTAGGCAGAATGTAAATAAGAACAATCCAAGACCCAGATCCTATTGCAATAACACTGTTTATGCAAATAACGAGAATGTTTGAATCAGTCAACCACTTTGAACTATAATCACTGTTCATATTTTTTAATTTATATATTGTAGGCTAGGATTTACAACAGTTTTTATTGGGAAGCCAACGATATTTGGATAATAAATCACAAGTTCGCTTACAGTTTTTATTACTCGCTTCCATTTCAATTTTTCTAATGAAAGAAAACATGAAAATGAAAGTAACTATCTATATTCGAGCCTATATTATAAAAATACTATTTTAGTAAAGAAGACCAAAATTAATGAATTCTACAATGTGATGAGACAGCGTGCAAGTTCATTGTTTAGAATACTTTAAAAGTAATTTCTAAATTTGAGACAATATGATGCACTTTTATTATAATTTATAAAATCAATAAATAAAGAGACAATTTTTAAATCAAAAGACGAGTTGAGTAGAACTTGAAGGAAACGTAGAATAGAAGTTTTGCATTAAAGATCTCATATTAAACAAAAACGTTATCAGTTTAATTATTTGAACTATTTAAACTATAATATTAACTATCCAAAACAAATGAAAATCAAAAACTTAAATCAAAAATTGATTAAAACTTGAATCAGTGGAACAGCAGAATTACTGTCAAAGAATATTTAAGGGAATGAGACTTCAAAACGTGATTTCTGATTTTAGATTTTTACTAAAAAAAATATATTTTAATAAACTTACCATAATTTACTCAATATGTTGGTCGTTTCTGCCTTCTATGTTTTGAGAAAATAGGGAATTAAAAACAACCAAAGTTTCAGAAGCAAATTAATAATAAAGCTGTCGAAAAAATAAACTGCATATGTACATGCCTTGTGGGCGTTCTGTTATTATTTTGCTTCTGTCGATGTTTTCTGTTTTAATTTGACCGCAATTTATGGTTTTTACAGAAATGTGTTAAAGATTTTTAATCAAAACCTAAAATCATATTAAAAAGAGGTAATATTTGGTTATTAAAATTCACTAATTTCATTTTCGAGTTATATTTTTAAGATTTTTTGTTTAAAAAACAAGAAAGAAGTTTGTCGCAAAATTCGACTCAGAGATTTTGAAATAAACGAATCTTTTCTGAACCAACTAAAAACAAAACACTGAACATTTTGTTTTCCTTTAATTGTTCTAAAAGACATTTTTAAAGTAAAAAATTATCGTAGACGAATTCTTCAACCTCACTCTGAATCCTTGCACTAAACTTGTGATTTACCCGCTAAAAGAAAAGCAAGTAGAATTTGAACTGTTAAAAGTAGAACAATAACGATTACGTAATTTAGATGAGTTAGTTCATAATAGTTTTCGAAAAAGAGCCTTAAAATTAGAACTTATCATACATGGATATAACAAGTTCATAGTTTTATAATTAAAATTTACTAAATAAAGTGTCATTGTAACGATAAATCGTACTTAGTTGCCTTATTAGATGAGAGAAATTATGTGATAAAAACGTGTCTAATTAAATCGGGCTAAAGAAGTTAAAGTTAGTGAGCTGTTTACTCATTATCCTGTTACTTGTTACTTGAAATCAATGCATCCGTCAAACCAGCTGTTGTGCCAAAATGTTATTTTGTTGTTCGTCCACGTCAAAACTAAATAAATAAGTAAAGCAATCATTAAAAGTAATGCAATGCCTTTAACAAGCAGCAACGCAGTGGAATACATGCCGCCAATGAAGTGATATAGGTGCTAACATTAACATACAAAAACAGCTATAAGTGTTACTTTTGCTGGCATTTAAGCTTTTTTTTTAAAACTTTAAAATTTACCCAGAAACGTATTTTAGTCGTAAATTTATATTTGATAATTACTGTTATAAAGTAATTTTTAGTTAACAAAGTGCATATATCTGATTAAGATAAATATACATACAAATATACGTTTTTATATGTCTAAATCTATGTATTGGACACAACAATTAAAAGTGTTGTCTTGTCCATTTACGTTAGAATAATTTTTTGCGTAATTTTTTGCGTAATTTTTTGCGTAATTTTTTAATTTTTTTATTAAAATCTTACAAAAAATTATTTATTTAATTAACACGTTTACTTCATTGCTGCACCTCATATTAAAATAATATCGTGTAAGATCGTTTAAAAGATAAAAGAAAAAGAAAAAAAATGAGCAAAAAGCAAAGAAATGCAAATGTTGATGCCAAATAAGTAAAAGAAAGAGTTCTTTGAGAGCGATAGAAATTAGTGTTCAGTGAGACTTACATGCATAGTTTGTTGAATTTTAAAATTGAATTAACGCAAACAATTTCAAACAAACAATTGATATGATTCCAAGTAAAATCTTCTAGAAAAATTCATTTTGAACTAGAATACTATTATTTTCCAAACTACCTCTTTTTCATACTAAATTTTCATTGGGCTTCTTATTTAGGGAAATATGAGACAAAACCCTAAAACCCCGATATTTAATTTAAAGGGGTTTATTTCATTAAATTAAAAGCAACGACATTTTATAGGTAATAGGTCAAATAGGTGTATTTTTTCTGGTAGCAAAATAAGTCTCTGGCTTGGTTCTGACTGGAAAAAAAATTTGCGTGCAAAAAACCAAAATACGTCGCAACCTATTTATTTATTCGTTTTTATCCTCCTAAATTATGGCACAATATTGAGAAAAGATTCCCGAGACATATTAAGAAATTAAAAATATTAGTTTATCAGTCCCTGATTATCGCCTTTCATGGAACTCTTTCTTTAAAAAAAATGTGTACTTTTTAGTTTTACTTAAATTGTTAAAAATTTCTATTGCATTTGCATAAGGAACAAGTTTTTTGGGCCGAAAAAAAATAGCAATTCTAAACCATTGTCACACGCATTGTTGTATTTTAAAACTATTTTGTAACAGCATTTAGAGAATAAATTTTTTATCAAACAACTAATCAACGCTTTTTAATTAACCAGTGTTTCATGCTCTTTTCCTGTCTTCCTATTTTCCTAATTTTTTTTGTATCCATAAGACTTAGTGTGGTTTTTTGGTAAAAGTTTTTCTAACAATTATTTTGGGAATCGATTTAGTTTGCTTTAAGTATAATCCTCTCAGCTGCACTATTTTGGGCTTCTATCATAGAGTTGTATGTGGTTCTGTGTATGGTTATTTTATTAATTTTTTTTTTCAAAAATTCAGCTTAGATAATAGTATGAATTTGTTTCAAAATTGTATTTCTCTTTTTTTGTTTTGAAAATTTTTGCTAGTGAGGAAAGATAGCAAGAAATCAAAACAGCGAAAGTCGCTATATTCCATTGAGTTTGGACCACCTGTAGATACAATCCGGGGGCGTCCGGATATCTTGGATTATGAAGAGGCGATGGGCGATCGAAATGGGCAGCTAAGTCCAAAACCAATGACTCCAAGACGTGTTAAGCGGCGATCTGTAATGACAAGAGGCACAAACAGCAGACAGAGCACAACTAGCAGAAGAAGTCATACTAGCAATAGAAGTAGTGTTCGAAATTCTCGCCGAAAGTACCAGCAAAATCCGGTTACCAAGCTTATGGAGCAGCAGAATGTGAAACCATTTGCTAGCTTTGTTCACACTGAAAATCCAACCCTTACTGCTTCAAATTTGAAAACTCTAAACAACGATATTATTGCTAGCGTGGCCAGCAAGCCTGCGTACACGAATTTCACGAGCAGCGTCAGTCCCGACCCAATTTACTACAACACTAGTGGAAGCACTGTCCAACTTCAGCAGTCTTGGAGCACCAACAGTCCGAGTCAAGCTGGCCACTTCAACCCGTCGTACCAACATTCAACACCAAATTTGAGCAACAGCAACGAGCATGTAGACGAGTTGTACAACAACAGACCTCCGTCGGTGCGATCGAGTTATTCCAACTTTCATGGGACGCGGCCGCTCAGCTCGTACAACCCCACCGTGACCGCTGAAAACGTCTTCGCGGGGATCTCGGGAGGTCAGACGAACATGCCTCCGCCCCCGCAGCCCGCTTCGCCGGTGCAGCCCCAGGTGCCATCCAGGAAGACCGGCTCCAGGGAGAGCATCCGGTCGATGGCATTTCTGAACAGTGGCCCCCCCGCCTACAATCTGAACTATCACACCCCCCCGGATTCTGAGACGACTATGTGAGAGTTGGGCGTGCTGCTTAAAGAGTGACCCTTAAATTGATCTATTTGGTGGACCTCAAATCTTAAACCAAAATATATGCGAAATGAAAGTTTATAATGAAATACTACTCTCAGAGAAGTTTCAAGATGAGTATTTGTTTCTATTTTGAAAAATGAATGGTCAAAGTTGAGTAAATCGAGTTGAATAATGAGTTTCAGTTGAATAAGGGTTTTGACTTTCAAAATCTAATACATATCTCAAGAATGAAAAGAGATTAAAAGATTTATCAGAAATGTCAGTAGCATAAGAAAATTATATAAACACCCCTCTGAAAATGATTGTGTCCATGTATTTTAGATGAAGCTGATCATTAAATAGCAACTATCAAACATTTTTGGTTCTTATTCGGACACATTAGCCCCTCGAAATCAACTCCAACAACTCACATTTGACCATTCATTTCTCAAAATTGTGAACAGATCTTGAAACTTCTTTGAGTTGTATAGTATTTGATCATAAACTTTCATTTCGCACACATTTTGGTTTAAAATTCAAGGTTTACCAATCAGGCTAATTTTAGCCTATTTTTAGAGTCACTCTTTCTGATTTCTTAATTTTGTACATCCGTCCATTACATAAAACTTTATAATTTTTTTTTGTACAACGCGTCTAAGTTATTCCTTATCGTTTCTACTTTTAAATGCCAAAGTGGTAGGTTTTTCTACTCCCTAACTCGGAAATGTTTTGTATTTAAGCTTTAATCGCATAAGGTCTGTTTTCTTGTAAAGTTTAAGGTTTATTTAAGACTTGAGAAATACATTGCTACAACGAAAAGAAAGGGAACATGTTGAAGTTTTATTGTTTGAATTTTCCAGCAATACATATTTACATACATTCTAGGGAGTAAAATATGTAAGTATTTAAATTTATTAATAAATCCTTGAAAAAAACGGTGTAACACATACTGCAAATTCTTGCTAATATTCTCAACCATTCGAATTGTGCAGTTGCTATGTTAAATTTAAATAAAATATTCATACAAAACAAATGCAAACCATTGCCTACTAGACGCTTTCGATGATATATCAAAGAACGAAAAATTTAGGTATCAAGCGAGAGAAGTTACTAAATGAAAAGAATTTTAAAAGAAAATTTAAGATCATCTGCACTAAATCAGAATTGTATCAATATTTCTGGTTTTTGAAAGTTCTGTATCAAATTTAGGAAAAGGAAATATTTATGGAGTATTGAACAATTGTTGGGTGAATTTAACTTGCATTTGAAATTCTGTTTACTCTAGTTTTTAGAAGCCTTGTTTTGTGTTTAATTAAAGCTTATAAATTATAAGAATGCCAAATCGATTCGTTTTTAAAATTTTGAACATGGACACTAAAAAATAAATAAATTATGTGAACTATTAAGTACCCAAAATATGTTGGGAAGACATTTAATTTGGGGATGAAAAATAAACAATAGAGCAAAATTCATGATCATAAAATGTATATTACTATTTACTACAATATATAACAACTATTAGAACTACCATGATCATCTGCATAAGAAAAATAGAAGCGTTTTTTGTCTATTTCCAATCACTGGTATGTTCATGGTTGGCAATAGCAGAATAATTGCTGATTTGTCAGTAAATCAATTTCACCCAGTTTATCATAAAGGCAGTTAAGAACTTTTAAAATGCTAAAATTTGATGCCTCACCCAGTTTGGGAGAGTTACTAAAATCTGGGGATGTAATATACTGATATAGAACCGTAGTCCAAATGTAACTTATAAATATATGTATATGTTATGTTGGAATATGTAAATAGTATGCATGTAGGTAGAATACCTATTTTTACTCTAAAAATGAAAGTTATCGAATTAGATAGAAACGACTTACATGACTATTATTAGTTGTCGCTGAAAAAGTTATAGTAGCCAATAAATAATTTGCATAGACTACTTTGTAACTTTTATAAATAACAATCTAAAAATAAGGAGGGAAGTGTCCTTTAAAGTGGATTACAAAAGATAGAAATTAACCGATTCGGCTAGTGCGCTAGGTGCATTTTGGTTCGAGGATGAAATAGGGGAGGTTAGTAAATTTAAATGTTTGTTTGTTGTTATAAAACAAGTTACTAAGATTGTACCATAAGTTGTATTGTAAAAAAAGTGCATTGCGTTTAAAGAAAAAAATTGTGTTTTTTTAAATCAATAGTAAAAGCAAGTCCTCGCACCATTTTTTCTGTCAAAGGAGTCCTTAAAAAAAGGGGGAACTTGGCCACCCGGATCCTTGACACCAGAAAAATGACAAGGGGTGTGATTTCGGCGCTTTAGCAAGGATTCTGCTTCTTTGCAGATTCTAAGTCGCTGGCATCTAGATGTAGTGTTTACGTCGCAGACAGAGATTTCAGTTAAATGTCCTGATAGACGACAGCCAAAACTAAGACTGTGATTTTAAAGTGGGAACGGGTACATATCAAAAAAAATACAGGGCACTCAGGAGCCAGAACAGAAGCAAAATCAGATGTTTACTTAAAGTCCTTGGGATTGTCAAAAGGGACTCACCGCGCAGAAACCTATCTCTAGATACACTCGAAAGGAAGTTCTAAGGCTCTCGTCTGTCTTTTCTGTCAGGTCTTAAGCAATGAAAGCTTTCGTCTTCGATTGATTTTTCATCTCTGGAGGCTGGCTGCAGGGCGCTTTCTCGTCCTGCCGACTTTTGGGGACTATGGCAACTGATGCTGAGGAGAGTGAGTACCATTTTATCTGATTCGATTTCTAATACTATTTAGTTTTTGGTGCCTCGGCAAAAATGGCGGCAATAATCCTTTAATCCCCTATCTTATCCTTTTTAGCTTGCTATCAAATAAGCGACGATGACTACGACGAAAACGAGAATGGGGCTGACGAGAATGAGGACAATCTTGAGGAGAGCGAAGCAACACACACGGGGCGGAGCTCCTACGAGCGGGCTTGGACCACAGAAGCCACAAGGGCTCTGATACACATAAGAGGGCCCCTCGAGGACAAATTCAGCGCCGGACGACACAAGCGGACCACCCTCTGGCTGTACGTTACAAAGCAGCTCCAGAAATTGGGGTACATGTACAGTGCCGCAAAAGTCCAGAAAAAATGGCACAACATCCTGATCACGTACAACAAAAATATCGGGAAGAAGTATCAATCGGGCTACGTCCACTGGGAGTTCTTCGAGGAGATGTTCAAGTACCTGCAGGGCAAGAAGGCGACCTACGATAGGACTTCGCTTTTGGCGCCCCCAGACGAATCGAGCCAGCCGCTGAGGTACGACGAGCAGCTGGACGACGGCCAGGAGGAGGTCTACCATTCACTGGAGCAAAAAAAAGCCAAATTCGACTACGAAAACCCCGACGAACTGCCCCTGGAGATCACCCACGAGAACGGGAGCACCACCGACGTCGAGAGCAACTGGTGGAGGGACTACTTCGACCGGAAACTCGACGCCGAGAAAGAAAAGATCAAACTCCAGCGCGAAATGCACAGGGACATTATGAACTTCAACAAAACCTCGCTGATGCAGCAGGAAAAAATCGAACGGATCAAGATCGATGCTATCAACAACTTGACGGCCACCCTGCAAAAGTTGGTCGAGGTGAAGAACAAGAAGTGTTAGGAACAAAGTTTTATTTGCTCTGAGGCTCCGGCGGCGACTTATCAGTATTTCTCTAGTCTTTAGTATCACCCTGTAATTTATTCGTATTTATTGGTTCCCTAGGCGTAGGTCTTTTTAAGGAAAGGACACTTGTGAAGTTAGTTATAATAAATTATTTTCTCAGTTTAGCTTGCGGGGAGGTGGACAGAGAAGAAATTTTTACATTCGAATTCCTAAATTATCTTTCTAGGCAGCCGAAATTGCTACCTATTTTAAAATTGAATTACTTCTTCTCTTCAAAATCCACCCCGTAGCTTCTGTTTTTAACATAACTAAAATATCTTTTATTCTAATTTTCCTCCTCTTTAGTTAATCGCAATTATAATTTCAAAAAACCGAAAAGCACTTTTGTATTTAATTGAATTTAGTGCGAAATTTAATCAAAGATATATTGAATTATAATTTTTTAATTGGTAGTCGGATCTGAATTATGGTATTGATCACTATTAAGGTGTCATTACGATTGATATTTTAGAACAATAAGAGAATTATATTTCACTTAACATTTTCGATATAATGTATTTTAAAAGTACCGAACGAAAATGTGTACTGGAAATAAAAGCAATCTGTGGAAAATTTTAAGATTCGAGTAAGTTATTCAAATGAATTTTTCAGCTTGGGGTTAAATCAGTAGCGAAGCCAGTTCTGAGTGGGCCCCGTCTCAAAATTTCTTGAGCTATCTTTTTCGGAAATAAATAACAACCGTATCATAAACAAAATATGTTTAAAAATAACAATTAAATAAATATTAAAAAATCGAACTCTAAATAGAATATTCGGGTAGTTAAATCCGTTATTATTTATTTTTTGTCGGCGAAATCAATCAACCAAAGAAAATTTTAGTTTCCCAATTTCTGCATTTTCTATGGACAGTATTAATAAGTTCGTAAAATGTACTTGTCCGATAGAAGTCCTAAGATAATACCTATTTAATAAGTTTTAATTTAGAAAAGCTTCTTTCAGCTGTTGAGGAATTTAATATCCCGCGAATTATTGGACTTAAAGAACTGACTCAAAGTTTAGTTTTTTTGTTCAATGATTCTGTAAAACTAACTAGATTTTTAACATATTTTTCAAGATACTGGAGTATATTATACATACATATATAAGAAAAAATAAATCGGATGGAGTTTTTACTTCTATATATATTTAATAATTAATATAAGTATAATTTATTTACGTAATATTTTCATCTGCATCGACTACTTTAATTTAATTTGTTGATTTTTGTTAGTAATGCCTTCATGGTCGTAGAGTCTCTTCAAACTGGATCAAAATTACTGCTGAGCTAACAGTTGATGAAGTAAATGTAAAAATGGCAGATCTATTTAGTTTAAACATCCCGAAAATCCAAAAATATGGCTTATTAAGAAGATTATACCGTTGCAAGAATTCAAACTGGAAAAAATTAAAAAAATGTATTTCATATTTTTCAAAATTGTCTTCTTGTAAATTACATTTTTGTTTATTCCAACATCCAACTTATGAAGAACTAGAGCCCAATCAAGCGTTTGGTGGAATTTGGCCAAATTTTTAAAGGCCATGTCAGCAGAAAACATTATGAGAGTAGGATGGATAAGTCTGGTTAAAGTGCTCATCACCAGAATAACGTGGTAAAACGACCATTTTTCTCCAAACCATCCTAAGTAAATGTAGTAAATCAGCAAGGTGTTAGTGAAGTAGCTAGAACCGAGCACTGTTAGCGTTTGAAATTGGAAAACCCTTTTTATATTATTCATAATTTCAAATATTTCTTCGTAGCGCTTAATTAGAAGTAAAAGATGTCTGCCCAGCATTAAATTGCTTTGATGCTGTTTTTTCTTAATTTCTTCGATGAGTTTGGTAAACTCTTTGTGGAGAAGTCGAAAGCAATCGGAAATGTAGATGACGAATATATAAAAATGAAATTCAACGACAAGAAAAAGAACATGTGTGTGAAGATGCAAAATCCAGATATTCCAACTTCTCTCCGAAGATATTAACGATACGATAATAGAAGATGTTAAAAGTGCCAACGAATTAATCAATTTAACTAATAAAACAAGCGAACTTCTCACAGAATTATTGTCCAATCTTGATAACCACTTATAAATTATCAATAGTTGATTCGCACTATTTCGAATTATTTCATATTTCTTCCAGTTGTACACAAACGGTACAGAAATTGCTAAAAGTCGTAATATATTATTAATCACATTGATACATACGATAACTTTACTTTCTTTGAATTTTTTATTGATCACTAAATTGGAGCAAATTATTATGAAAAAGGTTAGAATAAACACTTTAACAAAAATACTGTAGGCTGTTGATGTTTTTGAAGGTAAAAACGCGTGTTTATCATTGCTCCAAGTGAATGTTATTAAACCAAAACATCGTGACAAATAATAAATCAAAAGACAAATGAATTGAAAGATTTTTTGTGTTTTTCCTAACATAACTGCAAGACTACGATATGATCCGGAATTTTGAAAAAGCGAAGAAGAATTTATTTCACAAATTGATGCTTTGCAATCAATTTTAATAAACGCAAATGTGAGCCATATCAATCAATCTTATGACCTTCGGTATCAACAAATTACATTTATTGCTTTACAAAAAAAACTAGTAAAAATGCATGCCTTCACCTTTGCTGAGTGGAGTTTTCAGTTTCTACAGAAAAGTGTAAAAGCTACGCTACCTCCAGAAACGTGCTTCAAGAAGGGTAAATTTTGAAATGTAAAAAGTATAAAATATTTTAATTTACTTATTTCCCTTATTTTTGCTGTACAGTACAGTGATAGTGATACGCAGTTGTTGTGCCATAGGTAGTTTTGTACAGTTCTAGTAACAAGAGTTAAGCAGTTCTTAAATTTCTTGTGTTGTGTTATGTATGTACAAAACTAATATATAATGAAAAATTACATGCACATATGCCTACCAAATACCCAAAGTATCTTTTCATAATTAATTCGAATAAAAAATTACCTACTTCTTATTTACAATTCTTAAATTTATATTCTTAAATTGCTAATATGAATTATTTGACTTATTTAATGCTAGGGTTATAATTTTTTTGATAATACTAATAAATTTTGCCAATTTATTACATTCTTTGTTGATATTTCTAAACTATTTTTAAATATTTAAGATCCTCAATTTCCCAAGGTCTTTTGAAACTGGATTAAAATTATTGTTGTGCTAAGCACTGACGACAAGATGGCAAAAGCAGTTGATTTATTTAACTGAAATCCGCAAACTCGAAAATGGGGTTCAGTCAAGACATAATACTGTTGTAATATTACAATCTGAAAAAAATAAATAAATACACACATATAATAATGAATACTGCTCTTTTCAAAAATATCAATAGTAAATTACATCTTTTTCGTTGTCAACATCCAACTTATGAAGAACTAGGAAACATTTGAAAGTTTCTTTAGCTTTAGCCCAACTTTTAAAGGCCATGTCGCAGACAAAGGTTACAAGATAAAAATTAATAATTCGGAAAGAAACGGAAATAAAAAGAATAATGCGTAGAAAATTTATTCGTTTGGACCATTCTATGTAAGCAAAGTAACACGATGTGGTAACCGTGAAATAATTAGAAGCAAGTAACATTAATATTTGGAATTGAAAAATAGTATTTATTTTATTCGCAACTTGAAGTAATTCGTTATATCGTTTAATTAAAAGAAGTAGATTTTTGCCTATATTATTTTGTGCCTGTTTTTTTGTAATTGCATGGATGATACTGGTAAGCTCGACGTGGAGAACGCGGAAGTATTCCGAAATGTATGTCATGAAAATGAAGAATTGTAATTCAATTACTTGAACGAGAACATGTGTGTGACAATTGAGTATCGAGAAAAGTATATTCAATCGCGTAAATGACATAGCACTAAAACTAATCATAATTAAAAACGAAAAAACTAATTTTAATGGAAGCAAAATCCAATTTCTTACGGTATAACTTTTCAATTTTGAAAAACTCTTATAAACAATCAATAATTGGTTTGCATTAGTTCGAATTGTGTCATAATTCTTCCACTGGTACACAAACGTTATGGAAATTGCTAATATTCTCATTGCACAGGTGATCAAAGGGGCGGTAGACATAATTTTATTTCCTGGGAGTTGGTTTCTATTTATCACTAAATTACTGAATGCGACTCCGTAAAAAATTAATGTGAGCACTTTAAAAAAAATACTGTAAGCAGACCACCGTTTAGAGTGTACGAACGTGTATTTACTTCGATCCCAAGTGAATGTTATTAAACCTAAATATTGCAACAAAAAATATAGAAAAATGCAACTGAATTGAAAAATTTTCTGTGTTACTCTCAACATGACTGCGGGCCACAAGTGATGCCAGAAAGTGTAACTTAATAACTTTATTTCATATTACTTACCAAATTGGCGTGTTTTTAATCGAAGAATTTTAATAAATAAATAAGTAGGTAAGTACAAACTAATTTCTAACCCACGCACAGAAAGTCACACTATAGACTCATTGAAAAAATCACTGCAATTTGATTAGATTTTACGTCCACGTAATAAAAAAAGAAGGATTTAAAATACATGCACAGACAAAATGTAAAATTTTTTGTTGATTATTTACATTTATGCTTTGAGGAAAATTACGTTAAAATTCTTAAAACTGAGTTTGAATAAAGTTGTGATTATTTTGATCTTCCATTTTGAATATCAAATCAAAAAGGATTTGAGGACAATTACAAAACAACACGGCATCCAATCTAAAAGTTTTTTTTTATAATTATTCTTAAGCTCCAAGTGCTTACTATTGCACGAGGAAAAAATGCAAATGGATTCAAAAATTTAAAGGTATTGAATACGATTTTTTCAATTTATAGATAATATTTTTGTAAGAACTACCTATGTTCCTATACAAATTTTCATATAAGATCAACATTAAAATAATACTGAGACGCCATAAACTAAAACCAAAACTTGTGACCACGAGAATTAAATTTTTATTGTAGAAAAACAATATTCAAACGTTTTTGTCAATTATTATACAAATTTTACCCTTATTAACCCACAAATTACATATATATATTTTCAAAATGTAGAATAAGATTATTAACATTAGGTACATAAATCGATCAGTACATTATTTATTTACATAAGTTCCACAATTGTCCTTTAATCAAAAGTTTATATTAAATGTATACGCATGTAGGTAAAAATTTATTATGACTAATATACTGCCGTACGGATTGAATTCTTGTCGAAATAAACATTATATTATTATTTAATTTGTCTTTTCATAGTATTCTTTTTTAATTTTTAATTATGTCCTGAATTGATAAACTTATTGACGGAAAGCCTTTTCAAACTGGATCAAAATAATTATCGTTCTGACCATGGAGGACATAATGGCAAAAGCGATTGGTTTGTTCAGTTTAAATAACCCAAATATATGAAAATGCGGTTCATTCAGGAGATAATGCCACTGCAAGATTTCGAACTGAAAATATATTGAGAGTATGTATTTTAAGCTTTTCAAAAATTTTTATTGTAAATTACATTTTTCAACGAAAGAATGTCGCAAGTGTATAATTCGTTGGACCACCGAATAGAAACATTGTAAATAATGATAGTGTTGTTTAAATAACTAGAGTAGAGGACTGTCAGTATTTGGAATTGGAAAATGCTATTTATATTATTCGCAATTTGAAATACTTCTTCGTAGAGTTTAGTCAGGAGGTTAAGGTTTCTTATTAGATCCACATTATTTTGTAAATGAGTTTTTTTGATTCCCTTGATTATATTGGACAGTTCGATTTGTAAAATATGATATGATTTAAAAATATAAGTCACGAAAAGATAAAACTGAAATTCAATTATAAGAAGAAGAATTATGTAAAGTTGGAAGTGCCAGAAGAGCACACTTTGCCAACTGTTATAATAACTTCGTTGCAACGACGTAATTAAACACTTATAAATTGAATTGTGTCATATTTCATCCAGTGATACAAATATGCTATAAAAATTGCCAATAATTTCAACGTATTATTAGTAACGTGGATACTTATAACAACTTTGTCTTGAAGTATTTCTTTTACATTATGGTTAGCCAGCCATTGCAAATACATAAGTCCGAAAATAATTAGTGTTAATATGATGACACTAATACTGAATGTAGCCCATGCCTTCGACGGTGCGAACAAGGATTTATCACGGCTCCAAGTGAATTTTATTAAACCTAAACATTGTGACGAAAAATATATTAAAAGGCAACTAAATTGAAAAATTTTGTGAGCTGTCCCTACTATAACTGAAGACTAGCAAATTGATGTTTTTACAATCGAATTAAGTAGATGCAGTTTAATTAATTTTTAATCTATAACAAATACACCACACTGTGTTATCTCTGCACTTGGAAATATTAAAACTCGTGTTGTAATCTTATTAATTTTGTTTATTGAACCAATTGGCAATTTTTTTAATTAATTTGATTCGGAAGATGAGGCCACAATTCATAAGTGTATGTATGTATAAAGTAATAATAATGCAATGATATCAAAATCTATAAAAATCTAGCAGTTTCGAAAAACGAATAGATCTTGTGTATGTAATTCATGTTTAGAAAGACCCGACGACGTATTTACTAAACATACAGTATATACATTAATGTTAAGAGTATTGAACAATAATAAATAAAAACGCAATATGTATAATCTTACGATATTCTGTCTTATTCCCATATTATTTAACAAATTGTTTTCTTGGTCGATTGAATATTAATTAATTAATTTTTTAATTAAGTATTAATCAATTAAAGTATTATAATTAAATTATAATATAATTGAGAAAATAATTAAAACTAGTGGTCGCCCTGTGGTCGAAATTCGACCTACCGAGGTTACTACGAAAAATACGACTGTACACAGCCTACTATGTGTTTGAAATTGGCACTTTCAATAATAAAATTACGACAGTTTGACCACAGACTACTATGCGTTCGACATAGACAGTATGAACGTAAATAATGAATTTATTTTATTTTATTTAATGTATTTATAACACATATTATATATAAATTTTAGCTTTGTGCACTTCTTCTCTATATAAACTTTAACCATGCAAAATCTCAAACTTCTCAGTCCGTGAAATTTGCTTAAAAAGGGGTCCAAAGATTTCCCTTCACATATTAATATATAGATTGTATAGTATTGTATACGCATAGTATGTATTATTATATAACATTTTTGGATTTCGTAATTTAAACGACTAAACGTACTTTTCTGTATTCTTATCAGAATATTCTTTATATTCATTTCAAAAATTATATGTTATCATTAAAGCTTATTTATGGTTTCTTTGTAAATTAAACGCTTTATGACTTATCGAACTGAATCAAAATAACAAAATTTAGTACTATTGAAGCAGTCATTGCAAGAGAAAATGGTTTATTTAGGGGAAATAATCCATAAACATTAAACTGTGGATCGACAAAAAAAAACTGCCGCTGAAGCATCTCAATCTGAAAATAAATTAATAACTTTATTGTGGTCAAAACTAATGTTTATTCTCGCACACTTCTCTGTAGTCGAATATCCAATCCAATTTGTAGAAAGTACAACTCAATAGTCTTCCTTGATTTATTTGAATTTGTACAAGCAGTGTCCGTGATGTACAAAACGATTACAGTGCTGGAAATTATAGACAAAATGCCTGCTGCTCTAATGATATGGTACGATGGATTGAAATTTAATCCGGTTTTGAACTCAGCATATGTATAAAATAATATTGAGATATTGGTAGCGTAATTCGTACAAGTGAGTGCTAGTAATTGGTGCTGAAATATGGCTTTTGTACTGTTCACAATTTTAAACACATTAAGAAAACGCGTTACCAGGTCATCCAACTGATCACTCAAGTCACACTGCAGGGAAATAGAAAAGATTTTTTGCGAACGTATTTTCTTCACGGTTCTGGAAATATGAATTAATTCAGCATGGAGCTGATGGTAGGACTCCGACATGAAAGCCACAAAAAGGAAAAATTGATGTTCTGTCAATATCAAGAGACAAGATAGGTGAACGTTGTAGGCCCCAACAAGACAGAAACTCAATCTGGGATGAGGATTGATATACACCACTATATGAATTAAAAAAAATACTCGCACGAACAAAATAAAAAGTTTAACTATTAATAAGGTCGATAGTTTCCCGACTCCTTCTCTGGATTTCGTAAAATGTTTATAAACAACTAAAAGCTGGTTTACATTGTAAATGAATTTCGCACGATTTTTCCATTGAGAAAAGAGTGTTACAAAAACAGCAATAACTCTTATTAAGGAAACATAAAGGTTGAGTACAATAACGATTTGATTATTTCTTACAAAGTCTAATTCGAAGGCGGATTCGTTCAAAGATAGTTTGACCAGAAACACTGTTAACACTTTTACTATATAACTATAAATTGTGCATACTTTTAAAGGTAATACACCAAAGTTCTTCGGATCCCAACGAAATGTTATTAGCCCAAAACAAAGTGACGAATAATATGCAAACCATAAGTTGAACTTTAATATTTTCCTTGCTGCTGCACTCGGCATGTCTAAAGATTGAAACTAAGACTTCTCATTGTTGAATCGAAAAAGTAAGGTCTAATTAGCTAATTGATGATTTTTAAAGCGATTAATTTATAAAGGAATAGGACACCACAATGCAATTTATGGAAGCAATATTTTTGCTAATGAAATCGTGCACAAAAAACAGGTTTATTTATAATATCATAACATTCATTTGGAATGGAGATTATTTTGCATTTGTGCCTTCTAAAGCATTGACCAAGACCATTTATAGCATTATTGGGAAAGTTAAACGAAAGTTAAAAGATTTTGTAATTAATTTGGTTAATACTTTAGAAAAATTATTGCCAATTTATATAAGTTTTGGATATCATTGGAGGAAATACAACCAATTCCTAAAAAGTAGCTATGAATCATTTTAAAACAAAATTAATTTTAGCCCATTTTAAAAGTTTTGACTGATATAGGATTAACGTTATTGTTATCGTAATTATTATAAAAAAAAATCGGACATTTTGAAATTCATATTAAAATTTATATGTGCAGAGTTACAGTGTTCCAAGGAAAAGTAATTTTTCGATCGGCGGCAGTTAAAACTTTAATTTGATTAGTCTATCGGATAAATAGTAAGCAAGCTAAGGTGCTCTTTTCAGTTATTTATTAGTCGTTAGTTCGTACTTCATAGTAAATATTCCGTTCACCTACATATACATATTTATGAATTAATAATACGGACCTTTAATTTAGTAATGACTTTCGGTCGCCAAAGCACTTATTTGTTATTTAATGTGAAATATTAACTGACTTTAATTTTAAAGAATCAATAGAACGCTTCGAATCCTCTGAAAGTAATGGAGACAGTTTCTAAGTTCAGTTTCCTTTTTATACATTATTGGTCGCGATGTTTCGGTTTCATGACATTCACCTGGAATCGTGATAATATCACACTTGTACCTTCAAAAGCATATGTTATTTATGGGATCGCTGTAAGAATTTTAGCATTCGTTTTGTTCGGAGTAGTTTTCGGTGGTTTAAAGCTTGATAGAAATGAATTTGTGGAAGAAAAACTTGTTATCTGCATTTATTTCGTCAATTCTATACTAAGATTACTGGCACTTTCTACAACGTTTTTATTAAACCATAGGAGATACGAAAAATTTACAAATAGTGCAAATCAACTATTTTTTATTTATAAGAACTTTTCGAAGCTGCAAAATAATAATGCGAAAAACTCTATTTTGGTATCATTAAAATTGATTAGTTCTTTAACGATCGCATTTACTACTCTAGTTGTTGCATGCACACAAATTTTAGCTCTTCCCATATTGGAGGTTGTTGTTCACTCTAGCTACAATGTTTATTTAGAATATCTTATTTTTCTAATTGAGTTTCAATTTTATGTTTTTGTAGTTTTCTTTTCGGAGTTTTGGCACTTTCTCCGTGTCGAATTTAACGATATCATAGAGACAACGAAAAGTGAATATTTTAAAAATACTAGTAGTTTTAAGTTTAATCAAAAATTAATTCTACTGACTAAATTTCACAAAGAACTGCTTAAAATTGTGAAGGATGTAAATAACACTTTTCAATTCCAGACTTTAACAGTGCTATTTTCTTGTTATTTTAATAATGTTGCTGCATTTTTCTATACTTATACTATGTGCATTAATAAGGGATTTGGTTCGTTCGGCATAATTTATTTAGTGGGCATTGTGGTTTTAATTATTCGTCCTCTTCTTTTAATGATTGCTGTTGATGTAGCTTTAAAAAATTGGACACAATCCCGGGAAACGATTGAATGGTTTCAAATTCTTAATTCTAAATTAGATGCCGAAACGGAAAGAAATGTAATTAGGGTAAACACCCCAGTGACGAGCCCCCTTAAGCGGAAAATGAACTTTGAGTCGACACATTGTGAACAAATTTAAATGAAAGTATATTGTACTTAGTTTTTTGTATTCAATACACTGTTCTTAGTTTATTTGAGGGAAAAATGGCGTAAAAAGTAATTACGTTTTTTTTTAAAACGCCAAATAGTGCAAAAACTCCCATGATCCAGTTCCGAGCCCTCCATTCCCCAGTGGTGAGCCTTAGCAATTTCCAGTCCTGAGCCCTAATATTTTAATATGGGATACTGAAATCAGAAATTTAAAAATCTTGAATTAAGAAAAATAACAGTTTATTTCGAACAAAATAACATAAAATATTGCTTTCATATACAAAATATTACCACCTAATTAGAAATTATACACAGCTCGCAGCAAAAAACTGATTTTTTGGATGGAATTGATGAGATACACTTTCTGTGATAATATTTAAAACACATGGAACAAACAATTCCAGGATACAATTCTGTTATGTGAGTAGCACAAGCAAAGCATAATCCGGAATTTAAAGATTTTGTATGATCATCCTTAAATAAATTGCGTACATGAAGCTTCGATTCGTTTGTTAAGGTACTATCACATTTTTGTTCTGACTCAGTAGTATTAACAACTTTTTTTTCTTGATTTTCTTTATTCACTTTCCTCTTCGCTATATTTTCAGTTTTTATTTTTGGTGCTTTAAGTTTGTTCGCAAAAATTTGGTGTCTCTGATTATTCTTATCTTGTTTTCTCTTCAAAACTTGCTCAGCCTTTTTTTCTTTTATCTTCTTATTTTGTATCATTCTTAACTTCCTTTCCTCTTTTTGCTTTTCAAGAATGCTTTTCTTTTCTATTTTAGTTTCTATCGCATTTTGAAAGGGTGTAGAGGAAACTATAAAACTTTGCCTTTCCGTAGGTTTTGTACCCGTGCGTGCAGGGGTCTCAGGAGTAGTTAAAAAGTCTATTAAATCTGATTGCACTTCTTCAGCAAAAACAATCGGCATGTCAATTATTTGGAATTCTGTGGTTTCCTAAATTAAAAAATACACAATACTTTCAGAAAACGGTTATATTAAAGCACTTTAAATATAAATTCGAAAGTGCAGTGTTTATAAATTTGGAATATGGTTATGTTATATGCGACATTTAAAAAAAGTATATTTCTAGGAGGGAAATAGCAAAGAATATAATTTTTATTAACCTCTTGCTCAAATCCAGTGTTTTCCACTAAGGTAGGAAAATTTTGAAAAGAATTTTGTACATTTTCTAACTCGTCCATATCGTACTCGAAAAGAAAATGTTCCTCTTCAAGGACTTGTTCGTTGGGCTCAGGTATTGTGTAGCTCTAAAATGGAAAGCAATAAATGGAAGAAAATAGTAGATAAATATAAGTAGAATATACATACCTCGTTATTTTCATCCTCATTACTTTTGAAATGTTGAAATATTTTTTGTAGTAGCAAAAAGTCTTCAGAATAGGTACAGCTTAAGTTCGCAGAATTTTTCAACTGCTCTACTTTATTTTTCCCAAGAAGGTTTTCGAAATCCTTGAAGCTGAGGGACTTTTCGGAATGAACTTCAGTATCTGATGGGGGTTGTAAAGATGTAGAATTTTTGCCTAAACATTTAGAATAGTCGACCAAATTAGCATCAAAAGGGTATAGTCCACAAGCTCTAAAGCCATTAATTATTGCCTCCTTTTTTAAAAAATTGTCAACAACAATTTTTAAAATTGATGCAAAATGTGTTTTTGTTAATTTCTTATCTATATTATTTCGTCGCCAAACTTGAACAGTTTTTTTCCAACCCATTTTCAAAGGCTTAAATACAGACACATCTGCTGGTTGCAAAATTCTTGTAGAGTTGGGATAAAGACAAATTAGTACAATTTTTAATTCATTACAGAGTTTGGATAACTCATAGGTGAGATGCGTTCTGTTATTACAGGAAGTGTAATGTTATTAGCTGTGAGACTTGGATAAAATACATCTTTTATATAATTTAGAAAGACTTCGGAGCTCATCCACCCAGTGTCCGATTTTTGCCAGGCAATACCATCTGGTATTGAATCGATAATATCATTTCGCATTCTTTTATACGGGTATATTATCATTGGTGGAATAACAAGTCCAGAGGCAGAAAATGAGAACATGACTGTTAAATTCTCCTTAGCTTGTCCTCGATCAGTTTCGTATATATTCTTCGCACCTTCAAAGTAAATTCGTTATGAGCCCACGTGTTACGTGTCGATTATTCCATAAATAAGTGTATGTATATTTTAAAACCGCGTAGATAAGTAGATACGTAAAGATACAACAGTTTATACATATAATATATGTATGTAAGTATGTATATATCAAACCTTTATACTTATTTATCGAATAACTATATTTATAATTTATCGAATACAAAATTATATTTATAATGAAATTTACCTTTAGCTGCTAATACCTTCCCACCTTTCGGGCACATTAAAAAATTTGTCTCATCACCATTAAATACTCGTGATGGATCATCCAAAATATGCTGCAAGTTTTTTTCTTTAAGGTACGAATCAATTTGGGTGAACCACTTTCGAATGTCGGATTCCGAAACTTTAGAACTTGCATCCGTAATGGGCTCTGGTGTTCTATTAGAGAGCTCTGGATGCCGGCGAAGAAAAGATGCATACCATTTTTTACCAGGTAAATTATCCACGAAGGGATTTTGTCTCGGACATGCATCCAAAAACTGCTTCACTACAAATTCTACATCATGCTTTCTTCGAGGAAAGCCTTTGGCATTATTTTCAAGAAGCCACTGCACTATTTGTTGTTCTTCTTCAGGCACAAGTATGGGAGAAGGACCAAAACTATATTTTTTGGTCCTTTTGTGGATCCGATTTTGCAAAGTAGGGCGAGGAATATTAAATATTTTTGCCGCCTTATGTATAGAAAGACCATTCCCAATTTCTTTTAGGGCTTTATCTAAGTCTTCCTCTGAATATTTCCTTTTCCGTGCCATTTAATTGCCTAATATAGACAGCAGGTATTAAAAATATTAAAAAGAAGGGTTTGAAAAGCAATGAAAAACAGAAAACCGTTATTCGAAAGTATAACCACTTTCCTTTTGAAAATTGAACGGCTCGAAACTGGAGCTGAAATAATTTTTTCAAAACCCAGTGGCGAGCTCCCTGGCTCTTCACTGGAATTCAGTCATTTCTTTCTCCAGTTTCGAGCCTCTGAAATTATGGATAAAATAAATAAAATACGAGTATAAGAGCATACATATAGCACTAAATAAATACTTTTCTAACTTATTAAATTTCTTTCCAATAGCCTGATATTAACAATTAAGAAATAAATGACATTTTGCATTGCATGGTCTTAGCAAAAATAGCAAAAACTTACCAACTTCTGAACTGCCGCACTAAACTCAACTTGACACACCGAACTACAATCGTAGACTGAATTTGTCCTTTTGACCGAAGAACGAACACATATTTCGGAAACGCTCAAACACATTAAAAATCAAATTCTCTGAGCAGAATTCTTAATAAATGCGTATAAAACAGTCGAGGGCTCGTCACTGGTGCAGGGGCTCGTCACTGGGGTGTTTACCCTATGTAATTAACATTTTTGTCGAATTCAAAATTCATTTTTTCTTTCTATTTTTTCCAGATCGAAAACTTACAGCGGTGTTTCCTTCTGAGTGAGCCACATTTCTCTGTTTGCGGGCTCTTTAAGTTGAATAATACATTTGCGTTTGCTGTCGTGTCCTCTATTGTTTCTGCAGAAATCATATTAATTCAATTTGGACAAACATTCTAACGATTAATTCCTTCTTAAAGGTTGTTATTAGCAAAAATATTGTAAAAACAATGTAAAAAATGTATGTATATACATACATATATGTAAAAAAAACATACATACTGTATGTACCAACGACATTTTTCCTTGGAAAAAATGATGTACCATATGTGGGGCTTTGTGGAACTCAAAACCAAATTCTTATACATTCAACTATAGAGTTATAAAATATGATTAAAATGCAACATCTGACTTCAATTTAGAGTTAGATCATTGAATTGTCATTCAGTTACTACATCTAAATGTATATGTATAGTTTGCACTTCGTAATAAATATTCCGTGCACCTATACATATTTATGAATTAATAATACGGACCTTTAATTTAGTAATGACTTTCGGTCGTCAAAACACCAATTTGTTAATTAAAGTGAAATTTTAACTGACTTTAAATTTGAGGAATCAATAGAATGCTTCGAATCTTCTGAAAGTAATGGAGACAGTTTCTAAGTTCAGTTTACTTTTTATACATTATTGGTCGCGATGTTTCGGTTTCATGACATTCACTTGGAATCGTGATAATATCACATTTGTGGCATCTAAAAAATTTGCGGTTTATAACATGGTTTTAAAAGTTTTAACATTCATTTTTTTCGGAGTAATTTTCAGTGGTATAAATTTTGATATAAATAAAATAGTGAAAGAAGAACTTGTTATCTGCATTTATTTCGTCAATTCTGTACTAAAATTACTGGCGCTTTCTACAACGTTTTGGTTTTTGGTTCAATGGAAGAAATACCGAAAACTCCGAAAATGTGCAAATCAACTACTTTTTATTTATAAGACCTTTTCGAGGATGAAAAATAATAATGTGAAAAACTCTATTTTGGTACCATTAAAATTGGTTAGTTCTTTAACGATCGCAATTACTACCTTAGCTGGCTCATGCAAACAAATTCTAACTTTTCCCTGCTGGGAGAGTGTGGTTTTCTATACCTACAATTTCCATTTAGAATGTCTTATTTTTATAATTGAGTTTCAATTTTATATTTTTGTAGTTTTCTTTTCGGAGTTGTGGTGCTTTCTCCATATCGAACTCAACGAAATCATCGAAGCAACGAAAACTGAACATGACAAAAACACAAGTCGTTTTGAGTTTAATCAAAAATTAATTCTATTGACCAATTTACACAAAGAACTATTTCAAATTGTGAAGGATGTAAATAACACCTTTCAATTTCAAACTTTGATTATACTATTTTCTTGTTACTTTAACAATGTAGCCTTATTTTTCTGTTTATATTTTAAGTGGACGAAAATAGGCTTATATTCGTTCGACATAGTTTTATTACTCAGCATTACCTTTCTAATTATTCGTCCTATTCTTTTAATGTGTGCTGTTAATGTAGCCTTAAAAAATTGGACACAGTCCCGGGAAACGATTGAATGGTTTCAAATTCTTAATTCTAAATTAGATGCCGAAATGGAAAGAAATGTAATTTTCTAATTAACATTTTTGTCGGATTCAAAATTCATTTTTTCTTTCTATTTTTTCCAGATCGAAAATTTACAGCGGTGTTTCCTTCTGTGTGAGCCACATTTCTCTGTTTGCGGGCTCTTTAAGTTGAATAATACATTTGCGTTTGCTGTCGTGTCCTCTATTGTTTCTGCAGAAATCATATTAATTCAATTTGAGCAAACATTCCCAAAATCCACCTCCTTCTGAAATTATTATTAACAAAAGTAGTTTTAAAGCTATGTAAAAACTGTCTCTATTTTAAAGAAAAGAAGCTTAAAAAAGCAATATGTTTTATAGCATAATTTCAGTTAAATATTTTTCCATTTGCCTATAAAATTGTAAAAATGATAGTGTGATTGTAAAACGTATTAGAAAAAGGGCGCGTAAAGAGTCGTCCATTACGTCACATTATTTTCTCTCTTATAAAGTAAAAAGGGTTAAATTTTATCAGCTCCCAGAGTTATACAATATGATTAAAGTTCATCTGATTTCAACTTCTTTGGAAGACATAAATATATTTAAAGATATAGCGCTGTATTTTTAATATTTACTACAAACATATGCATATTCGTTTATGGTATAAGTAAATTTAAAATAATTGCCAAACGAATTTTTAAGCTTTTCTTGTTACTTTATAAAATATCAAGCATACATACATATCTAATAATTATTATAAAAATTCTGAAATTTAAAATTTATATGTTACAATTCGCAAGTATGACAAAGTTACTGCATTTCAAGAAAAAACAGCTCTTGCTTTCGACTAGCAGCAGTTGAAGCTTTAATTTAATTTGGCTAGCATGTGCACGAATAATAGTAAGCATGCAAAGCTGGTGATTTTAGTTATTTATTTGTTCTAGTTTGTACTTCGTAGTAAATCTTCCGTGCAGCTATATACGTATTCAAATTTACATTACGAACCGTTTATTTAGTAATGGCTTTCGATCGCTAAAACACCTATTTGTTAATTAAAGTGAAATAGGAACTGACTTTAAGTTTGTAAAATCAGTAGTATCCTTCGAATCTTCTGAAAGCAATGGAGACAGTTTCTAAATTCAGTTTCCTTTTTATACATTATTGGTCGCGATGTTTCGGTTTCATGACATTCACTTGGAATCGTGATAACATCATATTTGTGGCATCTAAAAAATGTGCGGCTTATAACATCGTAGTAAAAGTTTTAACATTCATTTTTTTCGGAGTAATTTTCAGTGGTTTACTGTTTGATATCAATAAATTAGTGAAAGATAAATTTGTTAACTGCATTCATGTTGTCAATTCTATACTAAGATTACTGGCACTTTCTACAACGTTTTTGCTTCAATTCAAGAAATACGAAAAATTCCAAAATAGTACAAATCCAATATTTTTTATTTATAAGAACTTTTCAAGGCTGGAAAATGATAATGTGAAAAACTCAATTTTGGTATCATTAAAATTGGTTAATTCTTTAACGATCTTAATTAGTGGTATTTTTAGTATATGCAAACAAATTCTAGGTTCACCTAACTGGCAGTTTGTTGTTTTCTGTGTTTACAATCTTCATTTAGAATGTCTTAGTTTTATAATTGAATTTCAATTTTATGTTTTTGTAGTTTTCTTTTCGGAGTTGTGGCGCTTTCTCCACACCGAACTCAACAATATTATCGAAGCAACGAAAAGTGAACATGACAAAAACACAAATCATGTTGAGTTTAATCAAAAATTAATTCTATTGACCAATTTACACAAAGAACTATTTCAAATTGTGAATAATGTAAATAACACCTTTCAATTTCAGACTTTGACTATATTAATTTCTTGTTATTTTAACAATGTAGCCACATTTTACTATATTTATTTAAGATGGACTTATAATAGGTTTAGTTCACTCGACGTAATTTACTTAGTGAGTATCGTGTTTTTAAGTATTCGTCCTCTTCTTTTAATGTTTGCTGTTGATGTAGCCTTGAAAAATTTTACACAATCCCGGGAAACGGTTGAATGGTTTCAAATTCTTAATTCGAAATTAGAAACCGAGATGGAAAGAAATGTAATTGGCAAATTAACATTTTTAACGAATTCAAAAATCATTTTACTTTTTATTTTTTGCAGATCGAAAGCTTACAATGGTGGTTCCTTTTGAATAAGCCACATTTCTCTGTTTTCGGGCTTTTTAAGTTAAGTACTATAACTGCATTTGCCTTCTTGTCTTCAGTTCTTACTACAGAAATTATATTAATACAATTTCAGTTTAATAACCCATATACTAAGTTTTTTTCTTAATATAGTTTAGTTTTTAGTTCAATTTACTTTTATTCTAATAGTTCGAGTTTGAAATAGATTTTACATTGGTTAGAATGAATCCTTGTGTTTTACAATATTAGATATTGCTAAGAATATATAAATTAATTAAAAAGAAAAAAAATACATATGCTATTTGTTGTTTGCAAACGGATTTAAAATTTAAGGATTATTCGATTCGCGCATCACAAGTTAACACAAAATAAAAAGTACAACGTTCTCTTAAATGTTGTCTTCATTGAATATTTTAAGGTCTAAGAATTATGTTATTAATAAGTATTCCGAATTTCATTACATTAGTTAAAATTTAGATTTAAGCCCTTTGTAAAAATAATTATTATTATTCTTATAGAAAAAAACTGTAGTTTTGGCTTGATTGATTTGCATTTTATACAATTTTCTTTTGACTGGACGGAATGTGCTAAAGACATAAATAAATACTCTTTTTATTATTCATATTGATTCAATCAGCAAACAGATACTGTACTTTTTTTCATTATTTTGTTTTTATGAAGAGGTATCCGTTCTTCAGTTCGTTAAATTTAAAAAGATAAGACTTCCTCTAGAATTCCAAGCATCTTCCGGTAAATGTCCGTACTATTAAAATTGTACTAGAACAGCCGCTACAGCTGATTTGGGACAGGAGAAAAATTTTGACAAATTTTGACAGCTGTCATTTAAAATTCGTTGAGCCGGTTCCCGCGTTGTTTACGGATCAAAAATAAGGATTTATGGCTGCACAGAAGGAGAACTCGATGTACACTTCGCTAAATTTATTTTCGCATTGCTAACGAGACTCTTTGCAGCACCGACTGGAAGAAATTGTGGCAGCTGGTGTCGGGGATTCACTACGAGACGCCGAATGAGACGGTCAAGCAGAAGCTGTTCGATGTCTCCAAGGAGCTCCAGGACGGCATTTTGCAGTTTAAGAAGTGCTCCTCGACCTCAGCGGACTTGGAAAAGTTCCTAAAGAGCAAACACCAGGAAAAGCTGTTTCCGTTCACAAATAAACTGCAGCATCTCTTGGTAAGCAATTTCGATTTGCCGCTTGTTTATATCAGACGCTGCTCTACTATTCTTTATTATTATGAAACGACAAAAACTTAAATTAGTAGGTAAGAACTCTTGTTAGTTGTTAACAGCATTCTATTTTTTGGCACACTTATAATTTCCGCACAAGGATCCTTCGTAATTCGTAATGTTTTTTTATTAACATGTTCCAAAAAATTGTTAAAATTCTAAATCATACATATTACGGGTTTTTTTTTGTATTATACCCATTTCACAGTGTTTTGAGAAAAATGAACTTAAAGTAAGACTTTTATTAGCAAGTGCATTTCTTGTATATTACAATTACAGTATTTATCCATTACAGCGACCTGCCACTTTCAAGTAGCATCTTAAAACTTTTCTTGAACATTTCAAACTAATTCCATAATAATTATTAGTTATATATGCGAAAACAAAGGGAATTAATAACGAGTTGAGAATTTATGAACTTTAACATCTTCATTATATTTTGAGAAATCATTTACCGTTCAGTTTTGAGAATTCCGAATAGATTTCTGGTCATTGTCTTGTTGAACTGTTTTACGAATTTATATTCAAAGATCGATTAATAAAATTTTAATTGCGTAGGATCTGGAAACTGAGCAATGCTGGGACCTGTTATGTTACTACCTGATAAATGAATACCGCGGTTCGGCGACATCTCTTTCCAATTTTATTGCTACGGAATCGAACATGACAAAGCTGCTGGACGACATCTGGGGCTACTACTCCCTAGAGCGAATCATAGTTTTGAAAATCGTGAAGAACATGGTCGAATTCCACCGGGGTGTAGGGCATCCCTATGCGAAAGAGTATAAATACGTTTTGGAGAAAATATCGCTAGATAAGTTGAAGCAATCTGTTCTAAATCAACTGGAGTACTTAATCAAAGAAAGCCCTCCGACTAAACTGGCAGCAGGGGAGTTTTTCAACTACAACTCCAAGCTGGTGGCTTGGTCGGAAAGGAACTCCAGGGAGATAACTGAAGTACTTCACATTTTAATCCTACTGATGGCCGGCGGCAGCCCAAAGCCCAATGAAGTCAAGCAGCTGCTGGACTGCTTCAAGCACCACTCCTTCGGGAGACAACAGCGATATTTAGATGCTTCTAATGAATATCATAAAGATCTCATCACGAAGATTGCCTACAGCGAAATCGCAATTTTCATGCTTTGTACGGATCTTTCGGAATGGCAGATACATTCAGAATTTGTAAAAGAAACTGTAAGTAAATTAGACCGGGATATTGTCCTTCTCCACCACAACCCGGAACATGGGCCACTACTTTTAACTTGGATGCTTCTTAATTTCCGCGACACTGCTGTTCTTGAAGATGACGAAATCGCGCGAAAGTATCGGCAGTTTGGAATTAAAGCAGTCCAGCTTAATGTTTTTAAATTTCTTAAAGACGTTGTATCTCATAAGATGTTTAAGGTAAACGTTATAATCTATTGGCATTGCAATTGTTTTACTTTATATTATTTAATTTTGAAGGGTAAAAGCTTAATATCTCAAATTGTTCAAAAGTGTGTTTATAACCACCTCTCGCATTTGTGTGATTTATTCGATACGGATGGGTCCATCGGACAGCAGCCTTACGTCTACGATTTATTATGCGAGTTGATTTCTTCCCAACAAATTGCTAAAACTTTCATCGTAAATGAAGGTTTGATTTTCTATTGCTTTTGTAGCTTAATCTTAACACTGAACTCTTCTGCAGAAGGTGGTGTGTGGTCACTTTATAATACGGCACTGGAAAATTTTCCAGTTGATTTCGTTAATTTATCGATGATTTACTACGGATTATCAACTGCTGGAATGCATGAATATGTAAGTAACAAAATGATTATTTATCTTAATCTAAAGGTAGCTTAATGGCGCATATATAGTATTTTTTGAGAATGTAAAAATATGTTTTTTTAACGATCTTAAATCTTTAAAAACCCCATCGTACCAATTTCTGAACATTTTGGGGAAATAAAAAAATAATGGACTCGCCTCAATCCCAAATGAGTATTTAGAGAAATTTACAAATTTAAATGACTTCCTGTATGTTTTTTAACAGGTTAGAAGTCAGCTGGAAAATCTTCCAATTTTTACCGATATGTATGAGGAATGCAAATTTCAACTTAGGCCGTCCTTTGAATCTGAAGATGAGTTTGTGCTTCAACACGATTACAAACCTTTTCAACACATCGACTACACAATTCCAGCTGGCACCAATGTCGTAGTAATGAACAAAATGGACAGAACTCTGGTGCACTTCCGAATTTCACTAAATTACTTCAACGTTCTACACAACGAAATCAATCTGCTAATATCAGAAGCAATTCAATACACTGGACTCGATGAAGATCGACTCAAGCGAGTCAATGCTGGGGTTAAATTTCTCGCTGCTGCCATTTCAAAAATAAAATCACCCTCCGACATAAGCCAAGAAATGGTCCATCCTACAGAAATGTGCATTGACATCCTAAACAAATTGAAGAATTTACCGCTGCCACCTATAGAACTTTTGGCAAACTGCCTTAATGTTTTCGCTGCATTAGTTCCTTTATTTGAAGCGGAAATATCCACGAGGGTTATAAACCTTAATATTTTTCCATGCTTGACTAATGAAATGCTGGATTTTAAAAAGTACTCACACGGTATTTGCTTTGATTCAAACTTGGTTGGATCTTACCTCGTGAATTTTGAAAAGAAATTGGAAAAATATGATTTTCTTATGGCATACTTAAATTTCTTACGGATTTACTCAAGGGTAAGTTTGTTTTAAAATCATACCTCAAATATCTTACAAAAACTATTATTTAGTTGGGGAAAAATAAATTGTACTCAATGGAGATTCCTGGTCTAATATTTTTACTCAGAGAAGTTTTACCTCACATGCACTCTTGGCGGTTTGAATCGCCTGAAGAGCGAAATAAGATTTATATGCAAATAATGAGATACATCTGCGACGTTTTGGACATTGTAACGACTGATAAAAGTGAGAACGGAAATAGCAAATCCCTCTTGAGAGATATTTGCGTTTACAGTCTTTTAAATTTAGACAATGGAATTGTTCTCCTCAAGTAGGATTGAAATTTTATAAAAGATATACACATTTTTTTACAATAATATTTAAAGGTTCGTAGCAATTGGAAATCCATTCCTGCAGCATTCAATGGAAAACGAATGCAACTGGATCGTCGCTTCAACTACAAATATTCTCCTGTTGGTTCGATTGTCAATGAAAATTTTAATGTCGCTTCTAAAATTGAAAACGACGATATTCGAAGCAAGTGCGATATCACCTTTAGAAGCACTTATTTATACTCAGCCAAAGCAAAGAGATACTCTGAGAATTATTCCAGTTGTAACAAGCTACATGAGCAACATCTTCGACCGGTGGTTGCCAATTTTGTCTTGTCGCTTGCTGAGACGAATTGCTCTGGAATTTAAAATGTCTCTGTTGGCCTGTCTAGATATGGAGCCAGATCAGATCCGATTGACCTTCTTGCAGAGATTGCTGGACGATTTGGAGAGTGATGATTTGAAAATTGCTATTTTAGAATTTATTGAAGCTTGTATTGAGAAACAGCCGGGATTAACTGAAGCCTTCTTCAAAATAAGTAATGAAAAGGATCGACGACTCTTTGTGAAAGATAAAACTGCGAATATTGGCGATAGCATTTTACCATTCATGCAGGATTATTTGGAGGCTGTCGGAAAGGTAACTTGTAGATCACTTTTATAAAACTATATCGACGTTCAAAACTCACGCTTAAAAATAAAATTAGACTTTAAAAATTCTGAAGCCGAACAAAATTTAAATTACATACTTAACATTTCATATAGAATCAGTGATGTAAAAAAAATCCCAAGTACATATTCTTATCAAAATTTAAAAAAATAAATGTTACTTTCAGGATCCTAGCACCGTGGAAGGGCCTCTTCCCAGTCGGATAATGTCCCTCTTTCACACACTTTGGAGGAATAATATGCAGATTTTAGTTCAAGAACTTGTCGATAAATCCACTTTCTGGCCATCTCTCTGTAACCCTCTGTTTGGAACACTCAAAAATCATGTAAAGGCATACAGTCAACTTTTGAATGTCCTTGGTATTGAGCTTTTCGGCTATGATGGGAACATAAAATTAAAAGATGACCTAAAGAAGGTTCTTCAGAAATTTTTTGAAGAGAGTTACTTCGAAAAGTGGATCGATCATGTCTTCATCCTGCCCGAAGATTCAATCCAAAATGTTATCCCAGAAGAAACGCCTGAATGGCTCAGCAGGCTTCAAGCTTTTAAGGATTTTGTCGTAATACTTCTGAAGAAAAATGCGAAAACATTAGAAATTCCAAGCAAAAAGATGAAAATGTTTGCCATAAAGTGCCTACAAGTTTTAGTCCATAGAGCAGAGTGTACGGATGATTTACGTCCTTTTATTATTTTATCGGAACTGTATTTGGTAGTACTTTTAAGTTTCAAGCATTCATATACCGAAACCGAAAAGGAAGATCAAGAAATGCTTCAAAATATAGTCAGGTTGCTGAACAACGTAGCTTTGTGCTATGAGGACTTACACCCTAAGGCCAAAGAGTCATGTCTCTCTATAGCGATAAAATCTACAGAACTTCTTTCAACCGAGCTACTGAAGGACTCGATGAGTGCTCTTCAGTACCTCAATCCTATTGTTGATATAATTTGCTTTGAGTTAAATAACTTGGAAAAGTGTGTTAAAGCCGAAGTTAAACAACCGAAAACCGAAATGCAGCAGCAACAAAATAACTCACTCATTCTCAGCTTGAACTTGTTGAAAACTGCGGCAGTAATTTTCAGCAATGAGGGACCTTCAAACTGGGATCACTCTTTCATCTCAAACAGAATTCTCAACAGACTGCTTGACTGTATAACTTGGATTTTGCCGATATCATCGAAACACAAACTGTCCAACGAATTGATGGATGTTTTAATTGTGTTCGCGAAAGGGAACTGCTCCATGGAGTTCACTCATTGCGACGTAGGCGGATGTTTGTGGCTGAAGCTACTTCCGCCGAAGGAACTCTTACAAACCCCTTACATTTTGCAGCAGCCAAAGGAAAATACATGGATTATGCAAAATTGGTGGCCAATTTATTCAAAAGGAATTCAACTTGTTACCATTTTACTGCAGAAGCATGCACAACATTTTCTAAAGGATGCCCTGCTCTTTGTTGGCATTCATGAGGAGTATTTGATGGATTCGCTTTTGTTGGCGAAGCATTCTCTGGAGCCGAATGCCATGAATTTGGTGAAAACAACCGCTGAGCTTATTTCTAACCTGATTAATTATGAAAAGGAATGGAGATTGGAACATTCTCAGAGTTTATTCAATTTGATTGTAAGTATATTTTTTTTATACAATAACCGATCCGAAATTTTGTTTTGATGTTTTTACCGTCCTACCTTTTCCGATTTTAGAAAGAAATAAGAATTCTATGTAGCATTTTTGCTTAAAATCTTCACGGCACTTTTGACCACTAAAAGGAATTTTTTTAATGATGAATTATGTTTTATTTATATTTTCATTTTAGAGATGTATTCAAACTCTCATGCACCATGCAGTTTCTCTGTTGTATCGACCAAAGATCTTAAAAAGGCTAATAGATGGGATTGGCTCCCAACCGGAGACAATTGTAGAGGTTTCAGCGCCTTTCTTCGCCGATGAAATCCTTACAGCAATGAACGAGTAATATAAAAATTTTCATTTCTATAAATTTGATTTCTAACGATCTTCATTTTTAGCCTATGTGAAATAATCACATTCTGTGCTGAGAGTCTTCTGCGGTTTAGTCCAAAATTGCTGGATTTAATTTGTGAGCCCGAATTTTTAGTGAGTCAATGGGAACCGCTGATTGAAGTTCAATTTGGAGCACCAAAACTGGATGCTGGAAGTTATCCACAATTAACATTCGGAGCTGTATTGAGTGCTGTTGCTATTTTTACAAAGGCTTTAAATTTGGTAAGATTTCTTCTGCTGATTATAAATAATTAATTTTTTTAAATTAATAACTATTTTCAGCAAAACTATGGTTTTCACGACGTGCCATTAAATATTTTACCAGCAAAATCTAATGAGAGTAGGAAAGATTCAATTCCATCATCATCAAGGGATACTCCCTGTGGATCGGAAAAAGGAAGAAAACGTACGCCTTCATCATCTAGAACACCATTCCTTAAGTCCATGTCGGTCACCTCAATGACCAGTATATCTTCCACAACAGCTCCTTCGATAGAATTGCTTTCGAACATGGAAGGAGAGCTCTGCTTAATTTCGCTAGAGCTGATTCTAACATTACTTGCATCTCAGAGTCTTCTTGCTCTAAAAAACACAAATCTATCGAACAGAGAAAAGCAACTTATTCGTAGAGAAATAAGCACAGAACTGATTGTATTCCATGAGTTCGTTCGAAAAAAGGTGCTTATAGATCCAAACTACCACAAAAGTATTTGGTACAGAAGAAAACATGGCGTAGTTATGATGATGGACAACAACGACGATCAGTCCGCTCCGAAGGCAAAACCACCAATGCGTAAAAGCAGTGATCATAGAAATTCAATGCGGGTGAACGTTGTTCGACGGCTGCACCTTCAGCAGCAGCAACAGCAGCAGCCTTCAAATTTTGAGATGTCGACGGTTATTAGTCCAATTGCTGGTCCTTCTAAAAAGTCGGCGTTAAACTTCCAAGCAACTTCTTCCACACCAAATAAGGGCGAGGACAGTGAACCTCCCCAGAAACGTAGTTCTAGTTTAGATTGTGAGGATGAAGAAATCGAATATTTTGAGCCTGAGGAGCCGCACTACAGCCCCTTGTCTTATGTTCAACTTGTCGAAGAAGATTATTTGCATTTCTTATCTAATTTGTTCACAGTTATTTGCCAAAGTGACTGACATTTGTTTTATTAAACATTTTTTCTTGCAAATAAATTTTTCCCGGCTTCATTTTTAATTCTATTTTTTATTGTACACAGCTCTAACAGCTGCAATCGTTGTAACATTTTCTTAAATTACATTCTGCAATTCGAGGTTTTGTTGTATACAAGTTATGATAGAAAAAGTACAAACTTGCTCCGTTTATACATGTTTTTTTTTACTTACAATTAGTGCGTTTATTATTTTCCTTGAATTTCCGAAAGGGTACGAACGATATAAAAAGTTTTGAATTGCAAAAGTTTTGAATTGTACACTGCACAGCTACAAAAAAAGATTTTTAATTATTTCGAAGTTCTTGTTTAAGGTTTATTAAACATTTTATTTGACCATTTTGAATTCTGGTAAGTGAGAAACATAACTTCAAAATTCTGCTATGTACTTGTTTTGATTATAATTTTAAATATTTTATTTTAATTTAATTTATTTTAAGATTTTTAATTATTCTTTATTTTCATACGCTATATTTGTATTGTTACTACTAAAAGAAAAGTCCGTGTAATTTACAATAAAGCTATATTTTATAAAGTGCCGTTTAAAGTTTAAAAAAAAAATCCAACAACACTGTCATGCAATGTCTATGTATGTCTAATAGTATATTGTGCAACAAGGGCGTAAAGTAGCCGTTTGCGCACGCTGGCAGCAATAAACGCACGAGCGAAGCGAGTGTGTTTAGCTGCCAGCGTAAGCAATCGGCTACGCCCCGCCCGAATTGCACATTTTATTTTTCCACACGCGTGAGGGAAAAGTGCCACTAAAACGCACGCCTTTCCGGTTGTAAAGTGGCTTATTATCCACTAGTGCTTTATTGTGCAACTCGGGCGGTGCGTAGCCGATTGCTTACGCTGGCAGCTAAACAAACTCGCTTCGCTCGTGCGTTTATTGCTGCCAGCGTGCGCAAACGGCTACACACCGTCCTTGTTGCACAATATAAAGCACGAGTGGATAATAAGCCACTGTCCAACCGGAAAGGCGTGCGTTTTAGTGGTACTTTTCCCTCACTAGTGGGGAAAAATAAAATGTGCAATTCGGGCGGGGCGTAGCCGATTGCTTACGCTGGCAGCTAAACACACTCGCTTCGCTCGTGCGTTTATTGCTGCCAGCGTGCGCAAACGGCTACTTTACGCCCTTGTTGCACAATATACTATTTCCCCACTAGTGAGGGAAATGTGCCACTAAAACGCACGCCTTTCCGGTTGGACAGTGGCTTTTTATCCACTCGTGCTTTATATTGTGCAACAAGGACGGCGCGTAGCCGATTGCGCACGCTGGCAGCAATAAACGCACGAGCGAAGCGAGTTTGTTTAACTGCCAGCGTGCGCAATCGGCTACGCACCGCCCGAGTTGCACAATAAAGCACTAGTGGATAATAAGCCACTTTACAACCGGAAAGGCGTGCGTTTTAGTGGCACTTTTCCCTCACGCGTGTGGAAAAATAACTAAAAAAACCAAAGAACGAAACCATGTAATGTATATTAAAAACTTGAAATTTCAATGAAATTAATGAAAATAATCTGCATGTGGCGCAATTACACATAATTTATTATAGTATATATATTTTAATACATTTAACTCAAATATAAAGTAAAATCACAGAAATAAAGTAAATATCTGCTAGGTACACACATAGTGCTTTAAAGCACAGATTGAGACTAATCCAAAATGGAAAACAAGAATAAAATAAATATCTCACAATTTTACTTATTGTCACAGTTATTGCAATAGTAATCAGCTAAAAGTATAGCTCAAAACTGATTTCTTAATCCGGAATTGAGTGTCTTCCTTTAGCTCGTGGGAATTGCCGTCATATTTATTTTCAGAGTTTCCTTACATTCCGGGCTTGTCCTTGTCCTTTGGATCCTCGATACACTCGGTTCCTCCCGCTATTGGTGGGCATGTGTCAATTTCCTAAAAAATACTCAATATGTATTTTATGCTATAATTTTTTAGAAGATGTATTTCTTACCTCATCAGCTTCTGTTTTTTTTATTGTTGGTTTTTCGCTTCCTTCTACCTTTGGCTCCTTAATTTCTCCCGATTGGACCTTCTCATCCCAGTCACGAAGGTAATTCACTACCTTGTCATGTCCGAAAGTCTCAGCTTCGTCGACGGGTAAATTGCCCCAACGATCTTTCGGGTTGTGGGGAACATTGCACTGTTCGAGTAAAAACTTCACGCAGTCTAAATGCCCTTCCGAAGCGGCTAAGTGAAGAGCCGTCCTTCCATCGTAGTCACTAAGTGTTATATCCATTCCAGAAAGTTTGTGCCGACGAAGAGCTGTTACATCTCCACTTGCTGCTGAGAAAAGTAAATTTACTATAGACAATCCTTTCGTTTCATAGCGATGTCTTCGTGGATCTTTCTTGTCGGCAGCATGCTTTAAGTTGTCGTATCGATGGAAATTGAAGACATTTACAAGTTCCTGTTTTGGTAAGTTTATTTACTAGTTTAAAATTTTAAAAAAATAATGAAATGAGGTACCTCACAAAATTGTAGGCCTCTGCAACTGTTTCCAAGTGGTTCGAGCGGTGGTGACCAAGTAAAGATTCCCATTACGTTTGGAATGACGACGAGCATACCGCCACACACCCCCGATTTAGCGGGTAGTCCAACTTTAAATGCAAATTGTCCTGAGTAATCGTACATTCCACAAGAATGCATTAAAGACAAAACATCCCGAACTACATCAGGCCTTAAAACCTTCTCCTCAGTCAAAGGACAGATTCCACCGTTTGCTAATGTTGCAGCTATCACAGCCATTGTCTCACAAGTTGCTTCCATAGAGCAGCACTATTTTAAGAACGGTTAGGTATTATAAATATTTTGTTTAGTTATTTATTTTTACTTTATATAAATATTTCATTCATTGCAGTTGCTTACCTGGAAGTAAAAGTCCATAACTTCTCGCAAATTGGACTTTTCAGGGAAGCAGTTGTGCTCTCGCATGTAAAATCCTAAGGCATAATTTCGGTCCGCTGCTTCACGCTCGGATAGGAATATTGCATTATTGAAACCAAAGTTCTCTCCTCCAGCTAACCTCTGAATAAAAAAAAGGTATTTATGTCTAAGGAGTTAAAGTAGTCTTCAAATGATTATCATTATCGGTTAATATGTAGGAACTATAAAGATTTCTTGCTCCTTTTAGGTCTTTATAATTTTTTCCTATAGTTAGGCCAATTTTTGAATTATTACCTACTTATTACTTGGTATTCATTCTTTACAAGCAACTCGTAGATTTTTATTTTTCTTCCAGAAGAGATTAATTATTACTTTAAAACCTATGTGTTTAAATCATTAAGTCGTTTATTTTTGAAATTCGAATACCAAAAGGAGTAAAACAGAAATGAAATCACTTTTTAAATTTTCGATTTTGAGTATTCAAGCTTAAAGGTGAAAAATATGTTTAACTATGCCGCAAAAGACAAAAAAAAATATTAACGTAACTTTCTCTATTCTAATGTGTTTAGTCTTTAACGATTTTATTCTGCTGAGTTAGTAAGATTTAAAGTTTAATTTATTAAACTTTCATATTATCTTTGTAATAAAATTCAAGCTCCTAATTCATCTATTATATTCATCACTTGCATTAATTCACGCAATCGAATAATGATAATGAACTCAATAAAATATAAATATTAAAACGAAATTTTAATAAAATTATTAATTACCTTAAACCAATCCTGTGTATAGTCAAACTTCTCAGCTAAAGTCATATTTGGCTTAATAAGAGTTTTGAGTAGAGCGCACGTTATAATTGCTCCAGCATTTATCATTGGATTGTGTGGTTTCTCTAAAAATATTTTTATATAAATGCTTAATTCATTACTTGCTATTTAATACACTTACTATTGTAGTCCAAAATAAGTTCGTTAAAGTTTCGGCCACTTGGTTCTTGACCAACGTATTCATGTACAACTTTTTGTCCAAGTTTTTCGAGAGCAATTGCATATGTGAGGGGTTTGCTGTAAGAGAAATGTAGAAATTCAATAAAAACAAATTAAATAATATAAGTTAATTATTTTACCTGCAACTCTGAAGCGTGAAGGGTACATCAACATCACCAATCGAATAGCGTTGGCCATCGATAGTGCAGACACTCACACCCCAATATTCTGGATTGTATCTTGCTAATTGTGGAATGTAGCACGCCACCTTCCCTTCTGTGTTGCTTTTGCATTTCCAATAAATCTCCTCGATATCTTTTGTGAACGACTGAAAATCTGGAATGATGAATTGGTGCCTGAAAGCCCTTGCGATAAGAACGATATTTGGGCAAACAACTCTATAATTTAAAAAGAAATAACGTTTTTAACACAGAATTTCTAAGTAAATAAAAATGTCTTACGCTTTGAATGTTTCCCGATTTAAGGCTTGGGTTTCCGGCGAACCACCTTCACAATTCGACAATTTGTGAACTTTATACAAATTATCCATAAGTTCCTTAATACGAGGATCAGTACTTCTTATTCCAGTGCATTTTAAGGCCTAAAAAGAGCTTAACATTTTTAACTGATCATTTTATATTTGTGGTTTAAAACTTACGGCCAAAAATTTTCCAATTGGTAAGAGTCCGGTATCTTCGTTTCGAAACATGTCAAAGAGAACATCTTCAGCATTTTTCTGCTCATTTTCTCGGTGGCTGAAAAGAATAAGAAAAATTAATTTTAAACCGAATAAATTGAAATGTATCTTAAATAGGACTAAATTTACAAATGCAGGTTGTATATAAAAAGTGTATCTATAAGTATATAGTGTAGTGTTTAAGAACCTGAAATTTGTGAGGGGAGATTATTATAAAGGAATATAAAATATACCAATAAATCAGGTATAAAATGTGCATCTGTATTTAAAATTTCAAAAGAATATCTGCATTCTCTTCTATCATTATTATTAAAAAATTTTAAACAAATAACTCATCTAAGTACAGAAACATGGTTGTTTGCAACTTACGGTCGCATTGAATAACTCCGTTTTTGTATACTGCGAAAAATTATCAATAAAGTAATATTATTGAATCTCAATTATTTTATTAAGCATGATAGGAAAATAGAATCTTCTTTTGTTGATTGAACAAATGAGGAACAGATTGACGAACATATTCAAATTAAACAAGATATGTATACTTAAAATTAAAGAAAGGAATTCTTTCATGAATTTGTACTTCAAAAAATTCATCTATGAATTTGTTTAATGAATAACCAAATTTAGTATTCCTTGGTACATGTTAATAACAAACTTATAAAAGAATTCCAAAATATTTTTACTATTTTTTTTTGGTTATGTTCTAAATGTTTGATTGGTATGTATATACATACATATGTATATATTCACACATAATGCACTCGTATTTTCCAATAAACCAGCAATAAGAAAAAATCGTGTATAAGAATAAATATGTTCTATAGTTAAGTTAAAGGTTACTACGAACAATAATTATGTAAATGATCAAAGTGAAATTTTATAATCTTGAAGTAAATAATTTTTTAAAAAGAACTCAAATTTTAAAGAAAATTAAATGCTTATTATTATTATCGTAACATACATATATTTTATAACATAACACTTGTATTTTTTTATTTTTATTCAAATTAATAATCTATTGTAGTTTATTCCGTTCTTACAAAAATTTAAATTTTTTTAATGCACTTTATCCGATGTTTACAATAGCAATTCACTTTTATAAGTCATTCAAAAATATTATATTTACTGAAGCTGTCAGCAATTTCTCACTTCAATTTAACAAATGGAAAATATTGGCATAACAATTTTTGAGATGCCATTTGGCCTTTCGCACTGGCGGTTTTAAAAATAAACTGTTGAAAATAATTTTCAAGTTCAATTTATTTTTAATTATCACGAGACATGTAGTCAGCACGCGTATCTTATGCTGTCCTTTGGCATACACGTGTATTTAGATTTGCACTTTATTTCACCATAGATTTATGAAACAAAATGTTAGCACTTGCGGTAAGTATAACATATTATTTTATTATATATTGTGTAAGTATTAGATCACTCGTTTCAGTTTTCTAGTTAACATTTAATTATGTAAATTAAATTAAGAACATTTTAATTAATCACTCTTAACAAATCAAGATGCCCTTATTACCTTATAAATTTTGCAATAATTTTAACTAAAGTTTCTTTTTGTTTCGGTGAGAACCCTTGAATAACGTCTTGCACTAAATTACAATTATTCTCTTTAATAACATCCTCAGAAGATTCCATAATATTTTCAGATGACATGTTGACTACTTGTTTTCGACTAACCAGAACTCAAGAAAATATTGGCCTTTTATAAATGTTCTATCAAAACTCTAATCAACTTGGTAACAACTTCAGTAAACTTTGCCAATTTCTCAGAAACGCATTATGTTGTTAATGGGATTGCAAATTTTTGAGATATACTCCAGTTTTCTATTAATATTATTGTCAAGGCAGGAAATTAAACGTATTATGCTAATTTAAATGAGTGCGAAGATTCACATTATGGATGCAAAGGAAGCGTGGACCCTCTATGTAAAAATGACGAAAATATTTATTTTTCACTTACTGTATAAAAGGTGTATTTTAAGATTGATCTAATTGGAAATTTTATTGGTTCTTTATGACGTGAACGATTGATGCCAAAATAATCGCCATTTATAGATAGATATCTCGATTTTGAAAATGCAGATAGAATTGCATGTGATGATGGTGTTAATTTTGGAAATGGAAGAATTTAAATTTAAACATTTTCTAGTTGACAGATAAGTAGAAAATATAACTATGTACTTAATTCTATAGATAATCACTTAACATTGTATGACTTGAATTTTATATCTTTTAATTTTAAAGGGTTGACTTTTATATATTTTAATGCTTGAATTTTATAGCTCCAAAACGAGTATCGATAGTATAAGAAATTACAACAAGTAACACCGGATATATTCAAAATTGTCTTCTTGGTTTTGAAATTTAAACGTCATACAGAAACTAACGTAAACGTTTCACTTTTCTCGCTTTTAATTGGCTTTAATTAAGAGCAAGAGCAAGGAAATTAACATTCTAAGAAGATGAATATTTACTTGCTTTCTAATTTTCTAGCTATTCACTTTTGATTTACTTCTGTTATCAAGTACTCGCCTATCCAATCCAGTACTTGATAACATTTAAAGCATTTAATTTCAAATAATCTTTAACTTTAACGACGCTTAAATTTGCATATAAATATGTACTTATATAAGTAATTACTTACGATGTTAATACAGTGAATGCATAACTACTTATTTCGACTTAGTTTTTGGTTTCTAAAGTTTTACTTCGCAATTTTAACAATTTTTTACTCCGCACGAACTTCAATAAGTTTTTATTAAATATTACCAAGTAAAAACTATTGAACTGTAAAGTACAAGTATTTTCATAAAAACTTGTTAAAAACAATTTATATTATTTTATTTTTCATTCCAAATAATAAATGTTCAAACTTGAGAAAATACTGGGAGAAACTTAAGAATATTAAAATGATTAAATCTGTTGAAGTATCATCGTTAGGCCTTTCTTAGTTTGAATATAACAAAATAAACACAGGTACTAGCTTTTTGTTCATCTGAAAAAGGTTTAAATTTTAAATGTTTTTATAAAGAACCTTAAGACATTGCACTTGCGGCAAACGTACTAATAATACAGAAAAGTTAAATTTTATAAAGAAAACGAATGAGTGCAGATTGTCACGTCGTCATTTTATTTGCACACTGTACATAGAATTAGTTACATTTTGTTACTGTATAGGTCTAATAATAAATCTAACGAACTTCGCAATATTCTGATGAATAGTGCAAATACGAACTAAAAGAGGCACGATCCATTTTTTAGCGTTTCTCACGTGATGTTATTGAAATTTTTTGGTTTAGATACTTTATGCAAACTAGGTTTCATATTAATGAGTAACTTTCACGATTGTACTATATGTAAATTTATTCGTTCTTGGGAGCATAACATACACATAAAACTTCAAACAAAGATATATATATAAGATACGTAAAAATGACATATGCATATGGATAAATTTCTCTTAATAAGGTTAAATACTTTATCAACTAAAATTAATAAGTGCGTAAAATTCGTAAATACTCACGTGCAAAGTGGATCTGGAGTATCATCATAAAATGCTACTCTTTTGCTCACGATCGCTTTTTTTAATAAAGGCTCTGGAGTTGCTGCATTCATCTAAAAGGTAATTAAACATTTTAAAGGTTTAAAAAAGTTGATTCTAAATCATTTATAGCTCTTCTCTTGAAAATACAAAAATTTGTATATCTCGCATTCCAATTATAAATTAAAAAAAAAAAATTAATTATAATATCTAATACTAATAATCTTCAAAACTTACTCAGTCAAAATTATTATTAATTTTATTGTTCACATTTCATTCCGCTTCGAGACCATATAATTGATATCTATCTATTTCTTATGAATCCGGAAGCAGACGGGATTATAAAAATGTTTATTTAAGTTGCAAATATTTAGTGCTATCTTTAATCAGTCTACACGGCTGCCGTCGCATAATGATAAGATATCCCGAAATATAATATTTTAATGGTAAAAATTACCAAGTGAATAAATAATAAGACGTCTGTACATTCATCACTATTGGATCATAAATTATATATTTAGTTCATTTCGATTGGATTCGATTCGATTCATAGACCTTGTCCTTTACGTTTGAAATCTGAATGAAGATTATCAGGCATTTTTAAATTAAATTAAGATCTAAATTAAGTGGAATAATAAAAATATTTAAGAATAAGTTAATCTATAATATTTTACTATAAGTTTGTCAATTTCCGCTTTTTTTTATATAGGTTATGCATTATCATTTTATTTTGCAATCTTGACCCAGTTGGAATTTTGTATTGGCATCAATCTATTGTTCAAAACGTTATACCCTTACAGCGAACTAAAAATTCTTCGGAATAAGAGTAAATTGTGAAAACTCTTTTGAACAAAAAATTTCGCCGGTCTTGCTAAAATTGTAAACTCAACATTGAACACGGTTAGCGACAAATAATAATGATTATACTTAATCTAATTTTATAGTCGTCTATCTAAACTCAAAAACGAAATCCATAAAAATGAGCAAATTATGAGTTTGAAAATTTTAAATGCACAATAGTCTTAGTTTGTTAATTAAATGATGATATTATTTCATTTAAAAAATTTGGTAAGCACTAGCAGCACTAGCACTATGTGAACAGTTTTCTTTTCTATTTCTGTTTCTTCATCCTCTCCGATTCTCACATTGATTAATCGGCAAATGTATTTCGTGATTTGTACACTGTGTTAAATTTTTTTGAATTAATAATTGCAGATTTATTTCTCATAAAGTGAACAGTCATAATTTAAAAGATAAACAAACATAAAGATTTGTGCCAAACGTTTGAATGATGGCACTATAAAGCGTTTTTATGAGCTTATGATAACCGCAAATATAGACAATAACTTTTTTTTTTATATTGCCATCCATTTCATGGGCATGAATACGCAACTTCTATATGTCAGCAACAATTCGACCATTGTTGCGACGTAATTATGTAAGTAACTTGATTCGTCCAATTTGCCAGCCAAAGGAATTAGCACTGTACATCTAATCGAATTTTACTAACATCTAGACGCGAAAATCGTAATTGATTTCAGCAATCCGTAGATTAGTGAATAGATAGCAACACGGAATACATTATTTTCAGGGCTCGCAACATGTAAAGGTCGCCGATCGCCAAACGAAAATAATAAGTATGATCATAAATATGCTCGTTAATACATGATAACATAACAAATCGCAAAATTCACTTCCCAATCCTAATCTGCATACGAAATTTGTTTTGTGATAAATTTGATCAGAAACAAACATAAAACTGTTTTTCGCCATTCGGAATGCTCGTAAAATTTTTAAATAAACTTCTGTCTCGTGAGCGTTACAGAATTTTTTGGTACGCATTTCCTTTTAGTGATGTTTCTAAAAAAAGACTGATATGCTGCGTTTTGGCAGCGTTAATAAAACTTAAAGATATGACAGATTTTATGTCACCATATTTATCTCAACAAAGTTCATAAAGTGTAAAAATTGTGATATTGTTATTAAATGAAATGTTTTTGCTTCGAGTTTATTTTAATAAAATATTAAAAAATTTTATGACATTCTGCGATAAGAACATTATTTAGTAAAAATCAATGGATAAGCTCCTAATTTAGATGAATCACCTAAAATGAAAATTGTTTTGTAATACTGATTATATTATTAATTACTGCTGTATAAAATAAGTTTTTAAAAATTGAATTTCATAGCTAAAGGATGATGCCAGTAAATGTATGGACTCTGGTACCCGATCCATAGCTATGTTTCTAAGTGGGTTTTAATTTTCTAATTTCAGAAAATTCATTTTATTTTTGTTTTTTTCATTTCCTCGAGGTGCAATTAATTTATTAGTCTTTTTTAACGTTTTTACTGGGATGAGAAAGGTACATATCATTTCTGTGCTCTATTATATGTATTTAAACGAATTTAGTGTATAAACTCAGGTAGGATTATATATGTACATAATATGTATAGACTATCAAAATTTAATTTTGTCATATGATAAAAACTTATTTTTAAAATTTTATTAATAAATGTAAGATATGTATATTTATGCAAACTTAAATTGCGATAAGTAATAAACGTTCGGTTTTATTGCTGTATGCATAAATATAAAGGTTAAAAGTGTGATAATCATAGAATCTCTTATCGCCTGAGGTGAAAGATATTACAACTTAGCTTTTCTTAGGTGAACGACGAAAAAGCATGGATAAGGAAATTCTAACCGATTAGTGAATTCACACGTGATGTGACATGACACACCTCACTTTTAAGTAAAGATTTGTTTTTCTAATCAGCTAAAGATAGTAACCTTAACTGACGCACAACACCAACTATTTGCTCTAAAAATTTGTGGTCATAAGAGAAATGAATAAATTTAATTTCGCAATCATTTGCAGATGTATCTTTATGTGATGTGAATTGCAAACTGGAGGAGGAATAAATATATACATATATATATATTTTTTTCTACAACATCAAAATCCCCGATTGATTCATCAGTGTATTTTTTTTTTTAAGCAACGAGTAAGAAACAAGATATCATAGAAGACAGTGTGATTTTTAACAAAACGGTTGTAGTATTTCTACAACTACTGCAACAAAACGCAAATCTGCTTAAGAATTTTTTTATTATTAAAATACTTAAGGCATTGTTTCGACACGCCAATTGTTTTGTTTTTTATATTATTTATATTTTTGTTTACATTCAAATATTAAACAGTAGGTGAGAGTAGTCCATCTGTTATAAATGAAAATTCTTCAAATGTGTTCAAATGTGCAATTAAATTACAAATAACATTTTCGCCGTAAATATTATTGCATTATTAACTCCATTGTTGAATTACGTCCGCTCTTTCTTAGTTAACTTTTCTCTTACCACAGATATAAAAAAACTAATTGCAGGTTGCTTCAAAAATAACTTCATGCACATGGCTGTGATAATATAAATATCGTTTTAGAAAATCAGTTAAACTTTTGGATTATAGAGCACTGCTACTGCTTTGATTCAAATTTTCAGTTTTGATAATTAAACTTTTTTTTGTCGAACTTTTGAAATAATGATATAGTGAAAAAAAAAAATTAATGCACCGGATACATATTCTAATGAGTCATTTTTAATATCCTAAAAGCTCATATATATTTTTTATGAATCATCGACTTAAATTCGACTATATGGTTATAAAGTAAGTGAATTTGTTGAACTTTGCACCTTGGAATCAGGAATAGCTTCGGCACATTCTATGAGTTAACGAATCAGCTCACTTTCATTGATTTACGATTATTGATTTGATACATTGTATTTACATATTGTTAGGTAGGAGTATATGTATATTAAACCTGTTCTCCTAAAAATTAAAAGAAATGTCGTAAGTGACAGTAAGATATCATACATACATTAAACATTTTGACCCGAAATAAACTATATCACTGTTCTATTATGCGTCAGCGTTTAGACTATAAACATAAAAAGTTTTCTATGATAACACAAATCTCTTAGTAAACTTAAAATACTTTAAACTTTATATTATTATACTTTATCTGAAAAAAATCTTTACTACGACGATTCCCTTCGAACAAACGTAAGCAAATCGCGTCTTACACAAAACTGAAGGAATATGAAAGTTAACGCTTTAGTTTCTCTAAAGATCGGGATGTGGAAGCTTGTTCACGTCAATTAAATTAATATGACGGCTACTTCAATTTAATTGAAATCAATTCCACCGAACAGAACCAATCGTTTACTCATATTGGGTCTTTTAAATAAATTCCTATAGTTGGTTAGGCGCCATACTAAAAATAAAACATCTTGGAAAGATTCATTTATTACAAAATTTGTATCTTTCTGAATTTGATTGTAATTAAGGTGACTTGTTGGTTCAGAAGCTGCCGTATTTAATTTTATTCTATCATGTCTCACCGGCTACAGCGGTGATATGCGTATCGATTTTTAAGGAATGTTCTCAAGCGGCAGGCGAAAGGACTATCGATTTATGAAAGTAAATAGGACACGGTTTCGCTTTCATTTTCCTCTAAAGGACCTTGAGGAGTATGCTGAAAACTGCAAGGACATTTTTCAAAAAATAAATCTTAAATTACATATTGTGTACCTCCTATTCGTAAATTGTATTACATAAATAACCAGTTATCGATTAACATTGCATAATTTTAATTCCTTCAGATACCCTGACATCCTCTTGAAGGAAACTTTAATCACCGGTAAGAGATGAAGTCTTTTCGATTGCAGTGAAACAATAGCTCACCTGTAAACTGGTGGTATGAAGTTCTCTTTTGAAATTGAGATGATTCCCATTTTCCTTGGAAGCTCTTTTGTAAGATGGTCTACAACCGTTGCCTAAAATTGCACCTTGGCCTTCAATTGAAAAATTCACCACACTCTTTCTATTGATGCAACTATTAGAAATTTTAAGCAAACACTGAATGGAGTTTCGCTTCATTTTTCTGTGTTTTAACTAATACAATGAACACTAAAATATTTTTTTGGCACCAAGAAATGGACTGCAATCGAAGGGCTACTAAAGGCCACTAAAAAATTTTAAATCGCTTTTATAAATAATTGACACCGAAATATTACTTCTTTGGAAAAGAGCCACAAAAGAGTTTTACGTAACGTTTTTCCAGGTAGGCATCGAACTTTATATTTGGGAAACTCACAAGCTACTAAGTTTAGTCGGCGTGCGAAAATCCTACCAGCCGGATTTGCTTTTAAACTAACACAGATACCATGAAATTTTTAGTGAATATTATTAATAGGGGAAGTACTCTTATTAGCCAAAGCTTTTTGTTTCCGATGTTCTGCGAGCGAACACGTTGCTGAGGTGATAAGAATGAATTTATGCTTCCCACTGAATCATCATACAGTCGAGGAAAACGGTGCTAGCATAAGAGCGCATGAGTGTAATTTTTGCAAGGATATCAAAAGCCTACGCAGAACTTTTAATTATCTATAGTACCTACATGAAAGTTTTAAAACCACTCAGATTACATTGAAACGTGTTTTTGTATAATGAATGAATACATCAAACACAAATCTTTATAGCAGCGACACACCAACTGAAATTTAGAATTTCGAGCGTATTCAATTTCGCAATATTATTGTATTGCTTTGAAATTAAAGTCAAATTTTTGTCAAAATCTCTTTTTTACAGAATATTCCTGAAAATTTTTTAAGAAATTCAGAGGTAATATGATATATTTCTGAAATTGAGAACACTCGAAATTCTAAATTTCATTTAGTGTGTCGCATGAAGAATGCGAAAAATTTTTTCATGCTTATCAACTAAGTGCATACAACTAAATTAGTAAGATTTACGTAGTTAACATTACATTATAGCACTCCTTCATGGAAATTTGACAAAAAATAAAGTATTAGACAACAGATACAAAACAAAGCTCTTAATTTATCATTATATTTTACCACTACGGTCTTTAGAAGTCAAAAATAAAAGGGGCTCATTGACCTTGATGAGTTAAAAAATATTGAGCTCAAGTTATCTTCTTCCTAATAAAATTTTAAATTCAAATTTCATACCTGGTATTAGTCAACAAGAATTTCTATCCGAATACTTAGCTAGAGAGGTCTAATTAGAAAGGAAATTCATACAATTTCTTTTCGAAGTAAAGCTCTAATTTATAGCCACCCCTATAAAGCTAAAAACAGCGAATAAACCATATGTTACTATTCTGATTTAATGTTGTTATTATTAGCTATGAAATTAACTACATACATATATAGAAAATAGTTCGGTTGTTGTTTCGAAATCTCAGCTCATACGAATATGTAGTTTGTTTATTTTCGTAGGTTAAAATTTTATTGGTTAAATAAAAACATAATTTGGCTTAAACAAAGATGTTGTCAAATGTTTACATTTAAAAATGTAAAATGGATTTAAAGATTAATTTTATTTTAATCTCATTTTGCAGTGAAATATATACTTATACCAAAACAAAATGCGTTTTCGCCCCTTCCGGACAGTATATCGTTCTAGAATTAAGTTGATTATTTCCAATTTAATACACGGTTTACATTTTGTTGCTACTATGATTCTGGGGTCAAAGGCAAAATTTTACTGCAAGGATATAAACTGTTAGTTATTACTTTGCTTTCAAAAGATTGAATAAAAGAAAGTTTCAAGAATTTTGACTCAAATAATAGCAAGAGCCGAGAACCATTAAAAATGTATGTAAATAAATTTGCTCTGTAATCTCAGTTTCGTTGAAATTTCTCGGTGTTTCATTATTCTTTACGTAGATAAAATAAATAAGTTCTCGTAAAAAAAATTCATTGAGGCAAACTCTACAATTTTTCAGAAAGATAATAAAATATGATTTCTATACAAAAACAATTCTATGGGGAAAATATTACATAACGACTATTTTTCGCTGGATTCTAGTGTTAATTTTTTTACCAACCAACTCTGCCTACTTTTAGGAGCTTTTCCCAAAATAGGAATCGAAATGTCAAGAACCAAAACATAACCTTCCTCTTCAGCTTCAATTGATTTAGTGCCCGCGGTCCGCCAAATTGTATAAAAATGTTAAGTTCAAGAGTATCCACCGTTTATTCGGTAGTTAGAAACTTTAAAATAGTTGCCCCGGCCTTAAATATCAATTTCCGTTCATGCTCGACAACTGAATCATCCAGTGGAGGCGAACAAAGTGGAAAAGGTGGTTTCGCCAGAGCGTTCGACAAATACACGGCCCCAAAGGAGCCCGAGAAGGAGGAGGATAACAAAACCTTTGCGGAGCTTCTAAGGGAATCAAAGTTTATAGATGTAAGTGGAAAAGGATTAGCAGAAGTCGAGAAATAATCAGAATATTTCATTTCAGCTGGGAGATCCCGAAGGAAAGGTGGTGACCGGAAAGATATTTCATGTGGTTGGAGACGATCTTTACATCGATTTCGGATGGAAGTTTCACACTGTCTGCACAAGACCAACGAAAAATTCAAGGTCTGAATATATTAAACCTTTAAAAATTAATATAAATATGGGTATATTCGCTTGATTTTTAGTGACTACGTGAGGGGTGCCCGAGTGCGGCTGAGGATCAGGGACTTGGAGCTGTCCACGAAGTTTCTGGGGTCTAGCAAAGATCTAACAATTTTAGAAGCCGACTGCTACCTTCTAGGAATTGTTTCATCTCCTGCTAGAGCTGTTCGACAAGAAATTAGCTAGAGGCTATTTAAATAAAATTAATTATTGGGAATTTGGGCTTTCTTTCTTTAAACCATTTTTCATACGATTACTACAAATCTACTTTTAAAATAGGTGGCGAAAATTCGTTATATAATTTTACACCATACGTAAAATTCAAGATTTGAATTTTCGGAAAGTTCGCAAATATTTTTAAAGTAGGTACGTTAAGTCAAGAAGAAGATACGTCAACATGTTTATGTCAAAAATTGTCAACGACAATTTTCATTTTGTTCTGTCCAGGGAAGCATTTTTTTAAACGAAAGTCGGAATTTTATAGGATGACGGAAGAAACCGAAACCGTAAGAAAAAGCGAAAGGCCGCTAAAATCCAAGGATCGGCCTAACAAAAGAGAACGCGTGAAACCTCTAACCAAAGTAAGCAGAAAATCGGACCAACTACTTTCATGCAAAGTTTATTTTTCCACTTTACAACAATTTCAGGTTGTAATACGCCGCCTTCCTCCTACAATGACTGAGGAGGAGTTCTTGAAGCAAATTGATCCCATGCCCAGCAACGAGTACTATTATTATGTTCCCGCGGACTGGTCCCTGGGGTACGACGCAACGTGCCGAGCGTACATCAATTTCACAAATTCGGACGATATCTTCCTCTTCAAGGACCGGTTCGATGGATACGTCTTCGTAGACAGCAAAGGGGCGGAGTACCCAGCTGTTGTCGAGTACGCCCCTTTTCAAGGGCTTCCTAGAAATAAGTCTAGAAAAAAGGATCCGAAAGCCAACACCATTGAGAGTGATCCCCACTACCTGGAGTTTCTGGAGTTGCTTAGTAAAGAAGAAACTGAAGGCAAATCTGAGATAAAGCTAGAGTTTTCACTCACTTCTAAAGAAGGTTTGGTCTTAATAATATAGTTTATTTTTATGTATTACTGATTAAGGAAATTGTTTCAGACAAGAAAATCACATCCACACCACTGTTACAATATCTTGCAAATAAAAAACAAGAGCGTCGGGATGAGAGAAAGAAGAAAATTGAAGAAAAGCGTCGTTTACGGGAAGAAGAAAAGCAGCGAAAGAGGAATCAAGTTGCGAAAAGCGTTCCTCCACCAATTAAGGAAGAAGATCCAAAGGTATGTAAATATAGGTCACCTTGGGGATTATTCTAAATAGGAATCTTAGTTTATTGGTAAATATTTTTTCAAAATTGATTTCAACTAACGATTATCTTCAGTAATTCTTCTGTTAAACCCCCAGACTTTAGAAAAAAAAGGCTTAAAATTGTTAGTTAAAATCCAACTCAAAAGAAAAAACAACGAGTCCTGCACTTATGAATCATAAGCTCTAGCTAGAATAATACAGATAGTTAATGTCAAGAACTAAATTAATTTTCGCCAAAAAACTCATTTTGGGTAGCACATTCGGCCATGTCTGTCTGTCCATTCACATATATATTTTCAAGATATTAGTTTATTTCAAAAAACCGTAGGTAAACAAAGAGAGTGGTGCAAAATCTAAAGAAGAGTCTAAAAAGGAATTTAAGACAAAACGGAGAGCTGAGAGGGATTTAAAAAGAAAATTAGAATTTGATAAAAGAATGCAAGCTATAAAAAAAATCGAGGAAATGCAACAAGAAAAATCTGGTGAAAAATCTGATAATCCAGAAAAAGTCAAGGAAAAAGACGACGAAAAAAAGAAAGAAGTCAAAAAATATAGCCAGAGTAGAAAGTCAAGGAATGAATCTAGATCGGACACTGCCAGTAGCGCTGGTACAGAAGGTAAAGAGACTCCAAGCACTGAAACGATCACCCAGCGTGATAGTAAGGAGTCAGAAGCGGCAGCAAGTAACTCCGAGGAGATAAGTGACTCCGTTAAAGAATTTATAAAGAGTGTAGCGAATATAAAGGAATTTGTTCCACGAAACAGGATCTTAACAAATACCGATTTGGAAAATAGCATTAAGCCTGGCACCGCCACCAAAGAAGTTGATATGGGCGAAGTTAGGCAAAAATTGGAGCAAATTGCTATCTCTGAGAAGGACGGCAAAACTGATGTTCGACATAATGTTGATGATTCTAAACAAAAGTCTGTAAGTCCTGATAATTCTCCTGAGAATGGAGCAAGAGATTCAAGTTGCAGTGGAACAGATAAAAATGAAAAAGGCAAGGACAACCGAAGCATGCGTAGGATTCGAAATAAGGTAACGTTCATACTAATTCAACTTTAAAGATCCTTATTAATTAATTTGTAATAGGATCGCCCTTCAATTGAAATATATCAGCCTGGGAAATTACGAATGAAAAAAGAAGATGGAAGGGATGGCAGATCAAGTGCTGAGCTTAAAGATTACAAAAGTAATCCAACTTCGGATTGTGAGAGCGTTAAGAAAGAAAAAGACGAAAAGGAGAATGTTCGAAAGAAGGTTACTAGATATTCCGAACGACGGTCAAGTCGTGCTAAGGAACGACTAACAAAGGAAGAGAAACAAGATCCCGAAACACAGTCAATCACCACCGTTGTTGAGGACACACCAGTTCCAGAGGAGGAAAATGCCTCTGCTGGTATTGCTAGCTCTACTGAGATCTAGTAGCATTTAATCTGGTTTTGCTTGAATTATAAAATATAGCTGATTTATTATCAATGAAGTATAATTGAAATAAAATTATCGCTTATAATAGTTTGTGACTCTTTATACAAGAACACTTTCCCAAATTTCTACTTTACACTCCAAAATCTTTTCATCAGGAATCCTGCAATATATAGTACTTTATATTAAATCTACCTAAAACGCATTTTAAAACATACATATATAAAACTCAATTTATATTAATTAAAAAAGAAAGTAATTATTTGAGCACTTTATTTATTATAATTCAAGTTTACTATAAAAAAAACAGTTAAAAATTATATACACATTTAATATAAATACTTAAAGTCTTAAGGCACTGTTGTGGTTACTTTTTGTTATTTACTTATGGAATGCTCGTGTACTTAAATCAACATAAGTTATCAATCTTCTCAAATATTTTGGCAATGTTTCTAGAGTCTTTGGTTGCAATCTTAGTGAAGTATTCTTAAGTATATTAATATGGATATTCAATGTACATTTAGGCACTTTTAATTCATTGCTTACTTCTCTTACAAGTACTAAAAAATCAATTAAATTCATTCAAATTGTTAACGAGAACAAAAGCATACAACCTACAAACACACATCTTACTTAAGTCTAATAAATTAACACAACAATTTTAAATTGCAGATTAAGAAGGTTGCATAAGACGCTCTTGATTTTTTGGTTTTTTCTTCGCCTTATTCGTCATTCGATTGTGGCAGTAGTAAGCTATAACTGTGGAACCAAACATAATAATAATCGTTATTTTGTGTCATTTGTATAAACGATTTAAAAGCTTACCTATGATTAGAAAAATTAAAGCTGCTGCGCAACCAACAATCGTTGCCCAGGCAATTTTAGCTTGCTCAATTTGTATTTGTGAATGGCAGGAGGAATATTCCTCGTTAAATAAAGTTATATTTGCGAAATTTTCACAGGAACCTTCATCTAAAATGTGTAAATATAATTTGGTTAACAATAGCTTCGTTTGATAGTTTAATATTTAATGTAATGATAAGAATAATACCTATAATATCACAGTTAATTGGATAGCTCAATTTAACTCCTTGCACAGCAAAGAATCTCAGCAAAATTTGGCAAGAGCACTGAGGGATTATAGTGTTTTTCAAATCAACACTTTTCAGTCCACAAAGTGGCGAAAAGCGTTCTATAGTTAATTCATCAAGAGGATTATTTGATGCATTCAAGTGCCAGAGACCTGAAGAAAAATTACTTTAAATTAGCGCAAATGTTAACATTTATTATTGGCAAAAAAAAAACTTACGAGGTAGAGTGCCGAAATAGGGAATATCACGAAGGCCACAATCACCAATGTTCAAATATTCAAGCGGAGCTGTTATTGGCTTTTCTAAGTTCTTAAATTTTGAAAATAAAAAAAAAATTACTTAAATTAACATTCAAAGCAACAAATTCTGATTACTTACCTCTAAGTCTCTGTGCACGTTAATGAGCTCATTGCTGTCGATGTACAAATTTCGTAACGAGGGTAGGTTTAAGAGCTCCAGGGGAATTGTTGTGAGGGCATTGTCTGACAAATCAATTTCCTGCAGATTAAAACGATTGTAAACAAGTTCAAGCGCAACATATTTTAATTAGCGTACCTCAAGGGCGGTTAAGTGTGAAAATGTGCCTGGTTCTATTGATTGAACCTTATTTTCGTACATTAAAAGGTATCTGATACTGGTATATTTCTGGAAAGACGTCTTCTTCAATTTTTTTATTCGATTGTAGGCGACGTTTAACATCTGTAGAAATAAATTTATTATAATAAATTAGTAACAACATTATATGATAATGAATTAAAAAAGAAATATTTTTTGTGCATCATTGAGATCAGTTATATTATGTTAAGTTTTTTGGGTTATACTTAGCATGAAGTACAAAACAATTATTTGGCAATTGCGCCTAACTAACTCAAATAAATTCAAATATAAACCAGAAAAACAAACCAAACCCATCGTAGCTTATACAACCTTTTTAGCACGGTTCCTTCTCATTTACTTTAATAAAGCAGAACTCCAGCAAAAATAAACTTTGTTTAAGTAACAAACCCCACAGAAGTTTTGTATGTATTTAGACCGTTTCTGTTATTGTTTTATTGTATACAAAATTTAATTTTGATTATATCAAAAGTTTGTAACACTCTAAATATATATATTCGAGTCAAATTAGTCTAAAAAAAACTGATGATTTCGCCCATATAATGCCAAATAATTTCGTTCTGTTTTTATATAACTTGATTCAAATATCTAACTTTATTATGATAGTGATACAACAAAATTTTGAACTATGAAGTTGCTGGCAAATTCGGAAATTTTGTTGAAGCATCATGTTTTTAATCTATTAAGCGGAATATCAAACGACGGGTTAATAAAAGTTTCAAAATCAAGATAATAACTAAAAGAACGTAATATGAGTAATATGTAACTTGGAAAAAAAACTCTAACAAAAAATTAGCTATTTGGATTAAATGGTTTCGAAGCGACAGACGATCAGTCTGCAACCGAATTGAGATGAGGCCATAATTACACAAATAAACAAATTTAATTTTTTTTTTTTTGTTGCCCTATAAATGGCACATTATTTCTATAGGATTTTGTCCATAGATACCGAATTCGTAAATTAAAATGTTCAATCAGCTCTTTCTTCCGAGAAAAATAGAGTCAAAATATTCAAAAGACACACTTAGAGAACAAGTTTTTCAAGAGAGTGCACTTGCAGTGTTCTTTATTCGTCATCAATTGCATGAAAAAATCAGTTTATGCAAAATTCACTGATTAATTCGAAATTCTTCAAAGCTTTTTGTATTTTTACAAATAGCTTAAGACTTCAGCTATCATTTGAGCAACATTATATTATTCTCGAGCAATCCGTTATTTTGTAATGTTTTTTCATAAATGATCAAAATATCATTTTCATTTACGAATTGATAATCTACAGAAAAAATCCTATAGAAATTATAATATGTGTCAAATTTTTGGAAACAAATTTGGTGTTGATCTGTGTTATTAATTGTCCTACGCAAAAAAGTAAAATAAAAACATTAGTCAGTTGATATACGTTGATACGATCTAAATATTTAGTTAAGTGAGCATTTTATCAATATTCTCACTCGAAATATACATTTATCAAACAAAAACAAGTCCACCTACAGCATAGAATAATTGATACGCGAGACCTAAACATGATAAGTGATACCACAACCTTCGTAAATTGCTGAAAAGTTTTAAGCTTGTCTCAAGTTGAGGCTTATCTTGAATGATTCAAGCTTCTTCAGAGAAGTCGTAGTGGCTCAGTGTGGTTTTCTTTTGCGTGTGAATTGGTGGCAATTATTTCGTTTTTCTTTTTTCGGTTTCCTAAGATTGCACTCAATTGACCCTCCAATTAAGACCACCGTGGTCTGGGAATTCATATTGGAGAGGAATAGCCGCCCAGCTGAATGAGAAAGTAATTTTAATTAGAAATGTTTGTTGTTTGATGTAACAAATCAAACATTGAACAGAATAATTTTACGTAAGATGTTCTTATTTAAAGGAATCGCCGTTTATTCAACAAGCTGCAAAGCAATTAAAAGAATACCACTGCAAATCAAAAAAGTTGCATAGTAAATTATTAAACGTTTCTATTTAACTTCATAAGTATAACTAATAATTTTTTATCAACTACTTTCCGAAATAGAAAAAGGTGGCAAATGATTTTTTAAGACCTGAAGTGTAATTTTAAAAATTACACATACATTTGTAACTAAGATAATAAGTTTCAAAATCTTTAAAAAAAATACACTCTTAATCTACATACTTGAAATGTTTGCTTATTTTTAAATTTATTTTTTTGCGTTCATCATTTTCAACAGCTCTGAATATGTACTTTTTCAATCTATAGTTTAAAAGTCGTAGTTTTGTTTACAGACTCAGAAATCAGAGTCTGATTAAAAATTCATTATTCATTTAAAGCATATCTATTAATTGTTGCCAAAAATTAAGTTATAATTGAAAAAATAAAAGATTCGAAAAATTAATACAATAGTTACATACCTCGATAGATCCCCTTAAAAATTGAGGTATTTCCTTAAGGTTCATGTCATAACATGTTGCACTTAGCATCTTATCCTTGCGGCTGTAATTACATTTCCGCTCGTTAGCGGCCACCAGGTATCCTAAAGCGCCATTGTAATGTATCACTGCCACAATTCCAATATAAAGAATTAAGGCGGACGGTTTCATTCTGCAAAAATCAAAATCAAATATTATTTTCCTATTTATTGTGGTAATAAATTTAATTCAAATAAGTACTTGAAATCACTGGAATTGAGGTATTCAAAAACTATTCGGAATATTTTGATTTGATCCTGCTTTATCGGATGATGCAGCTGCACTAAGTTCAACTTAAATCCACAGCTGTCCTTCAACATTTTACCAGATAAAAGGGATGATGAAATATTTTTCAAGAACGAGATCATAAGGTGCAAATCCTTTAAATGAATTTTATCTCCGGCAGGTGTAAATACGTAAATACGTGAAGGTTATACATATATATAATGTATATATATAGTATACACAAAAACATGACTGATGCAAGCTAAGATAGCCTTGCAATTTTTCTTATCAGTATAGTTATTAAAACGATAAGACTTACAATTTAAAAAAAGTGAAAGTACGTGTTTTATAAAACTGATTGTGCAATTGATAGTATGTATTTGAATTATCTTTATACATATTCTAAGGTCATTGCTATCACATTAATTACGCAAGACAACTCTAATTTGTTCAAGAGTGCAATTTTTAAATAGTTCGATAGTAGCATATAAATAATCAGATTTTGTTACCGCAACTCAGCAATAATTTCCCGGAGATAAATAAATTTTGCAAAAAGACTGAATTACTTCGCAAACAGCGGCAATCATCTTCTTGACCATAAAACACCCAAATGGCAATTTCGATTAATGTCGATTTGGATGAGTAAATTTAGAATCAATTGGATGCTTACCGCTGCGATCTCGCCATGAATTCGGTTCAATGCCAGGAAATTCTTAGTCAATAATCTGATAGTGCTCTATTGATTTGTTGTTCTATTTAATAAATAGCTTAGACATAACAATGGAAACGAAAGTCATGAAGTCGTTTAACGTTGAGAAAGATGGGCAAGTCTCTTACGTAGATACTTTTAGATGTTGTGCCTATAAATTTTAGCTACTACTTTTACTCTAAAGAATTTAAATAACATTCAATTTTAAGAAGTTTTTGGGTTTTTTTCTATAATTTTAATCGTTTTCGAATATGCATACAATTTCTAGCAATAGATGTGTAAATTATATTTTATTATTTCGTTTACATATTTGAATCTTCTGATTCAATAAAAAAAGAAAACAATTGCACACTTACATATGTAAAGAAGCATATTATGCATTATTGCTCGCGAACAAAAAAAAAAAAATTCGCCAATTGCTCACATCTCGGTCACAATTAATTAAATAGCCCACGCTTGCAACAATTTTTTCCATGCAAGTGACAGTCCCCAAGCTGGACAAATAAAACAATTCCCGGAACAATTGCATACAAGTCTGTTGTCTAGATAAACACTGAAAATATGCTCGTTGTTTGAAATTTGATAGCACTAAAATTGCTTTATTTTGCGGGATTTTGCCAGGAAAATTCAATTAACGATGATTTGACTAAATGTGATTGAATATCAATTTTTTTGTTTTGTTTTAAGAATTATTATTTCAAGATTTTATTTCTATTCACCGACAGTCCTCCAACTTACAGCCAATTAAATTCCTGTAATTTGCAACGTAAGTCGAAACGACGTAAATTGAATGAATGTTTTACTTAAACTGCACTTTTTAAACTAATTACGACTGTAAAGTTAATTTCCGAAAGTGCTTATGGAAAAAATCAAGTGCATCTTATAATAAAACAAAAGGCTATAAAGTTTGTTTACTAAAATCCGGAACCGAAAAGAATGCATTTTGCTGTATTTAATGTATTTTCGACAATTATATTTAACTATCACTCCGAACTGATGACTATTGACTTATATAAAATATAAAATAGGGTACTTATATTACCGACGTCTTAGATGCTTAGGTGCCCGGACCAAATCAGTAATATTAGTGTATAGCCGTTAATTCGAACTCATACATTTAACAACTTATTTTCAATAAATTGTAACTATTAAAAACGTTGCTAAAAACAATTTAGCTACGTTTTTAATTACAGGGCAAACCTTTGTTTACGAAACTGGACAGATATATAGTAAGAATAAATGCACATAATTAAGATAGAAAATACACACCTACTTTTAAATAATATTGTGAATTTGATCCAAATTGTAAGAAAACTTAAAATACAAGTTATGTAACTTATAAGCTAATGAAGCCAATGTGACTTTAATAAATAAAGTAAATCTATATCATATAAAGAAAGTTTTTGGCGTTACGTTTAAAATCTATATACTGTTGTCTTTCTTTCTTTGTCAATCAAAATTCTTGTTAAGGTTGCAGTTATATGTATGCAAATTACTTTTTTTTATTATATAATATTATATTAAAATTCCTTGCACTGGTGCATACAAAATTTTAAACTGGAAATGTGATATTTCTTTTAGCTTAGATGAAAATTATTAAAAATTAATCTCACTGCCACCGAATTTTTATTGAATTGATTTTTATTCATTTTTAATTATAGAATGAACCTATGTTATATACTCTAATATACTCTTATATTACTATTCAAGTAATGAGATCGTTTCAATTTCGATATTACGAACTTAGAAGTGCATTATCATGCCGGGTTAGATAAGCCGGGTAAAATCCTCGAAAATGTTGATTCATACATGAACTCGAGATTTGTCATTGGCTTACTGTCTAACTAAAATATACTATCAAAAATGATTCATTTTATAGCACATCAAATCGAGTTAATGAATTATTGAATGGATTATCTTTAACTTAAAATTAGATGTGTTTAGTTTGCTACTGAAATACTAGTGAATTTCAATTATTTCAAATGTGTATAATTAAATAATAATCAAAAAATGCAAAATATTTCCTTTTCTTTATACTTACATTGATTCGGTTGAAAAAAAAATTACGATGCTCGGTGAAATTGCATGTTTTTGTTATGAAGTGATGTTCGTGCACTTGTGACAATAAACTAATCACAGTCGGAAATGATCGCTTAAGAAAACTTAAATTTGAACGTGCGTATTTCACAGCGTTTATCAAGGCTTTTCAATTAAACTGAACGAGCGCTCCTTTGATAACAATTATGGAATGTAAAACAATCGGAGAAATTACATGGAGCCGTTATCGCTTAAAAGTTATTTTTAAAGTTCTGCTGTTTGACGTGAAAAGAGCACAAAACTAAGTTTACCCGATTTTGGACACTCTAACATTTCCCTTCGAAGCGAAGATGCGTTATTTTAGATCGATCACAACTCACAACGGACACTAATTGGATTTTGAGCACAAAATCGAGAAATGTGATCTTCAAAGGGGAAACACTACTGTCTAAAATATAGACCACTTTGAATGTTAATTGATTTTTTGAAATTATATTTTTCACGCTAGGTATTTTGTGTTTTGGCACTCTCCCTGCGGAGCACTCCAGAAAAACGTTCAAGATCAGAGAAGTAGCCGCGCGCACACTTGCCCGACTAATTTAGATTAATTTAAGCTTAACTGGACGAATCGGGAGTGGAGAGCCGCGTAGACTGAAAACCGCCAGTTCGGCGAGGTAGAACTCCTCAGCGCTTGGGTCTTGCTCGGTTCCAACAGTCTTCAATTAACTTTAGAATCTAACAATGCCGTCATAGGGTGAACAATGTGCGTGGTGAGTTACTAAAGGAACTCCCGAGTCCCGGGGGTGTTCGCAGAGCCCATCTCCCGAAACATCTTTATCACTGCACTTCGCTGATAAAACCATTGTTAGCTTAGTTCGGCTAGATCTTCTTGAGCGATGCGTCGGCGACGTTACGAGCGCTAATCAGAGCTGTTTGCTTCTCGAGATTTGATGAACTTGAAGGGTGGGCATTTGATAAACACAATTTCATCTTATCTCAGTGGAAAAAATACAGGTGACTCTTACAAAAGCAACTACAATTAATAGTCTTACGTTTTTGCTTCCTACGCTATTACTAAGACTAAAAAATCAGAGGTAATTGCTGACAAGTACGCATTTACGTTCGAATTTAATAAAATATTAAGAGTGCAAACTACTTCGACCTAGACGAAACTATAATAGCTTGACCTGCAATCAGGTCTTCCGTTAACATATATACATACATAATACCTATATTTATTTACAAGTTATTGATACTATTCTGCTTTTGGCCTACTTTTTCAAATGATCATGATAAATAAATAAAATGAAAATTATGAAATTGTAGGTACATACATATAACTCATATTCGCGACCAAAATTTTTAAAAACTATACTTATACATATTCAGGTACACTTATGTAAGTGACGAGAGTTTTGAAATTATACAAAAGCTACTGTATGGCGAAATTATGCCAGTGTCCACAAGAAGAAATTGAATTCCCAAAACAATATCACAATTAATATGTTCCACGGCACTATCGAAAAAGCCTTTGAATAGTCTTTATTAACTATGTAATCGAATAAAAGTTAGAGAAAACTTCCCAAAAAAAGATACAAATACAAAATGCTTACTCTCTTATTCGCTTAATATTACTAACTTTAAAAGATTTCAACGAAGATGGTTTTATAAGACCTTCGAATCTGTTGTTCAAATTTCTAGACTTGAATAGAATTAAATTAATGAAGGCCATTAATTTCTATTTGCTATCAAAACTTTGAAAATATAAAACTACAGAAGCAGATCCAATATAGTGGCCTGCATTTAATTTTCACGGATTTTCCATAAAAATATGTACTTGGGGGTTTTAATGGGCATTGATTTCATTGGACCAATATGGAGCCGAATATTTTCAATTTTTATAGATAACCCCGATAGTTAATTTTTAATCTGCTGTTCGGATCTGATGCCGACCAAAAATTCCCCAATTCAAGGTTACTGACGTATTCCACGGTTCTTTTTCGCTTTTGCGAAAACAAGATTTTTTAAACACTCATTATTAAACACTACTGACTACAGTATCAAAGAAAATGCTAAAAAATAAATCTCACCTTCTTTGAGATCTCTCCACTCCTCTAAGCAAACAAAATAAAATTGATTCTCAGAAGGTGATATGTATGTAATAAAACCTTTAAAATAGTTTATTTTCCATCTCTTAAAAAGCAACCGAGTTTTTTTCCCGAAAAGAAAACTAATTTTTAATCAACTTTAGAAAAAAGCTTCCCTGGGGCTCTATTTTTGCTCCTGTGATATAACAGCAATGTGTGCGATTCTCTCAGGAACCACGAGTTGACATAGAATTTTTGCGCTAAAACCTCTGCACCGATGAACACCGAAAAAGGTCAGAGGCTCTTAACATTTATGTCAGATAGCAAATTTTTAAGGAATGGATGAACGTTAACTATTTTGGGTGATTTAGATTTTTTTAGAACCACTGACTCAATTTAAAGAAGAAACATTTTGCATAGCATCTTGATCTCCAGAACTTACATATGCCGCGCCGCGCCGACTTAAAAAACAAAATGTTCTTAAGTTTGTTTATTCGTAAGTTTTTTTTTACTTTTTAGGTTTTTTCTGAAGTCGGTTCATTTACTTTTAAGATAACTACAATAATTTCAAAATACTTTAAATTTCTACTGCGTTTTCCTTTTAAAGGTTTTAAAAGGAAAACGCAGTAGAAATTTAAATGCATGTTTTAATTATATTATGCAAATGCAAGGAAGATTACATTTGTGTAGTTAATTTTTTTGGTTTTCTTGGTTTTGTGAGTTTAAATTCAACATTCCAATTAAATCTAATAAGAATCAAATAAAAGATGGTCACTTGTTTGCTGAATTAGGGAGAAAATATCTCTTAAGAATTATATCATAAAGTTATCCCTGAATGTAGAATCTGCTCTGTCGTTTAATGGTATACGCGAATCTGATAAGAAATTACATAAATAAGTCCGATAAGAAATTGTGTATTCAATTTAGCTGTAACAAACGAAATGAAAAAAATTATTCTACATACATCAAAAATCAAGTTACTTGAAATAATGTAACATTTAGAATTTGGGACGTAAAATGGCATTAAATAAATTTATTGTGGCATTTCAAACACAAATGTAAACCTTAAATAGGAAGAAATTCATTTATTCGAGTATAAGGTACAATAATCGTAAATTGAGTATTTAGTTAAGCTTTAATATACCCGTAGCTTCATAAAAGCCATCATGTGAAGTTGAGTATCTCTGTGATAAGTGTATTTCGTCCACAACCTGAGTTCCAAAATCGAAATTTCCATACGTCTCTAAAATTTTTCTGGCATCAAAAGTTTGCCGTTTTTGCGGTGCATTAGCATCCTGGCCGTACTCATCTCTGAATAACGAGTTGATGAGAGTAACATGGATCTTAACATTTTCAACTCTTTTCTGTGTTAGTCCCCGCTCTGCAAATCGATCGACAATTCCATCGGCAATAAGTTGCAAAGCTTCAGACTCTACTTTCCCGTACAAAACGTCGACACTACTTGGATCATCGTTCATATACTCCAAACCTCGCAAACGCAATTGGATTGAACCATACTTTTCTAGAATATGTCTTTAATTGAAAGTACGACGATTAGTAAGCTTAGTTTTTATTTTTAAATTACTTACTCAATTACATATTCGCTACATTCTTGTAATATTCGAGCTGCTAAAGCCCGATCTTCGTTATCCATAAGGGTTAGTGTAGCAATTGTTAAGTGAAGTTTATTGGGATTTTGAAATAACGAAATGTCCAACCCGGGAATCTGCAATTCGCGAAGAATACCATCCTAAAAAAGTGATAGTAATGTTAATTATAAATATAATTATAAATCTACTAACCCTAAATTTAATGAAAGATTCCTTGATCGAGCGTGATGTAAAAGGTACACATAAAAAATGAGTAAAAACATGTTTATTTCTTGCTGCAAGTACAATCAAATCAACTTTTCTACGAGCACTTGCTACACTTTGTCGAGTTAGTCCTAATGGGAGAGAATACATATGTGTATGTATAGTAATTGTTATAAAGTAAATATGTATGATAATTACCCAATATTACGACATCACCTTCAACACCAGGTTTCGGAATTTTAATTTGCGTTTTGGTTTCGGCCTCAATTCTTTTCTTTGTTGCTCCTTTCGATCCAATAATTTGAGAAAAAAATAGTCTATAGAATAAATAAAAGTCAATCATCGAAAAAATATTTTATAGATATGCAATCATACTGTGGAATATGATATGAAAGTTTGAACCTGTCGTTGTTTGTTAATTCAATTTCAAAGTCATCAGTTTCCTCATCATCATATAAATCTAAATTAATTTAAATTGGATAAAAACGATTTGTCAGAATGTTCTGTGTGCTATTTACTACAATACTATATACCTTCTTCTATATAAGGATTGCCATTGGATTTCTTTGGGGCTTCCTCTTCGAATACTTTGTTAACACGATAACAACGCCCACCAATCCACATGAGTTGAGGTGATATCACATCCATTTTATTTTTGAATTTCGAGACTGCAAGAATTAAAGAAATAAGTAATCATTTTAATTTATTTTTAAATTTGTTTGAAAATGCGAGCACCATTGCTTTGATTGCTTCTATAGCATATCTTATCAATACTCAGTCATCTCTAAAATAAAGAGTAGTCGTGTAATTCTTTTCGATTTACATAAATTTAACCGTTTTTACAGACGACTGCTCAATTCAGCAAATACCTTAAGCCGAGAAATGATTACTGTAGAAATTGGGCAATAAGGATTTTTAAGTTAAATTACATAATCAAATCCAAGAAACCAAACAAAAGCGACAGTGTATAAAAATTACTAGGTATATCCTCTTATAACTAGAATAAGTCCACGACGACAATTATATTATAGAAATATTGGTTGCTTGGTTGTTTATTAACTATCGTCATGATAGTGCACTTTACGTGGCCTATTTTGTTCCGGCATCGAGTTTCTCTCAGATGTTTGTAATATGACTAGTCAGGTTCATGATGATGAGGAGGAAGAGAATGATATATACGTAGGTATCATTAAAATTAAATAAACATAAAATCATTAAAATATGTAAAGGGGAACCCAACTTTGCCTTGGTCTCGAAAAGAAAGCGAGCTCAGTGTCGACGAAATGTTGAGTCATAAAGAGCTGCTACCTGTGGGATCCTTTTTTTTACCCTTAAGGTAGATTTTGCCATGAAATTGTGAGAGGAGCGGGTAGAATTACAAGGCTAGCCATAAAACTGTTAAGGAAAATCTCCAAATATTGCAACGGATAATTCGTTCAACGTTTAGATTTTAGAAAGAAAGTAGTATTGAAGGGTGAAAAGTTTTCACTGAACATGACGTTGAAGAGTATTAGATGAGTAAATTCCACTGAGTTCAAATGCATGCGAATTGTTTGTTTTGTATAAAATTATTTATGCATATATGTGATGAGTGAAAAGGATTTCAGCATTATTATGTAGACTAGAAATTTTGATCACAACAATCCGTACGGAAATTCAAAAATTATATTTACATTATGAGAAACGAAACGAATCATTTCGTCTGTAACTGCTGAATTGCATGCAAAATTTCTTATAAGAATTATTACATAGAATTCAGCTATAAAAGTGATTCGTTTCCTTTCTTATAATAAGGCCCCTGAAGCCGCTTAGCTACGACCGCCTGCATCCGTTTACATATGCAAAAAATAATTTGGACAAATGAAGAGGAACCGGCCATGATTTTTAAATAATTTTTCCATGCTGACGGTGGAAAGGCTGTCGCTGGGGAGCAGCAAATACTTGAGTCTAATAATCCTGCAAAAAGTCGACCCTTCTTCTCAGAAGCTCTTTTGCGGTCTCTATTACATTTCTCGATCACTTTAAATTTAATGTTTAAGGGCGCATAGTCAGGCACATAGAAAAATTGGGAATAACAGCCAGAGGATGAATTTAGGACTATTGGCGATAAGTAGCATATTTTGCTAAATTTCTACTTATTTAAAACTTAAAAAATTACCACATTCTCAGTGGCTGGCTCTGCTTATCATGGGTATTGAAATAGTTCTATGTTTTATTTAATTTTTGCCACTTATATCATTTAATTTACGCATACCTTTTAGTAAATTGGGGCGAAGAGGACACGTACCAAACCAAAACAAATAATTGTCACTTTGACACAGCCCAAATGTGCTTTAAACTGTTATACGATCAGCTGTGTGAATTTTATTTGTAAATAGAACACTCAAGTATCCTTTCAATAACTTTATTTCAATCTATTTAGCTCGATTCCATAATACCTTTAATCTTTAATATCCGCAAGAGGCAGCCACATAATTCTCGGCTTAATTACAAAATCCTCTTGGCTTAATAAATCTAAAAGTTGCACATGTTTTCGAACGTAGAGCACAAGTTTTGCCAGCTTCGTGTAGTCCCTGCAGTCTTTTTCGAAAAACCTCCTCCAAAGAGCGGCAGCCAAAACTTTGTCGTCGGACATCACACCTTCATCGTAAGCAATAAGCGCCGCTTGAAACTGTTCTGATAACAATTCTATTTGCGCTCTAGTTCCAGACGGGTTGTGGGCCTACGAAAGAGAATGCGATGAGTTCTAATAGCTATTTTAGGTATCATTTGTTTTACCCCCAATTGTTTCGCTCTTGTGTTCACATCGGCCCACATCGCCTCGACAATGTTGTTCCGCAGAATTCTTCCGTCTTGGCCCTTTTCCGAGCCTTCTGCCATTGCTCTAAGCATAATCATCCAAACATGCAGCTCGGTTACCAGAAACCAAGAGTTGAATGTATTTGGGAGGTCGAACTCGTTGAAAAAGTCGAGGTAATTTATTTTATCAGCAATGCTCTCATACATGTAACAGCTAGCTACTTTGAGGCGCTAGAATATAATCTTTACTTTACCATTCTTTATGTTAAAAACGCAAACTTTCCTCCTACCGCTTTTTCGTGCCCAACGAATTTTACTTTGGTCAAAACTTTCTTGAAAAGGCTTATTTCTGGTGCTGGATTTAGTACTTTTGTTGTGCACGAGGCTGACGGCAGTTTTCTTATAAAAAGCATATTATCTTGCTTAAGCCTACATGATGCATTTTTCGATGGAGCAGAGATGCACGTAAATTGCGATGCAGGCGAAATCTGGAAATTTATATAACAAAAACATTACAAAGAGGTTATGGATTTTATCTCGGTTTCATCACTTACAAGGGGAATATAAAACTGTAAATTATTAGTTAAATGTGTTGCTCTTATAGTACGGATCATTTTTAATTCGGGGTATAAACGGGTTAAACAATTAAAAGCACATTTTCCCAAAAACAACAACAGCAGGCAAAACAAATTTCTGACAGAGAACCAAAAGAGACCAAATCGCCGAGAACGTCTTCTTCTTCTTCTTTTGATGGTAATCAAGAATAAAATTGTTAGATGTAACGGCTTTTATGGAATTGTTATACATACAGGAAATATAAAGTGGATACATTTTTTTAACATATATTCTGTCTTATCCTGGCTTAAATTCATTGAAAATCAAGTTTTAAACTCAAGTTCGTTCAAGGAAATTACAAATATAAATACCGGCTAAATGTACTTGTTTATGTTTCAGGTTTTTTTTTCAAGCTACCAGCCCTGACTTTAACATCAAACAGAAAGGCCAAACGTCAGTGGAACTAACTGAAGATTCTTGAGGGATTGAATTTTATGAGATTTCTAATGAAAACCGAAATGTCTCGGCGGGATGAGGCTCTTGATAATGGACGAAGCAACACCTACTTGCAACTGCAGCAGTCGCAGGCGATCCGGTCAAACATCCACGGCATGTCGCAGCTCCTCAACACTGGTCTCAGTCCCGACACCCTCGACATCTGCATCAGGCTAATTGAGGCTGGGGTCCATCCTCAGGTTGTCGCGGAAGTCGTGACCCAAATCCGGAAGGAAGTAGCCGCCCTCGAGAAGGAGGAGTAGGGGTTTTGCTGGGGCCGAGGTAGGGTCTCAGTTTCACATCTCAAAAACTTGTTTTGTAACTAATTTTAGCTTTAGTTTAACAATGTCGCAATACAAATAAACTAAACGATTTATACTAATTTAAAATTGATCTTTTGGAATGTCCATGTACAACAAAATAGGCGGATATCTGACCAAAACCCGAATCCTTTATAGAATCAGGAAATCACCAATTTTATAAATTCCATCCAAGATGTACCTATGAAGTGTAAGCTTTTATCGTGAAATGGGAAAGTGGAAACAATCTTTTCGAAAATAAGTTATATATAAAAATCCCCAATTCACACCGAACGAAATAAAGTCGAAGATTAGAATGTACAACTTTAAACATATGTATTTATATCCTTTGTAGAAGCAAAATATAATCAAAGCATCATCATTCGACTTCATATCCCTCCCGTAAAACAATCAAACCCCCTGTTTTTATTACAATTGGGTAGATGAAACCCTTTTATGTAATTTTTCTGAGGACTTAAGTCCCCTAGCTATACAACTTTCGAGATATGTATATAAAAGAGATCACTTTCCTTAAAAAAAAACTTAAAATAATTTAACACGAGAGATTTGCTTCTTCTGAATCAACATAATTTGAAACCGTCAGCGAAATTACCTGAAAGTAAAAATGGACTGGTTATACTTTCGCCACTTTTACAATTCTATCAGAACAACTTAAGGCTAAGCGAAAAATAAATAAAAAACTTTCCATAATAGTTTTTGTTAGAAAAGGATTTTTATTTGACTACATATTTACAATAATAGTTAAAGATTTAAATGCTTATTTGGCACCAAAGATTGGTGTTTAAGATCAGGATATTTATTTCATTTGTATAACAAATTTGTTTTAAAATACAGAAATTATGAAGGAATCTATAAGGATATCTATATAATAGTTATAGTCAAGATTACTATAAAAAGAAATAATAATTTAATTAACATTTTTTAAATAAAACTTATAGAATACCTAATGCTATAAATTTACATTTAAGATATTTAACTCCAAGTCAATCGAGTTCAGGTCTAAGACTATAAAATAAAATAATATCTACTTTACTTCGATTTTGAAAAGTAAAGCTAGACGCAAATTGGGGGAATCAAACTCAAAATACCTACATATTTCCTTCATCTCATAGCCAAGGAATTAGATATGCCATACCAATGAAGCTAATAAGGAAACTATGAAATGAACTGAAAATTCCCGCAGCTGCTCCTCTTCCTGTGTTACATAAAGAGTTTTCGCAACAAGAAGTGCAAGCGTACAGCTTTGTGCGCTCCCCGATTACAATGCAACCGGGCTCACAGTTTACAGCACACTTTCTTTCTAGGGACCACATTTTGGGGCTGCTTGTGGAATTCTCAGTACTTGTTGTATATGAAAACATTTTGGCCTGCAAGTTTAAAACACAATTAATTAATAATCCAAAAGGATTCTTAAAATGTCTATACCATGCAGACAAACTCATCTGCTTTGCACTTCTTGATTAAGGAGGATTGATTGGTCGTTAGCTCCACGCAGAGCTCCCCATCTTCCATGGTATCGCAAGAATAGCACCATAAATCATTTATCTTTTCAGCAGCGGCTTGGGTTTTGTGAACCGTATTTGTGAGCGATTGACCTCTGCCTGTAAAGGGAATCCATCGTTTGATTTTGATACTTCTAAGATATTGATTTTTCACCACAAACCTCCGGATACCAGTATAAGCAGAAATGCAAAAAATGGTGTCATTTTATTATAATCTCCTTATCCAACATTTCTTACTTCTTTAACACTTTGATTAGAACTGATTTTGCTACTTGGGGTGACAGAGATCGTGGTTTTAATCTTCAGTACTCTAATAATAGACGTAAACACGAGTCGCGGAGGTCACTGTTAAGCTACTGCTTAAACCAAAGTTGTTATGTAAAATTCAAGTTTAGCGAGGACGCAAAGAGCTTCATAAAAGAAAACCTTTTAACGAGCATTTTTTGTTATTTACTATATTGAGTGTTTTTAAGCATGTTCTTAAATGAAAATTTCGTGAAGTATCTGCAAAATTTTTATATTCTACTTAAAACAAATAAATCTCAAACGATTAGTCTTTGTACCGAAGGCTTAACAATATTTGAATAACTTAATAATAGTAGTGGTTTGGTTTGTTATTCATGTAGGAAAAAATTCGTTATAGGTATCAAATTAGAAAAATTATTATCTGTTTCCCGCCAGAATTTCCACGATTATCAGTGCGCCCAGCGTACCACCCCGCCGATAAAGCTTAACGCCTTAATTCATGTATAAAATACCCTTACAAAAAATTTGTATTAAACTTAGAATTTAAAGCAGCCTTTTGTCAACACAAGAAAATTATAATCTTCCTATTTCTTCTTCATATGAAAGAAATACGAAAGAATTTAAACTTTAAATAATTTCTTTAGCAGAATTTATCCAGTAGTGTATTTATGAGGATCAAAATAAATCTCAATTAACTATAACAATTTTTTATTAATCAAACTTACTTAAATCAACATCTGGTACAACGTTAGCATAAGGCTTTACACCGGTATCCTCACTCTGAGGAATATATTCTTTAAAATCAAATTCAATGTCTTCTACCTCAGGCTGTAATTTTCCCTGCAGTGCAGCAAGAGTGATCAATACAGCTTCCTCCGTCCTTATAGTCCGCGATCCTTGTGCAGGAACAACATTCAAATACTCATCGAACAGCAGCTTGGGATCATCAACTTTCAATTTTTCGTCTATTTCCAGAGCAATTTCAAGCCCCTTCAGTCCTCCAAAAACTATCAAAGAGTGATTGTATTTCAGGGTCTTCGGTTCTATGTTATTTATGTTGGAGCCTTTATCTGACGTCCCAATCGTTAAATCATACCCTCCTTGGTAAGGACTCTTGGTGAATATATCCGAGATAGAATGAGCAATTCGCACAGTGTAGCCCCAGTATATGCCTGTCTTCTGTCTCGGCTCGCTGGGGCTAACCACAACACCTTTCAATTTTTTTACGTTTTGCTCTACAAAAATTTTAATAAATCAATTTTAAAAAAAAAAGTATTTTATAGTGCTTACGATCTATTCGAACGGTAACTCGCAATCCTGGTGTTAAAAGCTTGTCGGTGAGTACATCATTGAGGAGACCTACATTCACGAAACTGCCTTTTCCTTCTTTCACTTTTTTGTCGGTAACTATTCCCTCGCGGTATATAAAAGTATTGTGTTGCCTTAGGTGGTGTGGCGCGTCTAATGGATTTAAAAGTCCAGAGTATTTCAGATCTTTATGAAGAGGAAAGAAAAATTTCCGCAAATACTGGGGACACTCTAGATATTGCAGAATTCGAGCCAATTGCAGGCAGCTACTGCGAACTACTTCAGTACCTTCGTCTCCATCTGAAAGATATAATTGAAATGGAGTCAGAATCCTCAGCCATCAACTGAAGCATCCGTAGTCTCTAACTACTTAATTTGTTGATTAGTAGCAGCAACAATTCCTTCAGATCCTTCAGTTTTAGGGCAAATGGAATAGACCTGCTCAATTTCATTGAAATCCGAGCGGTACCAGTGGTCTTGACTTAAGCCGCAACTGACTTACCCACATGCGAAACCTTCGCCTGCTTCATATTGTTAATTCCAATGTCGTCGAATATAACGACCTCGTCCACTCGAAAAATGCACGCCGCCCTGGCAATTTGACCTGCAACGTACGTCCTGAGTTCGGCCGATTGGGCGTTTTCCAGAATCGAGCCAGGAACCGCGATGCTCACCGTGGAGACGGGCTTCCTTGGGGCTTCCTCCTCTTCATCCTTCACCGTTTTTGCGAGCTCCTCCAATTTCTTGAGCTTCTCTAACTTCTTTATTAAATTGTCCTGTTTATGTTTCTTCTTTAAAAGCTTTGTTTCCTGGTTTTTTCTCTTCCAGGACTTGCCTTTACTAACAACTTTAGATGACATTTTAACTGCACACTGACAGTTCGTCGCACGTGCTGAGTGCAGCTAGTGGCTGGGGTGCATCATATTCAGCAACAACATTTTTGGTCGAAAAACAATTGTTTGCTCACAGTTCTTTATTGTAATTAAAAATGACTTTACCTTTTCATGTATTGTAAAAGTTTATTAAAAAGTTATAACTTACCCTTTTTATCGGAGAAAAGTACTTTCAAAATAATCGAAACGAAATCAAATATTTGAATTATTTGGTCTAAATCTTACTGGTATAAAAACGAACGCAATCCTAAATTTCATAACGAACATTTATGTCAAAGGAGCGTCAAGAAAATTGGTGTTGGTTGCGTTACGTCTCGGATTATTTTCCTGTTTTTGTTTATTTGCGATCCCGCTTTTCAATATATGTTCTGTACGGCACAATAACTTCAGGAGATAGGTAAGATTTTGCTATTTCATATTTGGCGTGTTTGTTTATGTTGAAGTGTTTTGGAAAGCATAATTCCAGTTGTACCACTTTGGACGGTGATTCCCTTTATTCGCAGGGCTTTAAAACGCCTTTGGACGCACTTTTCAGCTTCAGAGATTAAATTTGTAAACTGTTGAGTTCCTCTGGCGCAGCATCCAACATCCAGACTATCAAGAGTTTTAGTTTAATTTGGTCGGAGCTTACAAATGTAACGGCTTATTTAGACCGTGAAAGTTGATTAACAGTTAATTATCATGAAATTGATATTACCGATGTATCAAAAACAATCACTAGCTTTCGGTAATTCACAAATCCACACAATCTGTTAATTAGCCTTATTTCATCAAGTAGAAACGTCTTTTGATGGGCTTCCATACCCAAACCAAATTTATGAAAGTATTTACATAGGTAGGTCGAAGTTTCATTCATTCAATGAAAGAAATTGCGATTTTCTGAGGATTATATTTTTTTTCCACACACAACTTTGCATTAGTTAGCCCGTTCAGTATAATAATCTAGTTAGCTACATTAAAATCTACTAACTACAATTGGACGCGGCGGTAGAAGTTACATTTTTTGAGAACTTTTAATGCTTAATTATTAAATATTAGCTCTTTGTTTTTCCAACGAATTAACTACTATGTACATCAAAATGCAATTTTGAAAACATCGACTCTGTTGTGTGAATAAGTATTGCTTTTTAGCAAAAAATACGTATTCTAGGTTTACGGTGTATTTAATGTTTAAATTGCACTAGCTTACATCATCCACTCAATTTTTTACGCAAATATGTACATACATTAGATCAATTCATAAAAAAGTTTATTCTTAAACGTAAGTAAATTCATGGGCCTTATTCTCGAATCCGCCGGGAATCAAATCATGTATAATCAGAATGGAACATTTAAGAAGATTTTTAAGAATCGAGTTCTCTGAGAAGTGCCAGCTTACGTATGAATCTCCTACAATTCGAACGGATTTGATTTCCGTCGGATTCGAGAATAGGGCCCACTAATTTATTTCAAAACAGAACTGTTTTTTTTTTTTAATTTTTTGGAAATATCTATTCTGATGAAAAGTCCGCAATGAATTTGAAATTTTTACTTATTCGCAGATTCGAATTACTTTGTCAGCTTAAAAAAAGTCGATTTGATATTAAATTCTTTCTACTTTCTCTACTTCTAAGGTCACACTGTATGTAAATGTTTTTGTATGAAAACTCATAGCTTAGCAATTGTAATAAAAAAATGAACGAATGAATCTCATACTACGGTGTATTTTTTTGTCTTTTAAAGATTTTATTTTATCGGAGTAAGCACAAAGACCAAAATGCCAAGAAGACGAAAGATTCTTAAAGTAGTGAGGGAGGTTGATTCCGTAGATGAAGAAGAAGCCCAACCAATAAATAACTCATCGGTCCAGCATGGCCCGATGTACACAATAATGAGTAACGCACAATTAAACGAAACCTTCCACAATAAATATCTTAAAGAAATGCACCAGTTGTATCAAAAAGTAAGTTTTAGGGTTTTTCATGTGGATAGGATAAGAGTTGCAGAAACATTTTTTTTATAGATGGATCACGATGCTTTTATTTACACTTTTATAAATATGATCAAAGCAGCAATGGCAGCGGAAGACACAAATGAATATGCCAACACAGCGCTAATTTTTTGCGCTAAATACGTCTCATCGTTCAATGAAGAAAATACACATCCGGTTTTGGTTTCTATTTTTAAATGGCTCTTGACGGTAATATTTTTATTTATTTTAGTATGTTCGTGGTTTACAAAACATTTAAAAATTTCAGACATATAGTCAGAGTGCTCATATACGATTTCGATTATGCCAATTTGTAAACATGATCCTTAATGCTCTGGGGATCGAAGCAGCGTTAGACGATTGCATATGCGACACCATTATGACTTACATGATAAATCGATTAAGAGATTTGAATCCAAATGTTCGTGTACAAGCAATTTTAGCACTGCAGCGGTTGCAAGTACCGGACAACCCCGACGATATTGTAGTCAAAACATATCAATTTCATCTTAGCTCGGATCCGTCTCCGAGAGTGCGGCAGGCGGTGATAACTTCTATGGGCCGCAATTATAATACAATTCCATACATTTTGGAGCGGCTCTGGGATATTGATGAGAAAGTTCGAAGGCATACTTACTTGCACATGAGCAGCTATCCAGCGCGTTCTTATAAAGTGGTGCAGCGATTAACGTTCCTGGAACAGGGCCTGAATGATAGATCGGAGATGGTCCGAAAGGTTTGTCTGTGAAATGCTTTGGTATCTGAGAATTAATAATTAATCGATTAATTTAGGTTGTGACGTCAGTTATGTTACCACAATGGTTTGAATCGTATAATAGAGATTTTATTGCATTGATAACTGCTTTAAAGTTAGATGCAAATGAAGCTGAGATCGATAGGTATCGGAAAATAACGAGAGTTGCACTTAGAGAAATTTTCAAGTAAATTGAGTTTCGTGTGACTTATTCAGTATGTTAATTGACTTATTCCTAGACGCCAAAAGACAGAAGATCTCATAAAAAATCTCCCCTTCGTCGAAGATGGTGAATATCCAAATTGTATCCCAATCGATAAACTTTCCGTCGAAAATACTTTGTTCTGGCTGTGTTTGGTGGAATACTTGCAAGGGGAAATGGCTGATGAACTGGATATGGTCATACCTGAGCTCAGTATTTTCTGTCAATATGTTTTAAAGTAAATAGTTTGATTTTAGAGCAGTAGTACATTCGATTTTATTGACAAAATTCCCTTGAATAGGTATTGTGAATCGTGTAAACGTGTAATGGATAAATGGGAAAGAATGGACTCTCAATACATTCTTCTGAATTTGATGGAAATTATTTATACATTCGATTTGGGAGATGAAATTGGTAGAGGAAACTTGAAATTGCTTCTTGCCGATCTTCTAAAAGACTTTGATATTGATGAGCACACAGTTAAAGTTATTGTCCGATGTGCTGAAAATTTGATAACGTCACAAGAGGAGCGGTTACAGTTTTTTGCAGATATAATAAAAGATATAACAGATACCAAACAGATGCGAAACAACAGTGATAACCAAAGTGATCGTGTTATTTTGGAAGAATTGTTGGAAAAACAGCCTGATAAAAGTTTGAAATTGAAATTATCGTCACTAAAAGTGAAAATTTTGGAATTAGAGGAACAAGAAATGAATTTTGTTGAAAAGAAAGATTATGTTCAGGCTCAAAAAATTGCAGATGAGAGAAATGCTTGCAATGATGAATACGCAGAATTATTAAAACCTCTTCTCGATCAACTTACCAATACAGATTCTGAAGAAAGTATGCGCTCAGTAAGTATAAATTGTAAATTTATTTCATTCAATTTTTTGTAATACATATATTTATTTTTTCTATTAGTTAACGCTATCGATACAGCAGGCGAAGAAAGTTACTACGGAGACAATAATAAAATGTTTACAAATAGCACTGTTTATGGTTGCGTCGAAAAAAGTAAAATCTCTTACACCACATGCTTGTGCTCTTTACAAGGTATTTTTATTTAAGTGATTTATTATGTTATATAAATTGTAATGCATTTAAAAGGATTTCATAAGGCGGCACATCGAATCTAGTCAAATCGTAATTCGAGATTGGGCTTTGAAGTGCGGCACTGCTTATAGTATGTTATACGATCCGTTGTCGAAGGATGTATATGTCGAGCTCTGTTCGCAGTTCCTTAAAAATCACAATATAAGAATATGGAAAACTTCTATCGAATGCATATTTGAGTTGTTAGATAGGTAAATACCGAGCTTCCTTGCAGTTTTTCATTACTTCTATTTATTTATTTATATTTTATTTTTAGATATGGTTTCACGCATTTTAATCAAGAAGACAAACAAAATAAGAGTAGAAAGCCCGGGAGACAATTGTATAATACGATGGAATCTCTTGAAGGAGATGATGAACAGTCGTCAATATCTGGCTATGGTAAGTTCATAGAACATAAAATCTACGTTAAATTAAATCTATTCGAAATTCTAATTTATTTTCCATGACGTTCATATGATCTCCATTTTTACTTTTTGACTTAGTATTTTTTCCCAATGTTCGCAAGCTTGCCCGTTAAGCTTGATTTAATGAATACATTTTTCGTAAACTTTTAGGTGTGGACTTAATGTTTATGATGTCACATTTTCTGGATACTTGCGATGATGTGTGTATTATAAGTGCCTTAGTACATGGCTTTTGCCGGTTAATTTTACATGGTCACATTAAAAACAATGATATCGTAGAAAAATTGCTCTTAAAATATTTTAATCCGTCAACTGAGCCGGAAATAAACCAAATGCTGGGCGTATTCTTTGACAATCTCATAGCGAGAAAAAAGCAAGAATATTTACAACCATGTGTCCTACCTACGATTCAAACTATACTTAGTGCTCCTTACGATAGTCCCTTACATGAAATCAAACCAGAAACAGTTCTTCGCTTTGTTATCGATTCCACTCGCCCGTTATTTTGCAGTTCTGGACTTAATATTCATAATACTTTGGCACTGTCTTTTATGCGAGAAATGCAAAATAATTCAACAAACAAGGAACTTCTGCGGATATTATCAAAAGATTTGATCAAACTTGAAATAACTGTGAATACCGATGCTAAGCTTAAGGAAGATTTAATAGCTTGTTGTGATCAACTGATGGAAGTAAGATTATAAATATTTAATGGTGTGAAGCATTCGTTTTAAATGAAATATTTTAGGGTGAACATGAGCCAAAAACTGCGAAGAATATAAAGATGTTTAAGGATATTATCGAAGGGAATATTTCGACAAATCCCAAGTCTACTACGGTTGAAGGATCTGATGAGGTAATATGTTCTATGGTAATCAATATCTTTCGGAAGCCTATGTCTTTGTATGAATTAAATAGGATAAGACTACTATTTCGAATGTGGGAATTTTACTAAAATAAGATGTGATGATGCCCATTTGTATATCAGATTTACAAATAGGCTTACTGTATATTTCTTATTGTATTTCTTCGCAATGTAGAAATGGGAAAATTCAAGACATTTTAAAAAAACCTATTGAAACTTGGCAACTTTTTTTTTTTAAAAACCACGCATATATTCGGAAATTCGAATGGCAAGGTTTTTTCTTTCCAGCATTATTATCCGTAGGTTATGCTAGGTTTTGCTGGCTTAATCGATTGCTAGACTACCTTTCGTGAATTTTGCGAGGATTGAAGACCTCGTCGTAGGCTATATACATATACTGGCCTATGTACTGATTGTAATAATTCCAAATGTTTCGATTTTTTAGGAACATGAAGCTTCAGATGACGAAAACGAGTCTAGCAGTAGAACTAGGTTTACAAATGTCAGCAACGACAAGGAAAAGGATAAGAGAAAAACAATTTCAGAATTAGAAAGAGTTCCGCACACAGAATCTGAGAGTGAAACAAATGCAGAAACTGTGGAAAACATTGGTACAGAAATTAACGATGAAAGTCAAAATGTGGAACATGATAACACTTCGAGCGTAAATCAACCATCTGAGAATTTACCGAATAAAGACAGAAATAATCCAGAAAATATTTCTGAAAAACAAATGTATGTTGAGAAAGAATGCACATCTGAAAAAGAATCTTCATCATCGAACAAGGAAAATGGTGAGGAAGTGATCAAAACTCCCACGACATTCGGCCGAGATAACACAACAACAATGCGATACCTACGGAAATCCTTGAACACTCAGAGGTTAAGTTCAGATGAAGGTCCTGCAAGACCGCCAAAAATTAGAATACAAGCGAGGTCACCGAGTAAAAGATTCCAAAATCAGGAGAATACTACAAATACTAAAACTATTCTGGCGAATGGAAAAGAAGATAATCAGAATCAAAAGAATGGTGGAATCTTAAACAGTAAGTAAAATTATATTCTTGTGTTTAAAATATCTGGTAATAATATCTCTTAATTACTTTATCGTTCGTTTGGAAGCTTTATGGAGGAGCAAATTCAAAGTTATATATCTAAACATCCACAGTAAGTTTATGATGAAAAGTAGATATTTTTTGGTAGAATTATTAAAATGTTTTTTTTTTTTATTATGGAATTGTTGAAATTCCAGTACAAACTTTTAAAAATAAAATATTTTATTTTATTTTGGCGATCTATTTCCAAATGAACGATAGTTTTTTAAAACGTGTTTTAGATAGTTGTACAAGTTTTCGAGTGCGCTAATATACTTTTTAAAATTAGAATATTAAAATTAAATTTCTTTTACAGATTCAGCAAGTTCTAGAACTACGGATGTCACTAGTGAGGATAAAACGACTTCCGAGGGAACCGATAGAACGGCGGATGACGATAATGTAAGTTATTTGCTGCTATACTTGTTCATTTTTTAATGATAATTTTCTTTAATTATAGGAAGTTATTCCGGCTTCTCCAAATGCTGTAAAAAAGCGAAGACACCGGAACAAAAAACAAACACGGACGAAAAATAAAGAAACAAAATCGAGTGTAAGTAATTGTTTATACGTATAATAAAGATATTACGTGACCATCACCAATCGTTGTTTTTGCTTTGAGCCTCAAATTTTTATGTTTTTGGGGTTCTAAGTAGATTAGCAATCAAAAAAGGGCTAATTTACCTGCGCCGTTAACAGAAGTAATAATAATAATAATTAAGTAAAATTAATTTTTGACTGTGGATATTTCTCTGCTCTCTTCTGATTGCTTCTTGTTGAGTATTTTTGGTTTGCTTGTAACAAATTGAAAAACGCGGAATGAGTCCTTTGGGGATTTGAATCATCTTGAGAGAAAAACCGAGTCGTCTATATTTATGAAACAACTAGAAAAATCAGGAATGCCCCTTTTTTAAGTCCGACGAAAAAAGAGGGGTATTAATTATTATTTGTCTGACTATGGCATCACCGCTACCAAGCGGATGAACTATTTCAATACGTTTTCTTTTTATTTGAAGGGTTGTTTAATTTGTTCAGCAGTTAAAATGTTTTTTTTAGTTTTCTTTAAGATTTCTTTTGTTTGTGCCGGTTTTTTTTTTTAATCTTTTAATTTCATATGGAGTAATGGGAAACTAATTTAATTGATTTCTTTTTATGAAATCATATTTTTGATTCATTTGGGAAAATGATTATCGGATGGGGCTGAATTGTTTTTGTGTTTTAAATGAATTAAATTATTTGTATTGGTATTACATTTAAAATCGTAGACAAAGAAGTAGGAATTTAGCTATAGGTACTGAATTAAAAATATTTCTTTTCTAAATCTCCACAGTGTTTGCTTACACTGACTCCATAAACAAGAAATTTTTATTTTCAAATTTGTCTAAATAAAAAATGAAAATGTAAGTAATAAAAGTCGTATTTCCAGAAAAAGGCCTCTAATAGTGAATCTTCAACACATTTAGATAAATCTACGGTAAATATTTTTTCTTAATAAAAACAAAATACATTGTTGACAATTTCGTGTTTCCTTCTAGAGTTCTGATGAATCAACCAAAGGTTCCAAGACGCTAAGGCTTCGATCCAAGACTCCATTACCTCAAAAAGAAATGGCTAAAGCATCAGGTGAAAACGATCTTACTTACCTTTTAGAGCAACATTTAATAACAAATTTATAGTTTCAGAACTATCTAAAAAGAATGGGGAAATTGAAAAATTAGCAGAAAGGCAAGAACACCTGAAGAGTATATTTCCTACAAAGAGTGCGGAGAAAAGGATAAGAACAAGTAAAAATCCACAAATTAGATTACCAAAGGGGGAATTCGCTGGACGAACTACCAGGAGTAGTGCCAAGAAGGAAAAGCAATTTAATTCAGTAATGACAAGGAAACGCATGTCCCTTGATAAAGAATCTGCTAATAAAGGAACGGGAGTATCTAGAGCATTGCAATTTCCTAAAAGAACGCCTCGCAAAGATGTCCAATTAAATAAAAGGCCTCAGGAGGCCGCAGCTGAGCTCGCTGAGAAGCAAGTAGAAAATACAAAAAATGAGGCGCTAAATAAACCCGCAAAAAAGCAAAATAAAGAAAACGAAGCTCAAACCTTTGGAGGTAGAAGTAGAAAACCAAGCAGAGATGGAAGCTTGTCGGTGGCAACAAAATCCCAAGTGATCAAAACACGGTCAAAATCCGTGAGAAGTTATGTTGATAAAGATTCTGCAACGAGTCCGACGAGGACACGCAGCGCAAGATTGCTAGCTAAATCAGTAGATGGAACCGGTAGAATTAATTCAGCACTCAGGGTTATTAAAAAGAAAGCGCCTTAATTATGATATGTGTATTTTAGGTTATATTATTTTATATATAAACAATGGTGGAGCAAACAAAATTCAAAATTTGATCTGGCAATCCCTTTTATGTACATTTAGTATACTAACAAAAATTAAAATATAATGTAATTTATATTTTATTGTGAACTTATAAATTGGTTAGTGTATTTTTCACTTGTATCTATTATTTTTTCCACCACTGTATATATATATATTTATTTTTATGAACAATGCATGTGAAAATTTGTCAATAAAATGGTAATTTTAAAAATTGGTATATTCTTTATACTGGCAGGCGGTTTCATTACATATGTATAAGAGGAAAGTGGGCAAAAGCATTTAAAAGTAAGGCATTAATCCATTATTTCAAATAAAAATCCTGATAATGCGAACAACTTTTTTTATGTACCTAAATGAAAATTAATAGAGCAATTTATAAACAACCCCCATTGTCCGATTCAAAGTTAAGAGCTCGACATTTTCCAAAACTCGTTAAAGGCGCTTAACCCTTAGGCTACGTGCATAACGCGTGCTGTTCTTCAGCTAACAGAAAGAATAAGCGCGCTTCATATAATACGTTGAGCGATGATGCGCTGCTCAGATTCAGTTCTATGGTCCACACTCATCGATGATCTATGTGCGTTATGCACGCAGCCTTAAAAAGTATCTTGGATGAATTTTCACCCCAAGTGAATTTCGTTTAGTAATTTTGTTCGTTGTTATTACTGTCCGCTGGCAACAATAAACGCACGAGCAAAGCGAGTTTGTTTAGCTGCCAGCGTAAGCAATCGGCTACGTACCGCCCGAGTTGCACATTAAAGCACTAGTGGATAAGCCACTTTACAACCGGAAAGGCGTCCGTTTTAGTGGCACTTTTCCGTCACGCGTGGGGAAAAAACAATTATGCTCACACTTTTAATGTAGCATTGAATAGTAATAGCGAGAATTTCTTACGAATACGAAAATCAGAACATGATTTCTCTGTTGTAAATATTTTATAAGAAAAGTGTTTGTTTTTTTTTTTTTGAAAAAATCGTTGCTTTAACAATTTTCTATAAACAATTCATTGCTTTTTAACAGACGTTTGACGCTGAATTTATGGCAATTAAAAATTCAGATATTTTGTGTGATATTAAAACTTTTAAATGTCATACAAAATATTAAAATTTAAGAGTACATTGTTAGGTATTTACCGCCCAAGGAATATAGTAAGCTTATTTTCGATATTTTAAAAATGTTATATTATGGCTGCAAATTAACAAAAACGAAATATTTATAAAATATTACTAAATATATTTGTAACAAAAGTTTTAAAAATTAATAAGTACTTGATCTAAATTCACAGATTTTTTAGAGTATTCTCATTAGTACAACAGATCGAAAATATAAAATTGTTCTTTAGATTGCAATTACGTAGAAAATAAATAATAATTGTAAAATAATTTAATTGAGAGCAAACTACACATGTATGTATGTATTTAATGATCTATTGGGATATGTGCGTTACTATGGCAAGAGAAAAGTTTTTGATAAAATTTTATTTGCGCGTTTGTTTTTGCTTCTACTTATTATTTAATGATTAAAACGATTTTCTGCGATAATATAAATTACGATTTTACAAAATATTGTCAACTTTAAAAAGTACGTCAAAAAGAGGTAACGAAATAAATTTCTTATCTACCGTGCATGAATCTATAAAATCCCTCGAGGGGAGTATCAAAAACATTTATGGTGAACGCGAGTATTTAATACTCGTTGTGTAAAACGTTAATCTTAAAAAATATTAATTACTTGGCACAGGGTTACAACAATTTCGCAAAAATAATAAACCTAGCTGCTGCTTTATTCTTACGTTCACTACTACTTTTTAAGATAAAATATATCAAAAAACTTTGCTTAGCAAATTCGTTTAAATTTAGGCGTACATTTAGACTCGTATAAAAGCTTAATACTGTGCAAATCCTCGATTTGCTTATTATTTTAGTCCTTTTAGTTTCAAAAGAGTCGCTTGGAGATCCCACTCGTACTTTTGAAGAGCCTCTACGGATTCTTGTAGACTCAGACTTACCACGTTGAGGATATTTTGGAGTTTAATTAGCTTTATTGCTTTGTGGACATCCCAATCGATGAATTCTAGTGATGCTAAGCATCTTTCTGGTGAAGCCTGAATGAATAAATAACGTTTATGTATAAAATATACAAAGTAAATGACATTGAAACTAATGTGCATACATTCAAAAATGGCCCTTGACTTTTTTATTTTTTGACCTAAAATTAATTAATATCCATACGTTGACATTTTATGGTTTCTTATTTTGATGTATAGTTGAAGTATTTTTCCCTGTAGTACACAAAATTTGCACTTGAATGCTATAAAAGTTGAAATGTTGCAGCGAACATTTTTAGCTACAAGAAGTATTACAAAAATCTTCTAAAGGCTGTAATGAACTGTAGACGAGGTACTATTACTTATCAGTCAGTATGATTTTAAAGTGTTTTAACAATATAAGTGCCGAATTAATGACTATCTGTTAAGACTTGTTGAGTTGTTTTAATTCAAATTTAAAATTCTATAAATCTAATCTAACACACGCTAAAATTAATACAAGTTTGAAATGTACTCACATCTTTCCCCAGAACCTTTAGCATAATTCTGACTTCATCTGAATCGACCCCACGTTCGCATCCTTTAGGTTTTTTATCGGCAAACTCCAATAAATCTTCGCAACTAACAGAATTTGAGTCCTTTAATCTCATTTCGACCATATCCAGCTGTTCATCACAGGATGTCTCAATCCCCTGAGATCGTTTTGCTACGTTCGTTTCTTTACTTTCCTCAATGTTCGACTGCTGCATCGCTAAATCGACATTTTCTCGAACTTTATTGAACAGGGCATGACTAGCAAGTTCATTATTAGGTTCAAAGTACTTTGGATGTTTTGGAGTAAAATCAAGTTTTTTTCTCTCTAAATCCAAATTACGCAATTCGTCTTCATTTACATACAAACCAGATATTTTCGAACTATCAAAGTCAACTTCTTTGGACTTATGGTAATCTTCTTTTTGTATTGCAAACGGACAGAAACCATCAACAACATCGGGGGATGCAACAACATCGACCTTGTTGAAATCGTCTTCTAAAATCGATTCAAAATGCAACGAGGCCGAGTCGGTGTTGTTTTCGTTTAAACTAATTTGAATATCCTCGACATTTTCATAAGTTCGGCAGTTCGATTCGTATAATTTGTTGCCATGAACAGTGGTTAAGGTGCTCACCACTTCTTGGGTTACCTTCCTTACTTTTGTTAATTCGTCCTTGTTCTCGCTGTTGAATTTTATGTTAAAATTAGAAAGGTGATTCAAATTTCGCCCCAACTCAGTTCCGGGGAATGGAACATTGGGGCCCTCGTCCACAGGAGTCACCTCAGTGACTTTATTAAGAGTTCGCTGAACCCCATACGCTGGAATTATCAGTGGATGTTTTCTAACATGTCGTTTTTGGTTAGTTTGCATCGTCTTTGTCCGGTCTCTGGGAGGTAAAGGGATGGGATTCGCGTTGTCCGATTCGTTGCATGATTTTCGATCAATTGATTTGTTATCTGGAAAAGTGTAGGAAGCGTTTGTCATATAACTGGGACTCTCACAAACTGAGTCCTTATCACTTCCGTCGTGCATTAGTTTGTGCGGATTCACGTTTTCATCATCTTCAGTGGTAAGTGCTTTTGGTCGAGGACGAATCATCGGAAAGTTCTTATCTCGAAGAATTCTTAAAGGACTTGATTCAGAGGTGTCGTTTTTCTTAATTTTGTTAGCTCCCCGATAAGGCAAAGTGGTAGGCCTTGGGGCTTGTTGCGTTGGTGCACAGAGATCTTCATCGTTGTGATTTCTGGCCTCCGATAAATGTTTCGATGCACTGTTGATTGTCAATAATTTTCTCGGTAATGTCTTAGCTGTAGCCAACTTAAATTCATTTGTTTCGAACTTTCCGATCAAAGATGATTTCCTTTCAATTAAGCTGTTATATGCCTCTCGACATTCCTCAGTTATTGTGCTCTGAAATAACATGATGATGTGGGTGCGAACGTTGGATGGGAATGGATAGTTCAAAAGCCCGGAATTTGGAAAGGGTAAAACAAAACGAAATTAATAAAAACATCAATAAAACAAAATACTTACAAATGTAGTTAAAAAATTTGTTAGAATGTACTTCAACCACTTAGAGATTTGTTAAAAATGTGAGAGGTAAAATTATTTTGGGATGTGTCTAGTTTTGGATTGAATAAAATTATGAAGAAAATGTAACACTCATTTTGTATTGTAGGAAAAAACCAATTACAGTGTGTTTGTCTCTGCCACAAAGAATATAAAGAAAATTAATCTATCCCGTCTCCATCATACCCTAATTCCTTTTTCATAATAAGTAAAGAGTCAATTTAATCCATCCAATTTTCCCTGTTAGCGAAATGTGCGAGCTCAAAAATCGTGCCTTTCAAAGGTATTAGTTGTAGATAATTGAGCAATAATAGAGCTTTTAGGAAATAAAAAAGCAATCTTTTTGGTTTCAAAATCAGGTGCACCATAGCTCGTGAAATATTTAGAACTTTTATTTTATTCTTAGATTTTATTTTGAAAAGTTTCTCATGAATATTTTGTTAGTTTTTTAATTACGCAATTCAAACATACATGCTTCTATGTCTTTCGAGACGGTGTGCGGAATTAATATTTTTAAAAAATAATTGTCTTAGCTGAGAGAAATGATAAAATTTGTTTTTTTTTTGGAAATATTACAACTTAAGTTAAGCCTTGAAGTTAGTTTAAATGTTGTATGATATGAGTTAGCTAACCATACTAAAGTTAACGCATGAATATGTTTAAATTAATAAATCGCTCCAAAATACGCCTATTTTCCCCATCTAAAAACTGGTTTTTCTAAAAATACCCGAAAATATATTTCTTGTTAGATAGTAAATACCAATAATTCAATTTAACCAAAAATGTTATATTTCACTTGGAAGTTTTACACTGTCTTTTCATAAATTCCATAAAATATTAGTTAATTCTTACATAAATAAAATATTTTATACTTTGCTTTATTTCATCAATATTCACCACAATAAAAATCCAAGTAATGTTTATTAATATTGCTTTGAACGGAATAATTTTATCAACCTTTGGAGATTATTTCAGACATGTAACAGTACCTTTAATTGTATTTACAAAAGATTGTTCTGATATAGCATATAGGTCATACAGTTTTGTAAATCGATCGAATAAAGAATATTATATCCTTTATCTGTACATTTGTATCAGTATTATTATCGGTTTGAGCTCACCAGGTTGGATATTATATTTTTATTTACTTTAGTTTTGCTGGTTAATATCATATATAACAACAGTAAAATCTTAGTTTTACAAAGTTTTGAAAATCCTTTAAAATATTTTTTTTATATACACACTATGCCTATATGTTTGTGCAGATTTCGGATTGCATCCATACGTTTTAATTCCACAGTTGCAGCTAAGTGTAGCATACGCTGGGATGAATTACATGGTTCAAGTAAAAATAATGCAATTATTATATTTCGAACGCTAGGCAAAGAAATGTTGATAGTGTTTAAAGTTAAAATTATCGAGATTTTTATATAATCTTTTTTCCATTAGAAGACATTTGTAGGTGAAATACCAGAAAAGATATAAAAATTACAGTTTTGCAGCATTTTTAAAGTAAATTCTATTTGTCGACTATATTGTTAACTGAATTCAGAAGAGGTAAAAGTTTGGCTTTTATCAGCTTTAACTGTCTAGTACTTTGCAAGTTTTTTTTTTTCAAAATGACGGTGATTCCGGGAGTAGAATAAATACAAGATTTTCGTGTCAAGTTGACTAAAAATATTGTTGGAAAAAGGTTAGTTTAGAGACGTGTTTTAAAAATATTTATTATAGTTAAAGTCTGCAAGATTGAGAGTAAAAAACCAAATTCATTTAAGTTTTAGGTCTTATAATTTTACATCAAACAGTTTTGTTTATTGATTCAATATCTTTTTCTATCATCATCAAAATATATAATTCATAAGCCTTCGTATTGAAGCCTTATACCTATAGTATTTACCTAAGTGATAGTAAGAACAAATATCCTTTTTATATAATTAATAAAAGAATTTGGCAAGATACTGTGGAATCATGATTGGAACTTTAAAATATCTCTTACTAAAAGTACAAACTGTGATGATTGATCTAATTTCTCGATAATTCAACATTTCCAGCAAAAGCGTGCGTGAATAAAAACATAAATTTTATTCATTTCTGCTTGAAAATTTACGAAAAATACTTAGTAAGGCACTTCTGTTTTTAATGAAGTACGATACCTAAACGTGTATACCAATGTAAAGAGCATATCTAATTTTATGTTATTTTATATAATTGCACAGACTTATATTTAAAAGTACCACAAATGCATTTAAATAAACACATGAAAAGAAAACACATTTAACATCAAATTAAATATGTGTATTATGTGGTTAATAATTATGAAATATTCTAGTTGACAACCTACGAATGTTCAATAGTTACTGCACTTTTATGCATAGGTCAACTGGAACCGGTAGGAATTTATTATTACCAAATAAGTACACGCACAATAAATTCTGATATCTTTCAGTTCTTTTCATTTTGACTTAAGAAGGCAAGTTATACTTAATTAAGTTAAATTCATCGCCGCATCAATGTTAGTTTTAAGTAGTAGTAGCAATAGTTATGAAGTTTCGTCTTTGCCGGTGAGAGTTTGTATATTGGTCAGATTAAGAAAAAACTCTTTATTCAATCCACTCGTTATATTTCTACAGTTGAAAAATTTAAAACGAGAAACATACCAAAGTTTATATGCTGGCAGCTACTAAAAGTTTGCTGAGATAAAAAATAGATTCGTCTTTTAATGAAATATAGCGATTTTTAGAAATCTTTTTTAACTTCTACTTGCGTTTTTAAGGAAGATGCTATCCTGTTTGCATAATTTAAACACAATTTCAATTTGATCACATATTATTTCAATTTCTAAGAGGATCATTTGAAGATTAAAAGTAAGGACTAATGTAACTGATTTTATGAATGATTACTTCGAAAATTGTTAACGTGTAAGTTAAGGCAACTTATGTCAATTCTACTAATTATTTAGATGACGTACCTAGATGCGTTTAAATAACAAAATGTAAAAATTTAAACTGCGGTTAGAAAATAAGATGAGGTAACCAGCATACCTGCCACAGGCCAAAGGCCAAACTTCTCCAATATCAATCATATTTTGTAAATTTTCAGAAAAATCCAAGAGCCGATTTAAAAAATACTACACTGGAGAAAGCAGACTTATTTCCTAGTTTCTTTTTAAAAATAATGATTTTTCTATTCCTAAATGTACAATACTTTGCGGAAAACTTCTTAACAAACAATCAAAATTTCTGCAGGACAAATTTAGTAGTCCTAATTCCAGACGATTAGTATCTGAGATATCTACATATTGCGCAATGATAGATGACTTAACTTATAAATTCCTTTAGAGTAATTGTTTACTCGAAGCTTACAAAATTAACATGAATATAAAATCACTTCTTATCACGGGGCGGGACTTGGAGGTATACGTGGTTGAAAATCTCTTCGAAATTCAATTTCATCGGATTCAGATGAGGAACTTTCACTTGAAAATGCCTGCCGTACTTTTAGACTGCTAAATAAAGCAGCATTTGCCTGCTGCTGTCTCCAAAGGAGATCGTTTTGCTTAACTGTTGAAGCATGAATTTTCTCCGGCCATTGAAAACCTGGAGCAGGTAGTTGCTGCTGCGGATGCTTTTGTATTCCATGACTTCTAGAATTACCTTCGAGTAATCCTTCCTTTCCAGTGGTATGGAAGAAATTATGAGTTGTTGGACTTTTACCCGTCAATTTTGTAACATCAAATTCGGAGAAAAGTACTTCCCTTTCATAATTTGATCCATTCATTGCAAATGCTCGGGGTGGTTTTATGAGATTGTTGGATACTGTGTAGTTGTTTCCAGGACCACGCCCACCAAAATCATAGATCTTTTCGTCAAAATTCATTTCATAGTTAAACTGTTGCTGATTCGAGTACTTTTGCGGGTGTCTTTCGTTCACATAATTATAGTGTGGCGCAGATTTAATGCTGGTGTTTGAACCATAAATCTTGTCTTGGACCACCTCATCTGTAGCGGAGGACTTACGACTTAAGTATTGCCGACGCTTTCGTGATGTTATAATCATTTTGGAGCGGATATCACATTCAGAGTGGGCAATACTGCGGTCGTAGTCACTCTCGCTACTGGAAGAACTGCTGCTATTAAGCACCATAGGATTGTAGCTCAGTCGACGAAGAGTTCTAGCCTTAATGCTACGGGGCTTGTAAGAAATTATGTTGCGAGGCTTGCAATGGAAAGAACTTGGATTTCGGTGGGGAAAGTGAGACGCACGATTCATGCGATGTTGGGGCTCTGAAAGCACAGGAGATTTCAGTTCATAATTGTCAGTAAAGGACATAGACCTTTGTCTACTTGTGTAGTCTGTTGAAGTGTTTTGAATTTGGGCATGTATCGAGTTGTTGCTAGTGTTAACAGTTTTAACTGGTGAAGAATTTGCAATTTTTCCTGTATTTGCTTGAGCATTGCTAGCCTCATTGCGCATACTCAAAAATCGAGCTTCGAGACTTGGAAAATTGAAATCTTTCGAGCTAAAATACGAGTCTTGAGGACTAAAATTGCTCTTTTGACTACTTCGTCGTGACAATGAAAGATTGGTTTCACGTGACGCAAATCCTGTATCGGGAGTGCTTGAGCGTTTTTCTTCAAATTTTTCTAACATATCTGAATAAATTTGAGAATTTGAAAAATTATGTTGTTGCAAAGGTTTTTCAGCCTGGTTACTATTCGGTAAGTTCGCGTCTGGTTTAGCTTCAAAACTACCAAAATCGAAGTTGTTCTTATATGCTTTAGGAGTAGTAGAACTATTTATTTTATTCGAGCTTGCATTTGAATCAACTGATGGGATATTAGAAGAAAATTGTTCACCAAACAGTGTTTCAGCAGAATCAGTTTTACCAAGTTCATTATATGTTTGAAGAAAGTCTAAATTCAGTGCTTTTAGGGTGTTTTCAATATCTAGAAGATTTTCCCCAATTATATCTCTATTTTTCTTATCTACATTTTTGGTGTGGTCCGTAATGTCCTTTGAGGGAATATCAATGTTAAGGGGACGACTAAGAATTTCCCTCGATTTTTTAAAACAAAAGTCAGCACTTTCCTTATCGAACAGTGGTATTCTTATATCAGAATCATACTTTTCAAACTCCGTCAGCGAACGAAATCGCTTTTTCAAACAAAGTAAAACAAAATTAAATATAAAAATAAAATAAATTTGTGTTTTATTATAGGAAATTCGCACATTTTGGCATACATTTGGGATAGGGAAGTTTGTTGAAATGAGTAGAAAAAAAGTTCTGTTAGTTTCTTGGTTGGTTTACGTGACATTAAATTTGTTAATTTTCTTTTTACAAGCGACAATCTGATTATAGATCAACTGCATGGCTTAGGTAATCTTGGAACTAAAATTTAACTCAAAAACATATATTTTGTGTTAGAGTGTAACAACAAATTATACAGGCAATAGTATATTGTTAATCGCATGCAGGATGGGTATGAAAATAAAAATGGCAATTAAAAAATCAAGAAATATCCCATTTCTTAAAATACTTAGAAAATTACGCTTTGGATTTCAAAATTTTTAAAGCAATCAAAATAAATATGAAAACGTTCCAGAGAAATTCAATTCTTTTTCTTTTTTTAAATTTTGAGGAACATCAAGTCGTAGTATTTGCCGCAATGGATTGAAAGTAATAACTAAAATATAATGTTATTATGAGAACATGGCAGCGGTGGTGTCTTATTTTATCCATTGAATCCTACTGAAAAGCCTGAATATGTTTTGAAAAAAGTTAATATGCGTTGGAAGATAGATATTTGTTACTGAATTAAGGCGCAAAAGTTTGTTCCTATTGCCCATTAAGATTAAAATTTTAAGAGATATAAAATATGTTTTAAACAGCCGAAATTCTAATTTAGTCATAATCTTTCATTCATCATCATTCGCAAATATAATGAACGAATAAATCGATGTTTTTGGGACAATTTTAAACGAATCAAAACATACATGCTTTTTTATTTCTTTTGATTGCTTTAAACTTTATTTACAAGACAATTCACATAATGTTTGCCTAGAAAACAACAAAAATTTAAAGAGGAATCAATTCCAAAACTTCCATCTAAACAGGCACATACTTATGTGAAACGTCTACTTTTATAAATAAAGGTAATTAAAAGTAACCTACCTGCAAGTCTGGGATATTTTTGAGTTCCTCCGTAAAATTTTTTCTCTCCTTTGAACCGGCATGAGAGCCCGCATTGCCATTAACTGGGTTATCCTTCTCTATAGAGGCATGATGAGATAAATTCGGAAATCGAAAACTAAATTTTCGCTTAGGACTTTGAGTCGAAATAGCATGATCAGCTACCAAGTCTGTCATGGATCTGCAAATAAGAAAAATAATACAAGAAGTACACCTGCTTATTATAGACAAAGATTTTGAAAGAATTACCTTGCGCTAATTTCATTAGCAATTTCAATGGCTTGATTCAATATTTTTTCATCTTTTACAGAAATGTTTTTAACAGTGCCAGCTGTTTTTTTCTTGGACTTATTGCCATTAGTATCACTACCACTGTTTTTCCTATTCAATTTGGAAGTTAATTCGGCAATTTCATTCTTTTTATTCGTGCGTTCAAAGTCTGGTGATTTTGGGCCGGGATCAGCGTGTGAAGTGCTTATCGAACCAAACATCGAGTTTATTTCATCAAGCAATGATGGACCCAGATCAAAGACCTTATCAGAAGTGATTTCATCATCGGATATTTCATGGTACTCATGTTGAGCTTCTGGCTCATTTTCAGATGACCAGTTAGAATTTTTTTGTGCGCAGTCTTGAATTGAATCGTCTTCTAAATTTGCGTTCGTGAACGCATTCGATTCCAAACCATAGTTATTGTTTTGCATAGCAAAAGTAGAGGATGCATTTGCACTTGATGCAAACGGATTAGACGGATTGAATACTGGTTGCGGAGGAAAATCAAATGATGAGCCAAAAGCACTGGTATGATGTTTGGGAGTATTTTCGTTAGAGTTTATAAATGTTGGATTTGTAGATGAAGTCGTGATTTCTTCAGGAAAATATCCGGACGCTGTTTGAAGCGAATCCGGACTAGTTGGAGTAGGTGGCAGTAGTAATGGTGTTTGTTCAATATCTTCAGAGGGTTTGTATGGTGTAACTACTTGTCGTGGAAGATGATTGTACTAAATTGTAATTTGTATTAAATTGGGAACATTTTAAAATATATCAAATTACATTTTGAGAACTTGCGATAAAGGCAACATCTCCAAAATATGCTCCATCGATTCCAACATGCCCCGTATGTTTCAAATCATTCTGGGGCATTGAAATCATTTCAGTCCTAAGTTTTCTCTTACTAGAACGATCAGCGGTTCTAGAGAAGGAATCTCTGCAAAAAATTTAAAAGACAATTAAAATTTTTAATTTTGCGTTTTAAAAATTATTGTTACAGTACCTGTTTGTGCTAGACGGAAGACCTTCGAGGTACGCAACTGTATTAGCTGGATTAAATAGACCAGTTTTACCAGAATTTAATACGCCCTTCCAATAATGAGTATTTGTAGCTTTGTCAAGAACGGTGATAATTTCACCTTGGCGATACATAAGATGATCTTTTTTAGATTCACAATTATTTACAATAGTTTTAAGTTGTTCTGGTTTCATGTCTGGCAGCGTACTGTATATTTCACTAAATTTTGGACGTTTGTTTGCATCATGCTGCCAACACTTTAACATTAAGTTATAATATTCTCTCGGACAGCATTCGGGTTGCTCTAATCTCTGTACAGTAAAATTATGAGAACATTAGGAATTTAAATAAATAAATAAGTTAACCTGATAGTTGGGCTCATCGATGGCTTCTAAAACTTGTAAGCCTGTTAATGCTGCCCATGGTTGAAACCCATAGGAGAACATTTCCCACAAGCAAACTCCATATGCCCAGACATCAGATGCATTTGTAAAACGCAAATAGTTTATACACTCAGGAGCGCACCTTTGTAATAGTATAATTTTTAAGCTACTCATATAATTTTAATAATATCTCTTTATTTACCATGCAATTGGTAACTTTAAATTGACATTGAAATTGGTTTTATAGTAATCTTTTCCTACTCCTAGAGCTCTTGATAGTCCAAAATCGGAAATTTTAACTTTGTTCTTACTAAACACTAAAATATTTCGGGCGGCCAAGTCCCTAAAAACATTTCATGTATTCCAAATCTTCGAATTTACATTTTCTTACCTGTGTATAAGACGTTTGTTCTCTAAATACATCATTCCATTACAAATTTGCATTGCAAACTCGCATAGCGTGGGGACAGTAAGAAAGCTTACACGCAAACCTGGATCTTTCAGGCATTCTAATAACGACCGTAAATGCGCTAACTCTGTAACTAACATGAGAGAATCTGTGTCTAATACCACACCGTAAAGACGGACAATATTCTCGTGCTCAATTGCATGCATGATAGCTGCTTCCTTAAGAAACTCCATCGGATTTGATTGCATTCTCTCGCGGCAAAGGCATTTTATAGCTACTTGTATCTAAAAGAAGTTAAATATTTAATAATTAAAAATTGTAGTGTGACTATAGTTTTTTATAAATACCCTTTCTGCTCCATTGGTCCAAACACCTTGTTGCACAATTCCAAATTCGCCAGTGCCTAGTTGCTTATTAACAGTAATAGAATCTGCAGGAATTATATGTTTGTTACTAGGAGCTTTACTTGGAGAACTAGCAACTCGTGCAGGCTCCGATGAGGCCATTTGATTGGACATCTTAAAAACAATATAAGTTGTATAAATTTACAAAAAAAGCGAATTTAACTCAATTAATATAATACCTGTCCCTCATCTTTTTTGCTAGGATTTTGTAGAAGTCTTTTAATTTTACTTAAATAACCATGTGGATAGTATTTTTCGTAAAATTTTCGCAGTCTTCGTATTTCTGGACGTGAGAGTCCAATTTGTTTTAAATCTTCATCTGTTGCATACTTGAGATGGGAAGCATTCGATATTTTGAGTTCATTTCTAAGAAAGAATTATTATGAAGTGTTTGTACGTTTATTAAAGTTACACCTGGCTTACTTGATTGAGTTATAGTATTGTTGCAGTTCGGATTCGACCAGAAACTCATACAGGTCAATCTGTTTTGGCTCTGAAATTGGATAGTGGATATTTTTTTAACATGTATTAATCCCAAAAAGCAAGTACTTGTTTCTGTTAGTTAATTTGTAATTTTATTTTAAGTTAAAGATGAAACTTGAAATATGAAGACGAGTTTTATTAGGCCACTAAAATTGGGGAAGCAAGCTTTGTTAATGCATTTAATTTTTCAAACACATTTACAAATGAGTTAATTGCGGGAATAACTCCCACAGCAGGAACTATTATGAGTAAAATATTTAGACCTATTTGCGAAAATAACTAATTAATTTGAATTGTAATAAAAATAATACATAAATAATAAACGTGTTATCTTTTAGGGTTTCACACAAAATGAATTCAAGGGTTTTGAACCATAAATCATTATTTAAAAAGAGTCGGCTTCAAACTTGGCTCATTTTTTGAGTTTTCGGTTCAAGATTTTTTAGTTTTGACTCTTGGAAAATATAATAATATGTCTAAAAAGCTTATAATGTGTAAAGCGTCCGGGAAAAATGTTTGAGACAGATAAACTAACGTGCGAGGGTTCCGTTTTTCCTCTTTAATCATAAGTAATAATAATTTATAGTTAATAAGACAAAATTTATTCATATTTAATTTAAACATTGGGCTTCTCTTTCTGTTTTCATTCTATTTTGCATGTTTTTGCATAGTATCTTGCAATACTCGAGAAAATTACTCATACAACTGATAATCACTAAAAATAAATATAGATTTTGTGACTAAACGCAGAGATTTACAAAGAATTAATTTTATGATTCCCCAGGCTTACGTGTGAGATCGAGCTAAAAGATAGCTGCAAATCATCAAAGGGAAAAGGCGGTGTTTATTCGAAGTGGAAACCTAGCAACAACGATTTATGGGAAGAGGATGCCCTTATTTAGAATCAAATAGGATGTAGTTCGTAACGATTGCCTCGATAGACTAGAACAAAGTTAATGTAGTTTAAATGAGTTTTAGGAAAAACCCTATCTTGGGCGAGTAATTAAAATATCCACAGATTGCTTGAATTGTAATCACTCCACTCTGAAATAGGTACATTAAGCATAATATTACGCTAATATAATTTAAATATAATTTTCACTAATTAAAATTTATAGAAGACTTGTTCATTTTATGAGAGCCGGTTCTTGAAATAAAGTGCCTTTAAAATGACAAGCTATTTTGCTCTAAGCTGTGATGTTTTTATAAGTTTCAAGGCAACTTCCGTGAGGATTTTGTCTCACACAAAAGAATGTAGGTCAAAGCGTTAATAAATCAAAATCCTTAAAACTTTTCCACCGCCTCCGGAGATGTTTCGGGGGAGGTTTTTAAGTTTGTTCAAACAAAAGTAAACACAAGTCACCACCAACTGGGTAATTCGAATTTTCTCAGCAGGCTGACGAATATCGAGTGTCGCGGTAGCATGTTGTTATCAATCCCAAGACTCGGAAACTTTCTAACAACAGCGCAAGATGTTTGTCGCCCCAAAAGTATCGAATTACGAAGAGAAACTCAGCGCCAGCCAGACCGAGCCGCAGGAAATGTTCAACAGAGGCGACGAGGGCCGTGCACAACCCTGCCTCTGTTTACATGTCAAACGGGGTGTCAATCGCGGGGCGATAACATATCAATTTCGATGAAATAAACAGATATCGCGTGAGAAATCATTCTAGGGGCGTACCCCCCGGCGGTCCAGCCAAGATCGCCGGGTTATATAATGCGAAAAGTTCCCTAAAATGCACCACAATTCATTGCAACATCGCTGCATCGGCAGTCGGACAGGAAGTCCATTTCCTCCTGCATATTTCTGGTGAAAATGTTACCGCTGCGGTATTTACCTATTTCGAGCGATAATTAACTCGAAATCGGGTAGGTTACCATTTATAAAGTAAATTAAAGCGATTAAAAATTCGTTCTCCGACGACAGACAGGAAGTTTATTGAACCCTAGCGGCTCACCCATTGCTTGTTGATGTTTCCCTCAGGTGCGACATAAAATCACCAAATTCACGGAAAACACTGCGCTCGAGGCTTTGATAAACGCATCAATTTTTATCGAAGCACTCACATCACAATTTGACCACTATTTTATTACATCAAACACAGTCCTTCCCCGTAAATTTCGCACGATTGCTGCACCACGAACTACTTTGCTGACAAATGCACGGCCATTTTCCGATTTATTCCTGCCAGCTGAGAAGCTATGCGTTCGCAACCGGCGATCTAGTACGTTTCCACGCAGTGTCGGTTTCTGCTGCGTGGGAACGCACTGCCAGGGGAAGTGACGCGTGCGGCAGGTGGAATTGAAATTTCTTATTGGAACGTGTGAGAAGAAAACAGGTGCAGGATAGGCGTTTGCTTTGCCGCCTGCATTTGGACTGGAAGTGATTTTTGATTTTCACTTGTTCCGCGATTACTTTTTGGTCGGATTTTTGCTTCATAAAAATTTCTTAAAAAATGGCTAAGGTTTGTCTACTTCTTTATTCATATAAAGTTTTATGTTTCCTGAAGACGTTTCAATTTGCTTCAAATGTTTCATTTCATTCAACAATTTTATTGCTGGATTATTTTTAAAGGCAAATAAGTTTGAGGTTTATAGAATTACGATTTAAATAAGTTTTTACAATACCATAAATTAACAATTTAGAAAAATGTTCAATTCATTTTTCTATTCTTCGAAAAGAATCAGTTGAAAATTATGCCCTACATTTGAAAATAATGATTGTATGTAGCTCAAAATGGTTTCGTTTAAGATGAAATATGTACATATTTATAATGTTTATAATGTTCCGTTATGACGCTTTTTTTACTTTGAAAAATCAAAAAGCCAACAAATGTGAGCAAAATATTGAAAATAATCCGAAGACGTTTCAAGCATTTAAAAATTTTCAAGATTCATAGATATTGGCGATATTCTAGAAAGGAAGTACGTGATCTACAATCACAATTAAAATCGAATTAAAGTAGGTATAAAAAAGAATTGCTGGTTGACTTCTTGGCTGTTTGAAAGAGGAAATAAGATGAGATTCGAATTTTGAATTTTTCGTATTTCTCTCAGTGTGCAGAAAATTGCTTTAAAAATCCCAGTTTCTATAGAATATATTTTAATACTTTTACCACTTGTACTCAATGTTTGGGTAAGTTCAACAAAACTTACTAGTTTTAGTATCCCAAATTTTATCTCTCTACTCATTAAGTCTTAATTTTGAAAATGTTGGTGTTCTTGTCCGTTTTTTGTTCTGAAAATATAGATTTTTTACAAGAAGGACCATTCCTAAGGCAACATTTGTGATGGATTTTTTAAAATCCCCAATCCCCTTCCTTTGGTGATGTACTTTATTTCTTACCATTTTCCACATTATGTTTTTTACAAGCAATAATCAAGTTAAGTGAGGTGTAGCGAAACGGGGACAGAATTATTTCTAAACTATTTCATCGAAAGCATAAACACTAAGTTTTTTCAAAAATTATTTATTACTTTTAGACTCATTAAGATAATACAAAGAGAAACAAATTCTCGGGGATGAAATTGAAAAACAGGTTGCTTTATTAGGAAACATTTTTATTTGAAAATATACGCTGTGAGAGTATCGTGGTTACAACAAAAGATGTATAATTATTAAAATGATTAGGTAAACAAAATGATTAGTAGACATTAATAAAACGTAGTTTTTTGGTAAAATCAACGAACTAAACAGTTTTGGGGACCTCTCATATTCACTGAAAACTTCAGTACAGAAATATAAATAAAATATTCGCTTGACGATTATCTCTACCAACGTAGCAGCTGACTGCTAATCGCTGGGACACCTCCAGGAAGGCACCGAAAAGCACTCCATTCGAAATATCTTCCGTCCTGATTGCGTGCTCACTTAGGCCTCAGTTCTGAAGCAACGTAACTTCTCTTAATCGTAAGGCAAGAGGAAACAATAAATATTACAGTGATGCTGGGCAAATAACCTTACTGGGACTCTATGTACCATAAAAGGTATAAATATTTCAATAATTTTTGGAAATTACATGACTAGTAATGTCTAAGATTTTTGGATCGCACAACACTTCATTCGAGATGCAAAGCAACTGATTCTTGAGTTTCCACTGTACACAGTTATTGTATGTATTTTTCTTTTATCTGATTTGTCCTTAGTTAGAGCTTTGTGCGAATTGCCAATTTTAAAAATCCGACAAATAAAAGAAGTGGCGCCGCTACAATTAAGTTGCGAGTGAATTTAGTTTTTCAAACCTTAAAGTATGAATTTAAGGAGAAAACAAAATAAATTACTAGTTAAAAATTAAAGTAAACAACAATAAATAAGGCGTTAACAATAAACGGGTCGTCTGGCTCAGGCTCGCTCGACGTAGTTGCCGGGGAAGGTTCCGAAGTACCCTGTCCGTTGGGAGGTTCCCACATACCAGCCGTCGTCGCATTTCTCTAGGACGTACACGACGTCGCCTTCCTGCAGTTCCAGTTCGTCGTTATTTTGTGGACGGTACTTGTAAAGGGCCCGGTACCTGAAAAGGGCATCAATTGATTCTATGGCGAAAAATGGCTGTGGGTGGGGCTGCTTACGCGATCGGCTCAGAATTTGTGTCCACGTGAAGCACTTCCGTTTTATGGGTGGACTTTGTTTCCCTGAGAACACCATTCGCTGGTAGGCCCCCAGTTATGCTATTAAATTCATTATTGAGATTTGTGCGCAGTGTGTCGAGTGATGGTGTGTTAGGGTATGTGATTAGTGAATGTGATGCTGGGGCTCCTACGGGCTTGATGTGGGTCGGACTGTATTCTTCAGCTCCAATGTCGGTCAGAACCTGGCAATGAGAAACATGAGAATCCTCTTATTTTCATTGATTTTACTTATGCTAATTATACTAATTACTTCTGATGGATTTGGGTAGAATAATTAATTTTAATACGTTACGTAATACACTTTAAATAAAATTCATTGGAATGCGTTCGTATTTTTACTCTAACTAAATTAGATAATTACGTAATTCAAATAGCTGTATGATTTCTTAAAACTCTACTCTATTCAATAAATCCTCGAACGACATTGCTCGCTCAAAGTTAGACAGGTATTGTAATTTTATAATTAACTGTGATGAATAAAATGAAAGCGAGTTTTATCAATGTTTTCTTTTTGAAATTTTCATTTTTGACAATGTATAAAAATTAGCAATTTCGAAGTAAGAACATTTTCAGCATATACAATAGGTAAAGCTGTTGAATATGAAAAGAAAATGTTTTCGTAACTTGAAGTGTTGTCCTTTTCTGAAAATATTAAAATTACTTTCGTGGTTTCAGGTTTTATATTCAAATTTTTGCCATTTTTTATTAATCTGCAATACCAGAGAAATTTCCTGAATTTGGAAAAAAAACATATATAGTTATACATTGTATACTTAAATCGTATGCAGAGCTACTTAAAATTCTATTAACTAATTGCATCTTTCTGTATAAAGCCTCAATTTTGCTGACGATATAAGTAGATACTCTAGTTTGATTAAAACGATTATACTTTGAGCTTACCTCGACATAGGAGACAGGAAAGATTCCCTTTCGGTTGGCGATTTTTCCCTCGAACCAATTCTCGTCGACTCGCCTAGTTAACGTGACAAGCTCGCCTTTGTTGAGCGACAACTCGATGGCAGATTGTGCTTGAAAATTGAATTTGGCACGAGCCTGTCCCTCGGAGGGTTTCTTCGGTGGCTGTCGCACGCCGTCCTTAGAAATAACCTACGAATAGAAAATATTCCCTGTGATTGAATGGCTTGAACGTTCGGAAATTATCATTGAATTGCATCAAATTTGCTCGAGAGAAAAAAAATCCCCGTCGACGATTGAATGTATTAAAGTTTTTCATGCCATCATCACCAGAGAAATGGAAATGCGGGGAATCCCCTGTGCCCCCAGGTGATTTTTGGGGGGAACGAGCCAGAGGAGCGATTCCGTTTTCAATTGGGTTCTTATTGCCCATCACAGCGAGGCCTGGCGATAAAGTGTCCCACTTTGGGGCCCCATTTCTCTGCGGAGGGCCCTGCAAATCGATTTGTTTCACTACATTTACCTCGACGTAATTGGCAGGCAGGAGTCCGATCATGGCGTTGTGCTCGCCTTCGTACCAGTTCTTGTCTATTTGGCGCCTTATGTAAATCACGTCACCCTTTTTGAACGTCAATTCCCTGCAAATAAGTTGAAACAGTGATTCAGCACGGACTATCCTGGAGGTCGTTCGTCCCGGGAATCGGGATGGAGTTTAACCCGATAGGAGTCATTTTTGGGGCTCCTCTGCGGCCTGCTTACCTTGCGGTTTGCCCCTGGAAGTTGTACAACGCTCTAGCAACTGTCCTCGGATAGGTGACGGAGCCCGGGGATTTTGGTGAAATGTTGGCGTTAAAATCGTCGTATCGGTTGAGGGGTATAGGCGATTTCTGAGTTGGCGTAAAGTTGTCTGTATGACGGCGACTGTTCATATCTTGCAGCTCCTGTAAATATTTACGACGTCGTTCCTCCTGATAAAGCTTCTTCATCGTCTCGGCCTGCTTTCGAGCGAGTTCCTCCTCCGGGATGGCCTCTTTGTATTCATACCGGATGGGTGTTTTGTAGTGGATGTTAACGTCGGTTTCGAAGTAACGATGGGGCGATTCTGAAATGATTTCCGCTTTTAGATTATCTCTGGCACTTTAGCAGCCTTTCAATTTTAATTAAAGTCTGTGATAGATCCGTCAGACCCTCGATGCGGGATTAATAAAGCCTTTTCTGTGGCTTCCAAGGGTATTTTCAAATACAGCGGTCAGCTACGGGCTCTGTATTAAATTCTGAGGCAGATTATTCGAGGGTCGATATATTACTACCTTAAATCTGCAAATATTTTCTTGTTTGCTGCCTTTAGTAATAGTTCATAAATAGCCCTAATTGTAGCTAATCAATAACTCACATCAGTAGCCGCGGTAATTGGCTAATTTAATTCGAATAGGTAAAATATGTATGGGACGTTATTTTGTAAAGTAGTATAAGTCTTGTTGAAAAATTCGTACGAAAACAATCTGACAGTCAGACGATTAATTTGATTGAAGAAGATGTTAAATTTATGTTAAAAAAATTGACACATACAACTTTAAAAAACAAGTCCTTATATATAATAATTTTCGAAGACTAATTAATTACTTAGTTGAGAGAGACGTTTTTAACTGTTTTATTGATTTTAAGAATTTAGTAATACAGAAAGATACTGCGTAAGTGTTTTCGAGATGAGGATAGACTTGTAAAATGCGCGGTACATACTTTATGCGGGTTTATGATTTTATGGTTGTAACTTTTATTGAGTTAATATCCTTTAAGTGTTTATATACCCTTATAAAAAATTATGAGAAATTATTTCTTCACCTTTTTTTTCATTACGAAGCTCGTTTTTAAAAATTGATAACATTTGAACCATTTCTCATTTTACTTAACTTCTCGTCTGTTAATTGCTTATTAAAAACATCGATTCTACAAAGTGCAGACTGTAATGTTATGGTAAATACATCAAGTAAAATAATTACAATACCAAGATTGGTTATTGAAACTGAAACTCGTTATAGAACTAGGGGAAATATAATGAAAAGGTGAATATATTCATATTATCTTTTTAGCTAATACACAGTTTATATAATTCAAATTTTTTGAAAACGCTAATACTTTTAAAATTAATGTATATATAAATCTCATTGTATGAATTTGTATGTTCAAAACTCTGGAAAAAAAACATTTTCTCTAAATGTTTGAATACGATAATTTTTTAGCCTTTGGGCTTATTTCTATTCGATTCAATATGATTCATTAAGTTAGTATTAAAATACATATTTTTACAGTGTAAAAATCATAGACGGTCGTACGTATAGGTTAATAAACGATATTTTACAGATAAGATATAAAAACATATCAGCAATGCGCTGTCGTTAAAAAACATTTCTCATATTTAGGTCTGGCTCATATTATTAACATGTATAGAAAATATTTTCTTTCTTTTCTTTCTCTTTCTGTGGTGGAATCTTCGATATGCTAGTTAGCGAACGCGTTGCTGTATTTTTATTGATTTAAGTTTTCAAGATGCTTTAGGACAGAGCTTAACTTATCGCTGTAATTTATATTAGCTATTTGTATTTAAGACATGCACTAAAAGAACTCATGAAGACAGACGTGGCAAATAATTTACTAGTGCGATTTCGTTTTCTTTACACTTCTTTAACAAAGTTCTCAGAAAGTAAATATTTTTTGTAAGAAAAGTAAACATAGCACATCATCAAAAACAGCGCCAAAATAAACAATTGTGCGAATAATGCGCAAAAAAAAATATAAATTCATTAAATAACTCATTTTAGAAAACAAGTAATAAATATTTAACCTTTTCTATAACAATACCTACACAGATTTAAATATTTCTAAGGTAAGAAAAATTACTAAAATTCACTGTATATTTGATCAAAATTGCATAATGCGAACGCGTAGAAAAGCGAGCGACGATTTAACGAGTTAATCAAGCCACGAAGTTTTACTGACTAATTTTATCAAATCAACTGCTATCAGCAAAAGTAGGCCTTCGCAATTGTTTACTTAATTGTGTGATGTGTAGCCACTCGCGTCTTTTAAGAAAGTAACGAAAAGCATTTTTCATTCAAGGAGGGTGCTCCGTCTGTGGATAAGAAAATTGTTTGGGACCAGGAGGTAGGCAAGTGGCGTGGGACTGTTGTGGCCATGCTCTTTTATGGAATCACAATGTGACTGAACCCATTCCGCCCGATTTGTTACAGAAATTCCAGTAAGTAGCCAAGTTCGAGGACTGTTTATAAACTTATTATGTAATTCTCGCTATATTCGCACATGTGTGAGGAATGCCTTCCGATTAAACGCGGTTCGATTAAAGTGTGGGCGACCCAAGACTCGTTTGAGTGTCTTTGGACATTTTTAGAAATGGCAAATTGATACAGAATCTATTAGTTGCTTGTTAGAGGGAGTTCGAGTTGACTTTATTCCGAAATGGATTTTTTAACCTTCTCTCACTTTGCTGTGCTGTATTTTGAGGCACATATTTATGTATGGTTGCAATGGGTGTTTTGAAGGCTTTTTTATAAGCCCAATTGCTAATTTTAGTCAAGAATTCTCATATTTTATTGTTTTATTCTAAAAGTTGTTAAGCATCAATAAAGTATCTATTGTAAGACGCTTTGCTTGCTTTTTTAGAGTTCCGTAGGATGTAGACCAAAACTAGAATTCGCCTTTTATATGTATATATCATTCCATAAATCACAATTAATATGCATATAAATAAGTTACTTTTATCTGCAAAAATTTAGAACATAATTTCTTTTTAGAGAAAATCTTGATTACTATTACACTGGTCAACAAATTTAACTTTTTTTTTTTATATATATAATTAAATGGCAGATTATTTCTATAGGATTTTGCTCGTATATTACGAATTCGTAAATTAAAATGCTCAATCAGTTCCTATTTGCGAGAAAAATATAGTCAAAAAATTCAAAAGACCATGTTTTGGCAATTTTTAAATAATCATTGAAAAATAAAGATTCATCGTAAAAGTTTTTAACAGGACTAAAGTGAAAGCCTGAGTTCTACTAGCAAGACTTATCTCTATAGCCCTTATTACACACTTGGTGAATACGTTTTTCAAGAGAGTGCACTTGCAGTGTTCTTTATCCATTGCATGAAATAATCAGTCTTCGTAAAAAAGTAAAATTCACTGATTATTTCAAAATTCTTCAAAACTTTTTGTATTACTACATAATAAGTTAAGATTTCACCTATCATTTGAGCAAAATGTATTATGATATTAATTTTTAAAACTATAAAACATGTGCCAAATTACAGCGTAAAGGTTCCAAGCATCTTAAACAGTGAAAGAATTCCTTATCAGATTTTTAATGATACCTTTCATTTCCTTCTAAACACGCATGAGTATATAAAACAAAACTCCTGTAATCTGAGCCTAAATCATATTATCTCTAATACCGAGCAAAATCCATCATCGAATTTCAGCATAAGGGGATGGGCAAAATCTTAAATCATTTACGAGATTTTCTCAAAGCTTAAGCTGCTTTCCTTTATTCGAAATGCAATGAAATCCGATATCAAATCGGAGTGGAATCGAATGAAATCGATAAAGTAATTGACATGTAATGACTAACAAAGGACGATTTAACTTTATTGCCAGCAGCAGCAGAGTCCGGATTAAAGCGATTTTATTTCCATAGGACGGTTGCTGGTGCGCTTTAACTTAGATATAGCTCGGATTAGTGCCAACATTGCGCCTTTGTTGACAGAGTACAGAAAAATGCTAGGAGAAACCTTAATTTTCCCTTTTTATTATTTGCTGCCGGATTAAAATATTTGAGTTCAATTGAGCTGTGCTTTTGTGGCATAAACGCGTAGAAGTTCAAAGTTATTTGTTATTTTTTGCCGCTTGCCATAAAATAGAAAAGAACCTAGGAAATGTTATATTAAAGAAAAGCAGGAAGTGGCCCTCATCCAACTTTCTGATTCTTATGATGGTATTTATTTTTGGGGTTGCGCTCATAATCTTTATTGTGAGAAACTTCGTTATCTGTATGTCTGTTTGTTATATGCACGGATTTGTTTTGAACAGTTTGTGAAAAGGAAATGAGTTAAATAGTTTAAATTTATATGGTAAAAACTTAAAAGTGGGGAAAAAAATGTATTTTTCTTCTGTTTTCTAAATCCTTGAAGGGAAAGTGAGAATTAATTATATTATTGAATGAAAAGTCGGATATTAGACTTAAGAGAAGCATTGCATTACAATTTAAAAATTTATTTAAGTATTTTACACAATAGGTTAACCAAATGGTCGAAAAAATTGTTTGCGCATTGTTTGTTTTTACAATGAGCCATGAAGGTGTAATGTAGATACTATTTAGGTGTCGTCGGCTTGAAGAAAAAAACACGTTAATGCTACGATAATGAGGCGAATATTCATAATTAATCCATATTAACGACCATATTTTTTTATCAACGTAAAGGCATGATATAAATACTTATAACACAAACCCCAGAGACATTTAAAATTATTAAGGAATACTCTTGAAAAATTTGAAAATATTTAAGACGGACACGTTTAGGTATAAAGTTTATTAAAAGTGTAAGAACAATATCAAAGAAATTACGTTTCTTTGAATTAATTGAAATGATTCACTTAAATTAATTCATCAATTAAACAAAAGTCGACGTTGGAAAGATATGAGCCATCAATCAGAAAAGTAATAGATATGTATTTTAATCAGCGAAGATGAAGATATCATCAGTAAATGATATTGAAAAAAGTTCTATGAATCACTTAGCTTTGCAAAACCACACTGCATTCTTTAAATACAATGGATATTAATGTCTTTATTGATTTCTGGTTTAAAGTACATATAAGAGTCCGAGAAATTATATGCAGACGAATAAGAAAAAGATATTTGTTTTTGAGAATTCTTCAAAAAGCGCCAAGACACGTTCCCTCTGCACTGAAAGTAGTGCCTCTTACGGTCATTCCACTTTTTCAGCGAATCCCCTTATCATTCAATCTACGCGGAACTAACGTGAATCGAATTAACTCTACAAACTTGGCTCATACCTACATATCGCACTTAGAGCTAAGCAAACATATTGTGAAAGCAATGAACAGAAAATTACCCATATTTCGAGAGTCAACATCAGTTTTAGGCCAGTTGAAGCACGGTGACCCGAATGTTTTCACTTTCAGTCTTATATCACTTCACTTAATACGTTTCCTTAAAATTTTCACAATAAAGCTCCTTCGGGCAAACAAAATTACTCCACTTTAAAGTGTAAGAAACCTCGAATTGCGCACCTTTTTGGCCTCTCAGGTGCGATAAAGCACTTCGGCGAACAAGCACGGTTTGAAGGTTGATTGAGTAAATAAGCCTGGGTTTCTCAGACGAAAAATTGTCGCACTCTGTTTACGGTTAAGACGTAACAATACACCGCGAGTTCAACTCAAGGTAAGATCGAGGAGATGTGTTGCTATTGAAAGCCGAGCTTGGCAGACTTAAGACTGACTTTGACTACGAGCACCGCGGCAAGGCAGCCGAGATTCTGCCAGGTTGTCCCACTAACGGCCGGAGAAACTTACCAAGTGTAAACTGGTTGAATTTGAATTCGCCGCCGTCGTCGTCGTCGTCTCGAAGGCATTCTTCGTGTCAATTGAACGTGAGACGAAAAACAGAACCAAAAAAGAAAACGCTAGAGCCTAGCCTTACTTTACTATAAGACTCAAATTACGTTTTCAGTACAGGTGATAACTGCAATTACCTGTGTGTACGCGAAGCTAGCTTCTAATGCGATGTCTGTGGCTATGCTTTCCAATGTTTTTCTGTTTCATCTAGAAAATGTTTCGCGCAACGAAAATTCTCCTCCTCAATTTTTAAGAGAAGATTCGCGCGACCGCCTGCGGTTGCGTAGATGCTCAAGAATGTTGATGGTTCGAAACAAATGGTCGTTTGCATCCGCTAATTTTTCACTTTTATCATATAATCGCATTTAATGCACCATTTGCCGGCCTACGTGGAAACTTCGGCGCATTCTGTGCGCATAAAATGCGCTGCGACGGCGCGGCAGCAGAATTCACCATTCAGGTGATCCCGCGAAGAGCCACTACCGCCGATCTGGTCAGGTGAGTTTTCAAAACTCGAGGAAAGTGATAGTGCCAAACTTGTGCGAATGGCTAGCCGCTAGCGAGCTCCGCCGCCAGAATGAATAGAGTGCCCGGTAAGTGACCAATTATGTAGCCGTCCTGCAGTCCAAGGTATCTTTTTTTTTAATGTTGGAGAAATGCACTGGACGCCGGTGTATTGGCTGTCATGAGAAAATTGACACAGATTCAAGAGTTACAGGTGTTCGATCAAAGCGGGAAAATTTATGGCCTGCTTGGACCTTTCATCCGAGCAATTGAGCTGCGAAAAGTAATTGCGGTTTCCGATCATTCACTCATATTGCAGCAGAGTTATGTAGAAATCGGACAGTTTTTTACAGCGGGAATGGCATAGTTTTTTTTATATATTTCATATATCGTCCATTTTAACTTTGAGTACTTTAAGTGCTTTACTATTATTTAGTAGCCTCTACTTCTTAGCGGATGTTTTTAAGTTAAAAGCAATTTTGCAAGAAAGTGGAGATTTTACAAGAAAATGTATATTTGATAGTTAGGCATATCTTTACATTAAATTTTTTTGTCTTACTTTAGAAAGTTATAAAGGTTATACATATAATAATATTCATATTGATACAAAAATATTTTCTGTAAGCTTTCTTTTGTTGTATATTATAATTAATTATTAACATTTACGGTGTTCAACGTACACAGAAAATTAATGATTTTACTAAAACTTTCAAGTAATGAACTAGGACTTTTTTTTAATGATTATTCCTAATTAAATGTAGAGGAAGTTTAATTCAGAGGCATATAAGTTACCTAGGGCCGAAAATGTTTAATGAATTACCCCAGTCTTTTAAGACAGATCTAACTTTAACAAACTCTAAACTGAAATTGAAAAGACATGTAATTAATAATACAAGAATAGTAGATATCATCGGTATGTAGGAAGCCTCTCTTTTATCTTTTCTATCTTTTTCTCTTTGTTTTTCAATTTTATTTAAGGAATGATGCGACTTTAATTTAATTTAATTTAATTTAATTTAAGTATACGTAGACTTTTATAATTTCTTTTTTGTTGTAACATGAATTTCAATGAACTTTATTTTTTAGGATAACTGTCACACAGTCTGCTGTAATCCTCACGCACAAGCTCTGCTTATGCGAGTGATTAGCTTAGCATTTATTTACTTTACTTTAGTTTTTACTTTAGTCTTTAGTTTTTATATTGTCATTGTATTATTTGAATTAAGCTACAATAAAAAAAAAAAAAAAAAAAGAGTATATTATACTATACTATAATAATTAGATTTCTTATTATTTTTCAGTTTTGTGAAATAAATCTACTAAATTTACTCTCTTGAGCTGACTCAGCAATTGAATCAATATTTTATGACAATTAGTTCCCTAATAAATTATATGCTAACTTTTTAGGGGGTAAGTGCGGGTGTGGAATTTTGTAGGAAGTATAACAAAGAAAGTGAATTATAGATTTTTATTTTGAAATTGTCTATTTTTCACAACATCAGGAAACGAATTAAGCTATGAAGGGTACCATTAGAAGCTTTTGAACCGATTTTAATTTAGAATTGTGCAATGTGCTCCATAGGAAATAGGACGATATAAGAAGATGCACTTAAAAAAAGTTCAATTGATGATTTTATAGGAGGGAGAGTTTTGAAACAAACGTTGATCAGGATTCTTGAGAGAATTGATCGGTATATGTATGTAAGAACATCCTACATACATATATGTAACTATACTAGAATGAGTAACTAATATTTTTGGTTTGGCTGTAATATAAGGGTTTAAGCTGTTGTGGGATAGTGAGAAAAAATTGAAAGAAGATTAAGAAAGTTACACTAGCGAGTTCAATTTTTGAACTATAAAATGAAACAATGGCGTTTGTTATATCTACTTAAGAAATCTCAACAAACTCACGTTACAAAATTATAGGTTACAATCTAAAAAGCAGTAAACTATAAAGAACTAAACTAAATAATTCTATTTTACTTCTCCTTGGAGAGGCGAAAGAAATCGTTATTGTAAACACGCGACGTTAAAGCTTTAAGATAGTCGTCGTCTGGCGTAAAAGCCCTCTTCGTAGGATTAATGGATTTAGCTGTGTACGTGTTCAAAAAATTAATGAAAGTGAGTTACATTCTTTAATATTTTTGTAGCGTAATGAACGATACTTTAAACAATTTTATTAGAATATGAATGATTTAAAGAAATTAATTTTTAATACTAACTGGAGGGTCGAGGACCGTAGAGAAGAGGAATCGTAGCTGAGATCGCTCGCTGTGTCGCTAAATAGGCGCCCTTTTGATCCGGTGAAGGAGTGTACGGCAATCCGTGCCTGCTAGTTCTAATCATCACAGAATTAGCACCAGAATTTCTTCCACTCTCACTCAAATCACTTCTGCTCAGCCACAAGATTTTGCCACAATTCCCAATTTCACAATTTTCGTGTCGCAAATCGCGAAATTTACTCATTGAACCATTACAAATTGTGTTCCAGCCATTGATGGAGTTTTTTTTGCTGTTATTGTTGGAATCTGTCCAATATTTTCCGCTCCCATAATCGGCGGCGGCGACATTAGTTCCACATTGGCTCAAGACATAGCTGAGCGGTTTTCTTCGGCCCAACTGGTTGTCCATATCTGGATCAACCGAATTATCAGGTTAATTCGGGAGAAATGGACTTCGATGGGACCACTCTCTTCACACAGCCGTTTTTTTCCGACCGAATTTAGAACTCAACGTTAATCGAGTTTAAAAGGGGTTTTATCGGGTGAAACTGCCACTTGAGGAAAAGTACCAACGGTGCGGTGCGTAGAATGGCACCTTTCCTGTCTCTCGAGACTGTCGTTATTAATGACTCGAGTTTACGAGACGTAGTTAGCTAGTCGAAAATAGCAGCAGCTCGTACTCGAAAGCCTATTAACTATGACGCGTTAATTGGATTAAAATAACGTGAGAGCACCCTAACATTGCCCCCGTCCGCCCGCCCGCCTCCTTATTCAAGTTCAAAGGTAAGCAGGTGGGAGGAAGACGGTGGAGCTACCCCCAGCTACACCTTGACACTTTACACCAACTTTTTTTTCCTGGAAGATGTTACGTAAAAATAATCCCGCCGAACCCTTCATGTGGCAGGCAACGAACAGGTGGAAGGGCCCGATGACGGCACCGAGGGACGACGACAACTGGGCTGCCCGATTCCATTCCACCTGCCCGCCAAAGCTCCGTTGACACTCTTCGAGCAGCTTTTGGCCATTAGCTCCATGGCAACTTTTGTAAATAGGCACCCACAACTCCTCAACCGAAGGGCGCAGAAATGCGGTGTTATTGGCGGATTTGCGGAAGGAATGTTCTTAGAATGCGAATGGGGGGCTCCGCTCCGCCTTCCCATTGATACAGGGAAGTGCCCTCTCTGCGACATGTTCAGGGAATCTTATAAGCAATTAACTCCTTTGTGTCCTCTGCGACATCTGCACCAGATGTACGTAAATGATGGGCCACATATCTAATGCCATGAAACCCTCCGAAGGGCCCCCAGAATGTTCGAGCAATTGTTTCCGTATTCCGTTCGAATTTCAGTCAGATGCCACAATATGGGGTGAATATGGTTTACTTTTTATTTTTGCACAAATATTACATTTGTCAAGTTTCAAATTGTTTTGTGTGCGTTCTTAAGTACCTTTAACAATCTATACATACATTAAGGAAAATTTTAAGCGTATAGTTATTCTATTTTCTAGGTATATATCCATAGAACTAAAATTTGAAATTACATATGTATGTAGGTATGTAGCTAACAATCGTAAAACTACAAATTATCAAAAATATGTAAAATAAATTCAAATCAAAAATCGGAAAGATGGTGAAGTTATAGCCATTTACGTAGAGCAACAAAAAGTATCCATAGACAATTTGAAAAAAAATTTCTTCAAAAAACTTCAGTTCTTCGGTATGCAGTGTAAACTCCACTTTAAAGAACTCCTATTTAACGAAAAACTCCCTAAAACGTAGAAATGATTTGACTTTGGTTGCTTTATCTTACTACCCCATATACATTGATGCATTCTTTGTAGTGTGACAATCACTCTCAATAAAGAAATAATAACGTCATTATTTAGAGGGCAATAAACATTTATTATTTGAAAACGCTTTCTAATTTGTCATGAAATTGATAAGAACTAGAAATGGATTTACCAAAGATTCTAAGAAATTCGTTTTTTTGCACTTAGAATTCAGTGTACTTACAATTTGAAAGAAATACTGGAACAGCAAAATACATCAGACGAAGATAATATAAGAGAGACGGCGAAAATTTTGAAAAATTATGAAAGGCATTAAAATACTCATTTCCTTAAATTGTGCTATAGAGTTTAAACTATAAGGTGCGATTTTTGGTTTCTATGTATATTTTCTTAAAATATTAGCAACATAACCTTGAAAACTTTTGAGGTTTAAGTTTGAAATTTAAAAGCGTTTCGAAATAAAATATAAATAGTTTACGTGTTTTTCATGAAATTATTGCTTTTAAAAGTATCGTAATTGGTGAGTAAGATACTTCCCCAATAATTACACCGCACATGAAGAAAATATAATAATAATATGCAAACAAAATCTTTTCGATTTTAAAAGATGATAAAAGTCATAGAGAAAACGAAAATAGCGAAGTTGAAAAATGTATAAACATTCTTTTTAATGTTTTTATGGCTAGAAGAAAGTTTGACATAGCCATAGGTATGTATTTACTAGATATTTACATAATAAAAAAATTTAAACAAGGCAAGTTATACATATATGTACTTACACAGACTATTGCGTTTCTCAATATTAATTTTACGAAAATTGGGCGTTGTAGCATACCTTCGTAAATTAATCTATTATTCAATTCCTCCTACCTCCCCTAAAAAACCTAGTGAATAAGTGAACAAACATTTTGTGTGTACAACATAACATTCTTATTTATTAATTCATAACATGGATGCTAAGGTACTAGTAAACAGGGAAGTTAAAACAATCATATTTCCGATTACTATTTAATCGCTAGAAATTTCCTCCCTTCATAATTCAATCTAAACAGAAACTTTCTCCCTTGTCTCGCTGCGTTTTTAATATTGATTATCTGACAGATAACTACAATAATAAGTTCCGGGGAGAATTTCTAGTCTCACAATGTCCCGACGTTCTTTTGAGGAGCAGTCCTCGGTAGATGCAGAGGTGCAAACGCCGGGACTAAGTTTAATCGATCAAACTGTCGTTTAGCAGTCGCTCCGATTTTCGGATTTCATCAGTTACAGTTGATTGACTAAAAGGGACTGGCTTATGAAATCTTCGAAGGAGTTAATTGCCGCCTACCTATGCACGTGTCAACCGGCGACAATAAATCTATGAACCTGAGGGTGAGAGGTTACCAGGTGAAACGATGACACATTTACCGGTTTCATGTATCCTTAGCAGGCATCTGAGCAATTTGTCGATAATAATCCATAAATTTGATTCACTCAATTACGGGCGTCTTTAACTTAATGCCCATGAACACATTTAGCAGTAAATTACTTAGTAGGCATACTTAGGGAGTTTAAGCATGAATACAAGATAAGGCCTGTCCAGCAGTATAAACGTCGAATTTCGCATTTCTATGCAAATGCAATCGATTCTAGGCGCAACCCCATGCTAATGTTAATCAAAGCCTCTCATATTCAGAGCAATTGTTCGCCCTAAGATCGTCGATAGGGATCCAATTATGGCAGTGCTGTTTACGATGTCACAGGCCAAATAATTTGCTGACACGTTCCAAATGTTTGATAAATTTTGATAAATATCTCTACTCACCTTGGGAATGGCCGTTTTCGTACAAAGGGACACCTTTGGTCGGTGGCGACGGAGGCACTACATCGTTTTCTATACATTTAAAACAAGCAAAATGTAAACATTTATAAGTGAACGGGTACAATATGAAAATATGGGATTATGTGTGTAATGCATGGCATATTACTTTAATCAAGGCATCCAAATTTCTGTTTTAAACAATAACACCAAAGAACATATTTTCAAAAGCACATATAAATGAAGCTAGATTTTATGATGAAATTTGATGAATAAGTGATTGCAATATTTTACAGGCAATATGCAGCATATATATTTACATCTTAAGTTGTATGTATATTCAAACATTTTAAAATGTTAATAAAGCGAGTATCACCACAATTTACAAGTTATAATTTGTATATTCACTTAAATTTATTCGATTGTAACCAACACTTTATTTTTCAATATTAAACTTTTTAAACGCCGTCTGCTAATTTGGATTTACAAATTTAAATTTACACTATACGTAAATTAGTGGACGTAGAGATGCGGGAGATATGTCGTTTGACATACGAGTATAGTATGTGCGGATTTTTTAATAGCAATAAGTTACCATCAGAAGGAAACGCGTCAATCTTTTACGGAGTTTGAGCTTTTTTGTTAAGAAAATCCTGGTACTACTTAAAAATAAATTGTCGCATATGTTTACGGTAAATGATCTTTCTTAAATCTTAGCCCTAAATTATAAGGAAAAGAACGGTAGCTTGGTTGACTTACACATACCTATAAATCGTTTATTATTAAACAAACGTTTTTTTAAGTGCGTAGGTATGTCGAAAATTTTTAATTATAATGTGTTTATAAATCTCGGCCTTTTCATCAAATTATCTGAAAAATTTTCTTTTTAATGAAATAAAATAATATAGGAAAAAAAGTAAATGAAATAAATATAATGTAAAAAAATGCGAAAGTGCATTAAAAAATCAAAAAACTCGCAGTGCATCGGTGAAAATAATATTTCGAAAAAATAACCTTCGAATTTAACAGCATTTGGTTTTCTGAATCCATTCTGCACTTTCTTCCACAATTCGTCAACCTTATCGGGAACGTAGCGACATTTCGGACGATGAATGAGTGGGTCAAACTTCTGATCAGCAAAAATATCATAGTAGGGTTTCAGTATGGATGTAACTAAGGTTTTGGATCTGGGTGGGGATGTCGACAAAGAGCGATGAGTTTGTTTCCGTTTAACAATTTCACTTTCAGGGCCCTTCTCAGGTTCAATCGGCGATCGGGCATTATCCCTCGGCTTTGGGTATTTGTGGGCTATCCAGCTGCCAGTGAGGTACGTCGATATGTCTTTTAGCTCGCTAATATCTGGACTGGAGGTGTACATCTGTCCAAGTAAGGAACCGCGATCTGGCGACTCGAATTTGCATCGAATTCGTTCGACTTCCCCGGTGTGGACTGGTTGCTGCATTATTGGACTCGGACTTTTGCTTTTAGCAATCTCGTGTTTCAGCGCTGCCGTTTTGCTTATAATGTCAATATGCGGCATAAGGCGATCTTCCTTTCTGATAGGAACTCTCTGAATAGGTGAGATTACCTTCCGTGTCCTGCTTCTTCCCCGAGAAGCGCTATTCTTCACTTCGAACTTGTGCGTTATCCACGAAACATCGCCCACCTCATGATCACGAATAGTGATCTTGTGAGGGTTTCTTTTAGTTTTATTTAATTCTGGATCGCTTCGTATCTTCCTGAGAGGGCCTAACTCAAAAAAAGTACTCCTTGTACTTTCATTTAGACTTTCGAATTTGTCTGCGATCTTCTTAACATCTCCAGTTCGAACCCTGTTCAGAATGCATCTTGTTACGCGCTCCATTCTGGGCGACACACTTCTAGATCTATAGATGCTCTCACAGCTGGAGGTCCTATCTGAAAGTGTTAAAGAAGACCTTCGAACGTTGGTAATTGCCTTACATTGGTAGTCCTCATCGGGAGGCGGTGGAGGACGAGGTAAGGGAAAATTTACACGTGATGATTCTCTTTCTCCAAAGAGTTCTTTAAAATCTGAAGCAGATGAGCTAAGTTCTTGATGTCTTATCATAGCCTTTTCTGCTTTTTCATTGACTTCTCTTTCTTTTGCCTTCATCTTTTCCTCGATGGCTTTGAGGATTTCTTCTTCATCTGGGGAGGAATATTCTCTAGCGTGATAAATGGTCTTCGGGGGCTCCTCCTCCTTTTTTTCTTCGAAATATTTTATTTTAGTCTGGATACCGTCGTCTGGCTTTTCTTTATAGATTACTGTCGTCTTTGACATATCTGAACCATTCGACTCGGTTTCTCCAACGGACGATCTTCGAATCCGTAGGCTTCTTTTTTCACAGACCTTTTCTTCCCCCGAACCTCGCTCGTTTTTTTGCATCTCACTGCGTGAATAATCGATGGAATAATATTCTTGAGGTGGCGGCGGTGGAGGCTCTGGCAGTGTCTTTTTAGCAGCTTCCGCTGCAACAGCACCACGAGTCTCACGAGCCAGAAGAACAGGGGAGTTTCCCCGATGTCTTCTTTCAATTACTTTATCGTGAATTTCTCGGCTAAGACTTTGTGAGAGTTTTCTTTTTTCGACCTCACTTAGCTCGGTTTCATATCGGCTAACTTGCTTCGATATTCTTTCAAATGATTTACTTTGCATAGGTGGACGTGGTGGCAGCGAATGAGTTACCATCGACTCCGCCTTCGCAGCAGCTATCTGCATTTCCTTTTTCTTAAGAACTGGACCAAGCAGGTCTTCTTTAGACATTGTCGAATTGCACCGCACTTTTAGAGAACCAATCTTGCCCCTATTTTGTTCGTCCACAGTAATGATGTAGTCTTCACTAATTTCAGACTTTTCCTTTGGGACTCCATTAGGTGGACCGCTATAAATCTCACTTAATTGAGTCTTAATTTTATTCACTTGCTCCTTAGATAGTGTGCTCATTAATCTATTGCTAAGGCACAAGCGACGATCTAGACTTCGAGAGCCATCTCGGCCGTATTTCACCACCATGTTGGAGGCCGAGTCCGCAACAGAGGTGCCTCTCCAAAAGGGCTTATAAGTATCTTTTTCGGCTTCGATCTCAAACTTTTTTGCTTCATCTAACCCATCTTCATGAATTTTTCGTTCAAAAGATTCACGGAGGTCTTCGACAGACTTTTCTTTAGATCGAAGTCCGCTATCCGATACTTCACGCCACTTAACGTCTTCTATATCTTTTGGACGAAAAAGAAAATCCTTTTCGCGTTGATCCTGTTTAAGTTTGCCAACAAGGTAGTTCAATTCTTTCTCAGCCTTTTCATGGGCACGAATTTTGCGCCATTCGTCAAAGTCAATTATATCTCCATCTTTTCTAATTGGACGAAGATCTGTTGAAGAAGTAGCTCTTTCTAATTGGCCAACTCTTTCTAAATTGCAGTAGAATCGATTAAGATCTATAAATCTGTCCGAGTTTCGAAATCGACAGTGTGGAGCATGGCGCTCGATAAAATTTAACGAACTTGTACTATGAGAATGTTCGCTACATTCGTAGAGGCTACGTCTGGAACGTTCATCAGCGCTGCTGAGACTGCTGGCGCGAATGACTTTTTTAGAACCATCCAATTGTCGATTTTCTCGGAAACTTTCAATTCTACGTCGTGATGGAGAACGCACCTCCCTAGTTGGAGTAAAAACCCTCGGATAGTCATAGTCCCTGTCATGTAGTATTGGGGAAGTGGAGCGGGATCCATTTGTTATTGGAGTTACTGGAGGTCGTGTTCGAGGCTCACTGCTACTTCTTTGTTCGAATTTGTAAATCATTTCTTCTGCGCGTCCAGGTTCTTCAAACTCAGACTCTTCATCGGTCAGTTGATAGTAGGAATCAAATTTAGTCACTTTCTCCTGAACTTGTCCTCTTGGACTCCTTTTCCTGTATGTAGGGCTCAAACTCCGAGATTGGTGAAAGCGTTTGCTTTCTAGTGAAAGAAATTTTGAATCACTTACTGGTCGTCTTTGAGATAAATAAGCACAGGAACGTCTAGAAAGTGGTTCTGATCGTGATGCGAGCTCATCCCAATACCTAGTCTTTTCTTGGACAGAAGTAGCGTGCTGATGAACACTGCTATCCAGAGATGGCATTGGGGAAGAGTCTCTTAGAAATAAATTTTGAAAAAACTTATCTGATCGAACTGAGTCTTTATGCTGTAGTATGGCATCACTAATGTCTCGCTGGATTTCTTTCTCAATACTTTCAGCAATCCTTTCTGGCTGAATAAGATCCACAGATTGTTGTACCTTTTGGAGGACGTTACTTTCGCTCCTGCTTGGACAGATATCACGCAAAGTAACTGGTTTATAAGGACCATGCAGTGTTACAGGAACAGTCCTTTCGTCCCTGGATGTGGACTTTACAATTGTTTTTGGCTTTTTTGTAGAGGTTCTCTTTTTGGAACCATTTGAATCTACGGAGAATGTTGAGCTGGTTCTTGCTAAACTAACCGTCGAACTAGTTTTTGTCATTTGTTTAGGAGTTCGTTTTTCAACAACGCTAGATGAATGCAGATTGGATTTAACAAGACCAGGAGTTCTTGTAGAACTCCGTTGACTTAAGTTTGCATCTCTGCCTTTAGATGTGAGGGAAACAGTCATTCGCAAAGATTTCTCTTCTTTCTTCCCTGGAAAAGCAGTATTTTTTCTAGCGCTGGCACTTAAATATGAGGAAGATCGAACTACGGGTGCATAAGTTGATAATTTCTTAGGAGCTGACTTGCTGCGCATCAGTGGCTGGGCATATCTTCGTACAGCAATCTTCACCTCGTCTGGTGACTTCAAGGAAGGATCCCTTAAAATGTTAGTACTGGCAGTGAAACTTCTTCTAGAAAGAGGTAAAGTCTCTTCCAATCTCTTCTTCTCCTCGGCAAAAGTCCTTTCCTTTGATATGCTTCTTCCGAAAGCAACCGGACTGGGACTGGATTTTCTGAGATCAGTTTTAGAGGCAGGTCGTCCTGGACTACTTGAGCTAACACGATAAGATTGCTGCTTTCGTGAAACCCGACTACCACAAGATTGACTTGTTTCTTCCTTAATTGAAGCACTCATTGTTTTCGTGGAACAGATCGGCCCTGCGGATTTTGAGCGGACTAAAGGTTCTCTTTTGGTTTGTTTTCGAATGGTGACAGTTCCGTACTTGTTCGAAGGCCCATCTCTTTGGTAGTAGTCTGATTGGAAGCAAGCCTCATGCCGACCGGCCGGTCCAGTCTTTTTAGTTTCCTTAACTTCTGAGAACACTTTTAATGCAGTGTTGATTCTTGACGAATGGCGACTGGGTGGAGGGGGTGGAGGATTCAGCGGCACAAATGATATCACATTTTTAGGAAATGGCGCGAATAAATCAAGGGGTCGAGTGATGCTTGTATGAGTGATGGGATAGCAGATGATCTCTTTTTGGGGCTGCGGTACTAGACTTTTGTTATGAACACGAATTTTGGTCAATGTTGGGGTGATTGGATAATATTCAATATCTTTGTCGTCTGGAAGAAAAATTACCATGGGTGATTAATTTTTTGATTCTTTAATTCCAAAATTATCACTCATTGTGCTGGTGACCTCACAGTGCAGAATAATCGCGTTATCATTTAAATCGGTGCTGCAGTTTATTTAAAGTTGTGACGTTTTACTTTTAGAATTTTAGTGAAGGTTTACATTAAAATATTATTTAGTAAATTTATTTTTTAGCTAAAAATTTCACCTATTTTCTAAAACTTTATATAAGTGGTAGTTTACTATTTTAAAAAGAGTTGGATGTAAATAAAATCGACAGATATGACGCAAAAAATAGAGATATGAAAATACTCAGTATATCAGAATAAATGATACAATTCTAGGTTTGGTATTATTTTTATTTGTCTTAGGTTTTATAATAATTTTATCTATATTTTTTTATGTATGAAATAGCTGAGTCTTATGTGTGGCACTTAATTGTGAACGAAGAGGTAAAACTTAGCGTTATTAGAATAATAATTTTATTGATAATATCTATCTATCAAAGAATTATTATTTATAGTATATTTCGTAAATTCTATCTAAATACACATATTCCATTGTTTGTAATATTTTTATACTTAGTCAACGACGGTTTTTAAAAATTTCAAATTTACAAATAAGCGATAAGTGATTATGTTAAAACGCTTTAACCAAAATCCGACAAAGAATATGCTCGATCATAAATTTTACAATATTTGAAATTTACAGACAAAATATTTGTGGACTAAAGTTATGTTTTCATTAAAGCTGATGAAATGAATAAAGGTACAGTATACATAATGAGGAAATACATATATCATATGACCCAAAAACGAGAATGTTTCATGGTCAGAATGTCGAATTTTATTTACACAAAAGAAAGGAAATCTCGTTAGAAGTCATGATAAAGCGAAACAAGGCGAAACAACTAGTTTTAGTTAGCTTAGCAAGAAAGTGCGCAATCAAGCCCGAAAACCAGAGGTGCATTGAGTGTTGTTAGAGTTTAATACCAGACCAACCTCGATTTACATCAGTCAGTCACCTGGCCTGGGAGCCAGCCCCGTCTTATGGTTATGCTTATGCTCGTTAGAGGAAGTCACCAGAGAGACAGGGCATTCAAATAAATTTGCTGTATTGTCTATGTTGGCGCAACTGTGTCTACTGAGTTAAGTGTTTCGCAAGCCAATTTGGACGCCGTTTAAGTTTGTTTTAATAAATTCTATCACCAAGTTTGAGAAACAATAAACCCAACACACATTCAATTTTATTTATCCTCAGGTTAATTAAAAACTTCGCCCGGCCCAGCTGGGGCCATGGGTCTTCGAGTGCGCCCCAAAACGTTAAGGGAGCACCCGGAGCGCCCTCCAGCCGCCGCCGGGTCGAAGAAAGTGCACGAGGAAATTTATTCAGCGTGGTACGTACCTTTCGGCTTTTCTGGTGCAGGCTTCCTAAATCCTTGGAGTGGAGGCTCTCCGCCGGCCTGAACGCTGCGGTAAGCCTGCTTCTGTTCGACAGGGCTCAATGGGGCGTATTGGGACTCTTCCCTCCTCCGGAAGACCAAATTTGAGTCACTTTCATATCCTTGCTCCTTTAAGGCTCTGCTCGTAATGATAATGAAATTCTGTGTTAAGTTTTATTCACTTCGGGACGAGGAGCCCCCGTTGAGGCTCCTCAAAGAGTCTTGGCGAAAAGGGTTTTATAAGCTATGATTTTGGCTGTGACATACCTCGACAAATATCCTTCGGTGTAGTTGTTAGAAAGTTTCTGTTGTTCCAAGTGCTGAAAGATTAAATCAACGGAACGAGGTTAGAGCCAAAACTCTGCAACTTTTGTTATTAGATGTTCTGTAGGGACAGGGCGATTTCATATATATATATTTTTTTTCTTACTGAAGTGCATACGAGGTGGATTTTATACATACAACAGATCGGGGATTTGATGTGAAGGCACAAAAGTCTAGGTTTCCGTCCAAAACGTTTAATTCCCAGCGGACCATAATAGACTCGTTTAAACTTTTTGGCCCATCCGGACGTTTTCACATCCTGTTTTGGGAACAAAAGTGGTACTGTCGCTCCTCCGCTCATACGCAACATGGAGCGCGAGGACTCTGAAGCGATAATGGCACTTTTATTGCATTTTTACCGGGGTGCTGGGCAAACGTTGTAATTAAAATTAACTTAGTCCTCCTACCAGCATCAGTGACAGCATAAAAACGATTATTTATGCTTGATGAACGCATTTAGTTTCAAAATTAAGGGGGCAGTGAATAAAGCATTACGAAAAGGGCTAATGGTTTACTAATTCATTACGAAGGACTCTTACACAGTTCAAGTTCTGTTCGTACAGGTAGGTGCTTCGTCAGCGTGATTTTGACCTGGTTGGATGAGTTCTAAACGAGGTTGAGAAAAAAGTACTCTCGTGTTTAAAAAATTAAACAAATAAAAGATTTCAGAGAAATAGGACCGAAATTGCAGATTTTTAATGTATAAAGTTTTTTGCATGAAGATTTAATATATTAATTAACAGTAGGGTTTTACTGGCTTATAACATATATGAAAAAAAATGATGTATAGGTATGTATGTACAAGTTATGAAGCTGGAGTTCTTAGCTTAATTCAAGAATACTAACCCTAATATCTATATCTAATATCCTAGAAAGCTTCTAAAAATGTAAATAATTTTTTATAAATTTAATTAATCATACTTTTTAAAACCTTCGTAATAATTCGAATTCTTTATGTTCTTCTAAAATTATATTACGTGAGGAAAAAGCTATTTTCGTCCCTTTAATATTTTATGATGTAATATAAATCCTTTTTGATTTGTAGGTTGATATTTTAGTTTTTGTTTTTGTTCGCAGAAAATTTTAAATTCACATCAAATCCCCTGACAGACTAAGAGATTTTATATAGTAAATATCACTTACAAACTTTTCAACTTCACGAGCAAATTTTATGTAGGATAAAGGTAAAGATGAATTATCATCAAACCACTGAAATGTTATGCAGAGGGAAAGTAAGTTATTTGTTATATTGGTATAAATATATCCAATCCATATTGCTCCACACAAATTGATTGTTTTATATGTATACTTATTTATACAGAACTGATGATGAACTATCCTATAACTAACTATTTAAATACAATACAAATAGAATAAAGTGCCTACCAATTGCTCTACTCCTTAATTTTTTTATTGTAATTTCTAAATTATATAACGATTTCTTTTAAAAATAGAAACAAAACGGACATGCGCTGTAATTTACCATTATTATAAAAACTACTCATAGTTTTACTTTGGAAGCAATATGGATGTTAGGAAATAGTATAGTAAAGAAAAATAAAAGGATTTCTTTTATTGATTGTTTAGAAGAAAAGCACACAAAACTAAAGCTCAGAAAAAATATGAAGGATCATTCCACGCAAATTGTTATACAATTAACTTACATTACATTGCAAATTAAGAAAAAGATGTAATGATTATTATTTATTAACAATTGAAAAGCTTCAATAATGATTAGGAATTTTTTAATATACATATAATGTATACATAATATATAATGTAACGGGGATTTAGAGTAACCAATAAGGAAACATAATAATACTCCCTATTTTTTATTATGCATTTTCACTATTTCGGAATGTGTAGCAAGATTAAATAGAGTAGGTAATGGAAGAATATACATAATATTAATATAAATACATATGTATATTGAAGTTTTAATTCGTACTGGAGATGAAATATTTGTTAAGAAGTTATTTTAGGATAATGTAGATAATGTGAAAAAACGGTTGCTTATTAAGTTTGGAATTATACGTGAAAAGACGTGACATATCATGATCAGTTTATGAATATGGAATGATCCTATGTTGAATTCCTTTATTTAAGCTCTTTAAAAGATTTAAAATAAGTAAGTAATTAAGTATAACAAAAGAGGACAAAACTTGTTGAAAAAGTCTTTAAATTGTCTTAAAGTTTATTAAAATTAAAAACATATCTCTTTTTTTTGTAATGTAAACAATTAAAGACTTCTCCCAAAGAAAAAAAAATGAAAAGTTACTCGTTTAGACGGTATTAAAGAGAAAATTGCATACCCCGTTAAAGATGTCCATCACTTCGTCCCACCACTAAAAATTTAAAATTTTTGCATAAAATTAAAACAGTGTCAAAAATACTGCTGGTTATATATATACATATTTGCTTAATTTTAATTTCGAACGTGTTGTAGTTAGGAAGAAAGTGAAGGAAAGTTACTTAAGTTATTAGTTTTTAATTTTAAACTAACTATCTAATTGTGCAGTTAAAATGTTTTTTTTTGTTTTTTGAATATGCGTCAAACAAGTACATTATAATAATAAAATATTTGGGCAAATGTAATATTTAAATGAAGAGATACTTTTGTGTTTGTGGGCAAATCGACTAAAATTTAGTGATTATATATTTTAATAGTAGTTTTGCGCTTTAATCAAATAGGGGTACAAAAATAATTTTATACACACATTTGATTAACATTTGTATAATCTGTTTCTGTAAATTTAAAAATTAATGTTTCCAAAAAGTTCTTGGGCTGTGACTAGTTTAATAGAATTGATATTTCGCATGAATTTTTCAAGAACCATAAGCAGAAAGCAGCTTTTTGGAACTATTCATATTGGAAGAAGCGCATGTAACAAGCAATAAAATATTTATATGTAATGCCCAAAACGGAAAGGACACGTTCTAAATCTGCTGGAGCTAGAGCACATGTTCCCATAATATAAGTTTGACGCCAAAAACGAAAAAATATACAATATATAAAATAGCAAAAAGTGGCCTTCACCAGGTGTGGATTAAAATGAACACAAAATGGAATGAAACGAAAATCGTTTTCGTACTGGATCAGTGTATGGTGGAGTAATGCAAGTGATGACTGTATCCCGAAGCAATGGACGACTAGCAACAAGGTTGGGTACCCGAAGGTTCGGGCTCCAGAGGGCACTTACCTCCTTCTTCTCCTTCTCTGAAACGGATGAGCGACCAGGCACGTAGTTCTCAATCCTGCCCGGTTGATTTTTATAAGATCCTGACCCTGCTTTCACAGGATTTGGCATGGTTCCGTAGTTCCTAGGATTAGAAAATGGAATGGTCAAACAGTTGCTGCAACGTGTCTAGTAAATATTTAGTGAAGCTTATCCCGTCCATTGGATGAAAGCCGGGATATTGTCTCGTAGTCGCAGCTTCGGTTTGCATATGACTTGGATTTTGCATAAAGGATTTTCCCAAAATATGATTTCTATCAGGATTGTTTGTGTAATCGAGTCCTGTCGGAGCAAACGAGCTTACCTTTCGTCCTGGAAGGTTCCCGTCGAGGGGGCTCGCCTTCTGTCCAAGGTGCTGTACTTCATAGTCGAGTAGTCGGAGTCGTAGTTCGGCTCAGGCTCAGACATATAACCGTTTGACTTGTAAGGATATCGACCTGAAATATTGAAAATGCGTATTTTATCGTCCTCTTAAATTCGGATTCAATTTCCTTTTTAGCGGTTTTAGCAGGCAAGCAAAATGTGTGCGGTTTGTACAGTGCATAAACGGACACATGCTAAAGCACCAATATACATATGAAGCTAAGGGATTTGGATTTTGTCAAAAGCAATGCTGTTTCTCTGGCGAGCATATTTACAAGATTTACAGAGCCAACATACATCTTTCAAAAGAGCTATAAAAACCAAATCGAAACACTCATGCAACTCCCCATCCACCGTTCGTAGTCGCCCCCAGACGAGATGCTGTTCTTGCAAAAAGTTATTTATTTCTTCTTCTAAAGGCGTTTTAGGGAATATATAAAATGTAAATTTTACCCCGATGAATTATGGCAGGTTCCAGTGCTGTTCGGTGGAAATAAGCGAAACTGAAATGAGCAAAATGTTTGCACGAAATTTCTCCCAGGGGCGTCCTTTCGAGGAAACAAAAATTTAAAAAGTAAAGAAAGTAATGGGAAGAATTACATGTTAACGTACACTGCTGATGCCCCTACCTCCAGTAATGAGGATTTCATTTCGCCCAGAGGAGAACTAACGACGCGAAAAAAGTCCGCTGAAAAAAATGAGGCCTACAGGAAACCAACTTTTTGGCACTGCTTCTTGACTGCAGCGCTGGTCAGGGTGGAATACCCCGCGAAGTTGTTTGTAATCACCACAAATATCACTTTTTATACTAAAAAAAGGAGCTCAGTGTGGCTGCTTTGCGTTTAAAGAACTCCCATCTTACAGATTTTAATTATGACAATGAAAGTCAAAGTAATTGCTAAGTTTAATTTTCTTTCTTTTACTCTTAGGCCTTCCCTGAGGTCATGCTGTGTAATAAATCAATTATGACTATAATGACTGTAATATTAAAATCAGGTAGCACTGAAGTCGTAAAATGTTAAAACAAGAAAATTCGTATACATGTACAATGACAACATAAGACAACCACCATTATAAATATAAATAATACAAGATACAATTTGTACTTAAACCCAATAACCATTTAAATAGGTACCTTTTCCTAAGTACTTATTTTCAAATGATGGTAAAATGAACTAATTTAATTTTAAATGAAAACTTGCGAACCATGCTCCTATAACCGCTTTCTTATGAATAATGTAGCTAGTTCTACATTTTTTTTTAATTTAAATGAAAATATTCCACCATGATATACCTAAGGCATGTAATCCATCCATTAAAATATTTTGGATACGTTTATCTAACCTACGAGGCAATCGCAATATACACAGCGGATTGCGCATGCGTGCATGCAAATTAAGCGAAGTAGCGAATCAAATGATTTAAATTATTTTTGAATCACCTCGACGAGTTTTGTAGCTGATTGTCACATACTCATCTGGAAAATAAATTGGAACTTTAACGATAAAGCAGAAAAAAACTCGGAAATAAAACGGGCCGAAAATAAAACGACACAATTTGCTTTTTTTTAAATTATCAAATGATAAAAATCATAAACTATTTAAAAGCAAAGCACCAATTATAAAAAAAGTATAAAACCCAAAGGTATAAACAAATAATTAATAAGAAAAGGATGAGAAAGGTAGGAGAGTATGTTTACCGCCATCTTTTGCCTTATGGAGTGTATTGTACATCCGCTTGTACCATTGATGCTGGTTGTTCTCCTTCACTTCCTGCACGAAAATATGATTTTTTTTTATAAATATCTTGTCCCTATTAGGCATAGTATTTGGTTATATTTGGTTATATTCTTTACCGATCTTAGAACTATTGGCATCCCGTCTCTTGTAGTTGGCCCTATACCCTCAAATTGCCGTCGACCCAATTGGGCCATTTTTTTTGGTCGGTCGTTTTCGGTTTCAGGTTCACTCAAATATTCGTGTTTGACGGAGAAAACTGAAAACATAAAAATAGCCAATTAAGGGAACAGAATCGTCTCAAAAAAAATGAGTTCCATGTAGGTTTGGGTATGGTATGGCTGACGGTCTTTTGTACGACTATTCAATTCAAATTTACAATTCTTTTAGAAACGTATATCAATTTTTTCAAAAGGGGAATAATACCTGTTACATATACCCTGCTTCTTACTACTCTATTTGCGACACCAAAATATAATTAAATAATAGATTAGCCGTTGATTTGATATTTGAGTCACTATATGCAATTATCCGATTAACTTTTTTTAATTAATGAGTTAAATAACATAAAATTAATCGATTATTTTAACCATGTGATCACTTATTATTATCCCTTATTAAGGGTTCCTCGAATTTGAAATTAAATACCTTATATGAGTACTGAGCTTTGTTTAAATAAATAGAAAACCCACAACTACATGACTGGAAAGTTTAAAATAATTAAAATCGCAATAACCTTTCTTATTTTTTGGCCGAAAATAATATCTTTTCATGTTTCTAATACACTATTATCGTTCAAAATATACATACGTAATGAAGTATTTTATTTTCTTTTATAGGAAAATTTTGATTTTTAAACTAGTAAACTATGTATTTCAAGAAAATCACTATTGGCCAAAACGCTGATCAAAATCGTTATCGTTGTGATAAAATAATTATTTCTTTTGCTTTATGTGAACTATCCTTTATTTTAATTGTTGAGTAAGCAAATAAGGAAAATGTTTGTAGAATAAAATATGTAATTTGCTACACTTTCCACTTTTTAATATTTTTCACATGTGTTTTATTCAAAATTTCATTCACTCACACTTTGAAAATATTTAACGATTATCCTATTTCTTATTCTTCTTATTCTTAATGATTTTCCTATTTCAAAGTAAAATCACTCTTAAAGGTATCTTTAAGCTTTTTCAGAAATCAAAAATAAGAAGTGGTGATAGTATTATGACTAAAGTAGAAAACCTGAAAAATACCACAACCCAGAGTAGTGTAAAATATATATGTATCCTTATAACACAAAAATAACTCATTTGAAAAAATAATATAATACTTTGGTTTGTGCTCAAAAAACGTATTTGATAGAAAAACTGAAATATTTCAAGGGTAATTATTGTGAGAAAGATATTTAAAATCCGGTGAACATATAGAAAACGGCTAACATTGGATTAAAATTACTTACTGACTTCATTAGGCCTTAAAATACCCGGAGAGTTGTCTTTAGGTATTTTGGGGCGTTCGGCCTCAGTATAAGAAGCGCCTTTTGCGAGTGAATTATCTGAAATTGATAAATTAGTAAAAAAATCGTTAAAAATAACTAAAATTGACTAACCCTTAACCTTTTGTGGAATATCAGATGTGGAGCTGTAAGATCGTTTTTCTGTGCCCACCGAGTTTATGTTAGAACAGCTTGATGACTGGTACCCCAAAAAAGGTTGACTGTTGTTGTATGACCATGGGGGTGCTACTGGCGTGGATTCCGTCCGGACATATCTCCGCTGCAAAACTGGAGATTCAAATTTGATTGGTCTGAACTCCTTCCTTCCAAATGTTGGCGATGGTTCGGGACTCCAAACGGGCAGAGGCGGTGGTGGTGGAGGAGTTGGGGAGCTCTGAGCAGGACCAGATGAACACTTTTTTTCACTTTTTGATTCTTTTAGTGTTTTAGTGTTTTCCGATTTTGTGCCAGGGGTCCAGACACCTAAAAGTTATTTAGATAAATTAGTAATTGATGCAAATTAGATTTCGATTTTAAAATAAACATATTTACGTAAAATATTCACAAGCACAAAAACTGGTTTAAATGCAAATTTTAGAAAGAATATATGGTTTAATGAATATCACAAATGAAACAAATAAATATTAAGCGGCAAATAAGTCTAAACTGACGGAGTTTTTATCAAGAATGCACACTTACGAGTATAATGAATTAGAAAACTTTTTAAAATGCATATTCGAAGAATTTGTGAAGAAAAATTTACGTTTACGTCTTATCTATATAATTATATAATTTTGCTATTTTATTTCTAAGCGTTCTTTTTTGTATCGATAATATCTTAAAGTATTATATTTGATTTTTGACTAATTGCTTTTATTTTATAAAGTGGGTAGGGTATGCTTATTTCACGAATAGTGGCGTGATGTTTGGTATCTTTTTTAGTATTACACCAAATCAATGTAATGTTTTTAGCCAAATGATACCCATATCCACACTAAGAATTTTTGCATTATGAATTTATCAAAAGTTATACCTTTTTCAATTTTGCAGTTCGTCGGTTTAATTCGAAATTTGTATAATTTCATTATTTGGGAAATTTGCAAATGCATATCTTTGAATTGAACATATGTTTAAGACAGTGCATTGACTCTCCAATTGGTGTATTCAGATAGGATATAATGTGGAGATAAAAATATCCGAATAGTATGATTCTAAGTAAAAGTATCAATTTAAATAATATTTTTAAATAATGTTCAGTATGTTTTATGATTTCTAAAAATTACCTAGACAACTAACCTTTGATATGAAGCTAAAAGAAAGTAAAAAAAATTGTAAACATTTGATTGGCTAAAGTAGTGATCATATATTTTTCAGTAATATTAGTGAAATGTGGTAACAGTATAAAGAAAGAGTTAAATGAAGGTAACATTTGAGCTTTTTGTAAAGTAATTAAAGTTCAAAAGTCCCCTAAGTACAGTCATATTATAAAGGGTGGGTGTAATTAAAGCGTGGAATTCTTAAATAATTATTTAAATTACAAAATATTTTCCAAGTGCGTCAAAAAGTGCCTCATGACGAAATATTCTTTTATAATACATTCAAATTATCTAATCTCCACCGAAAAAAAGACCGTGATTTGTTTGAAGGTAAAAAAGAAATGCAAAACCGACATGGAGGTGTAATAATAACTTGAATAAATGCTAAAAGTGACAGTGTCTGCCAATGAATTGATCGGACACTACGTAACACTGCGGTGACTAAGCACAGGAACTTAATCGGGAAATTGGATAAATGCCAAACTTTTTTAGGTGACTAACATTAAGACCGTCGAGAACTCAGTCACTTGGGTAAACACCAAGAGATGCCGAAACGAAACTTTTGTCAGTGACACATTTACGAATGGACACATTTGATTGATGGAATCCTCCCAAAAATTGCTACAACTTTCCAGTTTCCGACTTTAGATATTAATTACGAACGATTTAAAAGTGGCTTTATGGGGAACAGTGACGCGTCGAGGGTTCAAGTTTTATGTACCTTCTTCACTTCCTGTCTGCCAGCTTTGGGGCTATCATTTGAGGTTGTCCCAATTTGGCAAAGATACGAAATTAGTCGAATGGTTTTAATGGAATTTGCTGTGACATTTTAATCACTGATTGTGTTCAAGTGCCGAAGTTCGTTATTTGCTAAGAGACTACAAAGTAGCGTAGAGTTTGTAACAGTTTGGATGTTTGCTAAACTTTCCGAAATTTTAGATGTTTGGGATCTAGGTGATTATTTGAATTTATGTTCTTATTCAAGTACACATTTTTTCTCAATTCTACTTTAGTTAGAGACTGTTATTAACTTAAAATATTGAATAGGAAATAATCATGTAATTCTCATAAGGTTTGTTATATGGTAACGCTATGCTTTATATGTATTTTTTTTATTCGACTTGATATAAATTCAGCTTTAACAGCAGTAACTAAATGCCTGACTTCGCTACATTGCAGAAGTCAAAAGACTTAAAAACATATTTCTTAATTTTAAGGAGTTTATGGCAATAAAGGAAAACATCTAAAAGTCTAGATTTCTTCTTATCATACCTTCTTTAAAAAACGAAGCAAGGTAAGGAAAGCATTAAACTCAATTAGGCGTTATTTTTTTTCTACCGAACGGGTTTCTCAGAAATTTCCTTTTATAATGCTGTAATACTAATTAAAATAAACTGAGGATGAGAAAAAATGCCAGAATGACAAAGGGAGGAGGAGAAGAGGCTTTTAAACTCAATGAAAAATTTGGCACATAATTAGGACGAAGGGTACAAAGGAATAAGGAGCTCCGATCCCTTCGAAAGCAAGATCCTGAAAACGTTTGAATTATCTTTACCTTATACCTAGATATTTTCACGGAAATGGTCAGCGTTAGGAAGCTATTTTTTTAAGAGTTTCCTCTTGCGAAATAAATTGTGTTTGTGGGTAACCTCAAGCCAACTTTAGATTTGTATTTTAATCAGTGCACTAATTGAGTCATTTATTTTAAAACCCATCTTAAAAGGTTAATTTTTATTTCTGTCTTGATGATGGTGAACAATTTATAATTTACGTAGATTCTGGTATAAATTAAAGTAGAATATATGTTTAAACCGTTTATGGTAAATGTCTTTATATCAATGTCGTATTTGAGGTTTTATCACCAAAACATCTTTTTTATTTCCAAGGACTAAAAAAAAACCGGCCAAGTGCGATTCGGACTCACAATCCGAGGGCTCAGTAATATAAGTTATATCATAGAAAAACTTGCTTAGTTTTTCTATGGTTATATATACTCATGAATACTAAGGATGTTTGTAAAGGTTTCTGATGATTTCTAAAAAAAAACTGTGCTAAGTTTATGTAAATATTAAACTTCTATCAACTCTTCCCATAGTTTCGGCCCCCTTTTGTAATGAAAGTACTTATAATTTAATTTCAATTAGTAACATTAGTAGTTGTTGAAATAAGGAGTTATGATAGTTCGACAGACAGACGGACGAAATCGCACAATAAATATTTTTACTATTTTTATATGTAATCTTAGAAAGACTCTTCTAATTTAATAAAATAATTAAACTAATATGTATTTTCTTAAATAAGTAAACACAAAATATAAGTATGTTATCATTATGAATTTTTTGGATATATCTGTGTCTTGTGATGTATCGAGTTTTCGCTTTTAAGTTTGAATCTTTCTGAAGATACATTGTTAATTTACATTTTAATTGTTTAGTAACCCAGAAAGCAACAAGGCACCTAGGATGCACTCGTGTGGAACGCCGTATATATGAATAGTAACTATCCGAAGTAAATTGTAAGAAAGAATAGATATGTGAGGTGCTTTAGATTAGTACCGCCTGATTTGAGATGCTAATTGAAATTTTCTTGCTAAATGGTTATCCAATTACTACAGTATTATCGAATTCTATTGTTTACCAGGCCACAAAACCTTTTGTCTCGTTAAGACCAAACGAGCATGCACTTTTAATTAAAACAGCGTGTAGTGCAGCTGTCCACCTTTGGATCAATTTCCTGAATTCCCGGCAAAATGACTTTGCAGCTCCTCTTTTAGTTGAAGGCCTTGATGGATACCGCCTCCGATGCGATTTAGGTCACGTTTGGTGGAAGCGTTTTGTTTCCCAGGTCCAGTGTAAAACGATCGAAAATTAAAATAATTGTGGAACTGCCCAGGCTGAACGAATAGACAATGGAGATTCCCTAAAAGCTATTGATCTATGAAAACCTGTCAATTGTTTGGTACTTCCTGTTTGAAAAAAAAAATAAAAATAAATAAATAAAATTGAAAGCGCATAGCCGCTGCAGGCTCATTGTGACCGATGTTTTTGTTAAATTCTCCCAATAGTCTGCCCCACTGTTTACTGATCATTAGCCAGGCGAATCGCAGCGGGTCTATCGGTGACGCCGGCTTTCATGCGTTTCTTCTGGCTGTTTTCTTTTTATATATCGGAATTATTCCCGTCGCAATGAGTTTGATGAAAACGGGTCTATCTGGAGCAAATTAATTCAATTGAAAGGCGCCCGTCATCGCTGCCGCCGACGACCCGGACCCATTCAAAGGAACACACAGTGCCAATTGCCAGACCTAATCAATGGGCCAAGTGCCAATCAAATTACTCATCCATGAGTCCATCAATCAATTCTCTGTTTTCGACTGCCACTTTTTCTCCCTTTAATTCGATTTGCCTTGATGGCATGTGACAACTTGCTTCTGTTTTCCAACACTTCCCTCAGCTTCATCTGTCGCCGGTGGATCAGCCCCAATTCTTTTACCCGGATTCAGAAGATCTAGGGCCTTTGTTCGGCGACACGGCTTCAAGGCGCACTCAGCGCGAATTGATTCTTTTATCACTCGGTCTCGGATGCAAAACCGGCTCACGTGGCAACACCCGAACTTATTTCAAATTAAGGTCAGTGGTAATTGCTGCAATTATGCTGACTGCCTCCGATTGCGTGCACTCAGACATTAGGGGACATTAGGAAGGTTGACAGACAGTTTCGTTGATACATGAGCATTTATGATTGCTTCTTATGCTCTGTTTTGAAATATCTATCTATGTTTATCGAAATATTCGATGGTGCACTATTAAGTTTTACATACATTTGTTGTTTTTTAATTTCGAATTTAGAAGAAATTTGGTTTCTATTTGCTTAATTTTCCGTACCGGTTTTATTATTTATTATTCCTTATTCATTTTGAGAAGATAAAATTTGAAAGCGAATTATTACTATATTTCAATCAGAATCTAAGATTATATATTTATGAATGTATACATATCTACATACATATGTATATAGTTGTAAGAAAATTTTAAGACCACTACTAATTTTTGCAACATGTCAACTTTAAGAACCTCAATTTTAAAGAATAGCAAATATGTATTATTATTAGACAAAACGTATTTGTGTTTATATTCAAAGAATTTAAAACAATCAGCAAAGGTTTTCATGGATTTTGTGTATATAAAGGAATATTCAATTAAGATAGAAAGTTAATTGTATATCCAGAGATATTTAATTTTAAAATTTCGAAAAAATTAATGAAAATTGTTTGTCACAATATTTTGCGTTCTGCCAAAAAGCTTTGGTAAAAATTAGGAAGAACATTACCAGAAAATAAATAAAACTTCTGATTTGTTCAATTTGACATTTCATACGACAAATGCGTGATTGTCGGTGTCGCTTTTAATTTTTTTTATTTTTTTTGACAATATTTTCAAGGAGAAGGTAAGTAAGTTCTTTAAATGTGTTCGAAACTATTAAATTACCACAGTAATAAAAGAAATTTTTTTCAACATATAAATTGAATTTTTTCCTTAAGTAATATATATTCGCATATCAATATAAAAAGATTTACGTTTTATAAATTAATTTTTTAATGTACCCATCTTAAATTTGTTCGATAATATGATCAATATGATTTAAAATTTTGCAATATGATACGTCAGGGTGCAGATGCAGAATTTAAGTAGCAGATTAAAATACTCCAATTCACCTTATAAAGTTTTAAGGAGAACATAAATTAAGTTATCCGAACTACGTTTTTCATTCCTTTAGTAATTTCAACTTCAAATACGCATGCATATTCATTTATGCACTTTTCTTGATTTGCATAATATTTCAGATGAAGGTGTTAAGTAAACATGTAAAACCTCATAAGACGAATAATTTTGTTGGATGGAAAAAATTGCTTAAAAGTAGATTCTGAAGTCTTTCATAAACTTTATTTGAAATTTAAAATGTTTGCTCCTCAAACTACGAGTATGTGTCGATAGTGGGCAAGCAATGTATGGACATATACATACATATGTGTATCAAAATATTTATATCTCATAAAATAAATATCTTATAAATAACTTCCTCAAAGATGTCTGGTTCTCGATATCATCTTAAAAATATAAATATAATTATAAAACACTTTCAAAATTTCTTTTTATATTCTACCCGCTAATATCGTTTATTTGTTGCTTTATTTTAATCACCGTCAACACGAGTTGTCCTTCATTTGTACTAACAATAAAAATTGCATCGGGCAGTATGATTTCTCTGGTCAAAAAATAAATCTTGGATTATCTATTTAATGAATTATATATTTAACAATACATCAAAATCTCTTATTTACTAGTGTTATTGTTTCATATGTTTGTATTTAGTTATTTAAAATGCGTCTCTGCGTAATAATTAACAATATTTATTGTTTATTCGCTCTTTAAAATTCATCTTAAATTCGGCAACGAACCAATTCTATAAATACCAAAACACAAAAAAATTGGTACAGCGCCTCTCATTTATATGAATTTCGTAACTCTTCGTGAACTGATTTTTATGTCGTTATTATATGTATTTGAAAAGAGTTTTTAAAAAAATGCAATTTATTGTTTAAACATCCTCGGTGTGCATTTTTGTTCTCTGAAATTTCACAAATTGCTTTTGCTGCTGACCGAATAATACTCGAAAATATGATACAGAAATTAAATTTATTATTGCTGTATTTTGAATAAAATGTGTAGTCTTTTTATACACAAATATTACCTAAAAAAAATTCTCAAAATAAAGCTAAATAACATGAAATGGCTTCAAAATTTACTTTACAGAAAATTAATTGAACACGAACTATAAGTTCTTGCCAGCGTAAACTGATGTGCTATGAATATGAAGGATAAATTTTCGACAGGGTTTCCGAACAACTGAAAATAAAGTGATAGGCTCGAGCATGTTATCAATTGTACTTTCGTTCCACATTTCCACTAATGAATATGCTTTATCACACGTAGCTTGATTACCATAGAATAATGCGGTTCTGAGAAACGCATTATTTTGGAGTAGAAATTATTTATTCGGTACATTGTAACTTGCATGCAACTTCTAATTATGGTTCAGGATTATTCAATATTAAATTTATCTCCATATTGTACCGGAAACTAGCATGAAATGAGCAAAACCAGCATGAAATGTACAAACATCGAAAAGAGCTCTAATAAATAAGAACTTGGAATAGATTTTGAAATTAATTGTTGTGTAGTAAAGAAAATACATAGCATAATTAACTATTTTTCCTTTTAGAAGTCCCCTAAATCAATTCAAATCCCTTAGTATTAGAGGATAGAATTGTTTTGACAAAGTGCTTATTTTGATTCAAAGCGTCTTTCAATATATGTCAAGAAGTAGAGGTATGAAGAAGACTGAATAAATTTTATGGGTTTTCTTGAAATCTGTAAAACCACTTTAACGATTCAATTAAGCGAATTTAAGAGATATTTACTGCTCTAAATCCGTGAAAATAAATCAAGTTCTTACATCCGACGAAGTCGAGAAAATACAAAGATACAAGGTATAATGCTCCTCATCCGGCGAGCTATGAAAATCCGTTCGGCTCCCAACACGTCAGGTTTTATGCTACAATAAATTCGCATTAACATTGCAAATGCGAATTACCCGCTCCTCCAAAAATAACACAACCACTGCGGCCAATGATTGATTTATTAATCACCGAGAATCCCAATTACTCTGGCAAAATGATCAGAAATCAAAATATATAGAGTTCTTCGGGAAGATTTGAGCTCGCGAACAGAATCCAGTTCGATGGAATTTGTTTTTCAGAAGATGTCTTTTACAAAATTCCTCAAATTCCTGAATGGATTCCCGAGGGCTCTGGCAGAGTTCACGTAAATCATTGCGTCACATGAGATTAGCGCGGGAGATAAACAGTCCGCAGAGCAGATGTACGGATCAGTTGAGGGAACGGGGGTTCCCCTGAAATCCGATTCGACACAAATGCGATTATTTGATTTGATTGTGCTCATTTGGACTGAAATGAAAACAGCATTAAATTCGCCTCGCCGATGTACAAATTGAATGAAAGCATCGCAACCTCTCAGCGGAGGCTCCCAGCGCCAATTGCTCCTTGGGGAAAGCCACCCACGCCTGGGTGCAAACAGTCGCCGGAGATGAAGACGAAGACGTTTAGAAAATGACGACGGCTCTTCTTCACGTGGCTCGGACTCGGAGGCCCTCTAAGTTTGTGGGGTCGACGGCAATAAATTTTGAAGGTTATTTTCGAAATTCACGATAAATATTTAATTAGAACTCACAGAAATAGGTTCGTGACGCTTTTTCGGCGGTTTTAATTTACACTCTGCCGCAGTTATTAGTCGCCGGGACTCTGTAGATGATTTACGAATGTCGTAAAGCTGAATGAATTCTATGTTTAGATTGCTTTTCGAGGGTGCCACGAGTGCCTCCACTATTAAATGTATGCCCATAGAATAGAAATATTTTGCTAATTCATGGCAGCATTTTGGCAATAGCTCGAATAACTAGATTCCATAACTTAGTGGCAAATTAAAAATTCTCCAGATGATTTATTTTTTCTAGATCTTAATTAAATTCTACCACGTTCGAAAATTATTGAAAAAATAGAAAAAAATGCTTTATGGTTTTATGAATCTTAACTTTAAGGTATACTCGATAAGACAAACATTTCATTTCCTTTGATGTTTTAAATGGGATTTTAAAATGTTACCAAATTTTCATTTAAATGTATGAGTAAAAAGAACTGTGAGTAATATTTGGAACTGTGCCACAATTATATGACAGCATTTTGGTTCACACTCTTAATTTTAAAGGTTGGGATTAGGAAACAACACCTCCAGGAGTCTGACTATTTCATGTATATTGCAAACTTGGCGCCAAACGAGAACGTTTTGTTGCTATTTTGAAAGATTTTAAAGTAAAGTGGAAAAAAGCATGGTTAATTATTTTAGAATTTTTTCGACTTCGACTTTGAGCGTAAGCGTAATTTTTCTCTGTTATGGAAATAATTGACAAAAGCCGAAATATTTTAATAAGGTTGTTGAAAAATAATTTGTTTCATTATCAAAACAATAAAGTGCTGAAAGATATACTATTTTCCAAACTCTGAGCCTTTATAATAGTAACCCTAGATAACAAAATGAATTCTGCCAGTTTTGTGATTTTGAGATGTTACCGCACACTTTTAAAATGTGTAAATTTTCAAATGCTTATCACTTTTATATTATTCAATATAATTTGAAATATGATTATACTTCCCTTAGGTTACGCTAATTTGGTTCAAAAATTTTGAAGAGGTGTGTAAACGTTAAATTCAAGAATGCTCAAAATAAGGACTTCTTTAATACACATCAGTCCGGTATGGATTTTTATATTTTAAGTGTAATAGCTTGACTAAAATAACCTATCTAAGTAATCTTATAATCTGTATAAGACGGTGATTTTTATTTAAAAGGATCCTTTATTCTAGTAATATAGTAGTTGTGTCTATATTTATATTTATGTTGCGGAATTCAAGTGTTAAAGAGATTTTACTATTATTACTATTTATTTTATATAATACAGTATAGTCAGAAAAGTAAAAAAGTCATAGTCATAAATTGAAAAAAAAGGAATTTTGTTTACTTCTACCCCAGCCTAGGTAAAGGATTAAATGGAATGAACTTTTGTTTTTTTAGCACATGGCACTTTTTGTGATTGAGATTTATTTGCGGGTAAAAGTACTTGTCATTTAGGTTGACATTGTGAAAAATTACTTGGAGGGGATTGCGCTCATTCGTTCCCATCTTCTTAAACTGAGAAATTGCTTTGCAAACTCACGCGACGTTAGGTGCCGTTTATATGCGAAGGGACAAAATTTCCGCAGACGGGCGAGGGATGCGGGCGGCTGCGTGAGGAATGGCAACGATGTCATTTATGCTGCCTGTTGTCTTCAGACCGAGAAACGTTTTCATTTTAAGGATTTATCATAATGGGAGCGGTTAGTTAAGGCTTCTACCACAATTAATTGTATTTGCTAACTTTTGGAATTTTTGCTGTCGGAAAGTCTTATTATACTAGGAATGTTTAAAGTTGACGACAGTTGGTAAAACTTAAAAATTATTGTAATTAGGTTTTATAGAACTAAATTTATCTCTTTTTACCGCATAAATCTAAATAGGAACTTATTACATTGTGGTAATGTTTTCATAAAAAGGTGAAACATTTACTGCCCGCATAAGTCTTCTGAAAACTGGAGGTGGATGCTAATTTCGGGACTGTCAAAAAAAAAAAAAAAAGTCCATGCTAATGTAGCGCTTAATTACATGTCAGTCGTAACGATAGACATAGTCCATTCCTCGTCAATCAGTGTGGAACGAAGTTGGATCCTGAACATAAATATTCCTACAAGGAGGTCAATGGCTTCAATTGAATGAGAGATTTATTTTCTTTGATCTCTTTCCCGTCGAGATTGGCTACAGTTTGGACTTAAGGAATTTGGTAAAGGGCAGGTTATCGTTACGACACCACTTCTTATAGCCCCTAATTGCAAACAAATAATTATTCCAAGTATTTGATGGTGATGGTGTTTACGAAAATCTCGAAACACTCGAAATGTTTTTATTTACAAAGCAAGCGCTGAAATTGATCTAAACTTGATGTTTCTATTTATAGACAAGTGGTACCTTTGACCAACTTGCAATAACTCATGCAAGTTGCGGAGCATAAGATTTCTGAATAATATTTAAAGTCTAAAGAAATATGAATAGTACCTGGTCCCGGTGCTTTGGCCTTAAATTTCGGCGCTATCATCGTTGGTTGTGGTTCTGCAAGAGAATATCCAACACAATATTATGGGACACTTTGCAACACAGGCTCATAACACAATTCGCGGCCAATCACAATCACTTTCACACCCCGGCGCAATTCAAAACATACCAGAATATAAAAAAATAGTATATTTATTGGGAAATAATCGAAAATTAGGAAATATATTATTAAAGGTTGGGAAGAGAAAACAGAAAATAGATCTAACCCTGTCCCATTTCCACAATCACGCGTCGGTCCAAATTGATCCGAACTCAGAGCAACTTTAACCGAAAATTTTATTTTCTTCTGCTGGTCTTCGTCTCGGCGGTTGTATTCGGGTGAGTTTGGCTGTTGGCACTGGCACTCTTCGCCATGGAAGAATCATTTGAACGCATGCGATTTTGCAGCCAGCCAAACGAAATTATTCGAAAGTGCGCAATCGCATTCTACCGGCCAAAACGTCTGGCTTTTTGAGATGCGCGCGCATCGATTATGTCAACAAAATATCATAATCTGCTAAGAGTTTCTAGTTTTCCTCTTTCAATTACGAATAAAAGAAAATATAGAAACCGCCAAACCGCCGAAAATTACTAATGTGTATGTGCGCGACTTAATTAACTTAGAACAAGCGCTAATTTCGCGCCGCACAGACGCTATTTATTCAGATGAAAGCTCGCGAGCACTATCTTCTGATGATGGATTAGGGGATCACGAGTGATGTGGCCGATGTATTTTTAGGGCGTGATAACACTTTCGCATCGTGCCTCAATTTAGCTGTCCTTGAAAGTTTGCTCTTGATAAGATATATTATCACGTCGCCCGGTAAAATAGCTTATGTTTCGGAATCGTTTTCATGAATTCGGGGAAAATATCAATAAGATTATGATTCTAAAAATTGTTTACCAGCAGTTTTGCACAAAATTAAACAATTTTAATTTATTGATAACATTTCTGATAAACATAATTACCTAAAGATTAAATAGTAATTACGATAGACGTGTGCTTAGCAAATGTATTTATGTAGAAACATCGAAAATGTAGATACTATTTGGCTATAACCAACCAATTTACTGGTATTAATGTTTATTGATACATACTAAATTAATGATCAAGATAGTGTGATGATTTCGGAAAAAAGTAGATGTCCTATTTTATACTCTTATTTTCCCTTTTCCTTTCAATTTTGATCACTATTACAGTAGAAATTTATATTTATCTAAAACACAATAAATTTTCAATACCTTCAGGTGGAGCGCGATAGAAAAATTTTGTTTATTTTGTGGACGCTCAACAGAATTTTAAAGAAACTGACTTTCTGACTTAACTCATTAGAATTTCCATTTTAAAGTGGCTCATAAAAGCAAGATGTACACAAACTTCAGTTCCATCTAGTAATAAAGTGGTTTCTAAATATTCTCAAATTCGATAATTTTTTTTTAAACTTAAATATAAAATGAATTTTTAATAAAAATATTTCAACTTTTAGATATCGTGAAGAATTGATAATGAAGTAGAATGAGTTGGAGCAGTTGTAACAAAATTAAATCGTTAACAGCCTGGGCAAAATACTTCGAGGAATAGGCGATAAAGCAAAAATATGCAAGTTATCTACATTTAAATTACGGGAAGGGAATTGCTTTATAACTGTTAAAGCGATTTAAATAATTTAATAAAATTATTCTTAGGTTATATTTACCCTTATGAAAAAATACTAATGAGACCGCGAAAACACTAATAAGCACTAATAAGCACAATCATTAGTTATGATTAGTGCGCATTAGTATTTTTCCATAAGGGTAGTTTATCATATATATAGGTAAAGAAACACGAATAATGTGTAGATTAATTGCTAATAAATTGAAGAAAAAATAAATTTAACTGAAAGTATTTCGCTAAATCAGTATCAGTATCAGATTTTTATAAAAGTTGTAGGTACTCAGTATAGCGATATTATTAATATTAACATTATCTATGTTCTTTTAAAGATGCTATTGTGTGTATAACTGCAAGTAGCGTTTAAAATTTTCTGAAAGCTTTTTTCTAAGTACTAGTGTATAAAATAATTTATATACTTAATATTACACCAACTGCTTAAATGTCATGGTTTTAGTGTGAGCTTCTTGTTCTATAATTATTAATATGTATTCCTTATTAATATCGAGGTATTTATTAATAAATTGGCAGATTGAGGTATTAATTTAAAGTAATTTAGTGAAATATCACGACTAACTGTTATTTATGGAGTTTTATGTATGTACATATATTCAATTCGCCTCTATTTTGATATGTTATAAAGAAGTATAAATAGCATAGTTAGTAATCACACTAATGAGTAACGAATATGAACGTAATATACTTAACACAATGGTTAATTTCATGGTGGCATTAGGGGCAAATTTGCGATCAAATAGAGCAATTTGCAATATCAAGGCGATGGAAATTAATGAGCGACAAGCATGCACTCATGCGTGACGAACGGACAAAGCACGTTACGTTCGAAAAGCGAAATTCTATCAAAGAAATTCTCGTACCTCGGCCGTAGAGAAATCCCTTGGCCAAGCTGAGCGCACTATCGATCTCCTTGAGCAGATCACTTTCGGACCAACTTCTGCGATTAGGCGAAAGTGCGAAGCGCGTCTGCTTCTTATGCCTAGTGACTGCAGCCGCGGAGCCTGGCGAAGTCGCCTTGTGCCGCAAGATGGTAGCAAGCTTCGGCCGCTGTGACGTGCTTCCAGGCACTTGAAGATAATCTGCACAAATTACACTCATTAAAGACAATAAAGCCAAGCTGAAAGCTCCATTCTGTTGGAACGGTGAATGCGCGAAGATGCGCGATCCGATGATATCAGCATCCGCGCGCTGCACCCATCGTCGAAGTCGTCTCTTCACGCTGAGAATCCAAAAGTGGGGCGGGGGTTGGGGAAGGGGTTATTATTGGAACAAAACTGGACTTCAGGTGTTTGCTTCGCACAGCATGCACAGATCGAGCGCTCGGTGGTGGCGGCTTGATAAATTTAAGCGAATTGTGTCATGCTCGGCTTGGCCGCCACTCGCCGGGTGCAGCAACAGAGTTGGGCGATTAAAAATAAAACAAATTCAGCTTCTGCGAAAACATTTTATTTATAATTTAAAAGCTACAGAGTTAACAAACAACAAATACAAGTAAACATTCCGGGTTTTTATTTTATTACAAACAAAAAACACGAAAAAAAAAACGAAAAAAAGTAAAATAATTGTGCTTTGGTTTGGAATGTCTAAAGCTCCAATCTTACAGCATCATTAGTCGCAAGGTATACGCTTTGGCGGGGGTTAGTGGAATGTAAACAAACTGCCGGGACAGCACGCAAAGCTTCTTAGGTCTAATTGTTAGTAATCACCCGCCAAACGGTCCAGGCAACAGCAGCGGTAATAAGCAGGCCGAATATTCGAAAATTGCTCAACTCACCCTCTTTTTTCGACATCGTGGACGACGTCTTGTAGGTGGAAGCCTCCTTAGAGTGCTCCTCCTGAACTTTGCTTGCTAGTTCCGCGAATTCTCGCAGGTGCTTCGGAAGATGCCTGAGATCTGCTTCCTTCTGACCTTCAATCACTTTAACACTAGGTTCAGGTTCGTAATCTGGCTCAGCAGGACGCGGAGGAGGTTGGGACTCAGCACCACTCTCCCAGTCGCTGTCGGAAGGCATTTGGAGTTTGGACCGTCGCTCTTTGACCCTCTTGAGGAATTCATCGCTAATGTCTATCGAGGAGGAGGATTTTCGGACAGGTTTTTCGGGTGCTCCTGAGGCGAGATCGTCATTCGGTTTAGATATTTTGATGATCTTGTGCAGGCGGCGCTCCTCTCTTTCGGCAACCTTGCTCATCCACTCGTCGTGCATTTGCTGGCGAAATGCTTCTTCTTCGGACAGGGTGGGCAGCTTGCAAGACCTGTGCTGGTAGAGGTCCTTGCGGAGCTGGTGGCTTGTGTGCATTCTGTCCATTTCTTCGATCAGTTTGCGACGATCATGCTCGAGCCGATCAAATTCGGTTTGAAGTTCATGCTCCTTCTGCTTGATGTACTCTGCCTGGTTGTGGTGTATTTCCCTTGGTAAAGAGCATTGCCGTACATAATGAGGGCTGACATATTGCGTAATTGGGGTTTGGTCAATTGAGGAGTGGTAGCTGTTATATCGCGGTCGTCGCGGAGGACTAAGGGGAGTAACAGGGCTTTTAGGGCTATTCTGGGACCACCCAACAGTATTTAGGTTACTTGTTGAAGCAGTAAGGCGCGGAGCACGAATATTGCCTCGTTTGCCATGACATACAATTTCCATTTCTTTCATGAATGGCTTCGTAATGTTCTCAGAAGATGCTCCAAGATCAGCGTATTTCATCCATTCGTCGAGATTGTGCGAGCTAAGGCGCTTTTCTGTTAGTTTATGCTCTTTAAAAAAGGAACTGTTTGCAGAGGAGCTGTACTGATCAAAGAAAGTAGTACTAGCTGGTCTTTGTTTTCCTTCTACCTTCACGGGAATAGCCCTTTCATTACTTTTCTGAGACTCATTATAATTAGTTTGCTTAGATTTTTCGATCTTTACTGGTATATTAATAACTTTTTGCTCTGATGTTTGCTCTGATTTTTGCTGCTTTAATTTAGTCTCAAACTCCTCCCAGCGTTTGGAGTTATCTTCTATTTTTATGGGTATTTCATGAGTTTTCGGTTTTGTTTTTTGTTGCTGATCATTTTGCAGACTGTACTGTCGCTTAAGTTTGTCAAATCGGTCCCATGGATCTGTTGTTTTGTCATTCTGTCTTGGAATTTCAAAACTGTGCTGTCTTTCGGTCTGTCGCATTTTTCTGTCTAACTCTTCGAAGGCATCAGTCTTCTTGTTCTCGATTCGGATTGGAATTTCGTAGGAACGTGTCTCCTTTTTATGTTCTTTATGCTCCTGCTGGAAAACTTGTTTGGATTTTCCCAAGTCATTTGGCGCCTTGGATTTATTTGTAAAATCCCAGTTCTCATAATGTTTTTTTTCTGATTTCTCCTCTTTCTGGTGATCCTGGTTTATTACTTTCTTTTCAAGTTCTGCCCACATATCAGCTTTCGACTCACGCCTATTCTCCTCCACCTTGCCCATAGTGAACATGTCATCAGTCAAGATCTTCTCGATGTCTTCAAAGTCCTTGAGAAGATGTTCACGCTTGAAAAATTCATTTTTCGCATTTTTCGCCGTTTCTTTGGCTCTCTGCCGAAATTCGTCGTAGGAGAAATCGTTCGGCGTGGAACTTTTCTTCTCATTGTTGGATTTGCTATTTTTGATAGCCTGAGAAAACTCCGAGCTTTGGCCAGCTGGTGATGATGCTGTTGTGCCGAAAATTTTATCTAATTTTGCATCTGACATAATTTCACTTTTAGCATCTGCAAGACCATCTTTCTCCTTGTCTTTGTAGTCCGAGAACTTTTCTTGCTTTGAATCGCAGTAATCATAGATGACCTGACCATTTTCGACTCGCTTCCGGGACTCATAGGAGGAAGTCTCAATGTTCGAAAATCTCTTAGGCATTGTTTGCATTATTTGACCACAGTACTTCGGTGTGGTCTCGATGTTCGAGAACCGCTTGAAATCGGTTTGAATAGGATCTTCTGAGTGCCATGACTTGAAGACATTTTCCCGATCGAATTTTTCTTGCGACATGCTGCTATTGTTCTTCCCTTGCCCACTGTCTTCTGATAGTTTGTCCCCTTTGGTAGAACTAGTTGCCGGGGCAGGTGTGGTTGTGGCTTCACCTTTAGCTGTTTGCGTTTCCTGATCACTACACTGGGCTCGCGACACTGAGACCGGCGCTGGCTTTGCCTCCTGTTCTATTTTTCTCGGGCTGTTTTCACTTGAAGACTGTTTTGAGTCTCGGATGATTGCCAACAATCTGTGGTTATTCCTGTCATCCCCATCACCACTCGAAGTAGCCACGGGCTCACTCTGCGTGAAAGCTTGGGATAGTGGCGGTGGAGGAACGGGTGGTGGTGTGACACTATTCCGCAATTGCGTCGCCGATGATACAACGTGCTCTGCTTTTTTGTGGTGTACTGCGTTCACTTGTTCTGTGGTTAGCTCATGGTACCCACGCTGCTCCACAAATTTCTGGTGCATATCCAAGAGGCTATCGGCACTTCGGGCAGGGAAAGTGTTTGTTTCTTTCATGTAGTTCCGCTGCGAAGGTGACAGGCAGACGAGAACATTCGGGTCTTTCTTCGTGGGTACACCCAGCCAAGATTCTTCCTTGGGAAGTTCTGGTACTGGGGGAGGAATAGGTGACTCAGATTTGGGTGGAGGAACTGGAACTAATTTTACTTTCGTCGGCTTATTTCCACTTGTTGTCACCTCCAAGTCCTTGATGTGGGGCAAATCAGGAAGTGGATACGGCATTTCTGCGGCCTCTTCAGAAAGTTTTTTCTCTTGATGTTGTTCAGTGAGATGACTGAGGCTTTGAGCAACAAATGCTAGCTCCTCAAGAACTACCTTACCGTAGGGCATAGATGCTAATACCTCGATGCATAGCTGTCGCAGGCTCTGGATCTGGTCTTCGTGGAATGATCCTGAAACACATGAGCCTACATCAGCAATATCAGCAACATCCGAATGGGTTAGTGAGTCCTTGTTAATGGCTGTGCACTGGCTGTGTACTGTGCTTTGACTTTGTCCCGAACCGTGACTCCCGGATGAGTCCTGTCGCGAGAGCTCTTTAATAGAGCCACTACCACTGCCACCTGGAGCAGCATCACTGCCTACACTATCGAACTTGTTTACGTTTTCCTTATCACTAATCAACGGGCTAACCAAACTCCCGAACATATTATCAGAACAAAGTTCACCTATTTTGAAAGAAGTTGTAACCTGGGTGCACTCACTAGTGCTACTCTCAAATTCTACCGAATGGTTCACCACTTCCGTTGAATTGTTCTCTAAAGCATTTTCGTCAGGGGCCACGTGACCCTCGCTTGCACTTTGCTCATAAAATTGGCGATGATCACAACTTTCTGGTGGTTTTTCAATAACTTGGCTATTCTGCGGAATTTTGGGCACAACAGGTGGCGGTGACGGGATGTTCTCCTCTCTCTGTTCTGGGGGCAATATGTTTTGTTGCTCTTCAGAAATATGCGCACTTGAATCGCTGAAAATTCCCTCCCCGTCCACCTCAATCGTCGGTGTCTTGATCTGAACATCAGTATCTTCGGTTAAGTCCTCCACGTCTGCGTCATTTCCTTGAGTGTAATCGAGATCCATGAGGTCGGAGGAGCTACTTGAGGCTGAATCCAAGTAAACAGTTTCAGCTGCCCCAGATTCTTGAATCTTATCTGTGATCCAGGTTGAACAGCTCTCCTCAATCGATTCCTGTTCGACGATCTTTGCCTCAACGACGACACAAGGTGGCTCCTCTCGGATAACGCCCGTTTTTGGAGCGCGGAGGTGGGAAACTGGTTTGTGTTTATGGGAAAAGTCAAGGTTGCTTTTGGGGAAAATTGCGTCTGCTTTTTTTGCGATGGTTGGACTTTCAGGGAAAACATCATTTTCGGGATCCCTTCCGGTAGGGGAATGGGGTTGGGAAAGGTCACCTGAATTACTTTTCTTCTCTGCATCGCTCATATCACTGCACTCTTCTTTGATACTGTCAAGATAACGAGGATTGAGAAATTGTGGCATAAAATGAGCCTCCAGAGCATTCCTCTTTTTTGCCCGTTTCGATTTGAAATCTTGCCCTTCTTCATTTGTCCCTTCCGTCTTCTTTGAGGATGCAAACTCTTGAGACTGGATGCTGTCCGCTTCTGGAGAGTCCAGGGGAATGGTGGTGATGCTCAATATCCGAGGATCAGTCTTATCCACTTCAAGAGTTTCAGAGGACTCGGCTTCCGATTCAGCTTCAGAAACGAGTGGCTGATTGTCGGTGAGGTCACCTGCTGAGCTGTTATCACTCATTTCTTGAATCATAAGGTCATCATCATCTAGACTTCTGCTCTTCTTAATGAGGGAACTCTTGACCGCCTTTGGCTGCATGGGTTTGGGAGATTCCACGCGATATGAGTAAAGCGTGGTGATGACCTCTTGCACAATGTGGTGCTTGACTGGCTTCTTAGAATTGCTGGGTTCATCAAAACCCTCTAAGCTCGAGATTGATGATGCACTTTTACTCTCTTCAACTGATCCACCTGCAGCGCCATTTTCTTCAATTTCGCAAACATTTTCGCCGACACAGGTATCCTTATCAACTTTTTCTTCTGTTACGTCATGCATGTCGTGACTTTCAAATTCAACGACGTTTGGCACTTCTCGCTCAGGGCTGTCCTCTGCCTTAATCGTATCCGAATCGGACGATGATAATGAGGTTGAGGTGGCTGAAGTGTGCATTTCGTTTTCATAATTTTTTCCATGATCATTTTTTCGTATTTCGACAAGTTCCCTGACAACATGTTGCGAAGGTTCTCCAGCCTTCCGTTCGGTCGAACTATGCGCCCCCGTTTTGCTAGGATGGTCTTTGTTCGCGTTTTCTAACGATTCCGTCACACCGCAAATATCTGAAAAATTCGCGAAATTACTCTGCAACTGTTCCGATTCTAAAAGCGTTTTTCCGCTGTCACCAGCATCTGATTTATCATCCGCGATTTTACTTTCGTCTTCACCACGACCGGTAGAAGACGATCGCCGTTCGATAGTCTGCGTGCGTTCGGACCTGATATCATCAGCAATTTCGATCTCTGGACTGGTGCCAGTCGCAATTTCGTTTGCTGCTTTTCCGAGCTCAGCTTCACCGGGCGTCTGGTGCGACTCCTCCTGCTTGTTGCCCTTATTGCCGCCGCCACCGCCGTTTTTGTTGCCTTTGTTCTTCCGCTGGTTTTTCTTCCGTCGGTGTTTAGGCATGCCGGCTGAAATAAAGCTCGACGAACAGAAAACGCTTTCTTCCGCCCAAACGCTTAACTGCGACGTCTTTCAGAATTTTTAAACTAACTCCACAGGCGCACTACTGAATGCCACTGCGGCCCATAATATTCATCTTGGCTCCGCCAGCCGCCGCTTATTTTCGAAACACAATCAAATTCTAGCACATATTGACCGCGCATTTGTACGTGGGGACCCGATGGAGCCGTGCGCGTGTATTCGCGACTCAATTTTCAGCCCGGTCACCCCGCCGGCCTTCTAACGTCGAGTTGTGCGGCTGCGCTGCGCTTCCGACTAGGCGCATTCTGGTAATTTTGCCGGCTAACTTTTCCCGCCCGGCGACCAGAACCAGGGGCTCCGCTGCCGTGGGCTACCCGCGGATGGGATAATTCGATTCCGCGGATCGTGTTCGCGCCCTGCAAGAACGACGAGCATCGTGTGTGCAATTGTGGCGTACTGCAGCGCGATCACTTGCTTCGAAAATTGATTGGATTTTGATAAGCGAACTTCGACTTAGCATTCAGTGCTTCGATTGGAAGCTATCACCATGATACTTAGATACGTTATCAACTGCGCTGGTGTGAGAACTGGTTGATTTGACCCCCCTACTAATTATACTCTATGAGGAAAGAAAAATACATTGTCACTCGCCGACTCGGCAATCGAATTGATTAATTTTTCGAACACAAAGAACTTGCGGAAAGCCTTTCCTTTTAGGGTACAATGCACGCGTTTGTTGAATTCAAAAGTAGCACAAGATTTGGTTACTGGGGTTGCCGCTGGTAATACGAAATTTTCGACTTATGGTTTATTTTATCTATTCCAAAGAAAGAATTCATAGTTATAGATCATGAAAAATCCCTATAAAATAATGTACTGATCCAGAAGTTTCTAATGTTAAAATGATAGCTCGAAATTTAAGCTGTTATATTAAAAGACAAGAAAAATATTTCAAATCATTTCGATATATTTCGTTGGTTGGCCAAAAAAGAACGTAAACTGATTGAATACTTTTGAAAAAAAATTAATAGAATAGTCTGCTGCTTGTTTGGAAACAGGAAAAAATATTAAATTCGTTGATCAGTGAGGGTTGATCTAAAAACTAAGGTAGTAGCAATTGGAAATATTTGTTTTTAATGTATAGAATTTATTATCTATGAATTAAAATTCATTGACTATGTATATATCGTTGTATTTTATATACAAAGAGAAATTACATTCTTACAGCTTACAAGAGAAGTTTGTCAGATCTATGGACTTTCAATTAAAATATAATATCTCTCGAAACAATAAAAATTTTTTCGTGATTTGTATTTATAGTAAAACCTTTAACTATTACATAATGTGTTGTTTCTAATACAGAAGAAAATCGAGAAAATGTCAAGTAATATTTAAAAAATTATTACTTTAGGGAAACTGAGATACTTTTTACGAAATCTACATATGCATATATAGACGCTCTCCTAAAAATTTTAAAAATGTTTTGACTAATTGAGTTTGTCACAAAACTCGACCCTAGGTTCCTAGGAATTATTTATTTTTACTTTAAGACAAAAATATAAAAAAACCAGTCGTTTCGATTATACATATAATGTATGTATATGTACAAATTGAATATGTATTGTAGTCGAATTTAAAAAAAAAAAGAAAATAAAGAAAATTAAAGTATAGAATGTTGCTGAGTTTAGGCTATAAGTAGAATAGAAATCATAATTAGCACTTTATATAAATAATTTTCATTATTGCATTGGAATTCTTAAATTTTTCAAATTCTTAATTGTATATTTTTAGAATTTTGTACATGCATGGATGAGGTTGCTCGTGACTGTACAGATCTTTTTCTTGTGTGTACAATTCATTCATCTGTTATCAATCGTTAACTGCTATTAAAATTAGACAACAAAAGTGGCTCTATCTTTCGTGAATGAATTCTATTGCATCCCTTGTCTACGCTGCAGCCATAAGTCATTTAATTAGCAGCGAAGAGGTCAACTCGACAAGCGAATGTTAAGTGACAGACACTCACGGGCGGGAGAACGCGCTTCGAGCACATGAGCGACTATATAAATTATTTTTGGGCCGGCGCATATGCGTCGAAGCTGTTCCTACTTAGCATTCAAAATGCGCGACGTATTGCGCCGCTGCTGCCCTTGCAAGTCAGTTGAAAAGGTTTAGACAGATGGCTAACAAGATGCTTCCCCTGCGTCTGAATAACACGGCATGTGCCATTGACTATTTTCACTCAATACGACCAGCTAAATCAATTAATAATTTCGTCTATTTCGGGCCCGAAGTTCGCCCTGAAAATGGCTATTTAAAAGCACTTTTATTACGGCGATCTATTTTGGTATCTAGTGCAATAGGTAATTATTCGAAGCCACGTGCTAGGAAATCGCTGTAAGCTGGAAAGCCTCTTGTGTCTTTGACGCAAACGTTTTAAGATTGATTAATGTTTGTCTAGAAGCATAGATAAATTGTGAACTTGTCTGTTTAATGTGGAACTAACCTAGATTGTATATTAAAATAAATATTGACGGAATATACATGTCTACATCTTTTTAGATAAGTGAGGATCCAAATAATGTTATTTACTGAATATCGCATCATTCTTGGTAAATTGCCGAAGTAAGATGTAATCATTTATTATTTCATTTCAGAATAAATTTCCTGCTTTTAAAAACTGAATAAGCGATCTTTAGAAAATATCAGAGTAAACAAATTGAAGATTAATTACGGCATTATTCATTTAAAGCTTTTTGCGTATTTTCGGAGATTGAGATTTTTAAAAATTAAAACATTTTCGAAAGTATCTGAGGCCGTAGAATTAAATAGTATGGGAAAACCAAGAAAAGTCGCTGATAATAATGTCAAACAGTAAACAAGTTTTCATCAAAATAACATTTTCAATATGTTGCACTTACGCCACATACTCAAACAATGTGTGTATGACTAATTGATTTTTAACTTTTTCTGTAACATTTTTCTTCTGTTTCAAATTATACAATGGTTCAATTAATCAACAAATTAATTTTAGTTTTTCTCATGAAAATTAATTGCCCGAAACAACAAAATTCTTTTAAAATGTCTATAGCTTTTTGTTTCTAAAGTTGAAGTTATTGATAAAAATTAAATGTTTTTCTTATTTCTTTCAGGCAAAGTAATTTTTCATATTTCTTAATAATGCTATCTTCTACATTTTATGGTTTTTCTCTCCCTTTAAGGATGAGGTGTTTTTGATACCTTGTTGGTAAATAACGAATCCGGAATTCCATCACATTACATTTTTGAGAAACGTGGGACTGAAAAGTGCAAAAGAAAGTACTTGTCCATTTTTTTAGAAATTATGCTATTATATGATAGCTGTTATTTTTAAGGTCTCAAGATTGGTTTAGAAGACATGTGTTATATGGATGTCGTTCTTCTACATAAGTCCCCAAGTTTATTTATTTTACAGACCTTAGGGAAATGGGAATTTAAAAATGTGCTATGTCTTATCTTTTGTTTAAGATCTTTCAAACAGATGTAACACTTTTCTAGTATTTCCCTAAAGCCATTATTATTGAAATTTTGAGGATTTATAATAATTGTAAGTCTAATACATACAGCGTGCATGATAGAAAGCCTGTTCATTGTGTATTTTATTTAAAACGATTTTAAAAAAATTGATTTTTCCGTCCTAAAAAATCACTTATGTGAAATTTTGTAATTAAAATTTCAGCGCTGTAATATGTACGTCAGCAAATGTCCATTGCAAGAATCTAACACAGGACAAAAGCGTTATCCGTTTCCAAAGTTTAATTAAAACAAATCTAAAAGTTTTTGTTAGCTACTAGAGTCTAGTTTGGAAAGTTGGCATGTGTGATGTTCTGCAAAGACATTTTTTTTTCAAACAAATCCGATAATTTGCTCTGCAGCAGTATTCTTTTAAAACAATTCGTGCAATAAACTTTATTCAGTACAACAGTCCCTCAACGGTTAGAACAAGAAAGTCTGAAATCTTTGAAATTTCCTGAAAATAATTAAATCCTCCACAAAATTCCTCTTCACATTGTGATCGTGGTGGCCCAAAAACAACGATTTAAACTGGAAATAAAGCGACAACCAATTTCGGTTTTGTTCCCTCTTGTTTCTCATATGCCGTAAGTTTGACTCGGTCACTGTGAAAGTCCGTTCCCGGAGACAAAACTCTCCAGGGAAGCGCTCAGAACCCTCCCTGTGAACTTTTGCGGAATCTAATTCTAATTTCTACACACAAACATCTACAAAAGTGTCGCAATCATGGGGATATGTATTACCAGCGGCTGCCCCGGGGAACCGCAGCAACTGGTCCCGGGAATCGGGAACGAACCCGGCTGCCATGTTGACTGCAGAACGCTCCCCAATCACGGGGGACAGTCTTACAATTTGCCCGCTTTCGACTTTTGTCTTTGCACCTTTGAGCTTTATTAGAACAGAGTCCAGGTTGCCTAAGCCCCTGGTTCTGGTTGCTGGGGCTGCGGCTGCGGGGCCCCGGCCCCCACTCCACCAAATTGCCAGAGTCAAATTGCTAATATTTGTCCTTGTTCGATTGAAATTTCTATTTACAGGGCACAGAGCCATAATTGTCCCATTAAGAATTGAATGCACTCACCTTTGCTTGAGTCCCTCACAAGATTATCGATATTCTGCTTGATTGAGTCCGGTTCCGAGTGGTTGTCGTCTGTAAAGAAACCAAATCGTCTGATAAGTGCGTTCGAACATAGCTTGGGAAATGGGTTTTAGAGTTTCGAATCGAATAAAAGGTTTATTGACCTTTTCCTGATAATTACACATTTCGGCTGATTTGTATGCATGTGCATGCCCGACGAACTCAGTGTGGCTGCCCGATTGATTGAGAGACTATTTGAGGCACAGGCCTAATTTTATGATGACCTAATTATGCTCAGGTCGGTTATGTTGTGGCATTACTCGTGGTTGATGCGGCCCAGAAATTGACAATTATTATTGAAGGAGGCAGGTGAAATGAGCAATGGAACAGTGCATAGAAAACTAATAAGGTATCAAATCCACTTTTTCCATAAATTAAACTATGTATTTAATAATGTCATTTAATTGCGACTGTTGTAATTAAGTGTCAATTTTATTAAAGAAATAATTTCAAATATGTATGTACCTATATCCTTTTCTCACATTAATTACAACAAACACCCAACCAACATCTGGGGAGTTGATCTGTCTGTTCCGCCATAAAATTTTTAATTAAATTTTCCACATATACAACGATAGTTTATATTATTTAATTGACGCAGTCTTGAGCTTGAGTTTAGTCCGACTTAAGCCAGTTTCGTAAAGCTTTCTTTAGATGAATTTTGATAAAATTTTGCATGGGAATTCAGCAGTGGATCAAAACGTTTTTGAATTCTTAGTATACAATATACATACATCATTGTGTGATACATGAAAGATGGAGTTTGATGAATTGTTACAATTTTGTGTTCAAAATCTGCAATATGAATCATTATTCTATTTATCAAGGAAACTGATTCAAATACAAAACAAAAAAAAAATTTAAAATCGGTTAAAGTAAGCACATCTAAAAATTTCGTTTTCTTTAAAAAAAATAAATTATCTATGGACGTTGATGTCCATTACATGGACGTTGTATATTTTTAAAATGTTGATGTGTTTCCTTTTACTTAGTGTCACAAAATATCGTATCAGAAATCAAGATATTCCGATGTTTTTTTTTTTCGTGTTGTCAGCTGTCAAATGTTTGATTTAATTAAAGATTAATTATTCATCTATGTATTTTAAGCTTCTGATTCATAAAACAGAAGATACAAGCTTTCAAAAATGGATTATTATAGTTGTTGTTAGAAATTATAGTTATTCAAAGGTTTGAATATTTTTTGTTTTTTTTTTGGATTATTATGAGTGTAGATAGATGCTTAGGTTCCTTTTGGAAAATCTTTTAGGTAAAACAAAAACTTTTATAAATGAAAGAAACGAAGAAAGAAGGAATTTTTTAACTAGTTTAAATCAACTTAATTAAAAGTACTTATGTACCTATATAAGTAAGCTGCAAAAAATTCAAAGTTGTAGGGGAATTTTGTCAATAAAAAAAAACAGTTCCTAAAAGTAGTAAATTTTCTCGCATTCTAAACGGTGGTACTTAATTAGCTTTCACTGAAACTCAGTTTATCCAATAAACATCCTTTAAGAAATAAATCTTAATTGGCTGCCATTCGAGTTTTATAGTTCAATGAAACCGCGAGAAGAAAACAAGTAAAGACTTTGCGTTGAGATGTCCTCGCCGGGAAACACATGTTTGCCCATTCGTCATGGGAGGACACATGTTGGGAACATACCAACATCGAATGCGATTTGTGGACGAAGCCACGTCGGCGGCTGTGCACTCTTTCGAATGATCGAAAGATAACTCGATTGCCTCTGACAGCCACTTAATGGTCGATTAGGAGCTCATCAAATGGATTCCGTTCTGCTAGATGAGCGCGAACAGAGAATTTCTGAAAGATTGGAAAAACCGCACCGCGCCTAAATCGCAGACTGCAGGGGAATTGCTTTTTAAATGTCCGTTCTTTTCCGGAGCTGACTAGAACACCTCTTTAAAGACTAGCACGCACCAGACGTAGTGCTTGCTAAGAGTTAGACCAATATGATCGCGCAATTACTATGCTAATTACCGCACATGACATCATTTTGAGAAAAAGGAAATTCAAAGTCATCGATGACTTTTCGCTTGTTCGTATTCTTGTCACGAAATTTATGGCTGGATTTTAATTAACCTTTTGGTATTCTGCCCGCCTTCGCAGGTTATGGGTGGTTTCGGGTTTTAATTGAAAGTAATCGACTATTTATCATTCCAAAAATTTTAATACCATTTCGAATTGAACATAATATGTATGATTTGCGAAAATAATGCACATTTATAATTTAGATGAAATTAAAAAGATAATATTGTCTCACTTAAACTTTGCAGTACAAATGTATGATACTAAATTTATAAAATTACATAAGACAAATTAGTTCGTATAAATTCAGTTGAATTTCAATTTATCATAGATTTTTTAACAAGTAATATAATATTTCCGCAACGCATCTTTCATAATATCATCAAAATTGTTTACAGCTACCGTTTGAGGTTTAATTAAATGACGTGCTAAAACAGCAATGTAAAATGTAAAATTCTTTAATATTGATAAAATGGTGTGCTTTTTGATCACAAAAGATTGCCCATATAAATTAGTTGGCGCCTATCTTTGAAAGCTTCTTTTGCAAAGCAGATGACACCAAAATGAATATTTATGTAAATGTGAAGACTTGTTATCATTTATGAGAGATATTCATAACCTTGAAATGTATTCTTTTGTCCACAATTTTTGCAAATATTGAAGAAGAGTTTTCTTAGTGTTGGGTTATAGCGTAGGAGTTACTAAACACAGTTTTAAATAAGCTTCATTATATTTTAGTGTTGTTTTTGGTAATAAAAGGTTTTAAAATAAAAGAGCGAAAGTTAAAAAAAATACTTTGAGCCATGACGTTCGTTCTAGGTCATATTGTGTGTGTTTGCTCACGTAACTATATTTGGAAGTTAAAAATAAGTAATCTTTTTCTGATTTTTGAAATAAATGAACGTTAATTATTTAAATTGTGCCATATGTAAAAAAATGTTAAAGAGTAAACATTAAACGAAAATAAATGTCTAACTAAAATAATTTCTTAGTCAGTAACAACAGAGCAACACTATTGATTTTAAAAGCTACACAATAAAAACTTTGTCGAAAAGCTGTTTTATCGCAAATAAAACTCGATTTTGAGTCGTACCTATAACATTTGTTTTTAGAGATAAGCACAGTTAATGTCTTACTTTTTGATGACTTTTATGTAACTCTTAATATTAATTTATGTTAAATAAGAAAACAATTTTATGATTATTATTATTCGTCGACAAGTAAAAATTATTTCACGATTTGTTTTTTACTTAATAAAGGTAAAATATTTTATCATTCAATAAAGCTATTAATTTTTATTTTCTGATGTTCGGTGCTTAGCATGTGCTTTGGTTTTGCATTCCAAATTCATATTGGGACAAAAATCTAGCAAGTAAACGTGTTATCAACTCATATAAAATTGATTGCATTATGATCATTAATTTCAAATTTAAATTTCATAAATTATAACATCACTTTCCCTTTTTTTGCAACGGAATAAAATAACAATGGGAGTTTATAAATGAGTAAAATTATTAAATTGGACATTTTAATTAAAAAAATATAACAAATGAAGCAAGCAAATTCTCACCTCAATCAAATAAGGAATGAAGACCCAGAACAAATAAAATGTCCATTCAAATAAACATGAAGCACCCTTCAGGCCCTCTGAGCATAGGTACCTCAAAAGCACGTGTATTTTAGAACTCTGTAAATGTCCATAAGTTCCGACACTTCAGAATTTAATTTTGCCGTGCGAAATCAAAAGGACCATAAACAAAATTAAGCGCCGACCCAAATTTAACGTCAAACGCATCCCTTACTTCAGTGATCTATAAAAGTTTTATTGTCACATCATTGCCTCACTGTGGAGGTTTTTATTCGGGATCGCGTTGTCTCGAAAGCGAATCGATGGAAGACGTGAATCCGCCGACCCTTTTTATATCATTAATATTTATTAATATTCAATTTGACACCGGAACAGCTTCGTGACTGCGCAGGCACACCCCGCAGAGTCGTGGCAATTTGTCTCCATTCGGGTGATTTTCATGCTTCACTCTTGCGGCTGCGGAATTTTATCTTGAGGAGATAATGGATTCAAAATTTGCCTGATGCTGATGCATTTTAATTCTCAGTAGGTTCCTACCTATTCCGGCAAAAATCAATGGAAGTAAGTACGCGTATTCTTCAAGTAAACATAATTTTGAAATGTTTCGGAAAATTGTTATGTTCGGTACATATGTATCGTTTTCTAACTAGTATAGACAATTTACATATTAAGATGTTTGTTTGTTAAGATAATAACCAAAATTTGTATATTTATCGATATTAATTCTGAAATTTTAGTAAATTGTTAATTCTAACTGCGCAATCAGTTGTTTTTATTTTTCGTATATCCAGATTGTTAGAAAATTTTATATTTAATTAAATTTAGTGAATACATTTGTAAAAGTTTTTTAAAACCAAAAAAGAAATTAAAAGTTCTAATACGAGTATATGGACTGTTTAGCACCCATTAATTGAACAAGAATGCTCTGAAATGTGTGGACGGGACACCAAGATATTTAAGATTATTCATTAAGGCTTCAACAAATATTTTACAGTATAACATTATTTAAGATACAATAAATAGATTTTTTTTAGATTAATGGCAGCCATAAAACAATTATGCAAAATTCTATAAAAAAATGTCAAAGCTGTGACCTTAAAGTAGTTAACACAGCACAGCCATGCCTGTAAAATTAAACTTTTCGTTTTTCTCGAAGAGATTTTGCTTAAAATGGTCCATTTAAAAACTTGAACACTGAGAGTTTGATTTTCAATTTTGTTGGATGAAAATTAGCTTAATCGCAGATGATAAGTCTATACTTAGCCGTTTTTTTATAATTAAGAAAATTACAATTTTGTAAGGTTTCTTGAATGATCAAACATTTTTTTAAGAAAATAAAATGTTTAGAAAAAATATGCTGGTATGACATACAGTATAAAGAGAATTTGAAAGTTTTTTTTGAAAAAATGGCGGCTAACTTTATACAATTTCTTGAAATATTTAACGGATCTGCAAAAAATTAGAAGATTATTGTCAAGTAAGGTTACAGTTAAAGCAAAGCCATTGATTTTATTTTTTTAAATGTTTTATACATAGAGGTTTACTTTTAAATTATTTAAAGAAAAGTTTTCGAGTTATAATGTCGACAGCAATGGAAAAAGTAGTTTTCAAATTCTCATTATATGTACTTATAATACTTTTAATAAAAATTACTAAAAAACAAGTACACAAATCAGTTGGTTTTTCTTTTTACTAGCATTTAACGACCATCTAGTTATTATTTTGAAAGATTTACTTATTATATTTTTTAAGATTTCAAAACATGATATTTTAAGTGAATATTTTCTTACATATAAAACAGATTTTTATGTTTTTTGAGTTGTGAGGGTTTTTGAGTGGGGATGCGATATTTTAAATCATTAAATACCAAAATAAAAATTAGCTATATTTGTAGTTTTTACAGCGGTATTCCTCTTTAATGGTTATGTATATATATGTAAACGAAACAAATTCGAAAATCCCTGAAAGGAGTCAACATTAAAAATAAGATATCTCCTTAAATTGAAAATTTTAAGTGCCAATATATTCTTCGTCTATGTTGCTGTGGTGAAAATTATAAATAGAAGTTTTAAACCGCGAGAAAATCCTTTTAATCTTCGCCGGCTTAACTTTAGCAACAATGTAATAAGCTGGAAAGCTGTAAAGTAAATTTCCATTTAAAAAAACGGGAAGAGTTTCTGCTTTCGCACAAAGTAGATCGATTTTCACAAAGTAACTATTTACAAGTCTGCTGAAAACAGGATACTGAGCACTAAAAAAGTTCAATAAAAAATTACTTGAGACTCTCAGTGGTCTGGAGTGCTTTACCGGCTAGACTTATGCATTTTACCCAGTTTAAATTAGATGAAAGGGAAAAGAGTAAAAAACTTAAATATTGACGGAGGCCATAAATATCCTGTCGCCAAAGTATTCAGTGACCGGCAGAGTGAAAAACTGCGACCATCTGGACTTCCTCGGCGTCGGATAGCGTCGGGGAGCGTCGAGGAGCGTCGGGGGCCGCCAAGATTCGTTCAAGTACCGCTCAAAGGAGTCGCGCGAACGTTTTACAATCTTCGACGGAATAATGCCAAAGGAAAACTTGGTTTCTTCGGAAGTGCAAAAAACTAATGAAACGTCGTTGGAGGACAAAAAATTCCTGGCACTTGGGAAAGTTTTCCCAATTTACATTTCAGTTGTGCCCGGAGGACAATTCGGTCTAATTACAAGGGTTTCTGCAGTGTTTTACCAAAGAAGTAAGTTTCGCATCGCGCAAACCACCGCGCGCTGGGTGGATTTAATTAGCTACATTTCCTGTCTGAGAGATAAATTTTTTGAAGAGGATGCCTTTGTTGAACTTTGATCTGTCTTAATTTTAAATTCAAGGGACGGTAGGACGTTGTCCTAAAAGTAAATCCCCGAATGGGGGGCGTTCGGAAAGTCACCGAATTGTTGTTTTTAACCGTTCAACTGACTGCTCTCTAAATTTTCTGTTTGGATAATTAGCACAAGTTACAAGAGTAACGAACTATGGGACTCCGTCTCGAGAAGGACCCTCAGATTTCAGTAATTTTGCTGCTCTCGAGCAATTTTCTTTGGGGCTGAAAAATTCAATTACACGAAATGGGGGTTTTTTAGCTTAAGTATTACAACTTGCTTACTGCATGGCCTTATTTCGTGATTATTTGTGTAAAAGACGGGCACCTACACGTCAGAACATGCACATGGTGCCAGAGAAGATACATGTTCTGAATTTTTCGACTAGAAGTTATTTTCCTGCGGTAATGATACTTAATCCCACTCAGCATCCAGCACCACATGGTTGCTCATTCAAAACTTTGAATAAGATATTCCCGGAATCTGTTTCCTTCTAGAACAGCTTGGCGCAGATTTCTCTTTTAATTGAACTATTTAAAGTTTAAGGGTCAGGGAACGGATTGAATGTATGCAATTTTCTAAGGATGTGGAAGAGGAGTTAAAGAATGATTCAAGGTTATACTAGGTTTAGTTTAGTTGTCCAGTATTGTTTTAGTTCCCTTAACTAGTTTAATGCTTGAACGAGTCGTACTTATTGAAATATTCGAAAGATTTAGCGTACAAATTAATTTGTTTAATTTTAACCTCAAAATAGGAAACTAGTCTCCGCCGAATTAGAAAAATAATATGATAAAATTTAGCTTTTGCAATTAAGATTAAAATTAAATTCAGTTTCGCCTGAAATAAAACTTTTGCAGTAAGCATTAATTATAATCATGTGTGCATTTTATGCGCAGTGTTTAACTTGAAAAAAACCTTCTTTAAAATTTCTATTTTTTTACAAATTATATTAGGCTTCTTTTAATAGAAATTGATATTTAAATAAAAATGAATGATCAGAAGCCTATAGATTGTTCAGATCTGATATCATAGTATGGAAATAACTAGGTTTTTATTATTAAATTAGAACGTAGTTAGAAATTCTCTTTGCAGACTGCACAAGTACCTAAGCAGGGTTTTGTAACAATATACTTGATATAATATTCTCATAGAATTTTTGGTGTAAATTGCGAACCTGAAAACCAAAATTCTCGAATATGTATGATTTTTGAAAAAAAAGAAGAAAAAATAAACTTTTTCGTTCATTTTTGAAATTTTGTAAAACTTAAAATCATTTCGTGTTTTATAGAAATAGTGTAGGAAGGTTCTAAGTTTTATTTGAATTTGAGTCACATTACCATACACTACCAAAAACGAATTTTAATTTTCAGATTTGTAATCTATATTGAAGCTATACCTATTACGTGTTTTGTTTTATAAACCTACACACAATTTTGATTAGTTTAATAACTTAATCACAACAGAGTTATTGCTAACTAGCATGCATTTGCGCTATTAATATACATAGGTACATTTCATTTAAATAAAATCAGTTCAAACTTATATAGCTTAGGCAAAATTAGTTTGACCAGAAATCAGGTGTTGAGGTAAAATCACATCTTTATTTAAAAAATCATCAAAAATACTTTTCTGTCGCAAAAATTTACATTCTAACTTAAAATCTAAGTTCTAGCGATCCTAAACAGACAGAAGCGCTAAAATAATTGCACACTGTTTTTCTCCCAGGATTCAATTTAAAATTAAAATAAGGCGAAAAATCACCAAAGGAAGGGAAAAAATTATGCAAACACAGCTAATTAGGAGACAAGTTGGGGGCTGGATAATTGAGTTCTGATAATTTCGTTTCTCGACTTCGACATTTTCGGCTCGGGAAGTAAGAAATTTTCCTTTAGAAATTTTGGGTGGTGCCGCGATGAACCCGTAAACAGCGTCCAGAGGAACGTACGCCTCCTGCTGCCCTACTGCGAATTGAGTTTAACACGTTAACGAGCCCGAAACAAATTTTCGTTCCATTGAAATGCTAATCACATCTGGGCGAGAGATTCCTCTGCATTTGTAATCAGCTCGTTTCGTATTCAGCTCGGACTGGAGGAGTTTGCAAACTATGTCGAATGGGGCTCCGCTGATTTCTGCACGAAACAGATACAACTTCCCGTGGAGCCCCGGCTCAAGACGGCCCCAAGTCCCAGAGCGTCCAGCGGCATCCTCAATTAACGATAATAATCATCCTCCTCCCCGGAGTGCAATTAAATTAATTTGAAAATATCCATTCCCCTCCCTCAGCGCTTTTAATTTATTAATCAATCTCGATGGCTTCTTCGGGGATAGTTTTCCCGGGAAACCGACTTGTGCCAGCCGTCGCAGGAATCAGAAGACTCCGGGAGCGCTCAAAGACGCTGCTCAAGACGAGGCTCCCGTGGGAAGGGTCTTCGGCAAAATGACGACGGATTAGTTGGCCAGTTGTCCACGGACTTGTCTTAGAATAAATTATGATGTCACTGCCGATTCTCCTCCCACCCATCGTCCTAACCATTGACTTAATTTTTGCAAATTAATTGCATACTTATAGTATGTGCATATAACCCCAAAGACGGGTAATTAGGCAGACAGATTAATGTTTAGTTAATTAGTTCATCATTATCAGCTGTAATTTTTACGGTCGCCTTTGGAGAGCTGAATGAATTTTACGATTAAGGTTTAATAATTTATATAGGAAAATGGGGTGGTAGACATTTTCTACTAATTTATTATACATATTGTGCTTATTATTATATCTTTAGGTGAATTTATAAGAACTAATGTTAAAATGCTGCTTAGACGACAGTAAGAAGCTTCAAAATGAAGCCCAAAAATTGTGGATGGATATACATATGTATGCAATATATATGTTAGAGAAATAATCCAATCAGAATTAATTGTGTATTTAGGAATGCAAAATCCAATTTTAAAGGGTAAAGTACCTAATTAAGTCTAGGCAGTTTTTTAGATACTAGATCTACCACAAATCTTTCCGACATTTCAGACATCTAGATCAAAGTTATGAATGGCGTAAACAGATATATTATTATGATTAAATTATATACATGGGAAAATTACTAAAACGTAAATAACTCGCAATAGCAGAATTTTGTTGAGAATTGAAGCACTTAAAGTTTGCTGTGCCCATCCTTATTTTTGTATAAGTATTGTTCAGAAAAAAGTCATGAATATTAAGGATTAGGTTTAGGTTGAGCCAAAATTATTCGGACTGAACTGCTTAACCACTGGTTTTAGAGAAAGCGTTTTTCGACAAAAAAATATTTCTCACAAACAATACTGCAGACTCAGACAGATTGTAGTAAAATGGTCTGCATGAAAAAAATTTATTATAAAAATTATTTAAATTTGAGTGGGAGGATAACCATCCTTCAGAAAAACTTAAAGCAAATCAGGAGTGCGCAAATTTTAAAATCTTTATATACGTAACGGTTTTTAAAATGTCCATTCAATACAAAATATCCTGCAAAAACACAAAATAGAGAAATAGTCAGAAATATTATGGAAGTCAAAATGCCTGAATGAAAAGTGAAGGAAAATATTTCTATTTTTAAACTATGATCATCTTTTGACCGTATAGGTTTTATATAAAATCTTCTTCTGTCAATCCTCGAAGAATCTAAAAAGAAGAAGACTTTGGGGGTTTTAGGAGGAAAGTCATCTTTATACGCGAAATATGATTGGCTGATTACCCATGGGTTTATTATCGATTAAATTATGATGTCACTGCCAGCACCCTTCCCACGCAAATGCTTATCAGTGACGTAATTTTTGCAAATTAATTGCTACGCAGTTTGGCGCTTAGGCCATTACCGACAAATAAATGTTCCGGTTGGGCCTGGGGCCACCGACGGCACGTGAGCCCCACCAAAGCACAGCTATTTCGAAATTTATTGTCAAAAGGCTCCGGCGGACGCATCATCGGTAGCACGTCGATTATGTCAATTATTGCTAAATATTTTGCTGGGGGCAGGTAAATTGAGTGCGGTACGGACGGAAGCGCAACTACGCGAAAATCTGGGCCCCAGCAAAATTCTGCACGAATATCTGATGGCCTTGATTGTCGGTGTATTTTAGTATTTTGGGATATTTTGGATAGCCGTGGATTCTCCTGAGCCAGTCATCAAAACATCATGGCATATTTTGGGTCAAGTGGAAACATGAACTTAATTTTGCATTCGCCATTACCTAACGCAACTAACTAATGAGTAAATTATGGGCGCATTGTGCGCCCAGAAATTGCGAATTGCGAATGATGGAAATTTCTGGGAGCAAAAGTTGCAACTGAAAGTCATTTGGGGCGGGAGTTGCCGATTAAAGACCATCAACGGCCTTATTGCATGCGAACAGCTTAATTAAGTGGTTTGCCCTCGCGATTTATGCGCGAATAATTCCACCGAAATGCCGTGGAACAGGCGCCCTAAAGGTCTCCTCAGGCTGTGGAGAGTGTTGAAACTTCCGTCTCAAGTCGGCCGCCAGCGAGTCGCAAGACATTCGAAAGTTGCAGCAAAGCGCCAAGACGCTCGAATTTAGTTCGCATTTATTTGACTTCCGTTCGCAGTGCAGCGCCCACGCAACGCGCGACTCGCGAGCTGAGCATGAATGAATTAAAATCGCCGAATGAATCTTTTGTTCCCGCGGCGCGGACGCGAGCGATGCACCGCACCGCCGCGGCCCACCAACTGGAGGCAGCTAATTGACCAATTATGGCATCTTCGCCTTGTTTCGTTTATTTTCATTTTTCTGAGCTTGATGCGTTTGAATGACACTGATAGGTGTGGAACTGTGTCACACTAATTTTTACTTGATTCAAGAATTGATTACTAATCATTAATCCATAAAGGTATTCATTATTTTATTTCTCATTCAAATAAACCTAATCAACACAGTCATTTTCTTTTGAGAAGGCGGACTATCTTGTAACTTATCTAATTTTTTACTTTTTCAAAGGCTGGTATTTTAAGTCACATTCTAAAACATTTTGATGTAATTGTATTCTCCTTTGTTATAATGGTAGTAATATTATACTTAAAACAATTACATAATAAATGTTTCTGGTAAATTTGATTTTTCTTGTGTAAAAATAAGTATGCAAGTAGTAGATTTTTAACGAATAATTTTTCATTGTTTAGCTATTTAACTGGTTTTTGTAAAATGTAAACTACATATTCTTCATAACATTATCCAAAATATAGCATATAGGATTTTGTTTTGATTGTATGGTGCATTTTCTATAAATTTTTAAACCCGAAATTTCAAAAACGGTGTGATTTTTTTTTTATCGAACAGCTGTCATTTCTACAAAAACATTTTAAAATTGTTGTTCTTATACTACATCGTGGATAATATTTTAAACATTAAATGGTTTAAGTTTTATCAAAATTGGTTTATTAAATTTTGAGATATGTATCTTATAGGAATGTATCTTGAGATATCTTTCACACTAGTTTGAAAAAGGTAGTTTCAAGAAAAAAAATTTTAAATGTGAAATGCAAGGAATATTCGTGGTCACGCTCATATCAATTGGCTTTAATTCGGGCAATAAATGGAAATTTGGATTTTCGACTTTCTTCAACTAAAATTATTTCGGGCATGTAAAGATCCTAATAAAAATGACTCTTTCTTTTTCTATAAGACAAAATTAGAAATTAACGTTTTTAACCTTTCAATATAACATGTAGTGATATTAATAGGAAACATTGTTGATTAGCTTATACAATGTATTGGAAACCAACAGACCGCAGCGCTATCAACTTAATTAGAGATGCTGCAATTCCTTATCACTAATTCAAAACAGAACCACAATTTACCCCATTAAAGCATCTTAAACTGCTGGTTTTCTTAGTTTGATAAATTCAGTTTTAGAGTTCTAATCGAGCAGGCGTGGTTTGCTTTCTGCCATTTATCAGCTAATTCCATTAACGTTAAAAGCACTGGATTTTCCCCAAAATTCGTTAAGACAATTCAAATATACCAGAAAATCTGGATTGATATGCAAATGCTTCGCCACCTTGACTAAAAATTGAAATTATTAATTCACGCGTAATTTTGTTGGAGATATTATATTATATTTGAATATAAAATTCATTAAGGATGGTGTTCAAGATTTGTTGAATTTTTTACTGTTGTATCGATGTACCGAGTGTAAAATTTTTATATTTTTATAGTTGCTTTTATGGTAATTGACTTTTTTACAACTTTTGCAACGATACAATGGAAATTATAAACAATCGTAAATACCTCTATTAAGTGCAAATTTTGTTATGAACATGTACTTAAGCCTTAAGGAAAGTGAAAAGCTTGGAAAGAATTTAACTGCCTCAAATTGTTCAATTAAAATTGCAAAATCTTGACGTTGCAGTTGGTATTTTAGCTGGAGCAAGTTTATCTGAATTACGTTATCACGGCTGAAATGAAATTATCTTATCTAAAGAGCTCGAAGCAAAGTGGCTGGCTAATTAGCATAGGCTTTCGAAGTGAGAACATGCCCGCATACAAGTGAAATTGCGCGGGCTTGTAAACAAAGCCGCTAGTGTGTGGAGGTCTGCGCATGGCTAGATAGTTCCATACTAAAGATATAAGATAAATACGATGTGAGGTGTTGCGTTGCATACATACGTTTGGCGGATCCGTGCTAAATCCTCATGAAACTGTGAAAAGAACTTTCGAATTTCGCACTTATGCCACAATAAACAGGAAAACACTTGACACTGTCGTTATCACCCTTTACCGCAGTTAACTCGTTAGTTTTATCGCGGTTAATTGCTCTATTGAGGGAGCATTGGATGTCTCCGCAGTTGTGTAAATAAAACCGCGAGATCGGCTAGAGGAGCTCCAGCCAAGATCTTGAGCTCGGTCTGAACTGTGAACCGACGTCTCGAAATTGCACAAGCGGACTAATCGACGGATTCAATGTTTTTTAGCGAATTACGCGACCGATCCGACAGTCATCGAGATCCCAACTAAGCGGCAAAAATTGCCTCGGAAATGGAAGCGATCGGTTCGCGGTACGCTAAGGTAGTGCGCGATCAAAGAGTAAAGTGATCGCGACCGAACGGTGGAACACGTTTGATACCCGAATAGATGGACTTCAAACAAAAGGCCGGCCCCCGACATATATGACAAAATCACCAGTGAACGGGGTCTAGAGCTTTAAAGCCCCGCACCGCCCGTGCGCACTCACCATAAGGCCGGGATAGTCGCAGGCCAGCTGATGTATACCCATTTTACCCATTCGCACAAACATGGGTGACCCTGCCTGTTCCAGTGTTTCACTTAATAGCCTCTATCCCGAGTTCTTTCATGACCAAACCGTGAACGCATAAACCACGACGATCGCCGATCGCGAGCATACTCAGCGGATCGGCGACGTGTGCTTATTTGCGTTTGGCTTCGATGTGTTTGATTGGAAAATGATGGGTCTGCAAGTGCTGGGACCGCTTCCACATTTCCTCCCCCCGCGGAATTTATGTATAGTCGCGATCAGCATAAGCGACTCCCCCCACCTCCCGAATAATTGAAGCAACAATGCGCACCACACCACACATGTTGAATTCCTGCTCCAGTGCGTTCACACGGTGGAAAACGACGTCCGAGTTTGGGACTAACCAAACACCACACACGGAATTGACTCGATTCACTTCCGGCATTTTCCCTAACTGATAAGATGAAAACAAATCGTAAATAAAATTGATCCACGCACGTGGTAGTGTCAGTGTATGGGGGGCGTTACTTTCCGCGATTTTGTTGTTGTATACGCGACCACAGTCGCAGATACTGAAAATCGTTTAAATTTCAAAAAATGCTCAAACACCTAATAAAGTCTCGACTGTAGAAATATGTTGCGCTTTTGAGTCGAACCGTCGAGTCGTCGATTCCACTAGGTTAGTGATTCATAGATTGAAAGCCTCTCGCGCACCTGCTTATTAAAATTTTACGAATGTAAAATGCGCTTCGAACAAGCGTGAGTTTATAACGAATATTGAATTGGTCACACGTGACTGAACTTTTCAATGAAAGGGGCCTGATCGATTTGCATAAAATTAAATAATGTTTAGCCAAATTATATTTTTTTCGAGGAATGTGAACCAGGGAAAATAGTGAATTTAAATATTTGATTAGCTAGAACAATTTGGATTTTTAGTAATATCTATATGCATTTTTTTGAGTGGCAATGTTGTTCCATCAATTTAAAAGCTTAATTATACTATGATTAAATTAGACACATGTAGAACAACCCTACAAAATACTGACTTTGTAAAAAATGTCTTGTTTCACTCTATACAACAGCTACAAAAGGTTTAAACATTTAAATTTCAGCATTTGCGAACGAGAGAAATGTATCCGGGCATAATACAGTCCAAAGCCAAATCGATAAAATCTATATTTAGCTTAATACATGCTACAAATAAAACACAAACAATCTAACCATAAGAATTAAATTTCGGCACACTGAAGTTTTCTAAGGAATTTTTAAAATTTAATATAAATGTCGTAAGCTACATAGAACCAAAGTCTTTAACTGTACCTATGAACATGACATTCTACTTGACACACTTATTCCGAAAGTTGGTTGTGGAAAAATGATCCAAAATTCTTACAATATGAGATATTCCAAAAAATGTAAACCAAAAAGTGATCCAAGTGTCATTAAATATGTATATTATCTGATCTGTTAAGATTTTCTAGGCCGGTTTTAAAATAAGTATATTTTTAATTTCAATATATAAAATACACATATCCTTCCTTCCTCTCGAAGTGACTGTGGTTCTACGCAATGAATATTTTATTATTCAAATCTTTTCTGACATTTCGGTTTAAGAACTAGTCAAATGTAAATTGATACAAAACGAGTTCCATTAAAACCTAAATGCTAATCATTTGCAACAGCTGGTGAGTGAACGTTTCTGGGCAATTCAAAACTCCTTCATAAATATTGAAAATGCTTCCTCATGAATAACATGAAGCATTTAAAATGTCTTCTGATATTTTCGTAGCACAGTCGGCCGTTAGTTAATAAAAATAAGGCCATTGCCCTATATTCCAACACTTTCTTCTTCTTACGCTCAATCAGAGTCAATGACTGGTTGACTGCATTTTATTACATCACGCGGCGATAGGGCTTCTTCTCACATCATCGATATTTTTTTATGCATCACCTCCATGGAAAATTCACGTCATTTGATATTTGCATAAATTATGACGCAAAGGGGATCGCATTATCTTCACCTGTCCACCTGTTACTTCTTTCACCATCGCGAGCTGCACTCATGAATGAATGATTGACTTTTGGAGTTCAGAAGAGGAAGTTGTGGTGGTTAAATAATATAATTGATCATAAATACATATGTAGCTATGTAGTATGTGGTTTCTAGGTTATTTGCATAAGTCTTTGATCTTTCATTTATGGTTTTTGTTCCAAATTTTGTTCTGAGTAATAGAAAATTCTTTCAAAATCCTCTAAAAATGGCATAAAACTGTTTGTGATTTAATGTTGTACATGCACTGAGTATTATGATATGACAAAACCTAAAAAATCCAGGAAGTTAAATAAGTAGATCGTAGACACCAAAATCAAAAGCTACGTTTTGCTATTATGCTATAATTTATAAAGAAAATATAGATCGACGTACATATGTAAAAAAATACCTGGGTCTATTTTAAGTATTAAATAAACCAAGCATTTGGATTCATTATTAGACTGCAGGATTTTTTTTTCGACCAATTTTCAATGACTTTATTAGCCTATATTTAACACTCTTAAAGAGCTTTATTAAGGGAAAGACCTACTGTTTTTTTTTTGCTAAAAGTGCATATTAAATTTTAAGTGTTATGAAGAAAATTGTATACTTAATTCTTAAATATTTAGCGAACTTGAAAAAATGAAGTATATACATATACATATAAGTATATGAAGTATGAAATCGAAACAAATTCAATATAGCTAATCTAATCTAATAATTTCTGAATTAGTTCTGCTCTAGTTGTTAAACCTATATAAATGATAATGAAATCTTGTGAAAAACACAGTAACTGCTTTCGTAATATGTAGAAGCAGTTTCTTATTAGCTATGGATTACTATCACCATCCCATATTTTCTGCATCTTAATAATGAGTTTAAGAAATATATCTTTACATCAACTATTACCCAGCTGCATCAGTTTCCCATAAAACACAAATTAATCGTTTTACCCCAAATGGGAAAATCAAATTAAAATCGTAAAGGACCCATAAAAGTTGGCTTAGCTCATTAGGCCGAACTAAGTGCGGACAAAGTTTTTTTTAGAAAAATTTTAGTCCACTTCATAAGACCATAAGCATGAAATACTTAAAATAACAACCAGCTCCATGAGCTGAAGAGATAATCGTGGCGCAAATGGTTCTTTGGCAGCTAGTGACTACCGCTGCGTTCCACATGGGCACTCAAATTTGCAGCATTTAGAAAATCTCACTTTGGTCCAGCGCTGCCCGCATCCGCGAACTTCGCACCAAATAAGTAGGCAACAAATTGCAGCAGCGCAAGTACACCTATTTATGCACCTGGCAGCGGATTAGCGTGGTGTCAGTGCGGACTTCAAAGAAACCGCGCTGCCGGGGACCGCGAGTACCGCGAACGTCAGACGGGGACTCAACGCTGGACCACAGCTTCTGAGCTGAGTGATCGGAGTAATCACAGTCATCCATCCAGCACTCAGGGAAACAGGAGTTTGTGAAAATACGACAGCATTTTGCTATCCGCATATTGCAAGCTTGGTTCGTGCAAATCGAAAAGTATTACAATATAAAGATCTCAATTCTTCAAAAGAATTGTATTGTATTAGCATCAAGATTGAAAACCATAAAGTTTAAGTAACCTAACCTGATTTGTTATAAATGTGGTGTATTTTATTAAGAATTATGCACAGGTTGATTCAAAAGTATCATTTCTAATTTAAAAAGTGATATTTTGATGATTTTCAAGGTTATTAAAGGTCTTTGTACTTTGATGGCTTTCAGATTCTCCGACTCCAAAAACAACTGATTAGATATTGTAAATATTTAAGTAGATAGCTCTCGAGATAAAACCTATTCAATAAAAGAAATAATCATTAAAATCAGATCACAATCGGTGAAGGAATCGCGTAACATACGAACAAAAAAAAGACATTTGAATTGAGAATCTCCTCCTTTTTTTTAAGTCGGTTAAAAATAACGACTCATATGTATAAATTTATTCGTGCCAAATTTCAAGATTCTGGTTCAATGAGAGTTAGTCTGTTTATATGAAAATACACTTTAAGGCATATCATTTCAATTTGGTACGTCTAGTTCTTCCTAAAAAGGAGTGTTCTGACGAACAGACAAATAGACAGACTATATAAAGATTTTAAGTTTTGCAAAAAAAACCATTAAATTGCAATGATAAAAACTTCAAACCTCAAACCTCGAACCTGATACATTTTTGGGTTACATTTTTGACACAAAGTAGGTATAAATCCAGGCAATTCTACTTTATTTATTTTTATAAACATCGATATCAGTTACTATTCATAAATTTCAATTCAATGCAAAATTTCCTAGTAAACCTGGAGTCGGATCCGTTGTGAAAAAAAAAATAGCTATTATATGTATATGTATAGGTAGGTACATACATATAATACTAGTTGAAACTTCATTTAAAAAATAGTGATGAAAATTGGATGATTTCGTGAAAATTCATCGCACTAAATTAATATGGGATCTGATGAATGTTCGAGGAGCGTTAATTGGTCAAGAGCCGGACGAACCTATTACGAGAAATGAGGCCCCATTTATCAAGGCTGCGAAGGACCCTTGTCCAGGAGCAGCCTCCAAATTTGATGATCTGCAAGGGCTCGCATCTTCTCAATTAACCCTTCGGCCGAATTGGAAAATGAAAAAGGACCAAAAGCACGATAAAGCTGGCGGCAGCGTTTTTGCCGGAGGAGCCTTGGCAGCGCTCCCTTCGAGGATATTCACACTCCATAAATATCACGCCCACCACGGACAGTGTCACCATTTATAACTCACGTGCAGTTTAACTGAAGCACACTCCCGTGACGTGATAATGCCCCGAAATGTGCTATCGGTGGAACTCATTACGTTGACCTCTGCACTCTAGTCACCTGCCTGAGTTATTTACGATGGCGTTAGGGTTGATAATGAATTTTCGAGTTTAGCGTACTACAAGCGTTCGATGATAGCTTTCGAGATTAATCCCGACTGTGGGGTTATGGGGCTATTCCGGCCCCCATTTAAGGATTAACACATTTTCGGTATTTTAGGCGATTTGCAAATTTTCACTAAATCGCCAATAATTACAATATCGCGCCTAGCCTCTAAGCGAATGATCATTTGGCAAATTTGAACAATTTCCGCAAGCGATGGTGGTTATCTGTGACTGGTTTTTAGTAATTAAATCAAAAGATAGAAATTCGTATAATTAATCGTTGCAATTAGAATTATTTGTTAATTGTAAATGAGGCGGAAAAGGCATATATTACAAATAATGGAATAGCTGTATAATTGCGACCATTTAAAATATTTTTAAAAATAGCGAATATAATGCGATTATTTACAAAATAATATGTTTATACCACCTTATATTACACGATTAAAAATTGAGAAATGATGTACCTAAGGATGTTTTAAGTTTAAGTTAATCTACATAAGTTAACCATCATTTTGTATTGCCGTCTTACGATTAGCTAATAAATGGGATTAAGGTAGAAAAGCTCCTCATTCTACATACACAATTTTTACTGATAGCTATTATTTTATTACAATTTATTCTATTTCGATGTTATTTTGATATTCTTTGCATCATAATGGAGATTTTTCCAAATCAAAACCAATTGTTGTTTGTCTGAATTGTATAGACACCGTCCGAAACTACTGGGCCGATTGAGTTCAAATTTTGCCAGTATATATATTTCGAGTACGAGATGGTTTAGCGTTTAGGGTTAATAAAAGGTTTGAAAAATTTCCGATAGGGGGCGCGTCAAACACAATCAATATTTTTGCTGTTCGCTGCAACTAAGTATGAAAATAATGCATTCTGTAAAGTGAATATTGGCATACATACATGAATCTTTGAAGTTAACAAAATCGCCGATATATTGGATCTGCCATATTAGATTTCTCAAACAAGCACACAAACAACATCATTTTATTTATTGCAGCAACAAACTATAATCGTGGTGTTCAAATTCAAATTTGAAAAAAAAGCGTTCAAATTCTAGGTATTCAAATTTAAATTTGAAAAAAAAACATATTTTATATTGGTATTGACTTTAGGTCTACTAAATATGTACAATGGTTTTATTTTATTTTATTGGAAGTAGGTACAATTCGGATTTGAATCGATTTTTGAAAAGTAAATATGTAAACATACATAAATATTTGAATGCTCTTGATGAAAATTTTATTTTTGGCTTGGTGGCATTTTTACACAAAAAAAAGATTGGTGAAAAAATAACCAAAATCGTAGGTTAAAAAGGCGCCAAACAAAAAAGTTGGTTATTTTCAACCACGAAAAATAGTTAATTTCCTGACGACGACATTGTTGACATTGTTGACTAACCGTGGTTGGATTCTGAGCTAACCTGAGCTAACCTGAGCTACCCATGCCGATGCCTTTTGATTGATTCAATCTTAATAAAGCGATGTGTGGCGTGGACTGCTCAAGAATAAAATTTGGAATTGACTATTTTTAATAGTTAGTATTGAAAAACAAAATGTTAAAAATTTACAGATATAAATTAAATTGACCAACTTTATTTGTTTCAGTGTAAGATTGTAATATATTTCAAGAGTACCTACGCGTATACACGTTTTGGTGCAAATAGGCCTTGCAACATTGCATCCGGTGTATAAGGTGCAAAAAAATCGGTTGCCATAGAAACAACTATGAACTATGAAAATTTAGTGCAATGATGCAATGGGATATACAACAAAGCGTGAATATCCATAGTTTACTGATGATGGGCAACTGATTTTGGCGAGAGTACTGTGATTGAAGAGAACAATTTAAAAATGACGATTCAAATTAAACTGAGTATAATTTATTTTAAAAATAACAAGATATATAAATATTTAAGGTATATTCCAATTTAAAATTTCATTTTGTGCCTATTGGATAAACGACCCTGCTGATATTGTGCGGACCAAAATATAAAGTGCCAGTAAAGCGAATTGATACTTCTATTTTATGTTCTTACATTCCTATAAAAAGTAATGTTTGAACCTTTCGAAGGGGCACCTTGCGTGAAATTCAATACTAATTTTCGCATGTTACATAAGTTAATGAAAATCTTTTCTGAGAGTCTTCGATATTTCCGCTGTCAAAAGCGAAACGAAGCACTAAATTGGTCTCGACCAGCTGCTCCGGCGGTTTATTGTCACGGTAGATGGGGCCGAGCCCATCCAATTGATTTTTGATATACCCACGTCCCTCGGCGATTCTCCTCGGGGCAGGTCTGGCGGCGGGGCGAGGGTCCCTTTTCTGTTGATTTAACGTAAATTTGTTTGGCTGGGAGACCCCCGGTCAATGGTCATTCAATCAACAAACATCACGTCACTATCACTTCCCACCGAGGCAACCTACAAACGCGGCATTGTGCGCCCCAAATCAAAGCGCGGGCCACTCCTCTGGCCAGAAGTGGCGTCCGCACGCATTTTATGCAAAATCAAATTCTAATCCAACAAATAGACTTGTTAGCAATCTCGGAACGTTATTACACTATTCACTGCTTTAGAAAAGAATGAACTTCGAGCAAAAGTGAGGTCTGATCGGTAATAACCCGAGGTGATCACATCATTTTTGAGGAACTCATTACTGAGGGCTGCCGCAATGAATACCAGCTGATTATAATTACTCTCGCGGTTTCGCGGATAAAGGCGAATTTTGCATTGATCCCATCGGGTGACATCATAAGCAAATATTCTCGCATGAATGACTTCGATGACCCATTTATCGCTAGATAATGGCATGCTGCCCCCCGGTACACCCACGAAATCATTCAAAATTCCGTTTAATGTTAAATCTGAAAAAAACTTTTGCCACAAATTTTGAATCGGCCGTTGATCCAGAAAACTTCTTTAGGTCAACGGGCCGAAATTGAGCATGTCACACAAATCGAGAATTCAACATTCGTGCTGTGGGCCCGCTCTGTGGACCGATTCTTTGAAAAGTGGGCGGATGCTCGCATCCGTCTTGACGCAATTACCAAGTCGGAAGTGGTCATCGTCAGAGAATTTGTTTCTCAAAATTAATTAACCGGCAAATAGTTAAGACTTCGCAAGAGACGGACGGATTCTTCGCGAAGCAAACGATTCAGAAACTTTTATTTGAGTTGTTAGAGCAAACGTAATTTGTCTCCAACTGTGATGATGTTGAGATGATGAACATGTCTTGAAAATATTCTTATTTTGTACATATACAGCTAATTCTCTAGATAGTTCAAACTTTTCTAATTCTGGCGGGCAATTAATAAACTTTTCGAGGAAATTATAACAAAAACTCAATTAAATAAATTTAATTTATTTCAGTTTTATTTTCACTTTCAATAGTTTTATAAAAAAAACTTGGCTTCATCGCGTCGTGTCCGAATAAACATTTTAAGAAAATAAATAATTAATTACATCTTTTTAAATTTATTTTTAGGAATATTGCCCTTTCGCCGAGGCAGAAGCCCAAAAAATACTGGTGTTTCGATCATGAATACCAAGCCGATCTCTTCAGTATGGCTGCGGTGTGGTGTTCCTGCCACAGACGCCGCGATCATGGGGATCGAACGCGAGTCAGTAAAACCATTTGATTCAAACTTTATGATTCATACAAACGAAGGCAAATCTTATAATAATATATAAATTAAATTTCAAAATTCTTTACTTATTTTTATACATCTTTCTTCAAAAATAATACCGGTTAAACTTCAAACTTTATACTATACATTTTGATTATGATAGTGGTAGTATTCAAATTAATATTTAGAGAAAAAAAAAATATATTTCTATATGTAGGTATAATATAATCGAGTGGGATGTCAAATGAAAGCTTGTAAAAGTACGAGTTCAAAAATATGTATGATATTATACTTGCACAAAATTAACATATTATTTAAAATCGCTGCCTTCCTCACTCTATCTCAAAACAATTCGAAAGAGTTCTGGAATATTCTGAATATTCTCCAAAAATTGTAGATTGGTATTAAAGAATAAAAATTGTTTTTCTCTGTATAATGAAGCTCAAATTTGGTTTTACCTTTTTGACGAGCCTGTTGTTCCCGAACTAAATCACGTTTTTTGACTTTGTGCTTTCGTTCAGCATTGAATTTGCGATATTTTTGGTCCTTGGCGCAATTATCCTCGATTGACTTCGATTTCCTGCCGAAAATCACTTTCGCCAATTCATTCCATCCGGCACGCGGCGACGGAATCAGGTAGAGTCTTGCGAATACGCGCGTCGGAATCACGTCACCGTCCGCTTCGTCTTCATCATCGAGGTCTGAAGGCGACGAAATGCATGTCGGGCAATCAGTTAATTTCATTGTCCGCAATTAGTCTAATAAATCATTAGGGCTGCTCGGCACTCACGTCGCGAAGCAATCGAATTTCACCATGACTGCGCAAAAACCGCCGAAGGATCACTCCTAATAAATCTCAGCCCACAAGTCGACTGCTCGCCCTTTTGTGGACGCGACATAACTACCGATGCCCTGGACTCTTAAGATTGATTTCTGATTAGGCCTTCTTCGTCTCGGGCGGGCCGGGCCGCATTTTCCTACGTCTGCTGGCCCTCCTCGCCTTTCATGGATCAGTGAACCACAAATTTTGAGGAAATTATGTTCGGAGGAGTTTTTGCCTTCAGTGACTCTGCTCAATCAGACTCGTGGAAAATACAAATAAGCCGGAAATAGGTAACGTCGAAGAAAGCCCTGCTGCCTTACGGCTCGAGTCACGCATCATAAGAATTTATCTTTTTCTGGCAACTGTATCCTACCGAACGACTTCCTTGGGACTGGGGAGGTTAAACGCTCATCTGGACAAACTTTTGATCACAAATTGCCGTAATAGTCGAGAATCAGCTGCCAGAAATTGCTTTTGCACGGAACAATTTTTTTACGTGCAATTTCGACCGGCGCACGTCTTTGCAGCGCTTAAAAACTAATTGCTTGACGACGCGATAATCGCAAAGCAATGTCTTGCAAGACATTACTCATTTCTTTTTTAACAATTTCTGTTGCCTTATCGTCTGATGAATAGTCGATCACGTACATTTACCTAAACCTTTAAATGAATCGGTCCTATTCGCTCGAGAAATTCTTATATAACTACAACATTTTCCTTCCCGCCTTAGTAAAGTACAGGATTTGTGTGATTTTGAAAAATTTCCATGACCATAGGGGGTACGAACCGAATAACATAGCTTGTGAATCAATCATTAATTATATCAAATACTTTTACTTCAGAGATTCTGTTCTAACTTTCAATAGATGTTAACAAAACAAAAGTTTTATTTCTTTTATTAAGATCCTAAAAGCACGTCGATTTTATAATACACTAATGAGTACGTCGCTGGGACTTATCATTTTAATATAATTATCTTTCTAGGGCTAATTATTAGTATTTTATTAGCATTATTCAATTATTCAATTATAGTCATATCTTGTTTCTCTGAGTTGTGTAACGAACGTTTATTTTGTTTATCGGCTGAATAAATTTTAAACAATACCAAGAAAAGTGTTCTGGATGGGATATTAATACCATACATATATGTACATATGTGCAATAATAGGCTATACTGGCAATATTATAATACCTAAATGGACACCCCTCAGAAAGACTTTTATTATATAATAAGACGATAAAATTAAAACTGCTAGCTAATTAATAATAAAACTGCCGCTTTAAAATAATTGTTTGTAAATTGTAACTAACTAACTTTAGACTTTGACCACTCCAAACTAAATGTATTTAGTTCGGAAAATTTACTTCACATAGTTCTAATTGGTCATTAGAAAGTTGAGAAACAGGTTTGGAAACTGGAAGCGTGTCAGCCAGAATTTGCATTTTGGTCACAATAGAAACACTTTTCAATTCGTTTTCATTTAATTGAAACGCCTAAATGTATGCAATGTTTTTACCTTTTGTATTAGTCGGGTTCATTGGATACTCTAGGTCTAGGACAAAGTCTGAGTTAAGCAAAATATTTCAGCCTCAAAAATATGAAATTTTCTTGGTTTGGAGGTTTTATAAATTGTTAGAAAAGTTTATTTAGTTTTAATTGATAGTTTTCAAACTAAACATAAAATGAATTTGGGTAAAGGTAAATACATACATATACATATATACAATATTCCTATCCTAAGATACATACGTATACGTTGAAATATGTTGGTTAGTCGAACTTCCTTGCAATTCATTTCATTTGTGTGAGCAATTGAGGTGACGATTTTCTGCTGTATAAGTTTTAAATTTTTTTTTGCTTTATTTGCAAATTCGGAAAATCCAATTAATTTGCACTTTATTTCTTCATAAATAGATTAATTATAGTATGAATATGATGGCATTGTAGTGTGCATATAGCGTCAGAAGTCAGTGTCACTTTCTGCTTCTTTCTAACATCTTGCACCTGCTTACGATAAATATCAAAACATTTTTAATGTTTAGTGTGTAAACGTGGACAATTAAAACAAAGGTATTTTAATATTTCAAATTGCTATAATTGTTGTGGATATTATTAACTTCTATCTTAAAGTTACGTATAAGCCTGTTAATTGGTAAACTGCACTTCAGAGATGCGGCACACAATAAAATCCTATGGTCTTCGAATTGGTATTGTTAAATTTTTGTAATAACATTTTGTCAATCAGAAGTAAGGAAACTTGCTTATAATTGTCATGTATAAACAAAGCTGATTTTATAGTCATTCAAACCCTCAAATAATGTATGCAATCTTGCCGTATTATACTGATTTTAAATACATGTACCTAATTAATGAACACTACTTTTTCACTGTTGGTTATCTACGTAATTTAGTTAAAACTTTCTATCTTTAATTTTTAAAATGTTGCTTAGTTGCAGTTTAAAGACAGCTTTATCAACTTGAATAATACGAAAGTATAAAATATTTAAACAACTGTCAAAAACAATTTTACTGACTTCGCATTGACGCATTTGCTTTGTACATATATATTTTTTCTATAAGCTTATTTTCTAAGTACATGTTGATATTCGTGACTGTAAAATATAAAATATAAAACTTACCACATTATGTCTGCTACTTTAAGTGTAAACGATTATAGAATTTGAAAGTGTTTTTGATGTTATTATGACATGATATGTGTATAAGAAAATACGTTTTTGTATAGGTAAGCAAGCCAATTGAGTGTGAATTATATAAAAGCTGAAGGAGTTTTAAAATTCACAAGTATTTCAAAGTATCTTAATAATAATAGTAGTTTTGTTTCTAGATTTCCGAATTATCATTTCCAGAAAAGATGAAATTCCTTTGCGTTCTATTCCTAGTGGCTCTTGTTGCTGTTCCCTACAAATCCCTTGTTTTTGGAGAGTTAACTTGCACTCAAATTTGTGCACCAGTTCAAAATTGGGACGTGCATCAAGCGTGCATGGCTTCGTGCGAGGCTGGCACCCTCGAGGTCCGTCGGTAACAACGTTGTTAGTAAAGTGGAAACATATTAATAATAGCATACAAAATATGTATTACGACTAAAACATGCAATGTACAGAACATTTTGTTTTGAAAACAGGCAATTATAAAATTTGATTAAATGAAGTTTTGATAAAAACATTATAAATTTTTTTTGTTTTGCTTTGAGTTCCGTATTCGATTATTGGTTCAATCTAGAGGAAGTGGGTATGGCTTTAGATAATTTATAGATTTATAATATCTAATAAAAGTTGTTTAAGTACTTTTTGATTTCAACTCCTTTGGTTTCAAATCCTCCACAGAATTTGATGGACTTCTCAAAAGATCCAATTTTACAGAAAAGATGTTAATGAAGTTAATGAATTGGATTCTTTGGTCTTGATGTTATTTTTTGGAAGTTAAGTAAGTGTTAATCAGTTCGTTATGAAATTTTGGTATCGACTCATTTTAGCTGTTTTTGGTACAAATTTTATAATAATTGTCATTGTTCCGAAGAACTTAATTTAAATTTTTATCTCTATGATTTTTCACCGAAAAGCATTCAAATTATCAATTCGCAAGATTAAATTAAATTTACTCAAATAGCACTCCCAAAGTTTTACTCTTTAAGAGTAATTGCCTTTCAAGTAAACAATGAGATGCAAATTTTAAAAACCTTTCAAGTTACATATATGTATGTAGGTAGTATAATTCTAGGATGAATTATTTTACTCACCGTTTATACGTTTTCGTTCTCCAGATTTTTCAAAGGGTTCACTGAAATGATAATTAATACAAAATGTAATTGTATTGATAAAAAATGAACAAGATGAAGTAAATTGAAATAGTCAATATAATATCTATAACTGTTTTATGAATGTGTGAGTCAGTTCAAAGTCTAAATTGTCTATTTTTGGATAATTTTTTGATTCCATCTGTTTATTTGTTGATTTACGAAAGCTAATTTATTTGTATACAAACGTTCTTTTGAATTGGCAATTTTGATTAATCGTGCTAAATTTGTCTTTTCATTTCCGCCTAATTAATTACCTTTTCAGGGTCTTACATTTCTGATTGATCTCAATAGATTACGAATGGTCTTTGGATTTCGAGAATGTAATTACTTTTGGCTTTTCAAATTGTTGTAGATGTTTTCAAAATTACATTGAAATAAGAGCTAATTTCATGTTGAAAAAGTAGCGTAAATTAAAAGTTATGGTAATGTAGGTACATTGTCAGCTCGTTTTTTATATTATGCAAACTTTACGTCTTCAATATTTAATTTTCTCCCATTTGTGATATTAGATATTTATGAAATTTTTCAAGTGTTATTTTTCTACTATTATTGAAATTACTCAATTTCCTTCCAAAGTAAGGGTAAAATTACATGAACATTTTTTATTTAGTGTACAAATACAGTCCATTGTTGTTTTTCTTTTCTATTGATCTTACATTTCGGATATAAAGAAATACATAGAGAAAAACCGAAATATGGATTTAAATAAGTAATATAAAAACATAAACGAACAGTAGGGATTTTAAGTATTGGGCCTATATGTTGTCAATTACCATATAACTGGTTCTAGTTTTGAAGTTTCTGCTTGATGCTTTAGGGTTCAAAATGTCTGTCAAGGACACACCCATTGCTTTGCAACCTTTTGTATATACGAGTCCCAAATAAAGACCAAAGAATTAATTATGCACTCCGACCACCTCTGTGGTCCGAAGCAATTTCCCGTGCTTAATTGACAGCTTAATCAGCGCATTTAATTCCAATCATGTTATTGCACCTCATAACGCAGGAACGTCCCAAAAATGCAGGGTGCACTGGTTCCATATGGCAGCCCGGGTGGCCACTAGTTGGGCGTGTACAGGGCAATTCACTAGGAAAGCAATTTGAGGTGGATGGCATTGCCCTAAATAAAGCGGCCGCCTATGCAACGGCCCTGCATAGAGTGCGCCATTACGCCGACCAACAATATGCAATTACGCAGCGTTATAAATTGGGTGCGATGTCGGACTGCCCTGAAAAATGCTCCAACTGCCATAATTTGCATTGTACGAACGCAGCCCGGCCGGGAGCAGAACCGGCACAACGGCTGCACCCGCCTGGGGTTCACCGAGATGAGATTGCGATTAGACTCCAGCGCTGACGACCCGTCGAGATGACGATTTATCCGAAAATTAGGTGCAACCACCGCGCTTACTGGCATCTCTTTATTTCTGGAGCACCTCGACGCTTTTGTTCATTATCTTTGAATTCCATGCCCACTGCCATTCCAAATGCCGAAGTTTCTACTCGCAACTTCAAAGTATTTGGAATCAAACGTCATAAACTGGGACATTGGATACAATGGATATACATATATACAATAATTACCTTACTATCTTGCACAATTTTTAAAATTCCTTTCACCTTCTCGATACTTCACTTTATCACATACACACACATTCAAATAAATTAGAACTAATCCCAATTCAATTGGGGCTAGGCCAAATTCTTGACTTGCACGTTTCTACGGCAAAACAAATCCAGATTTTCGCTTACTTTAGGACAAAGTCCCGACTTTGGTTATCGTATAAATGTAGTCATTAAATATGTAACATCTCGTAAAATTATGAGAAAAAAAAATATATCTATATATTTTTGTAAAGTTTATGAATATAGTTGTAGATATACCCTAAAAATTAATATATTTCATTAGAAAAAATTTTAAAATCATTATTTGAAAAAAAAAATATGTTTTGCATAAATTTCGCACGTTTTTGTTTTGTTTTGTTTATAACTGTTTATAATGTTTTTAGCACAGAATCTAGTTATATGTTTAAGGCAATAAAAGAAAAGTTATTTTGATTCATCGAGAATTTTATGAGTTATTCTGCAATTAGCTACAAAATTACAAATTCATAATTAGGGTTTTGGGGGAATATTCTAGGTAGGTATAATAAATTATCGACTTTTGGAACCCGCTACACCATATGTTAAATCTTTTCTGATTTTATCTGATCCAACTATATCGTTTAAAAAATGCAAGTTGTTGTCTGACTAGAATTAGACAAATTATTTTTGAAATAGTCACTAGTTGACTAAAATCTATCTACCTACATATATATAGTTATATTTATGTAAAGAAATTTTGAAGTTTTTTTTTTCAATTCATTTTCCTCATAAAAAACAAAGCATTTTGTGCAGACTAGAAAATGATGTATGACAACGCACCGGTTCGTATCGGTTTTCTCGAATAGCGCAACCCAACTATAAAATTGATTGGATAATATAAAACAAACAGAGATAAAGCGGTCTCCAAAATTTATTGGAATTTGTAACGCTATAAACGGAACCAAACAGGCTCCAGTTGGAGGACAGTTTTGCACCACTATAACCATAATTTCTCGTAGTTTTTTTTTAGAAAATTTTTATAAAAAGTGAAATATGTACTCAAAGCGGAAGTCACATCTACGAACGAGTGAGCGTTCCGCAAAATAAATGGCGTTCTATGCACTAAAGGAATCGATTGCATACCGCAGATCAGCAAGTTTTCGTATTTTTACTCAAATTTTGCAAACTTCGGTTGGTGGAGTTCTGGTCCCCGCAGTGAAATTTTCGAGAATCAATTTATTTGAGGCTCCAAGCGACTCGTCCTGTTCTAGACGCTAGCACCTCTCTAGAGGCAGCAGGCTGGAATTTGCGAAATTGACCGGATGTAGTATTGAGGTGAGAAACAGCCCCTGATTTCGGCAATTCCTTCCGTAAAAAATTCCAAGCGACACGACACATCAGGAAAGAATCTTTGTTTGCAGCACGTCAAGTGCTTCCGCATTGTTCCTAAATCCCAAATTGCTTCTATGAAACACGCGTGTCACGACTCTCGGGACTCTGATAAATTCCTGGCTTTTCACCTGGCACAGGGGCAAACATTCTTCTAATGTGCTCCCAGTTTTCTGGCATTCATTTCTGGGACTCCTGTCCCTCGGTAGAAGCGAAATTGTTTATTTATCAACTTCATGCCAATTGTCGCGCCGCAAAGTAAACTTTTTCACAGCGGGGGTGGCTGGCGTATTTGCATTTTTCATTTGGGTTTGTAACCACACACCGCATGGTTGTTTTACTTTCTTCATTCCTGTAAGTGCAAAATGTTTGCAGGAGTAATTGATTTGCTTCTCTTATTCACGAATCCCGCTGTCTTAACTTTATCCTCAAAACGGATGGATCCAGCCCTTTAAACTCAGAGGTAGAGCGCCACTAAAGACCAAAAGTGCTAAGGGATTCCACGGACTTCTTTAAAGTTTTAATATTTTTTATGGAATTGTGTTTGCTGTATATGTTATTCATGTTAATTTAATTGTTGAATAAATTTGTTAAACATCGAAAAAAGTGAACTGGTCATAAAATCTAACTATATTTTCCAGGTTTCTAGTGTTTCCAGATTTTAATATGCACAATTCCTCTACGCACCTACAATAAATTGTTGATTTGACTTCTTCCACATTTATAATAAAAATAAGCAGGGAAGACACATAATTCACAGAAGGTTTTTGTGAAGTGACAAATATGAAAAAAATATTATATTCTTTTCTATACAATAAAGACACATTGAGAAATAAATTAATTAGATGCAGAACACAAAAGGAATTTAATAAAAAATAAATAAAAAAATTTTGTACAACAGTTCAATTTTATACACAAAAGTCTTCGAAATAAATAATAATTAGCGATTTTGTAATATGTACATAAATATGATATAAATGGAAATTTCATGGCTTTCTTACCCACTTTTAAATGATAATCTTATCTCTTAACATTTTATTTCAGTAGAAGCAATTTTCACTCTTACATATGTATGAATTTGAAAACGAATCAAATCGGCACTAGCATATCCAAAAATTAAAAATTTATGAGATAGTACGTCCTACAATTAAAGTTTTGAAACAAACCGCAAGAAATTGGAAACTTAAGATGTATAGTAGATTTTCAAGTTGGTACCTACTATAATTTTAATACATCTTCTCTAAATAAACCGAGAAAATCACTGTATGGATTCGAATGTGAGCTGTTTTTTTTCGGCAAGGTTTTGAATGCTAATTATTTTTTAATATTTTACAATTTTTGTCTGTGCTAATCTCGGGAAGGGCTAAACCGATTTCGATGGGACTTTCACTGGAAGTTAGACAATTTTATTAGGCATGTTGGGCTAATTTTTTACAAAATTTTGCAGAAATTTTCTTCAGATATCACTGATATGCAAAAAAAAAGTATTTCTCTCCTTCGAACAATTATGCGCGATTATTATAGATCTTATGATGTGGAACCTAAATGCAGTAATAAAAAAATATATCATATATACTTTTTTAATGTATTGTTTTAATAAAATAAAACAAAAGTTGGACTGCTATCGGGTGAAAACGCTGATTTTTTCAGAGTACCCGGTCTCACAGACATATACGATACCAACGGTGGGTTAACCTCATTACTAAAATATTTAAGTTAAATAATACGTAGCCCGGACAAGATCGGAAGAGGGTTAAGTATTAGGTATAGTGTAATATTTAAAGAAATAATAGTTGTTTATATCCAAGTAGGTTAAGAAAGTACGTTTTTAGTAGTTCGTTAGTAAAATCTCAAAATCGCTCGAGTGCTAGATAGAACTTTTTTTTTACCTTGCGATAAAAATTGCAGACAAAACTCCTCATTATTAAAATTCGTGCTAGGGCATACAACTTCAATTAAAATACATTATCAAGAATTACAGATCCTGCGAGGCTTTTTCCGCCTCGACAAGAGACACACATGGAGTCGTTAATGATGTCTCTGCATTTCCTAAAAACAATATTCACCATGTGAAATTAATTTCAGCGTGCACGAGTTCTCCTAACGATGTAGAAGATGCGAGTCTGCGACACATGTTATCACTTTTGTCTGGAGATTTCGATTATCTTAATTCCGCGCCATGGCAACGAAATAATTAACGAGCAAGTAATGAAGAGGGCACCAAGGGAGTGTCCCAAAGATATTTCTAATTCCGCAGTTCAATGAGTCTCGACAATGCGGGGTCGGTGGTCCGACTTACCTGCTGAGGGCGATGAAGAGCGGGGCTCGGGTCTGCAGAAGATGAACGAGTTCTCCTTGTGACAGTAGCCGGGATCGCGAAAATTGATTTTCAAATGGCTCCGAAACGCTGCTCGCTCTGACGTATAAATTTTCTTGCACGCCCGACGAATACACCTGAAATAATGGAAGATGTGAGTTCCAGGATTTTCGCTTAAAAGCAGAGTTGGGGGTTAAATCAAAGTCCGCACATATGAATTCTTCTAACTCGTTAGTCTATTAATACTCGCAAACTATTTTAATTAAAACTCCGCCATTGTGTGGGTGGAAGCGGCCGTGGTTTTGCAGTTTCCATCCCAAATATAAGGACATGGACCATATGAGGCCATCAGGAATTAAACTCATTTTAATTAGAATTTGAGTTGGCTTCGTCACCCAACAGCACGAATTTGAATATTTAGTTACCTCACGTTTCTGTGTTCTACGCAAAACTTTTGGCGAGCAAAATTTCAACATATTTTTTAACAAGAACTCCGCGAAAACCGGGAAATTTGTAATTTATTTGAAGTAATAGTTCGCGTTCGACTGCAGTCACGATCCATGGCATGAAAATTGTCGGGGGCGCTGGTATCATCCGAGGACAGATTAAGGGGCCATGTGTTCGGGCTCGGCGTATTTCAGCGTGATGTGTTTTTGATATTCACGCTGGCTGCCTACGTTCAGACTAAACGCGGATTAGTTTCCCTGGTTAAATGTTCACGCGTTTAATTGCTATTAACAGTCGCGAAAATTGTTTTCAGCATTATTAAATTAAAGGATGAACATGATTTTATTATTTGAAGTAATTTAATACCTATCAGAATATTTAAATTTTTCAACACTTTGTGGATAGACACTGAACAACACAACAATTTCAAACGTTCTCTATTTTTAGTTGGTTTTTAATTAAAAACCATTTAGGTAACGATTCGACGCTGAATTTTTGTGGGGTATCAAATTCCTTCAGAGAATTATAATTTATATTTCGTTAAACTATGTAAATTGTATGAAGATATCATTTTCAATTATAATATGTTGTTTTTATTGTATTAACCTTTATTATTATACTATGTAGTTCATATATGTATGTTCTATAATTCTCGTCAATAAATTCAATTGAGATAATTACGTACTGTGAAATTATTAGTTTTTGAGATATTTGTGTCGCAATTCATTAATACTTCAGGTCGGCATTAGGGTATATTTCTCTTTTGGGCATCAAAATTTATAGTTAAAAATACAAATTGTTTATGCAAAAACACAAATTCTTCTTTGAATGCTCTGAATGTTACATATGAATCGTTAATTTTGAAAATGATATATGTATGAACACAGGTATCTACATATGTAAGTTTAGCATTAAAAAGAAATTGTTTAAGGACTAATCAAACTAAATCAACTAATTTAACATGGAGAGTTAAAATGATATGTATACTGAAAAAGTGGATTTGTACTTCTTTAAAAAAGTAGGGGAGACCGGGTACAAAAGTAACATTTTTTACTTTTGCCTTGATTTCTGGTTAGGTGTTATTATTTTGATGAAATTAATATAGCCATATAAAAATTCCGTTCATGTTCTTTACATTAGTATCTTGATTTACCTGATTATTGTGTATTTTGTATGAATCACAGAGACTTTAAAAAAATTCGTCCGTTGTTACTTTCGACCACGTTGGCAGGTCGAAAGTAACAGGTCAAAATGTTTGTAATAATTATGATATTACATATTAAATCAACAAATTATTTACTAGAAATCTTTTTTATTAATAACACAAATAAGCACTTTCATTTTAAATGCTAAAAAAATATATATTTTACGAAAAAAAAATCAATATTATTAACTCTTCCTTAGAAACTGTGTTTAGTAATTAATGACATAAATTATTGTATGATAATAATTTTTTCTAATCACACTATTCAGTATCAGTCTTCTATTTAGACTCGCAATCAGTAAATCAATCCGAAGACAAAAGTAACATGTTACTTGTCTACCCATAGGGCTATGTTACTTTTGTACCCTACCACATTTTTGTTAAAACATGGACGATAACCTGAAAACGGAACGTGCTAGACAAAAATGAATTAAAACACTGTGTAATAAATCTAATCTAGAATTTATATGCAAATTTTCAGATCAATATCGTCCTTAGTAGTATTAGTAAACATAAAATAAGTGAACGTCAAAAAACTTAGTTTTGACTTGTGAAATCACTTATTGTCCTCTCAGAAAACCTAGCAGCGCGTGGCGCGCGCGGTTACTGAATGCAAGAGAGGGGGGCGCCACCGGCCATCACCTGATGGCAGCGAAGCGGTATTTTGACTATTGGATAGACCTACAGAGCCTTTGTTACTTTCGACCCGCCGTTACTTTTGTACCCGGTCTCCCCTACTTATATTATTCTGGAATTAATTTCGAGTTAATAAATGTCAAGAGTGATAATGGCGAATAATCAAGTATATTATTGACAAGCTCAATTGATTTATATTAAAATGCATTGTTAACTTAATTGCAAGTTTGTAAGTTAATTTCATAATTATTATGGTTTTCAAATTTTAATTAATAAAATTGTTTCCATCAGTATCAAAAACAACCTACAAAAAAAGATATATTTTTTTGATAATTTTTCCTGAATAAAATTAATTTAGTTATTTAAAGCTGAATAGTAAAATTTACCTTGACGAAAAGCTCTTTCCAAACTTGAGAACTACATAGTGCCAAGTTGCTAAAATTTGCGTATATGATTGTTCTTTGAATCTAATCAAATTCGTCGACTCTGGGTTGCAAGCAACTAGGTGCATGCATAATTTACCAAGCATTAAGCATAATCCCCTTTTTGGCGTCGTGGGTGTGCGCACTTTCCGCTTTCTGTTTCTCTTTGAAAAGGAGAATATCACATTTGCATTTTCGCAAATTTCTCACTTTCAAGGCAAACGTCTGCAAGCAAGTGTGTTATGAAAATTGTTAAGATGCAAGTCAAGCTAGAGAATAAGTCATATATTTAAATGTTGAGAACTTGATTTTCGAAGTAAATTTTTGGGAAAAAAGCTGCTGACATTTACAGCATGTTTTGTTTATTCTACATATAAGCACATTACGTGGTATTACTTGACTTTATAGAAACTGTACTGAGACAAACAGATTTGACACTATGTTATAATGAAACCAACACCCATATGGTGCCACAGAACTTAGAAATACTAGTTATGTGGCACCATATGGTACCAAGATAATACAATTTTAAAAGTTGATTCTGATCATCGTTGGTTTCAACAAAAAAGTGGTATTTTCTCAGTAACTCGTCGATCAATTTTACGAATGCAGAAAAATCGCTGCTGTATGATCGCATATTAATGTTAATAATTTTTCTTTTTTTTTTTTGTTTATTTTCTAAATAATTTCAAAATTTTAGGTATTAAAGATGGTAGAAGATATATTCCAGGTTATTACCAGTGGGCAAAATGCAGACTATGGTAATATAAGGAGGATTGCAGAATGTTTCACCAACAGGGAAGAATTGAGATCTGATATTTTCGTGTCTGCTGGGAAATCAAACAGTAGCCTGAAATTGATACTCGTGCCACACGTCTGCTGCACCTGCAGCACTTACCTATTTGCTTTGGATATTCATACGAGTTAATTTCATAGATTGAGTTCGATTTTGCGAAACCACATTCAGCTGCATCGGTTAACTGAATAACCACAAAATTTCATTTCACTAAGGCCAACGTGTTTTGGTTAAAATCGCTCCTGCTGCGGTCAGAATGAAAACTCTGTTGGATTATTTCTATCAATATTTGCCCGAATGGATCCTGTTAAATTGTCCAATTTTTATTTTATATTATAATGAACATGACCCACAAGTCACTGGAATCTGCCAATAATATTTGCGTTCTTATAACGAATTGCCTCATATGCATGCTGCACTATTCCTGATCAATAATTTCAATTTGTGCTCCTCGTGTCCTAAAATCCAATAATGCTCGTTCGTGGAGAAAAATAAATTCACGCGATTTTACCGGAGGAGTTTGCTTGAAATGTCGCTTCGATTCTTTTATTATTTTGGCACATCAGGAATTTTCATAAATATCTTGGATCCTGTGCAGAGGCACGGATGCTGATTTTTCTAGCAGAGAGTGACTGCCGCGTCGCGCCCCACAAAGTGCTCCCCAGGTTTATTCAGAACGCGACTGTTTTCGTACAAAAATCTGGACGTTCTCCAATTGGACTGTTTTCTACTAAGAATTTTCTTATGAGACGACTGTTTTCGGGGAGATGCCGCCATTCATCTTTATTGGCAGAAATGAAACACTCCAAGATGAATTACTGCGGAGGAATTTTTCCTCTCAATTTCCACATCTATGATTTACTACCGGGGCCCCCGAAATGTGGCGGTGGCGGCGCGGCAGGAACGTTCATGGCAGAAAATTATTGGATAATTCGTGATGGGAATACTAAGGGCAGATTTCCAGGTCAAGCACTAGGGCCGAGCTCCTCAAAATGAATACTTTGAGGTAATTAGGGATATATATTGAGCGTAAAAACGAAATTATCATAAAAGTTTCGGGCGAAATATATTGGAGCCCTATGCAAACAGTCCTCGGGGGTCGAACTGGAAACAAATGTGCGGAACGCGTCTTGTTTGTTAAGCGCCTCTAAATCAATTTGCCAAGGCAGAACTTCGCTAAGTATGAAAAATGATCTCGAAATTAGGGGCCTAGGCACCAGCGACAGCGAAATTCGAATTGAGTCTTCAGATATTATTGCAGCCTTTTACTTGTCTTGTAGGAAGCGTACATAATCAACAAAATTAAGAAAGTGATTTCCTCAATAATAAAATTTATCAGCTACATAATATCTCATCGGTTTTTTTCATTAATAAGAAATATTTGTATTAGGTTTATTTTTCCGATTTCAGTTAAATAATGATGAGCAAAACAAGGTCAAGACTGGGTCTTGGTCTTGGTCTTGGTCTTGCATCAATAGACCTAGTCTTCGACTTGGTCTCGTTTCTTTAAACCGATAAAGTTTTTCGTCAGAGCTATTATATATCCTTATTTCCTTGTTCTCTTAAAAATTGATCATTGTGAAATTTATTTTGTAGAAATTGTTTATCGTTTGACGACAAGGTCCTTAGCACTTTTAGCTTCGGACTTCCGGGCGCCAATAACCGTGCTATTTTGATAAAATTATTTTTAAAATATTTGAATCAGAAAAGTACATAAAAATAAAACTTTTGGAAGTTTAATTTATCACAATGCACTCTTATAAAATCGAACCTTATTACCTGATTTCATATCATATTATTTCAAGAAAAGAACTAAATGACTATGAATCGTATACCTATAATCTACCTAAACATCAAATTAATGAAAATAATTGCATTAAGTTTTTGAACCAAACCAAATAAGTAATTTTAATAATAATATTGTTATTTTTTTTAATAAAAACTTTGCGGTTAACTCTAAAGGATAGTTAAACTTAAAGAAGGTTGCTCCCCCGGAAATGGGAATCAAAATTACTTTCATGATTGTCCAGTATGTTCAAATCAAAGTGACTAAAGGATTATAAATTGAAAGATTAGGTATGCATACGATATATTTTGCCATTCTATCATTGCTGTAAGTTTGATCCAAACAATTCGTAACAAATATACACATTTCAACACCTGTAACATAATTCAGAAATGGTTTAATTTCATTTTTAAAGTAACAAACACATTTATAATTTTGTTGAGTTTATACGTTTTGCAGATTATAATAATCGTTTGCTTTATAAAATTGTATAAGTACTATGGATTTCAAATAAACGAGAAAACTTAAATAAAGTTCAATGACCTTGCCTTCAGGGTAATTGCAATGTTGTGTTGAAACCTAAGAACACAAGTGTCATGATGAATTCATTTTACGAATAAAAACACTCACTCATTTATGAATTCACTATTCATTATTCACATTATTATTACTAGAATTGATTAATTCTTACAATGACCGAATTTTGTGATTTTACGAGGTCTATTTTGAGATTAATTTCACCAATAATATCATGTTATTCATTTATAAAACACATCATCTTCAAAAATAGTGCAACCTCTTTAAACACATTGCTGCTTCTTGCGAATATGCTGAGTTCACATTTCTCACATTACACCAATTTAACGCGGGTTTGTTAATCAAAACAAGCGTAAAAGTGGCATTTCGTCGACGATCAAAACTTATGACGATTTATTCATGTCTGCCTCTGCGAAAAACTAAATCAAAAACGGCCTAAGATCGGTGTGATCGCGAACACGCGCTGAGGTAAAAATAGACCAGAGCGCAACTTTAATAGACTTTGAATAGGTAAATGCATTTTCAGCGGACCATCAGCAGGAGAAGTTCAATGTGCAAAACATTCAGGGTGCACACCGCCATTTTGGCGGAAATTAAATTTCATTAATTAAAGATGGAAATCTTTGATCTTTTTTTTATTGATTTATCTGCCTTCTGAGGAAAATTTATTGTGTAAGTTTCTCGCAGTGGTGAAATTGCATATCAAAAATATAATTCATATTTTTGGCTAAGAAGATCAATGGAAATTCTTTTTGAAGAATCAAAGAAACGAAAAGCGATCTCGCACTTAACCACTTAAAGTTTCGCGGTAATTTCTGAAAGGAAATTTTAGCTTTTTTTATACTATGTCTAAATAATCTGAAAAAAGCGTTCGCAATACGAGATATGAAGTTAGTCTATATACTTAATTCTATCAAATAGGTCCGATAAAAAAAAAAAACGAAATAAAAATCATTTTCTAACTTTGCTGTAGAAACAGTTTATGGCTTCATTTAGAAACAATTTCAAATGGAATTGGAAACCCCCGGTGGAAGTTGATATTACGAGAAAATTAATAAAACAGCGAAAGACACTTGGTCAGTTTTTTCTACGTTATTTACGGGGGAAAAATACTTTTAAGTGCTTCTCTCCGAGCGTAAACGAAGTTAGTTTTCCTTAACTCGTAGTTAAAATTGTTGTAGGGATTAGTTTTCAAATACCGCAGTTTATTATTTAATTATTTTTTCTGAACTTTTTAACGTCTTGCGCTCTAGACTTAAGTAGAACAGGCAGAAATGAGGTAACTCACTTAATAGAATCAATTTATACTTATTATAGGTAATATGTAAAGTGCTCTTGACTTTAAAGCACAAATTACATATGTCTATGTTTTTAGAATTAAAGGAAACAAATTCTTATTTTCTGAACGATAAAACAGCGTTCTGTACTTACAAATTGACACCATATTGAAGACTAATAAAATTATTTTTTTTATATAGGTATATCTTCTCTTTGTTAAAGATCATTCTGATAAAAAAAAAGTGAACATTTATTACACGATTAGAGGAATTTAATGCTATGAAGCTAATATTGAAGAATAATGTAAAAAAAATGTAAATCAAAATATAAGTAATAATTTCAATCTCAAATTGTACATAATAAAACTCAATTTTTCTATAAAAAAGTCGGGACTAAACTTTCTCTCAGCTTCTGATATAATATACCTATCTAAAAATACTCAAGAACAGTACGAGATACATATTTTTGTTGTTTTTACGCATAATTGTTTCTATTCAAGTTTTAAGATTTATGATTTGATACAATGTTTTTTTCGATTTAATTATTAATTATCTATTAACTTAATTAATTAATTTACTATATACATACTTAGTTAATTAAACATAAATTATGATTCATTATAAGTAGTACAAACATGTGTGAAATTTGTTTAATATAAATGCTTTGTTTTTATAATTTAAGGATTTCCGTTTTGTCTTCTTATTTTAAATGAAAATTTAAATAATAAAGATGTTTGTTCTGTGATTCTAAATTTAATTTTCGCTAAACAAATTTGTTTTGCTTTTTGTTACCAACCAAGACCCATGAAAGATTTTATGTATTTCCTGGAATTTTTATTCAGTTTTGTATTTTACCTAATTAAGAAGCTTAAAAGTAGAAATTCTTCTAATGTATTTTCTTTTCAGTCCCTATTGGAATTTGTTTGCTTGTTATATTTTAAAATAGGAAGATATCATAATAAAATTGAAAAACACGTAAAAGCTGCAGCTGGAAGTTTTTTAATGCTGTAATATACTATACATATGTATATAATTTATGAGTATAAATAATTGTAAGGATTAATTGTCCATCAAACGGTCGTCATTTGCAACTCGAGAGGTAGTAGCATCATGCAAAGTGGAAGAATAACTTCCTCCCTGGGGCCTTGATGAGGCAAGACGTTTTTCGTATTAATTCCGGAACTTCCGCCGCCTCAAGTGCGAAGCTTGCAATTTATAAAATACCACTGGAACTAGTGACACAACCCCAAAGTGGGGCAAAAATGCTTGGGGCGCATGGAGACGGCAAAGGAGCTGACAGGGAAGCATTTTTCCGACAGCATTACAGACGTCCTTGTCGGAAAATGAATTGTCTGAAATTTGGATGTCTCGTGCACATTCTGCAGCACTGTCGACTGCTGTTCTTTTTGCGTTTTCTGAATTTAAATTCGCAGTTAACACACAGCACTAAATGCTGGGACGGTTTGGGGACGCCCCGGAAAAGTGCTAAAGCATTCTGGAGTGAGCGCAAATGTTAAGCTCCAAGTGGAGTCCTGGAGCACACAAAACATGGCGTGTAATGTGAGCTTAATTTCATTATTTATTGCATGCAGGAGTGCCGAGAACGAGGGCGGGCTCACTACTGCTTTGTTCGGGAATTACCTCAAAATATTTGGCATTTTAGTTCCTTCACTTGTTTTCGCATAAACTAAAACCTCTGGTTTGCACCTCAACCCCAAAGAAATAGAGCGATGCCGAGATTAATCAAAATTCCTGTGGAGATCAGTGCAGACAGGAAAAAATGATTCAGGAGTTTAAGTACTTATTCCCTTTGGAGAAGTGGAAAATTTATAATTTTTTTAGTATATCTTTTTCATTGACCGAAACGGATTTTTGAATTTGTTATAAACTATATTAATTATAATTAACTATAACTATATTAATTACATTGTATTTGAGAAGTCTTTTCAATTTGATGTAGTCCCAATGTGTTCCTAAATTTCGTTCACAAACTATTCGGTTCGAAAATAAATTTATCATTACTTATTTAAATTCTCATATTGCCATTAGGAGTATACGGTGGAATTCAAAATCAAATGATCTTCTAGATCTAGACAAATCTCGAAAAAAAATCGTTTATGCAATTTTAAATCTTGAATTTGAAATTTGGCAGAATGTTAGGTCTTTGTGACGCGTACGTAGGTATTTCAAAGATGTCAAAAAAATGTTTTAAACAGTTTTAGTAAACTGATTATAAATATGTACATATAACCCAAAATATGCGAAAAAGTATCGTTCCACCTAATCTTCTAGGTTTCTAAAACGTTTGTTTCTTTTTCCTAAAATATATCTTCCGTATAAAATAAACATAACGTAACGTATATTACAATACTTGTTTTGCAAATTATATTTTATGCTTACCGATCGACCATTTGATGATAGAGTTCTGGTAAACCCTAATTGCGCTTGATCTTGAATGATTTTGTTTTATGTACATAGTTAATTTGACCAAGTTTTGTGTTTAAGTTCGAGTTATCTAAAATTTTCAAATTAAACTATTTCTGCAACTATCTTTTTTTTTTTGAATATCGATTTCTGAATTAAAGCAATCTTAAAAAAACACTTATAACTTTTTACTGTACCTAAGTTGTTTCTAAATGTAGGTAAGGATAGAAGTAATTGAACAATTTTTTATCGCCATTTTGAATTTAGAATAAATGTGGACCATCGAATTCGTAATCAGCGAACACAAAAACCGTACGGATATTAAATTTCTGGTATAATGATAACATTTTCTGTTTTCTTTATTTAAAATACAAATCTGACCCAAAATCCGTAAAATATAATAGAAAACTATTAACGGTTTAAACTGACTACAAAGGATATTTAACTTACGTCTGAATAAATAAAGAAGTATGAGAATTTTACTTAAAAAGTAACTGTGCAGCACTCAGCACTGTCTTGTCTAGTAAATATGCAAGCAAAAATAATGTTACCTGTTGCTTCCATGCAGTTTTATGCTTGTTTCGTTGAGGTGTAGTGATGCAGAGCGAACGTATTCACATAACAATCACAAGGCACTCGAAGAGACTTTGAACTCTGGGAAACCACCGCACCGCACCGCAGCGCTCGTAGAAAGAGAGCCTTGAAACTTTTCAATGCGTCGAATTTCTTGGCGGGCACTTTATACTTCCCGCACTGTGCGATCGTCGATTTAGTTTAATTGAATATTTTTAGGCTGCGAGTAATTTCTAAAATTGCCCGAAAGCTTGCTTTACACAGGTAAATAAAAAGACGTTGGCTCCGGCCGCGAGAGGTCGACTCACAGGGACAAAACACTGCTGCAATTTTGGGCAGATGGTGCGCAGAATCTCGGCTAGTTTTCTCGCATATTGCAGGAGGTCGCGAGGTGGGCACCGGGCGGGCTTCCGGGCTCTCTAGAGCAGCTCCGGTGCTCCGCATGCAGAGCCCCACCACCACAACCCGAGTGGGTCCACTCTGCAAATAGGCCCTCTAACTCAAAATGCCCTAATGGGTTTATTTTGCCGTTTCTAACGAGGTTAGATGGGGAGTCACGTCCAAGAATCGATCTGGCCCGCGGCCACGGGACAAAGATAATTAAGCAAATTGCGATCCCGGGAGTTGATTCCGGCAATCTGGATATCAAAAACCACCCCACGGTTGAGTCTATCTCCCCGCATAGAACTAATGAAACGCGAACCTAATTTTAGCGAGAAATAAAGAAATCTAGAATTTATGGGCCATTTAGGGCGTGTTATGACTGAAATCAATAACTGGGATCAGTCGGGGTGTCGGGATTACTCAGCGTCAATAATCCCCCGGCCCTCCCCCGCATCCACGGATGCCTTCTGACCGAGTTTTTGCCCGAATGGATTTTCAGGCCTTCACACGAAATGCTCAACAATTTTTAATTGCAATCAATCGAAAGGCGAACAACCACCACACCGTCGTGAATGCGGTGGAGTTGGGCTGCTTTTAAATAAAAATAATTATAGAAAAAAAGGGAAAAAATTCGCAGAGTTCGAGTGCGAATTAGCAATGAAGAGAAACTGCTGACCCGGGTGGTGCTGCAGCCGGATGAAGGTCGAGACGCCCCGGGTACCCCACTGCCCTGAAGACGTATTTAATTAAGAGCTATTAAGGTTCCATGCATCAAGTGCAGCGAGTGCAGCGAGTGCAGCGGTGAATGCGACGCCCGGGAGACTGCACCAAGTTAACCTGGTCACTCCGAGCCCGAGTGAATAGATAATCCTGCAGTGCTGATTATCCCCAGATAGTCAGATCCTACGGTTCGCAGTTTTCGCTTTATATTTAGTTGTGAGCTCATCTTCATTAATATTAATAGCGACCACAAAAGGGCATGTTTCCCCAAATTACCCGACTTTTGTAAGGGAAGAGTAATGAATTTTAGCGGGGACTAAAGCGTAAAGCCATTCATTTGCTCTTTATTTTCCATACTGATTAACATCTATGGCATTATTTTATTTTGTTTTTGTGAAAAAATATGCTTTATAGTAAATGCCCTATAGTGCATTAAGGGCATTTTCATAAAGTTTTCAGAAATGTCTCAAAAAAATTTGTTGAATATATAATCTGGAGCTGATAAGGATAATGTAAGGTATATGCATATATAACGAACGCAGGATAGTCTGATTTGGAACACCCAGATAAATTTTTCGTAATATCAAAGCAAAAGTAGATAAATTATAAAAGAAAAATAAGGCATGATTTGGAGTCGAACAAATTACGGTATAAGAAATTGTTTTCATAAAACTGATGCAATCGTAAGAAAATATTATTACATATTTGATTCCTTTGTTCAACTATAAATAAAATAAAAAATAAAATAAAAACAATTCAGTTGGTGTTTCGAATCATCCCAACAAAACACAACAACTGAGGAACATTGTTCAATTTATGTGTTTTGTTTGATCCTAAAATGAAATTTCTATAAATATCCACTCTTTTATTCTCTGCTAAAAAAATCAGTGCAAACTTACTTTTACATATGATAAATATTAGTTAGGTAAATTCTTTCTTACTGTAATTAATTTTTCTTCAAATACTTTCTTAATTTTCTTGTAAAAATCACTTTCAAAATAATGCTCACTTCTGAAATGTTTTGAATATAGTTTAGGTGTAATGACACTTTTAATCAGAGGTTAATGAAAATTAGGGCATTTTAAAGGCAAAGAAATATTTTCTTTGACATTAAAACTAAAATTTTTCTCAGTGAATAATATTTCCTTCTACAAAGCCATTAAACTATTTTGCGCAGTATTCAAGTGAAAAGAGAAAATCTGTTTACTCAACTAAGGTAGGTTTCGGTTGCGAAACGTTTTGTCTGGACTAATCCGTACTTTCCTCAATTAAAATAATTAAGTGCTCTGCACTCATTAGAGCCGAGCTGACTTCAGAGTACGAACAATTATTTATTTCAGTTTTGATAAAGTATACTTATGAATTTTTAAATGAACTTAATTTTATTCTTTCTCTTCTTTGCCTCTAGCTCGCTGCCCTTTACTATTGCTACAACTATACAAAAATAAAATTTAAAAATATACCCAAAAATAATATATAAGTTTATTGAAGCATATGTGAATATTGACTACATGATAAATTTTGTAGTATTTTGAAGTATGTTTTAACATATCAAAAACAAAACAATAACATATATTGTTTAACAAAAATAATTTTTATTTTACTGCAATAAAATTATCAATCACTTTAAAAAATAATTATTAATTCACTTTTAATTCAAAACAAAATTAAAAAAATATAAATCGCTAATCCAGGTCATTCTTTTTATTAAACCCAGAACCAGAGCCGAAACCCGATGAAAATAACGCAGCTATTCATTCAGTAGGGCTGGACTGGTTTAAAAGTGTGAGCAATTATTTATTTCAGTATTGATGAACTAAACTCATAAATTTTTAAAACAAGTGTCAATAATAATTTTACGACGTTTTGCTTGAGCATGTTGGCAGACACGATTGGCTTGCTGAAATTTTGCTTATACCAATTCCGAGGCCAAAGGGTTAATCTAATTATTGTTTCATTCTTCATTAATATTTCCATCGGAAAACTTGCATCTATGATAAAGAACTTCTTTTCACTTAATCTATGACGAAATCGAGAGTAATATACCAATGATATGTGTCAGCACCTGTTATCTTATCGACAATGTGCTCTCCATATTTTGTCGCCGGGAATATTTCTCATTTGGCAAGTGGTTTCCGTAATTAGTACGTAATCAGTTTATGATCAGTCGAAGCGTTGGTTGTTGGCAAAGCCAAATGATGGGGTTGGCTTACTTCTTTCAAAGAGTGATTTTTAATAAAAAGTTGTGTTTATTCATCGGTTGTTTTTGTTTAATTATTTTATGTTGTCTGCTAGTCAATCGAAATGCGGTAAATAATTTTTAAACTTGTTGTCACATACCACGTGCTAACAAAAGCTGTCTCTAGTGTGCAAAGTTCTTTTTTCATGATCGTATTTTATGGTCAGAGTGATTAAATTAATAGATATGTATATACTTAGTTATGATATCTATCCAATAAAAAAAAGTTGTTCTCTTCTATGTTTTTTCTATTATTCAGCAACAAAGTCGTGCGGTGTTACTCGAGGATTATCGAAGACGTTTGACATTTATAAATCCAAACATACCTATAGATGAAAAATGGAGGTCTATAGGAAACGATTCGCTCCGACATAAGATGTTCTCAGCCATTTTTGACAACAGACTGTCAACTATATCAGGTAATTACAAATAAAATAGCGACTATCACTTAATTTGAAACATAGAAATATGCAGCCCTTCAAATGTTCCGTATGGGTCGGTCAAGGTGTTTGGCGTATTGCCCTTGCACGTTAAAGGACCGCAGGATTTTACGTGCCTTTTTAGGTAAGTGTGAAATTTTATAGGTTTGTATAATTTCCCTGAGACAACTCTATTTTGTTAATAAAAAAGCAATATACAAAAAAAACTTTTTTTAAAACAAGCTTTTGATGCTCCATGTCATCATAATATTGCATTGTCACGCGATATACATATGCATGCAAAATTTCAGCTCAATCGGAAACCGGGAACTGAGTCAAATTTAACTTGCAAGATTTCATTACAGACACCGGGACAGGTGAAACTATAAATAAAAGCTTGTAAAAAGGAAAAAAAAAATCATAATTAACTTCGTAATGTTTTATTGAAAACCGTATATTTTGTATAAATCTAGACAGACTAGTTTGCCAACATATTGGATACATTTTTTTGTTATTTAAAAAAGCTATACTATATTTTATTCTACTATGACAACGTCTTACAGCTTTTATAGTTTCAAAACAGAAAAATACCAGTTATTTTTGGTCCCTTTTTTTAAAAGCTAAGTTGTCTGATTTTAAGCCTATACAAGATATTGGTATGGTGTAAGGTTACGTTTACTCGTACGTAGGTACACTGCGTAAACTACTGTCTTTTTATAAAATATAATATATGTATATTGTGTCTACATATGTATATATACTATAAAAAAATGTTGTCTATTTAATCTCGTAATAAAAATAATTAGTTTCCCACGAGCTTAAGGAACTTTTTTCTTAATATTTTTTTATAGGCTGAATGGTGTCTTTTGGCCCAAGCATGCTATTCAAGTGACTCCGCTGCATGAAAATTTCAACATGGCGTTTTCTGCATACAGAATCGTGTGCCCTCTTTCAATTTCGGATAATCAGAGCACTGTTCATTTGCCAGAGGAAGTGGCGATTGTTTATGATGCGAATCCGGAAACGTACATTTCGCCAACATATATTCCTATAAGGTACCTGTTTATAAATTTTTATTCCAACCAACTGACCGCAAAAATGCACTATTTTGCAGGTATCCGAAAGCAGGTATTTTAGCGAAACCAACCAAGGGCTTATCGATCTGCATCGCACCATTGTACTCGAACTACAGCAATGTACTTCGGCTAGTTGAATTTATTGAAATATTCAAATTGCTTGGAGCGGAAAAGTTTTACTTTTACAATCTCAGCGTCAGCAATGAAACATCTAAGGCGCTGGAGTATTACAAAAATCTTGGTATTGCTGAAGTACTGCCATGGGATTTTTATGGCTACAAATTTGAGGATGAAGTCAGGAATAATGGGATTTTTGTGGCAATAAACGAATGTGTCCACCGTTCAACTTTGGTGGATGGCTTCAAGTACACAGCAATTGTCGACACTGACGAAATACTTGTGCCCTTTAGACATAATACCCTTCTTGAACTTCTTGAGGAGGTCGACAATAATGTGACGAGTTCGTTTGTATTTCGCGGTGTATTCTTTCACCATGACCACAGGAACGACACGTCCACCGTTCAGCCAAATTTCTTAAATAAATTTTTGTACACACAGATAAAAATCCAGCGAACGGATAATCCTTATCCGAGCAGGATACGCAGTAAATACATTGTCCGAGGTGAAACGGCGGTGGAATTAGGCAATCATTTCCTCTGGGAGGGCATTCACGGCACGTATGAACGCACGCTTCCTGTGACGGAAGCGCTGCTCTTCCACTACAGGACCAATTGCGTGCCCGGCTCCTGCAATGCTCGTTTGACTCTCGATTATTATGCAAGGCGATTTAATCCCCCAATTTGGGACAGAGTTGAGCACGTTTGCAGGTCTATTTTCGTGGATGGTATTTGCCCCCTTCTGGAGTGAAGTTGCTTCAAATAGGTTCGAAATTTTAGATAAAACATACAACGTCATTTTGCATTTAAGGATTGCCAAAAATAATGCCCGGTAACTATAAATTTATAATTATGTGATGGTAGGATAGTAAAGAATTGTTTTGTTAATATTATAAAAGTTTTTTGAATAAGTGAACTTCACATTGAATCATCCACAATTCGTGTACATGAAAGGCGATAAGCGAAAGTAATTATTAGAATTATTTTCTTTATATTCCCTATTACCAATAATGATCCAGAAAAGGCCTTCTAAAGTTTCTATGTTAATTTTAACTAATTTATCAATTAATTTATTTAAGCACTGCCCTGACTTTGCAAAAAATTATTAATTATAAAATAAATGATTACATTCTACGAGACACAATTTGTTACATGGTACAATAAAGTTGAGGATCTAATTGATTGGAATATTTATTTTAAGATATTAAAAGAGCATTAATATGACAATACAAGCCATAATTGGTTCAATAAGCTTCGTCGGGTAACAAATTATTATCATTTCAGAAATACAACAACTCAGAACAAGATATTTTACGCCAAAATTGATGCACAAGGCCTAAAATTGTAAGAAAAATGTTTGGCTAAACATATATCTAACAATTGAGAAAAATAAGGGAAAAAAATCAATATGAGTTTATATGGAGTCGTACGTTTCATACATTTTTCTGAAAAGCTATACAAATTTTTGTGCACGTCTTATATAAATAGTCACCTTAAGTTTTACTAATAGTATGTAAACGTATCATATAAAAATTGGATTTTGTTTTAAATTTAAACAATAGGTGATATAACAAAAAAATTATCTTTTCAAAGTAAAATTAATTTAAGTAATCATAGCAGTGGCATATGTACATATTACATAAAACAACAGTTTTAATTAATTGAATTTCCAATTCCCTATATCTATGGGTCTTTTAATAACATTCAACTAAAATACAAAAGCGGCGCTCTCTAAATAAGCAACGAGTTTTGATTTCAAATTGCTCACATGAGGAAAATCGCAATGAAAACATGATTTTGTGTCCATTAACAATTTATCTGAAAGCCATTGGGAGTACTAACATCACTTTAAGCGCAACGACTATCAAATATTAAATGGTATTTATTTGAAAAGTGAACACACTCTGTGGGAAATGTAACATTAATTAAAATCTCACCAATTACCATTTTCTATTTGTGACGGTATGTATGGCATGGCATGTTTCATACATCATCCAAGATATGCCAGGGCTTTAATTATTCGAAAATTGTACTTTGAAAGTTTTGATTGCTTCAACAAATATTTTAAGTAGGAATTTGTGGTAGTAAATGAATGTTAACGAACGGTTGACAGAAATGCTTTAGACTTACATAAGTAAGTGCTTTTCAATTTGCCGAGATCAAAATGTTACGTTTATGAATATTTTGTTCAAAATTGTACTTGTCTATGCGCACTTGCTCAGAACTCATCACAAAGGCAACCTTTTTATATCCTATCAAAATTTTTATATTTTTTTCTTCATTCATACTTCTAAAAACATTTTTTTAAGAATCTTCGTATTTTTATTTATCAATGTTTTGTTTTCTATTTTGAACAAGTCAACAAAATTCAAATGACACATAACTTTTTTAAAATGTTGTATACAATAAAATACTAAAAAGTGATTTTTGAAGTGGTCTCCTAGAATTTGTGTCATTAGAGTTAAGAAAGTATGTGATGGCAATGTTTTACTTTTTTATAAATTCTCTAAAGTTAAAAATCTCGTTATATTTTAAAAAACTTCAATTTTTAAGACCTTTTGGTTGGTACAACACGACTTTATGAAAAATCCGAACAAAGATAAGTTTAGTCTAGGGCAGTGTGGGGTAAAACTTGTACTTTTCCTGTAGTCAGAACTTATAAACTCTTTCAAATTTGCCATCCCCGTCAGGACGATGTTTATCTTACGACAAAAATGTCTTACAAAATTTGTAATTTGGTAGAGTTCTTTATGTGAGAAAATCGTTTTTTTTTTGTTCGGTAAGCCGGCCACAAAACGAGCGCTTTACCTCACATTAACAAGAAGTCCACAGTGCGGGGGAGTGGAGGAAAATCGATTGTCAGCTGGTGTAGTTCCAGTAAAAATTGTTAAAACTTTTGAGAGGCTTCTCCGGGGGAAACTTCCTCCGTGCACTCGTGGCGGCAAGTCTAGTTGCAAAGACACCAGCTCCACTGGCTGACAAGGAGCCCTTTTTGTGACGATTCATCAATTACTTAAAGTTTTCTCCGCCGCTGTTTCTTTTCCTAACTTCTGTAGAAAATTGGGAAAACTTCAAACTCCGGGGGAGTGTCCAACTGCTCCGCCTGCTCGAGACTTGCGCCAACAAAAACGTGGACAAAACCCGGACTGAGGACTGAAAGCGTTTGGCTGTTCCGTCGCTGGCTTTTCGCAGCTAAGCCGCGCTGAGCAAGCAGCCGAAGTGATAAAATGTGTGAAATTAGTTAGCTCTTGGAGTGATGATGGCCGTTCTCGACCTCAAATTGATTTTTCTAGCATTTGCAATTCTGGGGCTGTCCTACCACACCGACGTCAACTACTTTTCCGACGAGTTTTCCACCTACGTCGAACGGTCTTACAACGTCTGTAGAAAGGGCCTCTACGCCGTGGTCACGAAACCAATTCTCGTCGACAAGGTAAGCCAGAAATAAGTGGGTCTATCAGGGCCAAAGTGCTCTATTACAGTTCAGGCTAACATTTTCTGAATATAAGAGGCAGGCTATTTTGTTAGCATTAGGAAACGAAATATGAGTTTCCAAGAATATGCAAATAGTATGCCTCCATATAGATTTTGATCAAATGTCATAAAAACATTAATTTCCACTTTGCAACGGTGTAAAAGTCTGATACATCTGAAGAATAGTGCTAAGTATTTAAAACTAAATATTTTAATATAATTTATGGAGAACAAAAATTACAAAAAAGTCAATAAGTTAGATATAAAAGATAAATCCAGCTTTTATTGCAGCTCAAGATGCATTGAAATCAACAAAATTAGAAGTTAACAAATTTTCTTGGTTAAACTGCATCTAATCTTACTACAGAACAGTTTTAATTTTAACAACTGAAGAATTAAACCTCGGTTGACTTCTTTTTAAAGCAACGACTTAGATCAGCAGTGTCAAGTTAAACTCGCTTTGAAAACAAGATTTAACTTTCATGATTTTCACGATCAAAAACTGAAAGATATTGAATTTTCTGAAATCATATAAAAATAACTATAAAACAAAGTCTTATGCTAGTATCGAAGATTTTAAATTTATAGATAAACTGATTAAAGTCATCACTTCTCTACTTCTGAATTGCAAATATCAAACTTATAATCGAGAAACTAAAATACCTGAGCAGGCAATTTCTATGAAAAATGTTCGTATTCCGAATATCTCCTTATCAAGCAACTTAGTTGCTAGTAATTGTGGGCTATAACTATAGTTATAATTATTTATGGCTTTAAATTAGATTGGTAGATTGTAAGTTTAAACTTTACACAAAACAGTCTTGGGTTTTTCCATCACAAAACATATTTTTTCTTAATTTAAATATTACTTAAGAATGCAATTTCGGTTATGACTACCTACTAAAATTTGATATGTATTAATTTCTAATTCGAGCACTTTTACGTATATGCAATTACAAATCGTTAATTCTAAATAAAATTGAAGTGAGTTGAATTGCAAAAACTAACTAAAGTTATAATTAAACGTGGGTTATAGTAATCTAGATAGGTGTAAAGGGCGTTTAAGATGTAAATAATATCTTTTTGAACCCTAAACTTGGGAGGGTTTTTTGTAACTCTACTAATACAGCGATTAATAAAATATTTTCAGAAGGTTGTTTTTAGAAATATACTAATCATAAAAAATGGCGCCTCAGTTGTAGATGGACTGAAAGTGTATTTTTTTAAGGTGCTTCAAAGCGAGTTCTAGAATTGTTCGATCACATGAGTTTTGTTGCAGAAGTTCACACGTTTTATTAAAAAATATTGATTTTTGCCTTCGGCCTTTCGGCCTTAGTTTGTTAACACGAATCGTAATTGTTTATTGATCGTGAAAATTGTGTGTAACTTCAGTGGATAATCTACATAAGAAGCTATAGTTAAATTTTGAAGATAATTCGATAAAAATTTATCAATATTTAGAAGTATTTTAATAAATTTTTTATCAATAAATGTTGTTTGATATCACTTTAAGCAAAAAAAAAAAAAAACACTTTAAGTTTAAAGTCAAAACATGGGTTTATTAAGTGCATCCGTAGAATAAAAGACTATATCGTAAACCCAGTATAATCTATCCATGGAGTTAATCTTTAATCGACAGACTTTGGTTTAAGACAATTTAAGCTTGTAATTAGTAGCGTAGAGGTTGTAATCGTGAGTTGTACCTTAAAAGGTTGTGTGCTCGGAGGAGGCACCTCGATGCCTAGACGTTTCGGCCAAAGTGCTTAAGGGCTGAGATCCATCTAAACCTTAAGACAACAGCCGTGCGGTCAGCCTGTTTCCGGGTTCGCACCCACAATCCTCCTCGGGGGCGCCGCATCAGCGCAGAAGTTTACGGCTGGGTTCTAATGAAGTGCGAGGAATTTTATCGCAGTGTTTTAGGAGCTCCTCAACTTCTGGCTTCTGGATCCGCGCTTTGTGCTTAATCACCCCATTCACCTCCGGGGTCTGTTTACAATGAGTTGTTAGCAGAGCGCTACGCCCCCGTCGGCGGGTAAATTGCATCCATTCAGGGCGGGAATAACCCCAACACTTACCCGTGGCCAAAAGATCCATTTAGTTGGGGCTCCTTTGCGAAGTCGTTTCTTCCGCCCCCGCCCCCGGGACCGCTCCGGTTCCTTTTTATTTTCTGCTTTTTATTATCAGTTTCCTCGACGAGGCACTTTCTTCGCACTTTTTCCCGGACCCGGACCCGGAATCTTTCACGTTTTCAACTCCTCCTCTGGTGGAGCAGAAGATGCCGAGGCACTTCTCGGTTCTTGTGCATTTCTAAGTGCATCCCCCGCCCCGACGCCGTGCAATTCACCGGCGGAGTAATTGAATTTTTATTGCCTGTTGGAGGAGCACATTAGTGCGGAAGCTTTTACAGGTGTCATAAAACGCGGACGGCACACCTTCGCGGGGCTCGAGCATCCCTCGGCGAGATTAATTTTAGATATTTTCCCTTGCAGTGGGTGGATTGGTTTCTTTTGTTCGTGCCGGCTGACGACAAGATCCTGCGGACGGGAAAGGTCTTCAAAGCTGTCCTCGGTGAGTATTGATTTTGTATTTGTTCCAGCGTTTCTTGCGTTGATTTCGAGCTCCACCCGCGAGCCGTTTCGCTGCTCCGGGGGCTCGTAAATAATGAATAAAATCGCTCCCGGGGAGTGCACTCCACTGAATATTGGCCCTTTCCGCTTCCGTCCGAACGCAAGTGGACTTAGAGTTCACTTGGAATTTGCTAGCGTTTCTTATTTCTCAGTTTTCCACCTTCCCGGAAGTTCTTTGCAAAGGTAAGTTGTAATCGACAAAGAATATTGAGTTCTTTTCATATCTTCACAAAAAATAAAAAATAAATAAAAAAAAAGTCTGAAGTCTTCAATGGCATAGTAACAATAAAGAAGCTTAAAAATAAGTGAAATTTTCCTGATGTTAATAATTTTTGTTATTGATTGAAAAATAAAATTGTTTTCTAATTAAACTATTTCATTTCACACTTTGGTTACTTTAAGATACCTACATTACACTTTAGAATTTTCAAAAAATCGATGTTATTTTTTTTACATTTTTGAATCGCTTATATCTTCAAAATAACCTCCTGAGCGCGCGTTTCGGTTCATAAGAAAAAGAGCTTATAAGAAAAAGAGCTTTAAACGCGTTTTTTCAAAATAAAGTTTTTACAAATGGCGTACAGTTATTCTCCGGATCCACTGAATTGATTTTAGTAAATAAAAATCTTGGCGCATTTTGTTTATTAATATGACCTATATGTATATTTACCACAATATGAACAAAAAATAATAAAAATAGATAAATGTCAGTAAGAAAAAAATAGGTAGATTTTTTATACTTGCTTTTCAAACATCCACCATTTTGTTTTTAACCGATTTTTCATTAACGGTGGCAAATTGTCCCGTAAGAAACTTCCCTCTTTAAGATGCGTTTTTATTGTTTGTGTTTCATATTTGCCAATGCTGATATTAACTTCCGTCATGGGACAAGAATTTTTTTTAAAGGATTCAACTGTAACGCCTTCTATAAATTAGAAAAAAAAAATTAAAATTACAAAAATAGCTACTGATCAAAAATTAAAATAATACGCAATATTAGACCACTTGAATTTATCCGGTCTTGAACTTCATTTTTGAATTTTCAAACTATAAGGGATTTTCTTTTATCAAAATAAAATTCATATGTATATATTACATAGAATAGTGTATGGGCTGCGTACAATAGTATCTTTAAATTAAGATTATTTCACACTTTTCCTCCAAATATGCAAATATCGAAACATGAATTTCTAAGTGAAATAATTTATATTTTATTCATAGCATACTTCACTGAACATTAAATTCAGGTGGGTTTACTGTATTATGTATATTAAATTATTTTTACTGAGTAAACATTTCCAGACTTAATTAATTTTTTATTTACAATTCATCAAAATCTGATTACTTATTAATACAGCAATTAACTTTAATTGAATAAGTTAAAAGCAGTAAGGGGAAAATAAATTTATTATTATTTATAAAATGAATAGAGGCATCTTCTGGATAGCTCTTTAATAAATTAATTTTGTTTTAAAGTTTACTCACTTAGTAAAAATAATTAGATAGGTATTCATATCCTTATAAATTGTCAATTTCAATAAAGTTTCACATCTTTAAATCCAAATTCAATACAAAAATATTTTTTTGGCAGAAGATTGAAATCAATATACCGAATGAACGAAATACAACTGATGATATAGATAAAACAATAACTCACCTGTGCTTACTATCACGAACGTAAATAAAGTAACTTTAAGCCATAAATCTTGGAAATTATTTGCTTCAATTAAGGTTAATGCATGCGGTTATTTGTCCCAGATCCAATTTTCTCAGCTTATTCAGTTAATTTACGTTACAGCTCAATTAAACTTATTGCATTCCCTATTTCGTTTTAATTTTCAGAAAATGGAGTTATCCTATTCAGAGTGACAGACATTGACGAAGGAAGTTATCTTGTGCTAGAATCGAATGTCCTTCTTCGTCCCAGACTAGAGATTAAGTTCTTGGAGATGGTACCCGCCCCCGCAAACCTTACTTGCAACCTACACAAAAGACATTCTCTTTCTCGACTAGAAATTCGCCTAATTTTCAGAAGACCTTCGGCCTTATTTCAGGTAAGTTCTTACTTTGTTTTACCATTTTTCTTCCATTTTTTCAGTCAGTGCCCTTAAAAGCACGAGCTTTTACAAAAATTTCTTGAAAAAACGGTTTATTCATTACAAGGGTAGCCCGAAAGGAGATGCAGGTGAATTGCAATTTATCTGAATAAATTCTCGAGGCAAGGAAACGGAATTGAGTTTTTGCAATATTAAAATGTCTAAGTAATACCTAAAGTTTTGCATAAGACTGCCTCTTCTTTTCTGTAGTTGTATTCCTACAGCTTTTGCTTTTATCCTTGCATTTTTTTATTAACTAGCAACTAACAATATTTATTTCATTTAATGTTATACAAAAGTTGATTTCAATATAAAATATTTTCTTTTTACAGTATTCAATTGGAGTCTTGCTAAGAAAATATATGGAGATTGAGTTACAAAGGTTTCTTGAAAACTTGGAAGAAGTTATGATATGGCTTGCCAAATATTCGAATAGATTTGATTATGGGAGTGGCCTTTGTTTAATCTTTTAATGGCTTCCCACTAAATTTATTAAGTTTTTTATTTTTTTATCTGCTAAAGATCAATAAATAATCTGTTTAGTAAAATTTGATTTTCTGTTGTTGGTTATTTCTTTCCTAATAGAAGAAGGATGAATTTAGTAGTAAATATATTTGTAAATTTAATAAATTTTCATACTACCTCTCAGCGATCACGACACTATGTCCGGGTGATTCTTTACTTTGTTATATAATATAATTTGGTTTGTGAAAGGATTTGATTTTAAAATAACAAGCAATTTTTGAAAATTCTTTAAAAAATAATAAATGCAAGCCATTTTTTTTGTATATTTCGGAAATAGCAAATTCATATTGTGAATTGCGAAGGAAACTACCTATTACTATTATTATTATTACTATTTAAGTTCAAGATAGCCAAAATTCGCTTAATACGTACTTTCAAATATGTTTTTAGAGTTCCTGCAAAGACACAGAATAGAAAAATAAAATGAAATTAATGTAAAATCCAATACATCCCAAAGGTACAAACCTATGAAAACCTCGATAAAATTTTCTGTTTTAAAGTTCATAAGTTTGTTTCTCTGCGCCGTGCAAGCCGATCGGCCTCAAAGGTTAATGCAGGCTTAATGTACCTGGGAATGTTCATTGTAACCATAAATTGCTTAACGCTATCCATTATCAGGAGCATTCTTCCGTGTGCGGCGCTCGAAATTTTTACAAAATCCAATGAGAATTTACTGCCTGATCATTTAGGAGTTGCACACAGTGCAGAAAAATTTCATTAAGGGTGATATTTTTCAGGATTAAACCTTAATATGTGCCTCACCTTTGGTTTACAGCTTTTCACATTACAGCGAGGAGCGAGGGAAGGAACATTGGAATGAACGTGGGCTTGCAGTCCTACCACACGATGCTGAAGTTTCGATTTTCATTGAAAACACGAAAGAACTTCCGTCCTGAATTAGATACGTTTCCAATAAAATTTACGACCAGAGGAAAACTTTTGGCCAACTTATTTGATTTGGATCTCATTTTGTGGGAATGTAACCTAAGGCTCCTACATGCAGTCGCAGCGGCGCGTGTACTAATTCAACTTATTTGCAATAAATAACCCGAGTAAATTTTGTTTCAAGAATAGAGTTTCAGCATGGTTTGTCGGTGGTCAGGTTGTAATTATTAAGTTGTTCTAGAAAAGCACTATTGAATTTATGTATTGACAGGTGTACTGCTTCTATGGCTCTTATTGGAGCTCGAAGTTTCTGAATATTCAAATTTACAAATTTTCATGGTAACGTACCAAGTTGTTGAAGTTTATAATACATATAACAATTTCAAATTGATAAATATATACATTTTACGATTTGGGAGGTTTTATTGAATCTTCACAGCTGAACATTTGAATAGGGTCTTTAAAGCAAAATCGCAATTTTGAATCTATTTTGGCTTCACGTTATATTTAAACTGCAATACATTTGTACCTATTCAAATATAATAATAGTTTTTACAAAATAAATATTTTTAATTACTCAAGTAATGAATAAAATTCAGCAAACAATACTGTTATTAGTTACTCAACTAATAATAATAATAAATTGAGCAAAATATATTATCAATAACTCAAATAGCTGTTATCAATTACTAAAATATTGAATACTGAATCAATTGAATAAATATCATTTTTTCAAATGAGTAATGGAAAATATGAAAATATGAACTGGTACTTCACGAGAATTGGGAATTTTAATTATTTGAGCAGCTGGTAATATTTTAAAAAGAATCATAATTTAGTGAAACAAAAACTGCAAAATATATCATAAAAATTAATGTTAATTGCTTACTAACATTTATTTGAAATTGAAACTTCCTGGACCGCTTTAAATTAAATTAAATCACATAAAAAAGGGATAAAATATAATTGCGTTAAATCAAATTCGCGTAAAAACAGAATTATATATGTAATAGGTGTATTGTTAAAACATTTCCCTTCATTGTAATTCAGACTTGAAATTTGAATTAAGTGGATATAAGGACCGATGTTCGATCCGCACGATTGTGGCGTCTTCGGCAAGAGCGCTGGCCATTCAGCCACACTGAAGAGATCTGACCAGCGCTCCTGGATCGAAACGCTGACGAATGTAATGTAATTATTTCCGATTTCTGATAAATGAAAGATGGGACACATTTTCTTTGAGTAAAACTAAACTAAAACTAAATCTTAAAATCTACTTCTAAATTTCATATTTTTTTGTTATACAATTTAATAGTTTACAGAAAAAGTGAGGCAGCCGGTGAAAAACAATCTTTTAATACTCGATTTAATCCCTTTCGCCTGTTGGCAAGTCAGTCAAACCGAAAGATGCTGCAGACTCCACTGAGCTGCTGTCAAACCCGAAAATTCCGTCCTCACTTAAGCCCTTCAAAGGAATTGTCACATGCCGCACTCCGCTGCTTATGAGTGCATTTTTATTATTGAAATGTTTTATGCCATGGCCCGCGACTACGGAACGTGCCTTTTTCCGCCCCGAAGCCCCGGAGCCCCGGAGCCCTTCATCCGGGTAATGGATTTTTAAAGCGCCTCATACATCTGAGGAGGACAGGCGGAGACGAGGGCCCCCGACTCCTTTGAAAGTTGTAGAAAAATTGGAGTTGCTTTGTACTGAAAATAATGTGAAATCCTTTCCTCCCCACTTTACGGGATGACAGCTCTTTGAAAATTCGACATAAAACAAGAGGGATAAGCGGCAACGGAGGATTTTCCATTCTTTGGTGACATTTTCTTTCTTAGCTCACGGATTGATTGACACGTGCAGATACGCACAATGGCGGATATTCCTGGCAAAAATGAAGTCGTAAACTTCCTCTCAAAATTTCTGCGTATCATCCGGCATCGATGTTCGCGCCGCGATGAATGCTGCTTTTATTTTATGCGACTGCCTTCCTTTTTGGCTCGTAATGCTTTATTAAAGCCTTTACTTTTGTTATTGCTGGCGATTATCGCCCTTGGGTCCCGCAATCATTCGAAAATTCGAAATGACCTCTTTCTGCTTTATCACGCTTTTTAAAATAATATTTTCATTCAGAAATATCAATTTCCGGGCAGATATATTGAATAACGTATTGATTCATTGCTCTGACATTAAACAGCGAAATTTCTGATAAAATGTTAAGTCGTAACCTATAATACCTTAAAAATTAATAACAATTCAATTGCATGCAATAATGCTGAATGGGCATTTCTTAATATACCATTAAAGTTCATTGTTCATTCATACCAACAGATTTCGAAATTCAACGATTGTTGGTATGATTACTATATTACTACCATTATTATTTTAGTGTAAGTAATCTACAAATAAATTTTCACATATATCTGTGTATTTATCACCCCACTTCCAGAAGACCTTTATATATGTGAAAGTATGTATTTAATCATATTTTGAACTAACTAACTCATAGATTAATATTATTATTTGTATTACCAGTTCTAACTTCTTGCTGGATATCTTCAATTTCCTAATTTTTTGATAATATTCGAATTGAATTTAATGATCTTAAACTCTTATCATACGCTGAGTTTATGATTAGGCATTTCTAAAGGGAATTTTGAGCCAATTGATACATATGCGTGTATGTACCTACATATGTTTGAAAAATTGAAGTAGCTTGAAAATTAAATTTTGTTGTCTTTCTAATGTCGCAAATCAATTTTAAATTTGTCAAACCGTTCTCGAAATCTTTTGCCTTGGATTCGACTTTATGCACTAATTTCAATTTTTTCATGAATTATTTATTGTTATATGAATAATCGATAATAAAATATTTCTTTAATGAGATAATATTTTAAAAGTATCGAAGTTATTGTAAGCGCTGCTATTTGTTTTGTATCTTAAAGTCAAACGTAAAATACTCGACGTAAATTCTAATTTTAAATTGAAAACGTATTACTGCAAGGTGCGTTCATTTCAAAGGTAACCATTCAGAATTTGTAAATTAGGAGAAATACGTCCTATTTTTTTCACTTACCTTCAGTTTTGTTTTATTTGCAATCTACGAGTATACGAGTTTTTGAGGATGAAAGTAAAACAAACATTTTTAGAAATTATACACACCTTTTATTAATAATTCGCTTAACTGACTTAACAAAAATGATCTTTTGGGCAAACACACTCGTGATAAAGTTAATAATTATACACTAGACATATAAAACACACAGATTTTTTTTCTGATGACACATTTAAAACTATTTTCATTCCTCTTAGTAAGTTTATTGTTCTCAGTGATTTTATTGAAGTTTCACCAGCAGTTTAATGTAAAAATTACTTTTCAAAAGAAGTAATATTCAACAACGAAAAACGTTTTTAAACTTAACATCAACAGGAATGAATACTTTTAACAAAACTTGAAAACGAATTTTATGAATTTGAAAAGTAATAAAGAGTGAAAGAATCATAATCCGAGCTATTTCTTTAAATTCAAAAACGTAAAACAGGGTTACAAAAATTAAACGAATTAATTAACAAAAGGTAAACTTATAAATTAGATAACAGAACATAAATGTTTATAGTAAATAACACTTATATCTATATAACAAAAACAGTGTGAAAAGTTTAGGTGCTATATGTGACCTGCACATATGCGTCCTCATTACTGCCCAATCTTTAGAGTTCAGATTGTCTTTTTTTTATTAATTTTTTTGTAATCTTTTTACTGGCAGTGAGTATCTCATATCTGATGTAATGGAAAAATTTATGTGTTAAATGAATGAAATGCAAAAATACTTATTTTGGCAACTGAGAACATGAGAAGGTGTATGTACATTTTTTAAGGAATGTGTCATCTTAAAGCTAAGTTTTTTCGTACAATAACTTAGAAACAAATTTCTTTTTTTTTCTTTTTGTATTTTTTGGTTTTTCTTATATATATGTATGTTCAAACGCGTATTAGAAACTCATTAAAAGCAAAACTAAACCTTATAATCAAAACCAAACAACTGAACCCACAAAAGCAAATTGGCTTAATATATCGAGCTATCATTTCATCAAACAAAATTAAAAGTTAAAGTTGTTAAAAGGTAGGCTAGGTTCTAGAAATTCGATCAGAATTTTTACTTGTTACATTTACCTATTCGGAATTGTCGACAATGTTTACTATGTGAATAGAGAAGATAATTTCAGGAAAGATAATTTATATAAAGTATAGATAAGTTTTATTACAACAATTGATTTGATTTATAATTGTGGTTAATCCACTGATTATGAATACACAAAGAATCTGTGATTTGTTTATTTAAATATTTTCTTTCTTTTTCAGAAAGATAGGCAATATTATTAAGATATTTTTAATTATGTGAGAAGTTTTCATATTTGCGCAATCGACAATAGATAATTTAACTGAAAACTTAACAGAAACAGATTAAAAGCCAAACAGAAAAACAGAACTCGAATAAAAAAATCTCAAACTGATTCAAAACAGTATAAAAGGAAAACGTAATTGCAAGCAACATATGAACAGATAATTCAAAAAACAAAATTATTATAGTTGGAAACAAAAGGCACTGGAACAGAAACATTATTAAAAGGCACAGTGCGGTCCATAATAACAAAAATTAAACCAACAGAAACAGGAAACAGACACAAAATGAAAACTTGAACAGAGAACAAGGAACAAGGAACAGATTAAGAAGAAAAACTTAAACATAGAACGAGGAACAAGAAACAAAATTTGAAAAAAAAAATAAAAATAAATTTACAGAAATTAATAATGCGGAACAAAACAACCAATTAAATAACATGAAAGTGAGATCAACTGAATTTAATTAATTAATTTGGGAAAATAGAAAAGTAAATAACATAAGGCGGAACAGAAAACTGAAGATGTTTAACAAAAACACATCAAATATAACAGAAAACAAAGCAAAACGAAACGAAAATTTAAAAAAAGAAAAAAAACAGACAACAGAACTGTGAACCAAAATTAAACAAAGTTACGAGCTGCAACACGAAACAAACGAAAACGCAATGGTAATTCTTAAGGAACTAAAATAACAGAGCTGGAAACAAACTAAAAACTGAAATAAAACTTTAAACGAAACAATCAAATTATGTAATAGAAACAGCGAACGAATGTTGTAGCAACAAAAACAATGCAGACAAGTTTGAGATTTTGTTGAGTTGTTAATTGTAATGTAATAAGGAGAATAAACAGAAACAAATGTGAACTATTTATGTCTTATAAAACACATTATAGTACAGAAGAAACAAAAACCGAAACATGGATTTTTATAACGAAAACTTAAAAACAAATAACAGAGGTATATAACAAACAACAGAGTTTGGGCCAACAGTAGTAACATGCAATCAACTTTATACATCCTAGTTTCGGGAAAAATAGCCGTAACATAAGAAAATTAGTTAAAACATAGTTTTGCGAGTAAAAATATATAGGCGCGAAACGAGTCCGCAGTACGCGCGGAATTGAAGAAACGCCCGACATACGCCCGAATCGAGCCCGCAGCATTTTTGAAGAGAAATAAAATCAGAGAGAAATAAAAATTTAAATTTGTTGTTGCATAGTTTGTAACAATTCGGGACAATTACGGGCGTAGTTTATAGAAATAGCCTGTTGCCACTGCGTGCTAGATATTTTTACTCGGGTTTTAATAACAATCTACTATCGATGTGCACAAAAATAACACTTAAAAAAATGAGACGTAAGAAAAATTAAAACAAAATTAAAACAAGAAAACATATTAGAAGCCCGAATATTTTTTAATAACTTCTGGAAGTAGACCGAACTTTATGAATTACTACTGATGCAGCTTTTCACAATCAGTGTTTTTGAAAACTTTTTTTTAATTGAGATAAATTTGAGAAATTTTTTATACTGTTAAAATCTGAATTGTTGTAATTAGTATTTTTCAAAGAAAGCTGATTTTTGTAAAAGGTTTTTATGACGAACCAGCGTCAAAAATATTACCCTGAAATTAACTCGGTTTTTTTTTAAAACAATCCGAATATTTAATGCTAAGTAATATAAAGTTAATTTGAAATTAAGAACCAGTCCTACATACGTATACCCTGCCGTTGGAAACATGATTAAATGCTTTTTTTAATTAAATGAAAAACAAAAGAAGCCACGAGACAAAAGATGAAAAACTAATTTTAAGATAATAGAAAACTTAACATTTAGGAAAATCATCAATCTAAAAACATTATAAAATATTATCTTTGGGTAAAAAACATGTATGATGAAATTGGAACGAACTGACAAAACTTACTATGACATTTTAAACGATGCGTTTAAATTTTCGGATGATGAAATTCAATTCCATCCAGCCACAGTCATCCTTTTGCGTCGTCGTTCTACTGTTTCATTATTATACTCGTTCATCTCCTCCATTGTCGTCCCAGGACAATCCAGTGCCATTTTGCGAAATAAGAGATCGAATAACGAATTTTATTCTTTTGATGCATGAGACAGCAGAACATCCTTAAAGAAATGCGAGGTCAGTCTCCAGCGTCGTCGTCTGGAAGAGCCCTTTCCGGTCCGCCTCTGGCCAGTGTGTGGATGCCTTAAGCTGGAGTTTTGCAGAGTCATGTGCATGTCTTCTCTATGAGACCTGTGACTGTGACACACTGGGACCGAACAAACGATGACAAATTGTCGGGATCTTTTGAGTTGGGGAAGCTATTGCCACATCAATTGCCTGTTAAACGCCTCTGTGGAACTGGAAACTTCCTCTTGGACCTTGCGACGAAATCACATCTCTAAAGCGGTGTATTGTAACAATTTTCATAATCCTTTTAGAGAGTATCTGCAAATAAATAAGTAAAATCGTTAGTAAAAGGTTAATGATTCAATGCTTTTTTTATATTTAAATAGCCTTTGTGCAATTTCTACCTCAAAATCTTGTTTGTTTGGATCAAAGTTATGTTGTTGTTATTATACTTCAACCATACGATCACTTTTCGGAATATTTATTTATTACAACAGAAATTGTCTAATTTTGTTCAAGTATTTGTGATTAAAAATTATATAAGATTTGGTTAATCCTATACTTCAGTTACAGCAACTACAAATACTTAAAATATGAATAAAAAATTACAGTACGCATTTGCTTCTTTAAAATTCAATTGAGATACTCGATTAATTGACTAAGATATCTTGAGGTTTTTGTCTTATTTAAAATTTAGTTTGCATACGTAACACCAGGTTTACATGAGTACGAGTTGGAAATCTAAAATCTTAACTATAAAAAGTCCAACATGAAATCAACTGTATCTATCGTTCGATATTGAAAAAGCTTAATTGAACCCCCAGTGATTTAGTTGAAGCATCACAGATTTGACAAAGTGTAATAGAGGAATCAATTAATTAATTTGTTCGTTGACTCTCTAAAATACACCTTTTAAGCGAAACCAAGCTTAGACTAAAAATTAAGTTTTCCTTATAAAACAAAAATTTTAACTTTTCTCTTGGATCATTTAAATCAAATATTTTAGCTACTATAAGTTACACGGAAGAATGTAATAACATCGTTGTGACCAGTAAATAGAAAGCAGGCCAAGTATCTATTGGTTATAAGTTGCTTTTACATGTTCATATTATTTTTCAGTGTAGGTACCTACTTAAGACTAGAATTTATATACATTCAAACATGATAAACCAATTGAAATCAATAAAAATAATAAAAGAATATGAGCAAAGTAAAAAAGTTATATTAAAATTCTTCAAGGCACGGCCATGAAAGCATCCAAGCGCAAATCTAGACGTGAGTTCGATTTCTGCATGTAAATATACAGTTCAGTGATTACTGAAAATAACCTCAAATATGAACATTATATGAAACAGAATTTTTTATTTATATCTGCAACAGAAAATTCGTTCGAATTGTTAAACGTACAATAAAGATGGGATGATTAATAACTATGTTACTGAATCAATTAATTCCACTTTATTTTGTGAATACTCACAAGTATTTGACGATAAGTAGTTTTCTCGATTTTAGAATGTTAGAAAAAATTTTATTTAAATGGTTCTTATCTCTTAATGAAATAAATAGTGTTTAAGATATCAGTCAGTATCAGTTTCGGCAAATTTTTGATGTTTGATTACATATGAAAGTCATACTTGCACATAAATTTAGAAATATAATAAAAAGGTGAGGCTTGCTTGTTTATTTGCTTGTTTCCTGCTTATCGGCTTATCCGACTAACATGAAATTTTCATAGTTTAATTTCTTATAACGCCCTGATGGTGTTATATATAGGCTACATGTGTATGTAAGTAATATGTATGTAATATAAACTTATATTATAGTTATACTATATCATTGAAAATATCATAGTTTCGCATATTAAACTCTAAGATTTGTGTTTCAAAAAATTGTGAGAAAACACTTTTTGTTCGAATAAATTCTAGATGGACCTAAATATTTAAATTCAAAGTTTTCACCGTTCAATCACCGCAAAATTTAATAATGCAAAACCTTTAAGATGTGATCAATGAAGGAATGCTCAAAAACCCAAAAATCTTCAATTGGCCCGTTTTGGCAGACTATGCGCCAAATGTACCTTGGACTGGTGCCAGAAGCATAAAAGTCATATGAACATGAAAAGAAGGGAAAAATTCATTTAGAGCATCCCATTAATGGGCATCGATGCCATCGATCGATCGCCTCGACGGCCGGGGCACAGGAACCAGGAATCTAATGATTCTACCAACTTTATTGCATATCCCAGTGGCTGTGTGCATTAACCGACCTCCTCCGATACACGAGTCCTCCAGAAATTCTTTGGGGATATTAAGGCCTGGAGTGGAGTTTAACAGGAATGCGGAGCTCGGGCAGCGCTCGTGGTGGCAGTGCAGCTGCTGGAATTTAAATATTCTCCGCAAATAATGTTGCCACTGCAGTTTTATGCTGTAATTCCGGTATCGGATTCAAAAAGTAGATAATGGTGGTTAACTACCGACGGTATAATAACTTTTTTTTTCCCCGAGCGCTAAGAATCGGGCTAATTGGGGACGCTGCCGGGTGGCGGTTTGCTGCTCCTGCTGCCGTTGCTGCTGCTGCTGCTGCTGCTGCGATGGCCTATTACCACTTAATCCCCTTAATAAAATAAAATTATGCCCAGGAGCTATCTCCCGGATCCAGATCCAGGGATACGCAGGATGGCGGCGGATCGCTGCAGCCTGCGGTAAACATTTCCTGTTTGACTTTCCGCAGTGGGCTTTTACAGCTGACTGCAAAAGGACACTAGCTACGTAATTATTTGTCGCATGCAAATAGCTTTCATTGGCTCGGAAATAATATTTCTTACGGCTCTGGCCAACCGGATGAATGCGAAAAATGTTTTTCATCGTGCCATACATTCGTGCGGCTTTCATCGGTATAGTGCGCTTTTTATCGGTAGGAAATTACGTTAAAGGAATCAAATTAACGTTTAATTGAGCTTTAATGAGGAAATGCCCGAGCCGTGATGAATGGCCATTCTGCAGAATATTTTGAACGATACAATAAGGCAATTATTTTAAAATTTATATAATTTCGGTCTAAAGTTGATTCACTTTAAATTTTAAGTATTCTCGAGTCAGAGACGAGTAGATTTTGTTCAAAATCAAATCTTAATGTAAACAGAATTATTAGAAAATTTGTTATATTTTTGTTCCAAAAAGCATGTATATTTTCGTTCCTTAAAAACCTTTATGTAACTTTTTTTTTTGTTAAATAAAAATTATGCAAGTCAAATAAATAATTCTGATTTTCATTGCTTTGTTCATATTGCAATTCTAAAAATTTAAAATCGGACGACTTAGGTAAGTAACATTAGCATTTCCTATAAATACATATATGTATATATTTCAATAAAAAAAAAATGCTGAATTGTACCTACTTTGGGCAGAGATTTAATTTTTATAAATAGCCACATTAAAAAGTATTTGTTCAATTGTTCTATAAGAACAAGATATAAGATATAAATACATATAATAATAATTTAACTTTGTGATTTCTTATCGATGACGATTATAAATATTATAAATTCGTTCACGGATAAAAATTTGGATAGCAAAAATCCCCAACCAATTTACGAACGTTTTCGCCATAAATTCCGCAATATATATTGAAAAAGCAACCCTGTTTTTCTTCACAAATATTACCAAAATATTGCACTGTTCCAAAATCCATCGGAAAATACAGGGATATTGCCAGAAACGACGCGATATTCCCGACAAATTTTTTTCCGTGTTCCTTCCAAATATTTCAGTGAACTATACAGTTCCGGATATAAGTAATAAAGAATTTTTAATTTTGAATATTCTAGATGGATTTAAAAAAAAAAATATATTGTTCTATTTCCTAGTGTAATGAAAATATTTATTATGTGGAAAATTACCAAAATATGTATTCGGTCTTTAAAAAATTACTACGTTTAATACCCAAAACACAAAATTTTTCTTCATGAATCTAAAACGTCAGTAATGAAAGGCTTGGGAAAGAAAAATATCTTAATGAAAACAAATCCATTTTAAAGTATTCTAGGATAGGATATTAGGCCACCAATTAATAATTTCTTAATGTGTCGCCCTATCCAACATACATAATTAAGAGATAAAAGCCAACGAAATCTTCTTGACTTAAAAGCTTAAAATAAGTTCAATTAGATGTTTCCATCAAGCATATAATTAAACTTAAAGTATAATAAAACAGTTTATGTCCGCTAATTTTATTAAACTGGCACTAACCTTTTAAGTGTTGTTAACTTCGCTATTAATTATTTTCATTTACATTAATTTCCTCACACTTTTTAAGCACCAAGAGAAAGGAAAATCTATCTAAATTGTATTTTCACAAAATTTAATCCGCTTCAAGTAAAATTTTCTTGTCCACTCTTTAACGTGCAACAGGTAAATTTTGTACCACTTGAAAAACGTAAGGCATTATTTTACTGCCAAATTGCTTGCGTTGGAGCTCCCTGGCTCCTTCATGGCCCACTAACTCAAATTTTTATTTATACTTTCCCCCCAAGTTTGTTTTCCCTGTCCTGAATGAGATAAAATTATGGAAATTAACGCTATTACAGAAGAGGCGCCAAATTATAGCAATTTCGTAGTATCAACGTTTTTATCACCTGGATTCTTACTTTACACCCTCTACACAAAAGTACAAAATTTTAGAGGGTAATAAGTCTTACCTTCGTTTGTTTATCGAGGTGTAAATCTATCCGTTTATTCAGCCTCAGTCAGAAAAACGTGCTAGAAACGTTTTTTTATCACTTAACACTGTTCTCAATTCGTTTTTGCATAACTGAATAAATTTTAATGATATCGCACATTACATAAAAATTATTTGTTTAATATCACTTCACTGCTCAAAACGGAGGGTGCCCTTAAGGGCCCGCTCAGACGATCTTAAAATTCTTACATCTTTCAGTTACTGCAGTTGACTGAAAAGTGAAACGATCGCGACTTCGGCGGCCGTTTTATACTCACCCCAGGGCTACCCTAGACAGACGGTTTCCCAGGGATCTGTTCCCTTTCGGAGCAGCCCAGTAATCCCGAAACCTCGCTGTTCCCTTTTTCTTCCCTGAGGATCGCCCTAGGGCTGAGACGATCGCTCAAGACTATCTGGGAGAAACATCTTGCACATGCTTTCTGCTCAGGTCAAAAGGTCATTCGAATGCGTTCGTAGACGCTCGTGTGAAACGTCTGGATGATTCTGACCCTTCTTATCATAAATTGCTCACTGGGTTTAAAATTTAGATTCTTCGCATACAATGGATCTACGCATTTACAACTCGATATTCGATTTCCCTTACAATTTTTTTCTGTTTGTACTTTTTCTTGTCTCTGGTGTTTATCAGATAAAATTTTTCTTGCATTATTTATGGACTAGTGGTCGTATGGCCGTCTTGGTGCCAAGGTTTGCAGAATAATCTGCTTCAAGATATAATGGCTTTAAAATGACCCGCCAGGCAGCAAACGATTTGTTGTCGCTGGCTAATGGCGTTAAAAGCAAGAAGCCAGGAGGAAAGCATGCACATTAATCCTGATAAGAAACTTTTGGAAGTGCATGGAAGTGGCCTTATACTCATTCCTAGATAAACGCTTAGTCATTCCTCTGGAAATCAGAGAAAATTTTTGAGAATTTGAAATATTTTTTTTAATGCGAAAATAAGTAGATACAAACATAAGAGAAGTTTTTGCCAGGTTTTAAAAGAATTTTCTTTTGTTTTTGTTCATTTGTGTATTATAATTTTAGACCAGCTTTGCTCGTAAGTTTAAGAAGTTAATTTAATTAATTAAAATTTAAATCTGTTGTCAATTATTTGTTTATTACTTTCTTATTTTAAACGAATCATACATTGTAATTTTAATTTTTAGATTAAAGTTTTCCATAGTTGTCACCAAAAATTTGTGGGAGTATGGAGAAATTGTGGGGAAAATCTATCGCTTTTCAGAGTTTTAAAGTTAAATATCTCAGGAAATATGAGCAACCGACAATTTGGTTTTTTGTATATCCATTAATGTTCACCCTAAATGAACATTCCTACAAAGTTTCATTAAAATCGGTGAGGAGACATCAAACTCAATTTATGCCAAATATTCTATTTGCAATTTAAGAACTTGCAATATAGCGATTTTCAAATAAAATAGCTTTTTGTCGCGTACCTATTCATTTTAATAATTGTATTAATTATGTACTTATAAATTCATGGAAAATAATCTAATTTTAAATTTGGTGATTTCTTTAAGAAGCATGTTACTTGAGAATCTTAAAAGTAGGTATTCGTTGTCAAATTCGTAATTAGGACTCTTAACATCAAAAGCAGTAGGAATAAGCTTATAATTAAAAAGTTGTATATTTTTCTTATGGTTCCGTACCTTCAAAGGAAAAAGCGAAATCCGTAGGTTTATTTTACAAGGATCACTTTCTTGTCCGTCTTCCTGTCCATCAATACATTTTTTCTTAGAAACGGACGGCTCGGCTAGAAATATCGAGTTAGAATTTCATAATATCAAGTACTGAAGAACTAAAGCTTCATAGTCCTTATTTTAGGTATATACATAGAAAAAAATTCGAAAGTCATTAATTCCTATTTCTATACACCATATACAAAACTTTTTGCGATTGTCCGCCTTTCTTACTTTGGGATAAATTATGAATGGCTGATATGCGAAAAGGAATATTTTCATGTGTCTATTTAGTTTTAATTTAATTTAATTCATTCTCAACTTTAGTGCGTTCATTTTTAAAACCAATAAAATAATTATTTAAATAGTGTTGTTTGTCGGATGCGTTTGTTTTTATACAGCAAAGTTAGATGTAGCAAAAGTATATATTTTTATTAAACGACGTAAAATTTACTTAGGTGTGATAAGAACAAAACCTGAAACATACTATTGTAATATCATGTCCAAAAGTGTTTCATTACATATTAAAATAAATTTATGTAAATTTTCTATGTAATATTGTTGGTACAAAACTTCTCCCTGTTAAGTATTTACAGTACTGGTAAAGTACTTAGTTTACAAATATGTAAAACAGATCTTGTAAATGAACCCCAAGTAAAGCACCCTTCTTTGTTCCTCTGTGCAGTCTAATAATTTTTGATTATTGTAATCCAAGGAGGTCTCATTCCTGCAAACTGGGGCAGGATACTTCAATGTTTCAAAAGATAAATAATAAATTAAGGCGGGAGAGTTCGTTTGCTTTCACATTCCACTTTACGACTGCAGCCAGAACAATCATCGAGCAAAGTTAGTGAGACAAGCGAGCAGCGAGAATTGCACTTCCCTGCAGCTCAGCTCCATGCTTTGGAACGGGTGTGCCGGGGATTCCCCCGCAAATCAAAACAAACATGTTCCCATATATGCAAATACATGTGTACCGGAATCATAATTTTCGATAAGACGCAGAATAGTTGGGAGCGGAAGAAGAAGAAGGAACCGGGGTCCGCTGGTGTATCAAAGGCGACTATGCAGCCGAGAGGAAACGACTCCGCTTTTGATATGTAAATCAAAAATTTTTAAGTATAGCTCACCTTGTTAGGGTTGTGAGCTACGGAGCATAACAAGGTAAAAATCAGGGCATAACAAGGTAGGGCCCGACTTGGGAGTCCCGATCCCGGGAAATGCGAGCGCCGTTCGAGGGGAAGAAATTCCCATGCAGTCGGTCCTGGCTGCAGTCGAGGACTAAAGCAATCCGGATTTCTTCCCGGCCGAGCCCAATTTAATTTCCCACGAGATTTCGAACTGGTCAGCCCAAATGGCGGATTGGGCACATTAATTTTCGACGGTTTGTTATTCCGCGGCATTTATGAGTTCCGCTAAAATTTTATGCGGCCATATCTCACGAGCATCCACAGCACTCCTCGGGGGCAGCTCCGGCTCGATCCGGGTCTAATTTTGTAATTTATATCATGAGATGGATTCCCCAGCAACTCATCAATTGAATTGATTGGGAATCCCACGAATATTTTATTGGACCTCATACGGGTCCATTAGGGGCCATCTCTGACGAAAATTTCACTTTGATTAGGGCGGCGTGCGGGAGATGCGGGCTCAGCCCTTTTGACGTCAAATTCGGTAGTCGGCTCCTTGGGCCACTCCTGATAATGGGACCCGGCTGTGAGTCTCGACTGGGAGTGAGGTTCCCACGTGCCGGCGGCTACCACAGGTGGGCTCATGATGGGCACAAGTCAACACTCAAACGAAATTAATTGACCGGCAGCGTTGATGCGCCTTTTTTCGAACCTTTGCTTCTGCTGGAGTTGAGAAGGGCACCTTCGGTCATTTTACATTGTTGTCCGGCATCGATAATAATAAAAAGTCAGTAATATAAAAGATTTCCGATTATAGGTATTATATGATTAAAATTTAGATACGATATGGTAGCCTACACTGAGAAAAGAGTTTGTTTTTAGCAAACAAATGCTGGTTTGATAATGGCGAAATAAATATTTGGTTATTTAAATCAAGCTCCTTTTATCATAATCATAAGCGGGGTTAACTGGACAGCGTTTATAATTGAAATGGGGCTTGTTTCCAGGAACCAAATATTTATTTCTCCATTATCAAACAAGCAACAAACTCTTTTCTCAGTGTATTAGACACACTTAGACCATCCCTAGATCCATTGTGATAAATTTTGATATAGGTAAGGTATAAAATACGGTTAAATAAAGAAAATAATACAACATTGTGCTATGTAGTATACAACCCTTAAAAGGGTTTACTAATTTTTTAGGAGGTACTAAACATGAAATTATACACATCAAGAAATTGTTCTAGTAAGTTATTTTATTTATTTTTGAGTAATTTTGTCTGCAAATACCGGAAAGTTTCTGTAAAAAAAAAAACCCTAATAATTTAGTAGTAGTGAAATTCACTGAATAATTTGAAAGTTGTTTTGTGAGTCCAAGTATTTTTTGAAATTTTCTTTAATTTAACTCGAATTCAAGTAATGTCCATTCCGTAAGTTCTACAGTTGGTGCTGCAATTTAAGGAAACTAAAAACCTTTTTTCGGAGCATGTTTAACTCATTTCGTATTCATAGTTCGTCATTCAAGTTCGAAATGCATTCGATTATCGCTGCACGATTTAATGAATTAATTTAATTTAATTAATTGTCTGTATAGCCTTTAAAAATATAAATGTTGTTTTTGTATCACCCACAACACTTTATAAATTTAATTTCAAGATTTTCCACTCGTTCTTTTTGACTAAAATAAAAGTTGCTTTAAAGGCTATTTTAGTAAATAAATTGTTCTTCTATTTGTTTACGCTGCTGAATTTCCAAAACCCGTTTAAAAGATACTGCAACATTAGTTGTACTATAACATAATGCAATTTTGGGAAAATTTAATGAATTCTAGTAAACCAACTATTGTAGAATTTAACACTTGATACCTCTGTAAATATTCATAAATATCAGATGAAAATAAAGAAATTATAGAGGTTCATTATGTTGTTTGTTTCTGATAAGCAAGAGTTCACTTCATTTAGCGAGTTGTCTACATCAAGCTATAGTTATGAAATTTCAGGCACCTATTATAAACAAAACATTATAAAAACAAATTGAATTTGAAATTTTGAGAAAAAATAGCAGTGTTATGAGTTGTAATTTACTTAAAATCTTTTAGTGAGGGATAAAGTTCTGTTTTAAACTTTAGTCAGACATATTTCACTATATAGGTAGCACTAAAAAACGTTTAATTTCTTATTATTCTCAAAATACACAAATGTCAGAACGTTAGTTACGTAGGTCATAATTCTGTCTTGCCTTCGAACCTTCGAGAGAAAGTAAATGAAAGTTTAAAATTTTAGACTGTATTCGAATTTGCATTCACTATCATTGCAGTTAGACCAAATAATTTCATAGAATAGATGGTTTGCGTTTTAGTATGTCCTACTTATTTAGAGTTCATATTCCTAAAGTTGAGCTAATTAGCAAATGTACAATATTATTAAGTATCTCACAAAAATATCAGAAGTTTTCCATTAGTATTATTAAATAAACGAAAAGCTGAAAATTGCTATATTAAAAATGTATAAAAGCTAAAAGTTTTAATTTACAGTGTTTTAAGTAAGATACATGTATTTATAATGGTTTGCACAAAGCCCTGTCTTGTTGGTGCTTACTTTGATGAAGATCCTTTTACTTCTCCCGTTTCCATAAACTTGCTACAGGTATTTATCAAACATTAAAATTGCATAAAGAAATATGAAAGTGCAACAGTGTGCATTTTCAGGCAAACAAAGCCGCACCGGAGCTTTCTTGGGGACCTTTTAAGATTTGTTGCATATTCATAATGGCCCAGTCAGTGAGCAGCCCAGGCCCATAAATCTTTAGCAATTTCCATGAAAATCTTGCAATTCTTCCATAAAGGTGTTATCTCGTCGTGGGGAGCACTTAAGCTGGTGCTTGTTGACCCAGAACTAATCTCGTGTCATCACAATAATGGGCCGGGGCCCCGCAAAAACGGACATTAAGCTGTGCAGTGCTGCTCATTTCATAAATTACTCGTCATCATCAAAGTTCGGCTAATGGCTTGGATACATAAGCAAGATCCCGAGAGTTCGGGAAGTTGAAGAGATGAATGGAGCTGCTACTAATTTATGGCAACTAGATGGCAAGAAGGAACCTTTTTCGGTGCATTAACGCCCTTCAGTTTGCAAGCATTTGCATTTTAGTTGCAGACAAGCCATGGAACTATCCAAATTGAGTTAACGAGCTACGAAAAGTGCTCCTTTTTTCTCGGTCCCTGCGAATACGACAGATTCCCGGGCAATATCCAATTGCTAATGGGGCCTCCAGCACTCGTTTGATTTTGTTTTTGAGCCCCCCGATCTCCGGTTAGCCACTTTAATGCACGTGATAACTGCTCGGGGATGCAAACTCCGATGGTTAAGTTCAAAATTGCTCTCCAGGCCCTTTTTATTGAGATGAATTTTATTGCCTGCCAGGAATTAGACTGCAAGCTGGTTGGAGCCGCGGAGTCATCCCAAGAAAAACAACTTCGAGGGATGTTTGGCTTGCTGCGTTGTGTAATCCTTTCGGTGGAATTAATTTAGCCAATCCCTCCGCAAGTCCCCATACTTTTTGGTTAGAAATGGGGGACTAATTGAACTCTTAATTGGAGTTTCAACCCGTCCATTTTTCAAAAGTATTTTACTAAACCACCTAAGGGGACGTCCGTATTCCACTTACAGATTTTTTCACTTACTTCAAGTATAGCCTCGAGTATATTCCCATTGCTTAAACTATGAATTTGATAAAGTTATAGAAACACTTAAAACTTTAAACGTTTCTCAAAGATTTTTTTCTAAATGATTGGCAATCGATTACCTATCAAATAATCAGCATAAATCTTAAATTGATTTCACTTTTACGAAAAGTTATAATTTAAGTTTGAAACTGTTTCCATTTAAAAATGAATAGGTATTCACTTTAATAGTGTTTGATATATTGAAGCAACTTAAATTTTAAAGTTTTTGTTTTTTGTTCACTATCATGAATGCTTTAATTTCAAGCTGATTTTTCATATTTTAGGTTGTTTTTTCGTTCTTGCATGGTTACATCCATCCTAAAAATTTATGTTTTCGATACTAAGATAATGTTTTGATATTGAACTCTTGATTAAAATATGATATATGTATATCCACTGTTAGGACAGGATTTTTAGTGGCTAATCCTTTTTCCATTACAGGCAAACAAATAAATATGATTGCAGCTAGTACAGCTAAGCTCGCTTCAATTATGAAAAGAATTCGAGGCGTGTTTTATGAAGGCATGGTTATCGAAACGTCCCGAATATGCAATATTTTGGCAGATTGTCGAAAGAACACAATCGATTGATTATCACCGATGCCTTCTGGGTTCCTAAATTTCAAATAATTTTAAGCACAGAATAAAAAATGCAAAATTGTGTTAACTTACATGTTTCCAATTTTGTAATCCTACCGATCCGAAGATTTTAAGTCAACTACCAAACGTACTGCGAAAATGATCGAAAGAATTTTTAAAAATTTGAGAAATTGAAATGTGTTATTGAATTTAAAAGTACCAGACCTGGTGTAAGAAATTTGCTCGTCTTACTTACTGCGTGTCAGCGTATAATTTAATTAATAACATTTAATTGGGGCTTTGGGAACGCAGCAATACGTTGGCTGGCGGTATTAATAATCCAATAATAACACAATTTCACATTTGCACTTCTCATAACTTTTCTGAAGTTACAAATAGATTATGTGGCAGTACTCTGACCAACGCTTGTTCATTTTGTTTTGCTCATTTTTAAGTTGATTTTTTTTAAAATGTGCTTAATTAAAGCATCCTAACCTCTGTCAAAGACATTGTATGATAAAATAAACATTGTAGGTCCATTTCTGATTTGATTAGTGTTTGAGTGGATAAAAATTATGAGATGCAATTAATTATTATTATCAAACGAACCTACCTATATATATACATATTAGTAATATTGATGTTTACTTGGAGCCGAAATAATAACAAATTATTAATGAAATGTTTTTGGAATACCAGCGAACGATATTAAACAGGGAAATCTATATACGGCAGAATATAGTTTAGAAGGAAGAAAAGTATCATACAGGAGAAATAACCTTGCAGAAGAAAATTAAAATCGTGAATGAATTGTGAATTTTGTCGAAAGTATATTCAGGCCGTGAAAAAAGATAATAAAAATTAAATTTAAGTTAATACATTGATCGATTCATATATGAGAATGTAGGCACGAAATTCAGCGAAAAGACAATACAGCTCGCAGCAAAAATTTCATGATGATAACAAGAAGACATGTGAGTCAGAGTATGCGACGGCCAGTTCCTCAAATCCAACTAGCATTACCTCAAGTTTAAGAATGAATTGACTCCAATGCCAAATTGTAAACAGGATTTATAGCTTCCAAAACCTAAACAATTACTACTATAGGATTACTAAGAAAAAAGTTAAAATTGTTAAGCCAGCTTTCAGACAAATTTCAATTCACCATTATTCTTCTTCTCTTTTTAAGTTGAAGCAAATATTTCATATAATATAAAAATCTTAGGAATATAATAAAAGTTCTAAACTCTACACATAGAAATTGTAATAAGGAAAGACATGTTCCAACATGCACTAATCGATTTACTAAAATAATTCGATCAATTCGTCGGTTACCCAACTAGGTAAAAATTAAAGTCAATTTATCGCAATTATTTAAAATTAAAACACAAATGCTTCTTATGTTTCTCGGAGCTTTACAAAGTTGTTTTTTACTAAGCGTCGAAGACGTAAAATAATAAACATGTAAAATGTCGCGACGAAAAAATATATTTTTAATCTTGCACATAGAATAAACGACAAGATTGGAAATTGAGGAAAATGCAATTACTTATCGTTTGCTATTTTTATGCGTTCAATTCATTGTTTTAAAGTGACATTTACAATAGTGTTAGTTAGAGTGAAAATGAAAGATTTATGTACATTACAATCTCGTTTTATTGGTGCATGCATATTAATTCTCATAAAAATATAACATTTCTTAAAAACTTCCACATTCGTGGTTCAAGATCTGTTGTCTGTTGCTGTTGTCTATTTTTTTGGTTTGGTTCATAGAGATTTTCGATCAGAGTCTCGTAAAATATTTTTCATAATAACACATTTGTATATATGTATATGTATAAATGAAAAAAACAGTTTTATTTCAATCTCCTTAGTATTTATGTGGTCTTGCAGTAAGAAATATTTGAAATTATCAATGTGCAATCGAATGATACAAATTAAATTAATGTTTGATAAGATACTTCTTTGTTATAATTTTCTCTAAAACTATACAAGAACGTACACATTGAGTAGGCCATTTTGAGAATCTGAAATGAGAATTATCATTTAATCACTATTTCATTTTTGTAAACATTTGTTCATAAAGTTAAACATTAAAGTCTTTCAAAAATACTTACTTCGGCGAATGTTTCATTACAAAGCGGTACCAATTTTCCACAAATAATGAATGGTTCATTTTCAGTTCTCTGCAATGTTAGCAAAATCATTATTTTAAAAGCTCGTGATTGGTTATACCAATCACACTGGTAGATATTGTAGCGAAATATTGTATTCTTAAAGAAAAATTGTGAAAATTTAACGACCAACGCTCATGATATTTATAAATGATACATTTTTTGTTTAATGATTTCATGCCAGACCTGGAAGATATTCTAACCTGTGTTACGATGGTCTCTCCAAAGAAACAATAAATTCCTAGTTGAAAAATCTCAAACAAGAGTATCAATCCCATACACCAGAATGACGGGCTATTGAATGGTAGTACAGAAGTCATATACAAAGCCAATCCCATTTCAATCATATTAAAAAACAGACTGCTGAAGCTCATCAAGCTGAATACCTCCTGTACAAAGTCAATTATTCTAAAAATAAGTATAAGATTTAAAAAGTCGCTTCCTCAGATAATAAACAAAATGTGCTTTGCAAAACATGTGTGCTTCAAATCCACTACTTTGAATTAGTAGGTACTATTTCTATGTACCGTTTCAGAGATTCACTAAATATTCTACTCGTTAGATTAAGATTATCGCTATTGGTGTAGAAAATCTTTAATTTTGTAACTATGTAATGTATTAAACTTAAAATTGTTGTATATGAAAACCACATATTCTATTGTTATTCATATTTAATATGAAAGTTTCTTCTCAAATTAAAAAGAAAGGAAAATAAATAAACTTCATTCTAAGTTCGAAGTTTTAGTGGTCTTTATGATAGTATAATGTGCATATACCTTGTCGTTTCAATGAAGTATTCGATGATTTGAATCATGACTTTTTCGTTTTCCTTATCGCCCTTGTTTTTTGCACTTCCTTTTAAAAACGTCTCCTTGAAAAGTGCATTGATGGTTTTAAGAAATGCCGCAATTATTAACAGTATTCCACAAAACAACTATAAACAATACAATAAAATTTTACACAATGATATATATGTACCGACTTAAAAACTCAAAACTACCGTGTCACATGCCACCATGCAAACTGCTAGTGTAGTCAGTGCGACTATTTGGTAGAAGTAGAATATCTCGTAGGTCGGGCTTTTTAGTATATCCACAATTTGGATAGGATTTTTAGTAGCTAGTGGTAACATCCTGGTGTTTTCTAGTACAGGTACACAAAAAAACGTGATTGCAGTTAGTACCATTATGGTCTCCCCAATTATGAAGAATATTCGGTACAACTTCAAAGCATGTTTTATGAAGGTATGGTTATCAAAACATCCCGAAAATGTTTGTAACCATCCCAAACACTGTTTAATCTCACCAACTGAGCTCCAAAATGTATAAAGCTTAACAGTGCAAAGAAGTGTTCCTACACTTAGAATTAACGACTTTTGACTATCAACCAAATCTCCATTAATTTTAAAATCCAAATATCCTGAAAATCCAGCAGAACTTGTTCCGATTCCAAAAACGATTAAAATCAAAGCTCCAGTTTTATTTTTTCTTCGAACGTTAAGATGATTGCAATCTTGCCACAATCCGCAAATATGCAGTATTTTGGTAGATTCCCGAAAGAAAACAGCCGAGTGATTATCACCGATGCCTTCTTGATTCCTAAATTTCAAATAATTTTAATCGAAGATCAAATAAATGCAAGTTTATGTAAACTTACATGTTCACACTTTTTTAACCCAACCTAAGTAAAGATTTCAAGCCAACTAAGTAGGGAATCGTACTGCGAAAATGATCGAACAAATTTTTAAAAACTTGAGAAAATTAAATGTGTTCTTGAATTTGAAAGTAGGTACCACACATGGTGTAAGAAATTTGCTCGTCTTATTTACTGCGTATCAGTATATAATTTAATTAATAACATTTAATTGGGGCTTTGGGAACGCAGCAATACGTTGGCTGGCGGTATTAATAATCCAATAATAACACAATTTCACATTTGCACTTCTCATAACTTTTCTGAAGTTACAAATAGATTATGTGGCAGTACTCTGACCAACGCTTGTTCATTTTGTTTTGCTCATTTTTATGTTGATTTTTTTTTTAAGTGTGCTTAATTAAAGCATTCTAACCTCTGTCAAGGACATTGTATGATAAAATAAACATTGTAGGTGCATTTCTGATGTTATTTATTTAATTAGGGAGGGTTTATTATTATTATTATCAAACGCATATACATAATTATAATATTGATGTTTACATGGGGCCGAAATAATAAAAAAATCGGTTGTCTGTAAAGTCGGTTTACTGACGATAGTTGAACGTGACAACGTCATAAGAAGCCGCAATTATCGTTGCTCTACTAAACAATTGACACCACATTCACTTTTCACTGCACTTCATACTTGACGAAAATATGTAAATGTATTATTGTATAGCAGCTGTCCACGCGGACGCATCGCTCACTCAAGTAGGAGAGAGACAGATGTCGAACGCTGCCGAACGCGGAGGCCGATTGTGCTCTGTGATTGTGATTGTGTGATTGTGCTTTGTCGCTCGTTCCGCGCTCTCGCTTGCACTTCAAGCCTTAAATGGAACGCCTCAGAGCGAGGTAACGCCTCAGAGCGAGGTAACGCCGCATGAGTCATGTTTTTTCGTGCGTGCAGCCGGCTCAATCGAATTATAAGACGTTGTCACGTCAAAATTTATTATAAAATGTTTTTGGAATACAAGGAAACGATAACAAACAGGGAGATCAATTTAATTTTTGCCATAGGTTAGAAGGAAGAAAAGATCACACAGGAGAGGAAAAAATTGCAGAAGGGAATTCAAATCGTGAATGAATTGTGAATTTTGACGAAAGTAGGTGTATTCAGGCCTTTAATGTATAGATTGGCAGAAAAAGGAAAAATATAATAAAACTTATATTTAAGTTAATTGATCTGATTCATATACGAGGATGCAGTCACGAAATTCAGCAAAAAGACAATACAACTCGCAGCAAAAATTTCATGATGATAACAAGAACACATGTGGGTCAGAGTATGCGACGGCCAGTTCCTCAAATCCAACTAGCATTACCTCAAGTTTAAGAATGAATTGACTCCAATGCCAAATTGTAAACAGAATTTATAGCTTCAAAAACCTACGCAATTACTACCATAGGATTTCTAAAAAAAATTTAAAAATTGTTAAGACAACTTTCAGACAAATTTCAATTCACCCTACTTCTTCTGTTTTTAAATTGAAATACATATTTCATATAATATACAAAACTTAACAAAACAAAAAGCAATCTAAACTCTACATAGGGGTTGTCCATTAATCACGTGATGATTTTTAGAAACTTTTTAACTTTTTCATAAAAATATAGCATTTCTTAAAAGCTTCCGCATTCGTGTTTCAAGATCTGTCTGGTCTGTCTATTTTTTTTGGTTTGGTCCAGTTTTAGCGGCTGGAGTCTCGACAAATAATTTTAGTAACTATTTTGAAAACTTATCTTCCATATAATAACACATAAATTTATGTATAAATGAAGTGTTGGGAAAAAAGAGTTTTTTTAATCGCATTAATATTTATGTGGTCTTGAAATTAGAAATATTTGCAATTGTCAATGTGCAATCGATTGATACATATTGGTTATCAAATTAAATTAATGACTGATACTTATTTGTTTTAAGTAGTCATAAAACTATACAAGAACGTACACATTGAATAGGCCATTTTGAGAATCTGAAATAAGAATTATCAGTTAATAACTATTTGATTTTTCTAAACATTTGTTCATACAATTGAACATTGAGATCTTTGAGAAATTTCATGAATTTTCGGTGAATTTTCATTACAAAATGGTACCAATTTTCCACAAATAATGAATGGTTCATTTTCAGTTCTCTGCAATGTTAGCAAAATCATTATTTTAAAAGCTCGTGATTGGTTATACCAATCACACTGGTAGATATTGTAGCGAAATATTGTATTCTTAAAGAAAAATTGTAAAAATTTAACGACCAACACTCATGATATTTGTAAATGATACATTTTTTGTTTAATGATTTCATTCCAGACCTGAAAGATATTCTAACCTGTGTTACGATGGTCTCTCCAAAGAAACAACAAATTCCAAGTTGAAAAATCTCAAACAAGAGTATCAATCCCATACACCAGAATGATGGGCTATTGAAGTAGTACAGATGTCATATACAAAGCCAATCCTGTTTCAATCATATTAAAAAACAAACTGCTGAAAAGCTCATCCAGTTGAGTTACTGAAAGTCTTCAATTTTCTTATTGTTATTTTAATCTATGTACTTTACAATCTTATTACTTTTCTATTATTAAAAAAAATTACTTTTTGTTGAGTATTATAATACGAAACAAGCCAATTTATGTTTTGTGTCTTAGACAAGGGATTATTTATTTTAGTTGCATTTTCTCGCGTAATCATGAACGTGCAAACAATTCTTGTGAAAACTTTTACTGTTAAGGATAAGAAACGTGCATTCACTGATTTCACAATTAACACACTCGATTAATTTATTATTATACGTCAATAAAAATGTTAATAAATTCCGTCCTGAATTTAAAATGCCTATGATCTTTATAATAGATACAATAATATATAGATTAAATACCTTGGTAGTATGACTGAAACTATTTGGTAGAAGTAAAATATCTCATAAATCGGGTTTTTTAGTACCTGCCTACACCTATTCGGGAGCAGAAATATTTGGGACTTTTCCTAAACGAAATTATATCACTGACTTTGAATCATCATCGTCCATTTCATTCATTTTTAGAAAATATTATCTTAGAAATTCATAATAACGTCTCTAACGAAATATGTTAAATTACGGGAAGATGCTCCAATTTTTAATTTTGTAGTATTTTAGCGAAGTATTTAGGAATTGAGTGCTAAAATTTACACTGCGTGTAGTTCAATTAATGACAAATATTGATGGCTTATCAAACTCTAATACGGAAATTTTTGAGTCACTAAAAGATTTACACTATATAACTAGGAGAGTTGCAGTGCTGCTTAAACTGATTCGGTTTTGATTTTGGAAATATTACTTTTGATACTTGGGGCATTTCTCTGTGGTTTGCCTTATCAGTGAGTAACTAAAAAAACTCTTAAAATTAGGTTGGTACTTTGGCATTATTAGTGGTACAAATTTTAAATTTATTATTTATTTATAGCTAAAAATCCAAAATTTAAGTGTATAAGATAATTAAGTGCAATTTCTACTCCAAATATCTTAATAACTTTTTGTTCTTTATGTTTCATAAAAAAGGAAAGGAAAAGCGTGCAGAATGCGTATAATTAAATATAATTTGCTCTTACTGCTGATGATATGTGAAATACATAGATCGTTTCGACTACTATCAGTTCAGAACCACAACCCACAACCTCAGGCTGGGCTAAAATCTGTATCGCGGTCTCCTCAGATATTGATCGGATTCAAAAGTGGTTTCAGCAGTAAATCTAAAGTGTCAGAAATATTTTGTTTTTATATGCAAATACGTGAGATTTTGCCTCATTTATCGCTTTACCACTTATTTTGGAGTGCGGTAGATGGATGAGTGCAAATATCAATTTAAATCCGCCGCATTGCGCATAAGCCCCTCGATCTTGTGATTAATGTTTCCAAGTAAGAAAATACCAACGAAGAAATCTGAAAATTTACGAACGCCGGACTATTTTCGGGTTCAGCCCAATAATTTCGAGAACATTTTCGGAAAGCAAATAAAGTTCAAGGGGCAAAAAGCCCCTTAAGTGCGAGGATTTCAAGAAATGAATGATTGCGCCCGAACAAGCAGAAGAAGAAGAAGAGCAAAGACGAAGGGAAGCAAACTGCCGAATCTCATGATCCCAAATTTAAGCCCATTCAAGAAATTTAACCTCAAAAGGAATGATGGCAAGAAATACCAAAATGAATACGATGAAGGGTTCGAGGGATCAACACCACCTAATCCCGGAGGTTGCGAGCAAAACCTTTTGGATATCGAATTTTCTCATGACCATTTATGTTGGCCTCCATAAAAGCCCTTTTCCTGCTTATAATGCCGATTTTTCCCCGGATGGGAGTCCCTAAATGAATTATGCGAACTCAGTTCCCGGCTTGAGAGGGGAACCCCCGATCGAAATCGAAATGTGTGTGCACAGCCCTCCACCTCCGAAATGCGAATGTTATTGAGCCCGATAATTCACTGGCTGGAATTCATTGGCACCATACATACTTTTGTTGCGATTATGCGAGGACTTCGAAATCCACTGCCGGAGAGAGATTGACTAAGCGAAATTATTAATCACCCACCAGTCATCGATGAATGAGCTGCGGTCTTGAGATCATAATACCCGCCTCCTTTCATCAATTCAAAATAGCTCTCTATGCCCTTAATGTGGTAAATGATATTTTCAACTTGCCCTACTTATCAATGCTGACAGCTTTTATCAAAGCACATATTTTTTTACTAAAGGGAAATGAGGCTTATGACTGGATTCGATGTTATAAAGCGTAACCACTCAGATATAAAATAATAGGATTCGTGGTATTTATGGGAAATTGATTTTTGAAAACCTGACTCAACAATTTATTCTGGGTGCACAAATAAAAACTAAAACGCAGCTATTGCTACACGGTATTGGTTTTTATCGAATAGCACGGCAGTTTTGAATTTTGATGATAGAAGTAATCAATTTTTAATATATCTTTTTGGAAAGAGGAGATCTAAAAGATGATACCATTTATTAATTTTGTTAAAATATTTATTATGATCTAAATTTGCCTCCGTCAGTTCAGTCTTTACATTCGTACAGGTTGCAATTCTTAACCGATCTTGACGACTCTTTTTTATCGATTTAGTATCCATCAGAATAGAAACCTACTTATTAATTTTTAGAATGAGTCCTCGAATATATTAATTTTTATAAGAAATTTCACACCCTACGGATTTGAGTTCTATTAATTATCGACGAGAATCGAGTGGACAAAATATTCAAAAGTTCTGAAATAAAAGAGAGAGAAAGAGAAATTGTTAATATATATTTTGAAATTACAAAAAATTTTGTACTAAATTCTATATATGTTGTAGGTACTAAATTACATTACATGTTATTAATAAAAAAGGAAAAAAATAAGCTGTTCTGAGTAAATTGCGTTTACAGTCTTTTTACTACCCAAATGACGCGCTTCAATCTTTAGGGGCTTATACAATTTAAATTCTTAAAAATGTCTTTAGGTTTTTAAATAATATTTTTGAAATATTTCGTGAGCACCTATTGGCAAAAACTAATTGATTTAAAATACAAAATATCCTATGAATGTGTGTTTCTTGCACAAAAAATTAATTTGAAAAATCTGTGCACTAAAGATGGTTCTATAATATCGATGTGAATTTGATTCAAAAATACTTGTCTGGTCTTAACTCAACGTCTGAAGAATAAAAAGATTGTAAGAAATATAAAGTTTTCTTTACTGATTTAGTATTTTTTTTTTTAAACTTTGTACGAAGAAAAGATGAATAAAAAATGCCTCAGCATTAAAACATTGCAAGAAAATAGGCACCTGGTATTTTTTGCACTGCTAATTTTAAATATTGATGAAAAGACTACCTGGTAGTATTCTCCCGAAGAAGTTTAATTTGTATAACATTTGCAACGCAAACCCACAACTTGTAAATCAAACCAAAACTGAATTAAATTAAATTAGTTTTTAAGTATTGTCGAGTTTATTGCCTATATATTTTGCGAAATTGATACATTTATGAGATTTTAATGCATGATTTATTGGTCATTTTCAAATTTGCGTTGCAATTTCCCTCCTTTTTATTGTTTGATGCGGTTTAATAAACTTTGTCATACGATATTTTAATATTTCGAATCTGCAAACTCATGGTAAATTTGATACGCTCGCATGTCTTCATTGTTTTAAGTGCTAATAAAAATGGAGTGCTGTTTGCTCAGCAAATTCACGTAGAACGTGCACAAGCTATTTAGCTATATTATGTTTTTCAAAAATGTGCTGTCGGTGCAGAGGTCTGTAAGTGCTAAGATTCGACCGATCCGCAGTGATATTTTTAAATTCGCCGGTGGAATTTTATCATTCCTTCCGCCAATTTGGGCGTCCTGTAAAATTGCTGAGTCGTAGAAGTTCTGTAAAACCAGCTCAGCACCGACGAGGAGGAAACCGACAATGAGTAAAAATCAAACCCTAGAGATACAAACAAAAAGTATAAGAAAAGGATTGCCGTTCAGGATATTCTGGCTGTTTCTTGAATTTCTTGTCGCGTTTTTATTCAACCGGGAATGATATATGAAAGGAAACGCCTGAGGTCCTGCCATCGACTTATATGAGGAATTGTAGCGTCGTTTCTACGCGCGCCGGGAAGATGGGTTTTGCGAATCTTATAGACGCCGAAAGGGGAATAGAGTGACGCACTAATATTATCAATTTCCGAATTGTTCTTTTGATGTCCTATTGAATTTGATCCAGTTTTCGATTCGTCCTAAGAAAATAAGTTCGCAAAAGATATGGCCCCTCGAAAATCGCTCAGATTTTTTCATAGAGTGCGAGCACCTTAAGGAGGTAGACCCTTTTATTGTCCGTCTTTGATTTAGCGCGCAATAGGAGTAGCTAGGGTACGACACCTTGAAGAGGGTGCTGCTCGCTCGGGTGAGGAAATTGTTGTTTTCTTTATTCCTCGCATGCGGTAATGAACATTTGAGCAATTCCGACCAGAAACCGAGACCTGAATGGCGAATTATATAAGAATATTTGAAAAGAAAACTGCAAGATGTTTGGTATCAGGTAAAAAATTCTTAATTCAAGGGGTGACTTCAGTAAACTTTAAAGACATGGGGAATCGTGTTTTTTTGTATGCTTGCCCTGCTCTCCTTATTCACGGCTTCTTTTGTTTGGAGGGACCTTAAGCAATTTTAAATTGCGTATATCTGCCGTTAGGGCAAGAGAAGAAAGATTTTAAGCCATCTGCTTCTTTATTGGAAGATATAAGAATAAGACGCATTACCGATCTTTTTAAATTCTGCAAATCAATGTCTTGACATCTACATGGAACTATTGGGGACTAATGCAAAGTCAATATTTTTTATTTTTTAAATATATTTTATGGTTGCCAAAGTAGTGCGTAGCGCAAATCAATTTACTCAAAAATTAAATCAAATTCACCACATTACTGTGATACCATGGGCACTGCATAGCATTACTAAGAATGAATAAAGTGAAATGCCTCTTTTTTCACTGGACCTATATCAACTCTGAATGTGCATTTTTAAACTCAACTTTTGTTAAAAATATGTTGGTACTTTTACTATTTTAAAAATCATCACAAAAGTCAGAATTTAAGAGACTATCCATTTAACAATCAATATATTATATGTAGTTTACTCCTTTTTTTGACTCAGGGGTTTGAACTGATATTTTATATTTGTATGGTAAAACTCGGCTTTTATATTTCAAAATATACTTTTTAATAATGAGATTTTCGATGTAAAATATAGTATATCTACTGTATTGGTAATTCCATTTTCTGAATTAATGGTATTCGTGATATATTTTATATCATATTTCCTATAATGGTAATTTATGTTATATAGGTAGTGCTATTTTTTACAGCTCTAATTTTAACTGTATCACTAAATTTTCAAAGAATATTATAACGAATGTCTTTTAAGAGTGATTGATTTCTGAAATTTCTGAAATTTGTTTCATTAAGAATATTTTTTCCTTTTTGTAGAAAATAATAAACGAAACGACAAGATAACTCTATCATTTTATGTACCCGATTTAACATAGTCAGTTCTCAAAATGAAATAAGAAAACGATCTTCTTTTAAAGGTTAGCACATAAATACACCAATCGATTCGATAGTTCAAGTCGCGGTTCGCTTGTTCGCTAAAGTAAAACTGCTTGCATTTTTAGTTAGGTTTGAGTCGATGATCAACTACATGAAACTGAAGCTTAGCTATCTTCAGGATTGAGGCGACGAAAAACTGCATGAAATTTCAGAAGTTTTTTTTAATGCATAACTGCTTTCATTTTCCGAAGTTTAAAGAAATGTTGTATTAATGTATGAAAATTAGTAAATATCGAATAATTTAAAATAAAATTGAGTGGACAAAATTTAGGGTATTTTTCAAATGCATATGGAATCAAAATGTTACGAATTAAGGGAAGGAAAAAAAGAACAACAGATGGACAAACGATTTTTCATGATAGCAATGTTACTTTTCCAGGCTCCTTAACCCTAAACAACTCATAAAACAATGTTTTTCATTCGCATTCAATGCCAAGAATCTCCTAAGTTTATGTAACGAAAATAAACCTGTTAATGGGTAATATATTCGTTCACAACATAATAATTACATTTTAAAGCTTATCTTAAAACAGAACATTTTGAATGTATTTCCTTCTGATACCTGCCAAAATATACTCGTAGGAGAGGAGGAGGATGATTCAGTTTGCAAATCGATACTTGTACCAGAAACTTTAGTCACTTTAGTATGCCCCTCTCAATCTCTATGAAAACAAAAGGTAGAAATTTCGAAGCAAATTAACTTCAAATAACCTTGAGCTGAAAATGCCAGGGAATTCGGTTTTAGGGGCAATTTCTTTGAAGGTACACCTAAGATAATAAACATGGGAAGGGACTGATGTAACAATGTACAATGCTTTTATTAGGGTTTTCAAGTTAATCGTTTTTAGATAAAAAGAACAAAGCGCTGCTGGAAAACAGAAGCCACAGAATTGCTGGCGATAAATTGACAATCCTGACTTTATGGCGGGTATGCAATGTGTCCCTGAGAATTACGTGAATGAATGGAATCTTTTGGATGAAGAGCTAGTTGCTTTGGTATTGCTTTCTTAATTTTTAAGATTCCTTAAACAGACATTCATTTGTCTATAACCCTATACTTAACTCAAATGCGTTTCGCGATTATGGTAAGAGTATGTAATTGGAAAAATTTTTGCAAAAAAATAGTTACTTTTTTATGTAAAATACCTTACTACTTACTTTGGTTGTAGTCGTTAAGGAGTATTCGTCGTAAGTGTTCCTTAAATTTAGGAATTTAAATTACCGACCAAGTTACAAACTTTATGGAGCTATGACAGGAATTACAGTATTAGTAGGCAATTATATAGCTCATATTAATATACAAATTTTATGAATTCCGTATGTACGTAGTAAAAGAAATTTATATTATATAAAATATTGATGAAAATTAGTAATGAAGGAATAGCACAATGAAAAAATATGTTAAGAAAATATACTTAAAATTTCAGAACAATCGGTTCAGTGGTTCTTGAGGTATCTGTATTATTGCTTTGAATATTTTAAGAATGATTATCTTTACTCCTATCATTCTCTATAAAAATATCATAGCTCAAAAATTAGAATTCGGATCGATTTGAAATTTGGACTATAGATATATTCTTAAGATGTTATTCTATAAGACTTGATGCATTGAACATCGTACGGGTATACTACTTCAAACAAAAATGCATCAAACACATCATTTTAACAGGTATAATAAACTTTCAAGTAATGTTATATCACAAATAATTGTTAGTGTAGGTAGGTTGCGGAATTGGTACTTCTACTTGACCAGTGTTTTGCATTAAGAACTACAGTTTTTGTTCATTAATAATAAATTTCTGTGTAAGAAATAAAAGTCATATTAATATAGAGATTTTTTTTCAATTTTGTGGCCACAATGGTTATGATAATGAGCCAGATTATATTGAAACGCTACGTATTTCGAAGTAGCTGAGAAGATTCATATATCTCCCATTATTAGCGACATGTCTTTTGTTACAATAGCCCTCGCAGTCGATCAAAGACAGGAACTTGCCTTCTTTTAAGAATTTCTTCCGCCGCTCGTTGGTGGAAAAAATTTACGACGAAGCGGAAAACAAGTTCTAACCAAGGAATTATCATATAAACGACGGCTTTGGCGGACCTTTCTCATATCATTTTCCCGGCCAGAAGTTTTACGTCTCGAGCGTAAGTTATGGTCATCTTATCCGGGGTTGCCTACTAGGAAGAATATTGGAAAGTTCTTGTTCGAAAGTAAAATACGTACCTATTCCAATATCCCCCTGACCGAGAAGGGACTTTAGAGCAGTGCGGTGGCTCAGCACGTCCGCAAAAAAGCCAAGATGAAAGGAAAATTTATGGAAATTCCTTGGAGCCTGCACTCCGATTCTGTCAACAAAGTTATGGGACATGATAGAGATATAAATCCCGATTTGAAAAGTTCCCACAACTTTTGAAAATTGGGATGTAAATAGTGGTTTTCATGCAAAAACCGCCTTCCGTCAACCCATTCGAAATATGTTTCTCATCCGCATTATCTAGTCCTTGTGACAAGGGAATCAAAGTTTTGTTTGGCCACGAACTGGCTTCTCCCGTGCTTACAATTTCATTCAAATATTGACGCTTTTTGCGGATTTCGTAGACGGTTCCGCCACCGCAAAATCCTCCTTCGGCGCTGTCGCAAACTGAGAACACTTTGGCGGTGGACACGCCTCGCTAATGTCGCAAATTCAAATCTTTGTAAATGAGGAACGACTGCAATGTGTTCCCGAGGGAATATCGGAGCCACAGTTTCTCTAAGTTAGTTGGAGACGGAGTTTTTAAGTTGCAAAACTTACTGCCACCTGGCTTTGTTTGTTTCATCAGCGGGCGAAAAGTTTTTCCCTGCTACTGTAGTGCCGGCCCAGTTGGGCTATAAATCTTTCTCACAGTTCTTCCTCTGCAAACGATTCGATTTTGCGGAAAACTTTAATTGAATTTCGCTCGCCATTTCGCTTTGTCACCGTCTATTTAGATTCGCGAACTTCGAAATGGCTCCAGGAATTGTTCTTAAATTGAAAATTCGTACAGATCTTTCGTCTGAAAGGGAATACTTGTATAAGAGAAAAAAAGATTTATGAACGGCATGACGACAACCTTTCTCAGGGAAATTCGTTAATTTTGCAATTTTAATTGTTTTATACTGAGGGACATTCGCGAAATGTGCATTGTCAGGAGAGCTCGTTATTAGCTTCTAGGAGTTTTTGAGTTCCTCTTGTTTGCTTTTACCGGCGACATTTTAGGGTATAATTTTCTTTAAAATTTAATAAATTCAGACATTTTTATTTGTAAGAATATTAACGCCGCTTACCGATATGTACCTACAATTGGACGCACTCATGGTGGATATCAAACTTGAGAATATTTTGACATATTTATCCGCATCTAACAAAAAGATCGGCGAGAATTTAAGTGTAAACTTATAATATTTAAAATTCTGGGTGCTATTTATTATAACAAATACATTAATAAAAAAGCTTTTCTCTTTATTTTTCAAAATTTAGTAATCCATGCAAAAATGTTTCTGCGATTTATATCGAATAATAAAAGCAATTTTAAAAATATTGTATCAGACTTTGTTTATTTTGCCGTTTAACTAGGAAAATGTAAATAAGCACGCAATTATTGTTTAGTTTTTTAATCATAGATTAAAAAAAATCGTGATTTTTTACTTTAAATGCATTTATACCTATATACATATCGATATAAAAAAAAAACCGGTCAAGTGCGAGTCGGATTCGGGGGTTTTGTAAAAGTAATTTTTTTGTGATGTAACTAAAAATTTACTATTTTCGGATTTTTCCTTTTACTTTTGTGCTATAAGACATTACTTTTTACCAAATTTCATGATTCTAGGTCAACGGAAAGTACCTACCCTATATGTAGGTTTTGATTCTCTTGCGAGTGTTAAAATATGTGACATAAACGGCCGTAAATTTTGATTGCGTTGACTTAGAAGTTTGATTTTTTCACAGCTTCAAGGGATTTCAGACCTGAGTATTTGTTATTAATTTCATCTTGATACTTCCACGTGTTCCTGAGAAAAAGGGTCTTGACAGACAGACAGACGGACAACGAAGTGAGGGTTCCTTTTTTATTCCTTCTGAGGTACGGAACCCTGAAAACAAACAACGTGACATATCGAATTTGAAGCTTTTTAAAATCGAGTTATTTATTGACCTTGAATTTACTCATTTTTTATTTTTAGTAGTTCTCATTTTTTTGTATTATTGATAATATTTTCACAAGGGCAACTCAAAGACTTGTTTTACATCATTACCAATTTTTTTCTTAAAAATTTTTCTAATTTCAACATACATACATGAGCTACAAAACTAAATAATAATAATAATGAAGACTATGTTAAAGCATCAAATCCTGAGATTATACACTCGAAGATTATACTGTGGATTCTAACACAAAGTCAGTCATTTTAACTAAACAGGAAGATGTACAAAATGCAATCAAACAGATTTAGACACAGACTAGTTAAAATTTGTTTCGGAAAACTAGAAAAGAGTCTCCAAACGGTGGTCAGACATTAAGATCCATATATCTTTAGAAAAAAAAAAAAAAGTACAATATAAGTAGATAGATAGAAAACAAAAGACATTATCGTGTTGAAGAATCAATTTATTTGAATTACTTCTTAGAAAGTCTTTAGTACGCTAATAAATGCAAGTGAAAATGCATCAAACCGAAAGGTTATCTACCGGCGTTTTCCCAGGATGCCCAGTTGAATCAATTTGTGCTACTGCTGCTCGAAGTGCTGCTCGGTTCGGGGGCGGGGCGGGAGGGGTCGTTGGCCGCTTCTTCCGGCTTGCCATCCTCACTTATTGGTTTCACAGCCGTCGGAGAGTTCGAGTCCCGGTCGTGCAGGTAGCTGCCGCCTAGAGGGCGTGGTCGTGCGCCGTACGGAGGGCTGTAAGAGGAGCAAGTAGTAACCTATTTTAGTGTTGCTGCACTAGTTTCAGTACCAAAGACCGCTTTAGTCAAATTTAAAGGTGCAAAAATAACGAACAATTAGACATTTAAGTGCACTGCAAGAGTTACAAATATTTCATTAAACTTTTAAAGTAAAACTGCTATGGTGTCTCTATAAAGACGGACATGAAGTAAAAAAGTAAATTTTCATAGTTACAAATTAGCTTAACAAAGGAGTCTCATTTTCAGTTTATTTTAAATTAATTTCCTCCAATTTTTTCATGTTATATAATACTTTGTGAAAGTATAAGAGTAAACCATTTATGTTTCAGTGCGTCCAACAGAACAAATTGGGCGCCATAATTAATAATGAAGATAATATTTTCACAGTTGAGTAGATAAGAAAATCATCAAATTGCTTCTTTGGTCGAGGAAAATCGACATCTATAAAATGTAGTGGTCATTAAAAAATCATAATTTATTTTATTTTGAATTTTAGAAATATGTGGGTTTTCAAATAAATTTTCTATTTAAGTCTTTTGGGTCAAATATAATGACGGACTAATAAACTCAAACTTTATGACAGTTTTAATCTTAATGACATTTTATAATTTTTCATAGGCCAGACAATTTTTCAGAAGTAATATATAAATAGTTTGTGTGAAATTCTCTGTCTGATCTAAATCCTTCTCATTATCGGCTGAATTTTCTTTTAGTTGAAAGGAAAGGTATCAACTAAAAATCAAATAAACAGTTAAATAGTTGGTATTAATATTTGAATTGTTATTTTTGAAAGTGCTAATAAGTGTTATTTTATGATTAAAAAACCAAAATTTGTCTAATCTAAAAAGCAGCTCTATTCGAAAACATAAGAGAAGATTTAAGGTTAATTAAAATTGGATGAGACGCTATAAATTGTGTTTGTATGTAATAAAATTTAATCATAATTAATCCCATCGCAGTAATATTGCATTACATGGTTTCCATTCGATGAAAGTCATAAAAGGTAATTAAAATGCAAATTAAGTCGGTGAGAAACTGGCACCTTCATCTTATGCTCTCATTAGCGCCAGGTATAATCCAAATGAAGTTCACAGTTCACCAAAAAGAAGGTCACGCTGAGATGGAGTGAAGTTTTCTTGAAAATCCTGCCAAGGTTGAAAACGTGTTGAAAGACGATGTCTTTCCAGTGAAGGGAAATGTTAAGCGCTCATTATTATTACATAATCCAGAACTGTTCTAGCGCCTACTGAAAGGATAAAAATAGGGCAAGGATCCCTCTAAATCCTTAATGAACTCCATCAGGGTTGGGGGGTATGAGGTAGGGTTTACTACTGAACCTGGCGCGATAATATTTTCGCTTTGTGCATATTTTCCATATCTCTGGGCAAATAAGACCTAAGTCCTCATAAGCCAGGCGGATCTTTGCCGGATTACTCAGAAATTTCAATTTCAACAAAATAGGAAGGGTCCACATAAGAAATTCAAAATCCTTCGAAGTTTAAATAGAGCTTACCTCTCGGCATCCTTGTTTCTGTCACTATAGTCGTTCGGCTTGTTTCTATCATTTACATAGCTCCAGCCGCCGGCGTATCCCTTGGAGTCGCCGTCGGGACGCGGCGGTCGGCTATTATAGTCGTAATGATGAGACTGTGGCGAACCGGATGAAGATGACGGTGCAGTGGGTGATGAGGATTGGGGTGCGTTCGGTGGCTGGAGTGGACGTGGCGGTGGCTGTGGGTTCGGGAGGTACGGACGCCCCCCGTACGACGAGGACGACGCCGACGACGGCGGCGGCGGCGGTGGTGGTCTGTAATGGGACCCCGTGGGTTGTTCGTGTGGTGCACCCCCAAAGTAATATCCTCTCCCGGAATTATCAAAGCCGGATGTCCCTCTGCGCTTGTTGCAATTGCAAGTGTATCAAAGATGCATTTAGAGTAGTTTGGGTGCGTTCGATAGACGATGGTAGTAGGTATGAGGGTTAAGTGTGTTCCCCGTTTAGTACCGAAAATGAAAAAGAAATTCTGATGTTAGTCAAAATTAAATGGGTATCTGTGGGTCCAATGCGGTGTTCACCAATGCCAAAGTGTGTGCAAATGGGTTGGATGATGGTGTTCATTTCCCTCTTAATGGCCAATATCGGCGAGATTTAGATATTGAACTGCAGCAGCTGCAGAGTTGTTGCTCGCTTGCATTAACAAGGATTAGCAGTCGATTAACTTTAATGTATCTACGTATATCTGATTGCATATTTGATCGTTTCATTTTGGACTTTCGAATTTCTACGACGAAACAAGATAAAAGGGTTTTTATCAATCAGTTAATCCTCTCACTACCACGGTTACAAGGTAATTAAATGGCATTCTATGCTCTGATTTTAATACCTTTTTTTAATGTATATTATAATTGCCAAAAATAACCTAATTTGTACTGTTTCACAAAAAACAATGCATTTAGTTTATAATAAATTTTATGTCTATCTAACTAGAGAATGGGCCTTATTAAGACGTGATTTTTAGGGTTGGTTGAAAATATTTTAAGAACGTGAATTATATCAACCAATTATAACTCTGAGTTTTTCTAAATAACGTTTTTACTTGTTAAGCTCAACCGATTAAAAAAAATAAATAAAAGCTGCCTGCACCCTTATGAGATACTCAAATTATAAAGATGAGTCGAATTAACATTATTTATTAATGTCGCGGAAATACAAACGAGCAGCGATATATTTTTTGGAATCTTTATAACTTTATCAATGCTAAAGAAATCAAACGTTTCAGAACTTGAATATTAGGAATGTTAACTATTTTAAGAATTTGAATACAACTTACTTAAGTATTCGAGTATTACTTTTTTACTTAAACTTAGATTTAAGTCACAACCAAAACAACTATTCAATTATCCGAGTCGTTTTAAGATTTCTAATAGGTACTCGTACTAACTAATGTGTATATAAATTTGATAAAAATTAAATTCTTCCACTCTCCTTTTTTCGTTTTAAACCCAAAAATCTAATATGATGGTTTTTGCTTGATTTTATATTTTATACATGTATATAAAATATAAAGTTTATTATAAAGTCCTTGTTAAGTGTTAAGTATAACTGAAAAATTTTATTATAATGGCGGATTAATGCTTGGATTTCTTATTGATCTTGTCGAAATTCATTAATATACTACTGCTGACACAGTTTTAAACAATATATTAAATAACTCGATAGACAGTTCCTAAGATTACTTTGTAGTATAATATTGAAGTTACTGTATATCTCTTTTAATTAATTGAAAACGTAATATATGTATGTATGTTTTATATACCTACCTAGATAGGAAATATAATATATCTAATCGATTGGATATACCTTCTATACCTTATTCTCAAGTTATAATAATGCTCAACAAATCTAAAACAGACAAGAAGTTTGCCAAAACTAATTAAATCCTAAACTGTAGTATAGATAATAAAATATTTCAACCAAACCCTTTGAGTATGTCTCCATTATTTTCCTCGGAAGTGCTTTCCGCAAATAAAGGAAGCAGTAACAGTGTCAAATTGCTTCCTGCAGAACACAAAATTCGATTTACAATCTATTTGTCTCGATTCTCTCTCATTTAGTGCAAACTGCAAACCACTGGCAATTGGTTCGCAACGATCGATTCTTATCATTGCAGGGACAAAACCAAGGCATAAACACAAAGGCACCACCGAAACATCTCAACTATTCAAAAGTACATTTCACTTCCGGGGGTAACCGCCCCCGCCTCCCCTGTTAAAATTCCCTTTGTCCTTTGAGAGTTCAGTTGGCAAATAGAAAACACGAAATGAATGGCGGAAGTTTAACTCCGCAGGTTAATCTTCTTAAGGAGATCGCCTTATTTACATGACTCTTTGGGTAAGGCATTTTGTCAAGGAAGCCGTCTCGAGGAGCCCCAGTCGCTCCTGCAGGAGGACGTCATTTATGCGGGGAGGTGAACACATTACCTGTAGGTCTCATCCCAGGGGCGGTAGTTTTTGTAGTCGAAGCCCCCTGCGCCGCCCCCGCCGCCTCCTCTGGCCGGATACCTGTCATACGGATCCCGCTCGTAATATCGTCCCTCGTATCCGCCGCGATTGCGATCGTAGCGGTCTGAAAGGGATTCAATTTCTGATAAGTGCGCGGCCTAATTGCTTTAAGAGGCTATCACATACCACGGCTGTACCCGTCGTTGTATCGGTCGTAATATTTATCTGGGATGTCATAGCCATAACCTCGGAAGTCGGGAGTGCTCCTATCTCTGTAGTCATAGCGATCGCCATACCCGCGGCTGTCCTGGCGGTCGTACGTCCGTGGCACATATCGGTCATCATATCTGCAAAGAATGCCTCATTTAACCACTTTTCCACGGTTTTAGGGCTCGTCGAATCTATTCCAGAACGATTTCCGCTCTGTCGTATTTTACAGCCTCCACCCGTGAATGTGTAAATAAAATTCTAACGAAATAATCCAAGAAATTCCTTCTTTTTGCCACTCGAAAAGCAATAACATTTCTTATGTGAATTTATATGATGAGCTTTTTGATATGCCGAAATGACTTTGTAAACAATTTTATTAAAAGGAAGTGTTTGTAAAATAGTCGTAATATTCGATGCTACTTTCTCTGTAGAATGGATTATATTTGAATATTTTGGATTAACAATAAACAACCTCATATTTGGCAGTATTTTATGAACATGGGGAAGAGTTTTCCATATTTACATATGTACGTATTGGTGAAAATCAATAGCTACTTTTTTTTTTTCAAATCGGTTCCGGTTCTAGGTTCAGCAAGAAATTTTTCACTGAATTGAAACTTATGAAAAGTTATCCATATAAAACACTTTTTATTATTAATCCAAAAATGTATCTACATACTTTAAGGTCGGAAGTTTGAATATCACAGCAATTTGATGCACTTTTCACAAATTTTAAATACTTATAAAGAAGTTATTATTTTCGTATTCGACTCGTAAAATTCCCTATTATAGGTTTTTTTTTTATACAGCTCAAATGAAATCTTGAGTCTCAATCGACTTATCTATGTACATGTATAAGGTTAGGCTATTCTGGAGTCTGTAAATGCCGTTTTTATAAGCGCGAATTTATTCAAAATACCCTTATTTTTAACAATGATTATATATTTATGTTATTGACATTTCTGATAAACTTTTTAATATCTTTTCATCCTTGAGATATGTATGTATTAGATGTTTAAAATCAAAACTCTTATTCATCTGAAACTCATTATTCAACTCGATTTAGTCAATTTTGGCTATTCATTTTTCAAAATTGAAACAGACTGAGACTGAGAGTAGTAGGTACATATTTCATCATAAACTTTTATTTAGCACACATTTTGGTATAAATTGCAGGGCTACCAAATAGACTAATTGTAGTGTCACTCTTTCTTGATTTTTTCCAACATTTTCTGCTAAATCTGATCCAAATCCGATTGTTCAAAAACGCAAGTATTAATAAGGATTCTTAAGTAGAATTTAATTTCGAGTCAACCAAATAACAAAATATTTTTGGATCTACAAAGGTACATGGGTTCTAAACGGAAGTAAAATATTGACCTGAGTTTATCTGAATAAAAAATCATAAAAACTATTTCGAAATAATTTGTTAACAGTCTCCAATTGTAAAACAAATGCATCTTTGGTGAACTACAATATATGTATGTTTTTAATAAATACTTTTTGATCAGAGATATTTAGCTCTAATGTTTTAGAGTGGTAGAAGGGCTAGATTGGACTCTGTTTCTATTGAGTATGAAACATAAATTGTAAGTACGATACGAACTAACAATGGAATCAAATAATAAATCAACTGAATCTACAAACCAAAACCAACTGACCTGCTGCCATACCTTTCCTGTCCTGGGTACCTGTCGTCGTATCTCGGCTTGGCGTCGTATCGGTCCGGGTAGTAGTACCAGTTCCTGTCGTCGTAAGTCCTGCCGCCCCCGCCGCCGCCGCCGCCACTGCCGCCGTAGTTGGAGCCGCTGCCGTAATAATAATTGCGGCTGTAGCTGTACTGTCTGCCGTCGTCCGCGTATCTGAAAGGAGATCGGGTTCATTAACCGCGACAAAGGAAGGTGGGTCGACGTTAGGCTACCTATCGTCGTAGCACCGTATGCACCTCGACTGTCGAGCCTTCCTCGAAATGGCAGTTTCCAGCGACGAAGCGTCTGACTTCGAATCACTTGGCGCCTTCGATTCAAACTGGGAAAATGTCGTTTTCGCCAGCGATAGGACCACCAATCCCTGGAACACGAGCAACACATACGATGCCTGCAAACGAAATTTTCTTTGAATTAGAGCTGTGAAATTCAGCAAATTCCAAAATCAATAGCTCTTCGCAACACGGCAGATTTCCATATTTCAGCTGCTGGCGAAATAACGCACGTCGTTGCATGCGGGGCTCGGGGATCAGAGGAACAGAGACATGCGTCCCGACGCGCGTGCTGCCGTAATCATCTTCATCCCACAGGACTTAGATGGTTCTCCCCGCTTGCGGCCCTGCATAAATAGATTTTAGCAACATTTTCGGGGGCAATTTATTTGCGCATATTATTAATTTCCCTTTAATTTGGCACCGGTGCGCTGCGGTGGCTTTCGGGCGCTCGTCGAATAGTTCCTCTTGTGAGTTATGGGCAAACTTTCTAAGATATGTGCCCGGATAATTGGCGCAACAAATTTCGTTACCCAAACAAGCTACACTGCAAAATGAAAATGAGTTTCGAAATTGCTATTTCGCACACATTCTTCAATTAGACTAGAAGGAAATCTAATTTTTCTTTCATGTCGAGAAATTTAGTAACTCTGGCAATCTAGTACAATCACTAAGATTTTAATCAAAATAGAAAACGGATTCATTAAGCATGACATACATATACATATGTATACTATAGTAGCAAGAATAATAGCATGGTAGTGTTTGCATTTGTTTTAGAAACTTCTTATTCTATAGAAATTTGAATGCAACCAACAGCTTAAAACCTCATTTATTAGCAAACCAAAATAATGAATAAAAATATGTGGGAAAAGATGAAAACAATCTTCATACCACAACACAATGAACATTTTTGCATAATTTCAAAGCAATTTAAAAATAAATATAACTATGATACATATTTTCTAACATTGCTGCTACAAGCTTTGCACTTTCGCACAGAATTTTGTTTTTAAATATTTTTGGGAGCTATTTAACCTTTGAGCTAATATACAATTTTAAGAAGTTTTGTTCGGTGTGAAGCATTATAATTCAAAGAAGGCTAAAAGCCAATAAAAAAACGCTATTGGTTTCATCAAAATAGCTGCAATCAGCAAGCTTAGGGTCAGCAGTTTACCTTGCGTTGCGCTGTATTAATTATTATCATTGTTTCAAATAGAACAATTATTATGTGCACCTTTTATTAATTTATTATTACGATGAAAATATTCTCAGTATTTATAATTTATATTCAGGCCGTTTTAAATATTTCTTACACAGTTCGTAATGTTATATGCGAACAATAGCAATAATAGCAACCAATGTTTACTTATTGAACAAATAATTTTTTTACGCATAGATATGTATAATTAAAAGTATCGGTATTAATTTTTGAAATCACTATTCACATGTGTAAATTTTTACTACTAGTATATAATAAAAAAAACAAAATATTTTTTGCTGTTTAAAAGATATTAGACAAAATGCTGTTTAGCTAATTTAACTGAATTATTTCTTTGGTATAATATATAATTTGAAAGCATTATCGCTCTAATAGGTCAGTAGTATAAAACCAAAAAAAAAATCAAATCGGAAATAATTGCTACAAAAGATTTTATTGTTTTAATGGCTTCATTTGTTGCCCAATATGACTATCCTAGGTTTTCCCCCTCGGCGGAGTTGTGGAAAAGTGGTGGGGGGTAAAATTGTACCCCAAAAGGGGTATTTTTGCGGTTTAACGGTTATATCTCGTAAAGGACTTACAATATTGAAAACTGTTCTTCATAAAAGTTGTAGGGCACTTAATTCTGCATAGAAAGAGACCGGGTTCATACTTTTTGGACTACCCGTTCTCATGTTAATGCACATCAAAATTGGCCGTATTTTACATATTTATGAAAAATGTGTTATTTACACTATATTAAATACTATACTATAGCACTAAATTTTAGCAGTCTTGTCCTTAGTAAATATATATATAATAAACTAACTGTCGCTCGCCACTTCGTCCGCGCAGATCCTGGTAAAAAGGCCCGTTTAAGTTTGCTGTTCTTTTTTCGAGATAAAAATGGGTGTGTTAATCCAGGTTATAAAATATCTGTATGCCTTTCATTTGAATCCGTTCAGCCGTTTTTGCGTGATTGAGTTACAACCAAACATACAAACTTTTACATTTATAATATTGGTATGAGCAGGATTGAAATTGTAGAATATAAAAAGAGATAATATGTACTGAAAAAGTTTTTATTATCCCATTTTTAACTGATGGAGGCAGGATAAGGAACACAATTCATGAAATCAAATTAGTGATTATATTTCTTAATAACAAAAATATTAGTAAATGTAAGATGAAAAGGGGAAAAATATTGTATGTAGGTAGGTACACAAATTTCACAGACGTAGACGTTTAGTTGTCGTTGGGCTACTCGCCTTAAGGCCTGTTATTTTCGATATGGAGTCTGTCGCACCATCACTCGGCTCCTCAAAGTCTGTAATTTTCTGCGCCTCATTGCAGTCCAAGTCTTCGTCAACATCTTGTTCGTCAATTGCATCTAGTTGGAGGGAGTTAGTGCAGGAGTTCCCTTTGCAGTTGGCACAAACCAATGAGTACTTAATCCCAACCTTCCGACACCCAAAACCACCTGCACACCTCTTGTTGCATTTGCGAAATATGTAAAATACGGCCAACTTTGAAGAGCATTAGTATGAAAACGGGTAGTCCAAAAAGTATGAACCCGGTCTCTTTCTATGCAGAATTAAATGCCCTACAACTTTTATGAAGAACAGATTTCGATATTGTAAGTCCTTTACGAGATATAACCGTAAAACCGCAAAAATACCCCTTTTGGGGTACAATTTTACCCCCCACCACTTTTCCACAACTCCGCCGAGGGGGAAAACCTAGGATAGTCATATTGGGCAACAAATGAAGCCATTAAAACAATAAAATCTTTTGTAGCAATTATTTCCGATTTAAATTCTAATCCTACTGACCTATAAAGACATTTAAATTAATTAAAGTGAGATGAAACTTAAACAAAGTTCCCTAATTAAAACTCGTATCATACCTACATACATACATTGATAGGTATATGTAATTGTCAATAAAATAGTGAAAGAACAAAAAATGGAGGTTTTTACTTACAATTAAAGGTAGTATCTACCTGCTTTCTTTTTGCCAATACATATACATATATGCATTGTAATAATATTTAGGTCTATCGATGAATTTTTCAAACAAAAATTTAAATATATAGTCATTTTGTTGTGAATTTAAGTTTTTATAATACAACTGATGTCGACTTATGCCGGAGAAAGCGACAGACGACTCAAATGATACTTTTCCCCAAAGTGTAATTGTTGCGATCGTGTGTCACCCTCCAGTTGGTAAGAACTTTATGAGATTCTCGAATTATGGATATATTTATCTATAACTATGTATGAATAATAACCGTCATTTTGGTCCCGTCAGATTTCTGTATTTTTCCATTCTTATGTAGTTTAAAAATTTGTCGAAATAATTGACTAAAAACCACATTCTGAACAAGTGGAATTAATTAAAGTAAAGCGGATATCTGAAGATTTATTGCACCAGCACAATTGCTTTTATTAAAATACGTTCTGAAAATCAAATTAGCTAGGAAAAAGTGAAATGCAGGTGTCTAGTTCATCCGCAGATGCGTTGTGAAATTAATTAGGCGGAATTGCAATCTGCGTTTTGCAAATTCCGATACCCGTGCCGCCGCGTCAGGGTTCAACCGTCAGGTGATTTAAAAAACTATTTTAAGGTGGCTAAAGATTTAATCCGACTAAACAGTGAGCGAAAATTCGCCTCAATCTGCGGAATTCCTGGGCCAGCCCCTGGATTCCGGCACGCACCAACCGGAGGAGCGTCCTTGGGCCAGTTGCTACAAAAGTGCAATTACGCCAGCGTCGGATGTGCGCTCCGTGCCCATAACTGAGGCAGAACTCTTTTAAATTAAAGCACCTCACCTGCTCTGGTTGTGAACGCGGGGCGAATTCCGCGCCAGGTGAAAGCAACTGGATCGCATCTGATTAGTTGCTTCGGCCCAAGGTCTCGGGGCAGAAGCGAAAAATCGCGCGTTTCCCTGGTCCCAGGTACGCGGCGGCGGCGCCGCGATGCCAGCAGCTAATCGCTCAAAATTTATTTGGTCCCCGAAATAAGTGGAGTCGCTCAACCAAACCAGCGGGCCCCAATCGGTCCGCGGTGGAAGCGTTGCGGCGTCGCGACAATTAATAACTCCAAGGGCTTTGGCCTGCGTCGCTAGGAGATCCACGCGAGTAAAAAACCCCTCAAATCCGGAGTAATTGCTTGGGGCCTTTGGGTGTTTTGGGAAGTCCGCTTGATTGACGGAGCGTGGCAAATAAATATCATTGCTGTCGGCCTATCATTTGCCAAAATGTTTTATAGTTTTAGCTGGGCAAGTGCACAAAGAACGCGAGGTCATCGATCGATTTTGAACATTTACTCAAATAATTGGCTGATTAGGTTCAGATTGCTGTTGGGTTCGCATTTTTTTTTTTCGTTTTTTGGCCTCCTTAAATTTTTTTGCAAGGTAATTTAATTCGTTCTGAATACCCCGAAAATTGTATTTCGGCCAGCTTCCGCATCAATTAACCATTTTTATACCATGAGGTGTTTTTTTAGAAACATCGATTAATACAATTTAATTTGAATGATATCGTCTCTTTTTAATGCTTCTTTTACATATTCACTTTGCACAAATTTATGAACATTGTACAGTAGGTACACGCTTTCAAAATTGTCCAATTCTTATTTAGGGAAAATGAGGGCGTGTAGAAGCTACACAATAATTGTAAGTTAGTTTGTATTGTCATCCGTTTCTTTTTTTTCTTAATGAAATCTCTTTAGATTTCAGTTTGAATTTCGGATTAGAACCAAATAAGAATATTTTTATAATTATAAGCCATACTTGTGATTCCCATACAAATAATACTAGTATAAATAAGCCGAACTATGAAGGGTTGAAATAAAGTAAATTTTAAAGAAATTAGTCTTGTAATTATTTCTCATAGTTCACTTTTAAATTATTATTATGTGTTTGAGCAAACCTCTTACATGCTAAAATATTTTTAGCAGGAAGCAGGAAGCAGGCTTCTTCTTTTTCCCTTAGGCTCTAGACTCTAGACCATTTTTCATCAAGGCTATATGGCAAGTCCATTTACTGGCTTCAATATTGATCTGTTGAGCAGCTTGCAGAGTTTTGTATATTCCAGACACTAAACAACGAGCTATTTCCTGCCCAGATCGATCAGACATTTTCACAAGTCGGCCATTTTTTGGTTTTAAAATGTCCTCTCTCGTAAATTTTGAATTTTTGAACAGTTTTATAGGATATTTTACGTTTCTCAGCAGTAAATCTTGAAGATTTGTCTGTGCGAAAAAGATCAAAGACTTTTTCCTTAGTGTGCATAGCTTCATTGTCTAAAAATTGAATTAATACACTTATTAAGGTGCAGATTTTTACAATTTCTTTTAACTTTTTTGTAAGACTACTTATCTCACTCAATTGCCTTGCAAAAACCTTATTGAAATAGCTTTAAATACGAAATGCCCACGTTCGCTGAATGTGGTGCAAAAGTGGAAAAATTGACTTTCTCGACTTAATCTTAATTTTTTCTTACATATATTTAGGTGAAGTGAAAAATAAAAGCAACATGTTCTGAATATACAGCCATAAATGTAAATAATAACATTCTTTTTATTTTCGTAGCCTTTTCCATTACTTTGTAATAAGTAATTTAATAACAAAAGTGTGGATCATTTTTCCATTTTTGCTCCCCACTGTACCTATGTATCTATGTAGATATAATAAAAATTATTTCATAACCATATTATTTTTGGTATTTAAGCTAATTTTAAAAAGTTAAAGGTAAATACAAAATTCAAGTTTAAAACCACAACAAAATAGCACAGGTACGAAAAAGAGACAATAAATTTATCTTTGATACACACGTTTAAAATTCAGAAAGAATAACGTTCAAGTTTTTGCATTCGTTTGCATTTAATTAAAGTCCGCAAGTTGATTATCTTTTAAAAGTGCAGCAAGCTGCAATCTTGTGCTGTGCTCCCCTGCATCGAGGGAGTAGAATAAAAAAAGCGAAGGGGGACATGATTCCTCCTAAATTATGGGATCTTTACACCCCAAAGACTAGCCTTATCGATCGGTGCCACCCGGCCATAATCCCATCCCCGACTAGCCAAGCAAAAATTACAAATTGGTTAATTAATTGAAATCCAAAACGTCCCATAAAAGTTGCCTTGAAACCGCATTAAGCCAGCAGGATAACTACTCGCCGCTGCCGGTCACATGTGGCGCTCACTGAATCTTTTTCGTAGGTTTCCGTGGCTATGCGGCGCAGTCATAAAAATTAATAATCCAGAGAATTTAAAAAGGGGGAAAAAGCGTCAGGAACAAGCGACTGGGGCCAGAATAAAGTTTCCATTAATCATGTCAATAGTCCAAAATTTATAGAGAGCGGATAACAGTGGATCGCGCTGTGCGGTGTAGTGCGATGCACGCCATCATTTACCTCGCGAAATTGAAGTTTTGACTGGACACGGCCATAAATCCTCATTTAAATAGTTAAATGTATACAATCGCACTTTTTGCAGTTCGGTGCACGTACGATTGAGGAGATGCAGTTTGCGCTTAAACCCTATTATTTGGGTGCGCTGGGTCCGCGGTCTGCAGCCCAATTTAGGGCGCCATCTAGTGTGCATTTCCGTAGATGCCAATTACCTGGGGGTTCCTGAGCCTGGCTCATAATGTCCTATGAAAAATGGCATCGATGCTTTTTGTGTTTTATGCATGCTTGCCACTTATTTATTTATCCTCTGGCAGCCGCGCTTCGCAGCCATCTGTCGTCAAAATAAATTGGAAAAATTGCGATGTAGACATGTATTTATGGCTTGTAGAAATTTCATGAAAAACTTATCACATTGCCCGACAAGCTCATAAAGTCCTGCTGCGCTCATTATTCCCTCCTAGTCGTTGTACACTGATATCACTTCTGGGTCATAACCGATCATAATTCAAATGATTGAACAATGAGTGGATTTTTCAAAAAATATAAAATAAATGCAGTTGATTTAACTGCGTGGTAACTATCCTTGATGAAGATTTACTTTTATATTAGAAACAGGCAGGGCAGGAGTCTAAATTCAAAGATTAGTAGTCAAAGTCAAAATTTCATTTGTTGATTCAAATAGCTAAAATCTTATGTTTCATAAATTTTTCAGAGTATGTATTATGGAATGGTAATAGTTTTTCTGTATTTTATAGTACTACCTCTGGCTCTTAACTTCCTTTTTAGTTTTAATTTCATTATCGCACCGATACATAATGTTTTTCATCTTTATTAATATACTTATGTATTTAATATTACTCAAATAATATTGTTCGAAATTCGTCTGCTAAAAAAGAAAAAAATTATATGGCTTGGAAAAAATTTGCGCATAGTTCATCAAATCCGGATCATAAATTATTATTTTTTAGATATTTAGAGCCTTTTAGTCACAAATGTTTCAACCCATTTATTATTGTATGTAACATAAAACAAAAAGTGAAAAATCTTATGAAAATTTGAAATAAATAAGTTTCCCTCAAATTCACAAGAAAACTAAAGATGACTACCCTAAGAAAATAAGGAATATTTATGATTGATGTTAGAGTGATTAAGATATTTAGAACAACAATTTTCTGAGAGTTCTAACCCAGTAGAAGTTTTGTTTTACTTTTGAATCATGGTGAAAAAATGATTGAAGTAAAAAAGAAAATTTTGCAGGAGTGATTCAAGAAACTTATTATGTATTAATATCGGATACATATTATTATTCATCGAATCAGTGTCCAATGAAAATTTAATTTAATTAAAAACTGACTCCAACTCAGACGAAATACATCACTATTCAATATAGTATAAATACTTTTTTATAAAACTTAAAACTGATTATACAGTGATTTTCATAATTAGTTATAAATTGATTTCAAGAATCTCATTTGAAATCCATTTTTAATTGATTACAGTCGAAATATTGTCAAATCAAGGAATCAAAGGACAACTGCTTTCAAATTCCGTTTTTTGGATTCAATTTTTCATTGGTTAATATCACAGCCCTTAAAAAGTGGATGTGCTTCATATACAATAATCACGATTCCATAAAAGAACTTATTTTTTAATGTCTGAGAATCATTTCGAGATCAGTTAATTCTTGTGTTCTCAGCAATTTTGAAAAGATTTTCTGCGCAATTCTCACTTCTAGTATTTGTTTTACACTTAAAAAAAGAAAACATTTTTATCTATTCAGTAGATTTAGGATCCGATAGGGTTTTGAATTTTTTCGTTGCATAAAAGATGTTAAACCACAAAAGCACTGAAACGTAGTTTACAAGAATTACAAGAATTCGTTACATACCACTTTAATCAACTCCATTGTGAATTAGACGGGGAGTAATCCTTTAAGACACCGAAAACCGTCTCAAAAAAGACTCAACAATTTGAAACGTCGACTCAGAAGAGTCACACTAAGTCCGAATTGCGCACTCACGCAGGTAAAAAAGATCGCGCGTGGAAAACTCCTCACAAGAATCAGAGGTAGCCGCTACCTTCGCGGTGGTAATAAAAACTGAGAATCCAGCACCCACCTGTTCTCTATTTATAAACGATGGCGACGAGATGTCTCTACGGCTCCACGGCTCCACGGCTCCACGACTCTACTTATTTGCCACTTTGGGGCTTTTTTCCGTCGCGACGGCAAGTGGCAAAAAGCGACCAGCGGCCAGGTAGGTGATGGAATATGAACGCATAGCGATGAATTGCGCTGATAAATTTGATTTGCATCGCTGCTCGCGGGTTGTTTCTCTGATTAAATTTTCGCCACCGGCAGACACATGAGTCCGGATCGCCGGAGTGACCGGGTCCGACCGGACCCATGATGTCATTCCTTCGTCGGGGAGTCGGACAAAGGCGAGAAGGGTTCGTCAAGCGAGAAAAGGGGCACGAGGGAGGCGATCGCCGCCAAGCACTTTGCTATCCGGCGGACATCTTAATTCATTCATTGCTCATGGTACGCTGGCCATAAACCCTACACGGGAGACAGGTGTTCAAGATTTTAATTACTTGGAGGGTGCTTTCGGTCAAGCTGTGCTCCTTTGCAGCCGAGAGGCCCACAGCGCCCGGGTTGCAGGGCAGAAAATTTGCATACAAATAACCTATTTACATTCAAATTTCGTGGCTGCTCTAATCTCTGGCTGAACTATCCGAAACCGAGAGATTCATTAGTTGCTATGATGTGCTTTATTAATACTTGCACCATCGGAAGGTCTCCTGAGATATGTGACAACGGCAGCACTCGAAGCCGGCCAGACCAGAACCGAAGTGGACATGATACTTCCCTCAGCAATTGAAATTTAAATTAAGGATCCAAATGGAATTAAAACAGTGGTTATGTTAATGCGGCTCTGCTTAATTACAGCTCTCCGGCGACTCGACATCCGAATTTGGGCAAGCTTGCATTTCTCGAAATATGCTGCACATCTGCTGCAGAAGCCTTCTTCTCTGCAAATAACCAGCTCTGGGAGTTCAAACAAAATCGCTCGAAACAGAGCACCTTCGTTTGCAGATTAAGATCGATTTTAACGAAGATTGGGAGACACAATGTCAGACATTTTCAGTTTAATTGAATTACGAAACAGGTCAGTGTCTTCGAAATTGAAACAGTTTTAAGATAAATCCCAGAGGTAAAAGAAAACACACTATCTGAACTTTTGGATCGCTTCCCGGAAACATTTTCATTCCTGACCTTTCCTATCTTACTTAGTACTGCCGCACCACGCAAAGACAAAAATACTTAAAAAAAATATTATATATATATTTATGTATATATTTAATATTATGCCATTTCTTGGGAGACTTTTAATATCCAACGTACATATCCCGTCGTTGTATTGAATTATAGCGACAATTATGGTTATGGTTACACTCTTACACTCAATTTTTTCTAAAATTTTTTGATATGATACAAAATTCGACAAAGATGGGAAAAGAAAAACCACACTTACATGTACTTCTTGTGGTGACTTTCATAACTAAAAAAAAATTTGGTGAAAACCCTTCCGCGAAGAATTTCTTAAGAACCATTCGATTTCTTATCCAAAAATCTAGAATTAGTTATGGGATTTTCGCATGCGATAAATATAATTAATTCTTCAGTGAGAAGTATAATGTCCGCAAGGTGAAATAAGGTTCAACGGTTTTTTTTCGGCTGCCGGTTCTTGATGTTTTCAGAAAATCAAGCATTAAAATATAATTTAAAGGGAAAAACCACTCTGACAGACCCAAAAAGGCCCTTTTTCTTGAATGGGTTTTAGTAACTAAATTATTTAATTAGGGTTTGGGAAAAGGTACGTTATGCATAGGTACATTGAACTTAAATTGCATAATTGCAAAAAAGGTGGTCCAGCGGTCCAACTTGGAATCGCTATTACGAAAATCGTTTTTATTAAAATAAAAATGCTTCATAACTTATAATGTTAATAAGTAATGATTAAAAAGAAAATTTCTTTGCCAACTATCTAAAAACTCAATACGTGCAGGTCAATAAACATTGCCACTAATAACGATGTACGACTGTACTATTCATTGCCAAGCCAGCCAACTTATCCATTAATCAGATTAAATAGTTTTCAACTTCTCTCCTGACTTTAAAAATTGGGAAATCGTTTTCATGATTTCTGTGGATTAAAGCAGATTTACAATTTTGTTCCTTTTCGCTAAACGATATAAAAGAAAATAGTTGAAAGTAGTTAGTAGGATATTAATAATAAATATCATAGCAATTAGTTGTGATCTTTGCTAATTTTTATATACATACATAGCAGACGGTTTATAGAATTCAATTAAAGGAAAAAATTTTCCTAACAAATCTGATCCGGATCCGATTATAAAAAAAACGCAGCTAATAACATATTCATGTAAAAGAATGTTTTCACATTTAAATTCAGCGTCCAAAATATAACGTATCAATTATTGGTTGCCATAATTAATATTGGATACCTAAAAAAGGTTTTATTTTGAAAACTAGAAAATAATAAAAATAAAAATATGACAATCAATTTGAGACAATCAATCAATTCGGAGTAAATAAATTCGAATTCGAAATGCTCGAAAAAGAAAAGGAATTCGAAAAATTTAATTATAAGTATTCAGTTCACATCATTTCTTGTATTTCGTACTTTTGATAGTACCTACATACTAATAATAATATTGAGAAGCTCTTGAAATTTAAAATTATCGGTGGCCCTAGTGGACTCATTATGTCTTGATAAAGTAATGATAGTAAAAAAATTGGAAAAAAACGAAAAATAATTTGATCAAAATCAAACTCATCAACACCCAGAGAAATTTCTAGTCAATAATGACAATTTTTTAACTATTTTTCTGGTTCATTCTGGGACAACTAGAAAAAATAGTTAAAACTAGTCAATTTTAACTATAAAATATAGTTAAGTCAGGCTTCGGTAAAATTGACTAGAATTATAGTCAATATTAACAAGTTTTCTAGTTAAATTTGACTATAATAATGGTTGTTAAATCCATAACTATTTTTCTGGTCACTTTAACCAGGTTTGTAGTTATTTTATGGTTACCACGGGATTAACTAGAAATTTTGTCATTCCTAACAATTTTTTTAGTTACATTTGACTAAAATTATAGTTGTTTAACGTGTAACTGTTATTCTGGTTATTTCAACTACTTTTGCAGTTACTTTAGAGTTGACTATATTTATAGTCATTTTTAACAAAGCGTTCTAGTTACACCCGACTATAATTACAGTTAAATATAACTACTTTACTGGTAATTTTTACAATTTTTATGGTAGTTCCTTAGTATAATACCATATTTTTTTGTTCATAATTATGGTCCATTAACTGACTACAGCTGTAGTCAAAATCATGGATCATGTTTTATAATCTGAAAATTAATTGTTGAATTTATTTGTAAAAATAAATAAAAAGTCATATTTACAAAATTATTATTTATTTATTTCAGTTTTTTTAAAGTAATTAGTACATAAATATTTAGAGAACATATTAATAAGTACTAATAGGTTCATTGTTAATATTTTAGTTCAAGTAATGAGTACATAATTTAGGAACATATTCATGAGTAATGTCATAAGTACATATTTTGGGAAAATATTCATAAGAATTAATATTGTAAACAAGTACATATGTATAAAGGTAAAGTGAAGCTCTACATACATTTTGATTACATATTAAGCGAACTTATTAATAAGTAGAGATTAGTTTATTGTTAATTACTTGTTTGAAGTAATAAGTACATATTGTAAGAACATATACATAAGTTGTGATTGGTTTATTGCTAATAAGTATATAGGTATTCAAGCTTTATATACATTCATTCAATATACGTTATTATTTACATAAAAGTAATTAACATTTTAATTTGTATTACGGATTTAGAGTTTCATAATGCAGGTATATATACTGACGAGATCAGTTTGGCTGATCGAATCGAAACACTCGTCCAGTTTTTTCTACCTACTAGAATTTTGAACAGAAGAAAAGTGAGAAGAACAAAAGTGGCTGTAACCAACCCCGCGGCCATCCCAGTCCCAAGATGGGGTTAACCCGCTTCGCGGATCCGCGTAGCTCCAGGCTCCAACTAAAGGGCGCTGCTGTTCACGGGAGCCTTAGAGTATGGGGTTGTCGTGAAATTTTGCTTTAAAAACTTATACTACAGGAAGGAATCCCCTGCCAGATTCCTTGTCTTGCAGTCTTTACAAGGGATAGGAAAGTTAGAGTGCAGGAGCTCCAAATCAGTGTTTATGCCTAAATAAGAGGGATGTGAAGAAATGGGATAGGTAAATATTGTGACCGAGGATGTAAAATAAAGCCCTACAGCAGCAGGAACGTTTCATGAAACGAAGTTTGACTCACCAAATGATGCCTATAAACGGGGTCTCGAGGAGATAAACTTTACATTGCCCGAATTGTTGTTCTTACTATATGTGCCCTTTATTTTGAAAGTTGTCTAAGTCCGCAATGTCATATGTTCGTTTTAACCTTAAAAGAATATAGAAAAAACTATCTTATGACATTTCGGCCTTAGACTATTTTCAAAATAAATGGCACATTAAACATATATTTATTCATATATTTCTACATACGAAAAGAAAATTTATTTTTTCGAAAAGTCTATTGTCAGAAGTCTTATCATTAAATAATAATGTAAGATATAATATAATAAAATTCAGTGGATTGAGTCTAAATAGTACAATAACGTATATTTTTGAAATGTGCTAACTTGTTTATAAAATATAATTTCGGAGATTTAAATACTCAGCTTATCGTAATAAAATACCAGAAATGAAGTTGAAAATTTCCGACTGAAATCGCAAGCAACTGAATTGGTTTCGAAAGGGTAACCTGGTTACTCGCACCCATTGCGGGCTGCTTAACAGCACGCTAATGTAAGAGGTGACTATGTAAAGCAAAGCAATGAGCACAAACAAGTAAACAACAGGAAGTTAAGTTCAATTCCATTGTTTGAATAAACATGTAAAGTAAATAACAAGCAAAAGCGAAAAGCGAAAGCGAAAAGTAAAAAAAAAACTGAAAATATAAATAAAATAATAATAAATAAAATGAAATAAAAAAATATATACACAGAAAACAAAATAAAAAACATAAAACAAAAAATGAAGTAGAAATAAAATAAAAATAATAGTAAACAAAATGAAATAAAAAATGAGCATAAAAACAAAATACAAATGAATTGAAAAAATAAAATAAAATTAATAATAATAAAATAAAAAGTCAACACGTGAAACTAAAGAAAATGAAATAAAAAATAGCTATAAAACTAAAATACAAATAAAATTAAAAACAAAAAAATTATAAATTAAAAAGTCAACACGTGAAACTAATAAATGAAAAAAAGAGAAATATACTGTTTATAACATATGAAAATTAAAATTAAACAAATATTAAAAAGCACAAAGCAGGAAGAAACGGTAAAAAGTAAAACTGAAAAAGTGAAAATCATAGTGCATAAAGCACAATGGAAGAGGAAATAGGAAAGAAGAAAGAACAAAGAGAAACAGGGAAGAAGAAAGAAAAAAGAAGAAAGAAGGAAGCAAAAAAAAGAAGAAAGAAGAGAGACGACAGAAGAAAGAAGGACTACGAAAAGGAAAAGGGAAAAAGGAAGAAGGAATAAGGAATAAGGAAAAAGGAAAAAGGAAAAAGGAGAAAGAAGAAAGGAAAAGGGAAGAAGGAAAAAGGAAAAAGGAAAATGGAAAAAGGAAAAAAGAACAAGGAATAAGGAAAAACGAAAAGGGAGAAAAAAATAAAGTAAAAGGAAAAAGTTAAGAGGAAAGAGGGAAGAAGAAAAATAAAAAGGAAAAAGAGTAATGAAAAATTAAAGAAAAAAGAGAAAAAAGCTGAAAGGAAATAGGTAAAAGGAAAAAAGGATAGGGAAAAGAGAAAGTAAAATGAAAAATACGAAAATGGGAAAGGCGAAAATGGAGAAGGGCATTGGGATCAGGAAGAAGTGCTAGCAGAAAGGAAAGGGAAACAAAGAACAAAGGAAAGGAAAAACAAAGGTAGTTACTTACTTTCTTGCCTATTCTCACATAGGAATTGAACTTACTTCCTATTGCCTACCAGTTGTGTTCACGTCTCCGCCCTACACAGATACCTCTTACATTTGCGTGGTGGAAAGCAGTCCATAATGGATGCAAAGAACCAAGCTACCCATATCAAAACCACTTCAGTTGTTCTCGATTTCAGTCAGTTTGTTTTTTTCTCGTATCTTCTATTACGTTAAGTTGAGTTTATTTTTTATTTTTTTATTACATCTAGCTCTATGAGTCGGTTAATCCCTGTATTCTTTATATTAAAAACTTTTCAATCTAATGACATTTTTATTTTGGTAAGTTGTAAGTAAGTGCAATGGAGGGCATATTAAATCTTTAAAATTAATTATATTTACATCAGATGATTTGTTAGAAAGCTCATAAGCTTCTATGTGGTCGTCGAAAATTACAGATTTATATTGTAAACACGAGAAAAATATTCCTCTGTGGGCTTTTATTATTTTGTCTAATTCAAATGCTTCCAGATCATTTTTGCAAACGGTTATTATAGCACCTGACTTATATACTAAGCCGTTAATTGAGGATTCAGAGCCAATAAGAATGAGTTCTTCCAAATCATTTGATATTTGTTGTTGTAGACTAACGCACACGATAACATCACACAATCTTTGTTCAGTAAAATGGGTTAAATCAATTCTATCGGGAAAACCTTTAGAATTGAAAGACTTACTTGCATTCATATACTGAAGTTTAATTCCTAGTGACCAAGGAACATTTTTTCGACTTGTAATATTATTTGTATAAAGTTTTAATGTTCGGTGCTTCGCTTCGAAACGCATACAATTAAGATATTTTATGGGGCCGCTTTTTCTTACAATTGTAGGATAGTGGAGCAAAATATGGTGTTTTGGTTTTAAGGACTCGGAAAATAGTTTAACATACATTTCATTCATTTCTTCAATCATGACTTGCATTAACTCAATAGTCTGATTTTCGAAAGAAGGATAATCAGTGATATCAACAAGTTTAAGTAATTTTAGGAAGAAAAGCCATACTTCATTATGAAGAGGTATTAGGTCTCCTATTAAAATTGAAAGATGGTGTACAAAACACCACATTTCTCTGGCAGACATACGGACTTTATTATTTTTAATATGTTCAATTTTTAATGGAGGTGGGCAATTGCTTATTTCATTTGCTCCATAAGAAAATAATTGTAGTCGATTATTTAAGGTGTCAAGCGTTAATATTTTATTTTCTATGAAGTAGCTTAATATTTTACATAAGTTATAATGGCACACCCCCTCTAAAATGTCATGCATTGAATCAACTGCAAAATTTCGAGTTACATGATAGTTCAAAACAGAATTGAAAATCGAATTTTCTACAATGCCTGTGGAAGAGTTATCGTTCACTGCTAAATCATTTTCATAATTAGCAATATTTCGAAGAACATTACCGTCTTCAGTAAAAGTAGCGTGTGAGAGCGTTTTATGTAATTTGCAAAATCGGCAAAAAAAATTAGAAGAGAAAGATTTATTAAAACCAAGTGCTGAATTTAGTCCCAAGTTGTCTCCCAAAAGCAGCTCGAATGAAAAGAAAACCTTAAAATCAGACCCATTTATATTAAGTGTTATTCCTTGGATAGCTAAATAATTAATTTCATTTATCAGGGTTTTAAAACAGGCGCTATTACCAAATGTCTTATTATGTGATGATTTTAGAAGCATAGCAACACCGATATTTTCTAAAGAAGCTGAATTTTCTGGTGGCAGTACAGGAAAGGAATAGTAAAACGCTGTTAAAGAGTGAGAACCACTGTGGGACCCTAAAGGATTGTTAATCTCTAAGTCATCAACGTAAAGAAAGTATGGAATTACAATTTTTCCTTCATAGTTTTTTAACTTATTCTTCCATAAGTCCCCATTAATATAATTACAAAGAGTGTCTTTACTCATTATGCTTTCGATATGATCTAGAACTGTTTGGAAAACATTAGGTATTTCAAAAAATTGCTTGAATTGGAATCTTAAAGGCATTAGTGTTCCAGTACACAGTTTAGCATCAAGTGTTGGTTGGGAATGCAAGACCGTTCTTTCAATTTCATTACTGATTGTGAACTGCCTCGGCAATTGTATCAGTTTCATTTGTTGTAATTTTTTTTGAAACTTGTACTCAGTATCTATTTCGTCAAAAAAAGAATCAATAAAAGATATTACTTTGCAAAGAATTTGTTTTATAGAAGAATTGCCAACAATTAAAATGTGTTTTAGCTGAACGGACAGAGGGTGAAGTATACTTTCTTTTATATCATTTACAATATCTGTGACACAATTCCGAGATAAGTTGTTTCTGCTATATAATTTAAGTAAAAAAGCTAAAGCTGATTCTGAGTTTAAGATAGATTCAACAGAGTTGGGTAATTTATCGTTCGCATTTATATTAATTTCACGGTTTTCGTTAGTTAAATTTGTTGTGATGTTATTTTTCGTTGCTATGTTATTAAACCCCGTTTTAATATTTGGTGAACCATTAGGATGTAGTCTTAAAAGATGTTTTTTATATGAATTTAAGCTGCTGAGAATTTGGGGACAATTGCCTTGACCGCATTTAATAACGTTGGAAGAGAGGATATTGTGAACGTATTTTAAATGATTTACTAACATTTCTACATTAGTAAAAAGATCTTTACACCGAACGCAAGAAAACATGTTTAAATTTTTTAAAGAAATGTAAATAAATGTTTTCGAAGAACTTATTCTTATTGGCTGAGGTTAGTTATGAAACTCGAAACCGATGTAGAGACGTTTTTGCTGCACGACAAACTATAAAAAAATTTTTCAATGAATACCCATACTTGCTCACATTCAAGAGCATATTTTAAATTGAAAACAAAGTGAGCTTTGAAACAAGAATCAAGACATTTTAAAAAATTGGAAAATTTATATAAAATGTTATCTACAACCAAAAAAAAATCGGTCAACTTACACATAGTACTACCTACACCAATTATATACGGCTGACAGCTTAAGTCCAAGTCCTTGTAAAATTTAGCCCTTTCTTCAGTTGTTTTCAGCACATCTGCGGGATTGGTGACGAAAATAAAAAAGCTGTCTTGGGATGCTTTGATTCCAGGTTTCCAGTAAGACTTGCCTTCTTGAGTTTTGATATGAAGTCGTCGGACAGGCTTTAAAATTTGATGCAGCAGGAGGGCCGTGACTATGTCTCTACAGTCTGAAAAGAATAAGAAATAACTTATATATAATTTTTATAAAAATTAGTAGTAATCTTTATACCTTCGTTGATATTCGCTTCTTTCAAGAGTGCTAGAAGCTCTTGACCACTTTTGTCCTTCACGTTTTGTCGATTGGGATGAAAACTATTTATAAAAAGCGGCCACTTGTTAATTAAGCTCATGGAAGTCTCTTCCCCGTACTGTTCATTGAAATCTCTGTCGATCTGTTAAATATTTTAAAAGCATTAGTGTTATACATATTTAAATAAGCTTGTCAAATGTATATTACCAAAGTGTGACCCAAATTATGTCGGAAAAGAGGCCAGTTTTTTAATATTGTTGTAATATTTGATCCTTGCTCTGAAGCAATTTGTTTAGTTCTGCAGGTAAAAGTTCTATCCCATCGTATCAGACAAGCAGCCCAATCTTCAGCAGATGTTTTCATGAAGTTTTTATCCGTTTCTAATTGACTTTCTTTAAAAAAAAATATATTTACATATTTATATACAATGATTGTGCTTAGTTAACACATTTCGGTATTTCGCATGCATGCATGCATACTCTTCTTATTTGAAAATAAACTGTTCTGTCGCTTTGAATCAATTCGGTGAAAATTGCATTACAAGAGCAATAAAATAAGTTAGGAGCATAGAAATAAGACATAAGGAAGTGCGATTAGACTTGTCAAGCGTACCAAAATCCCTTATGTGTGAGTTCTCGCACTTTAGTATTAGAAAGATCAGTACAGGCGTATTAAGAAAGTAAATTTTTAGGAGGACCACACCGCAATTTGTGCGTAATTCAAAACTACGTCGTTATTCTTGCACTGTTCTAATCAGACTTCTTGTAATTCACCCGGGATTGCAATACTAATTTATTTAATATTAGAATAACATTAAAATGTTTGCTGCATGTACCCCACTAAAATTTATTTCTAACGCTGTCTTTTAGCAAGAGCACCCCGAAATGAATCAAAGTAATCCAAAAATGCATAATTCGACAGTATTAGGAATATTTCTATAGCTTTTCCTCACTCTGCCTCGCTTGCTCAAGTTCTGTCTCGCTCAACTGAGCACCCTTTGAGCACTCAAAAAAAAAATGGTACGCACACGTACACTATATATGAACGTTTCAGCACTTCCTTATGTCTTATTTCTATGGTTAGGAGTTATTAAAGTGATACTTTTAAGGAAACAATACCATTTTCTTCAAAATCTGCTTGAACTTCTGACTCAGTCCTTAATTTTTTTATAGTATGCGCTGGTGTCGGAAATAGAGATTTTTGGCGAAGCCTTTTTAATCTATTATTATATCTGTCATATAACTTTCCCTTGGCTGGTATACCTTCATTGCGCGCTGTATAATAAATACTTCTGCGAAAACAATTGTTTTGAACATTTAAAGTGAAATGGAGTCTAAAACCTGTCGTTTATATTATCCCACTTACTTTTTTTCATTTGGGAACAGTTTTATTATTTCATCAGAAAGTTGATCAATATCGGTTATTCTAAGCTTCACTTTCTTCTGAAGGAAATATTCAATAATCAGATTAATGAGTTTAAGCCTAATGTCTTCGTTGAACTTTTGATGTACGATGTAAAATTCTCTGATGAACTCTCCAGAATTATTGTTCAGTATTTCAGTTAGATCCTGAATATTTATATTGAAAATAGCAAGTTTTTAACTTATTTTTAATTTCTTACAATATTGGCTGATAAAGATGTGGATTCACTCAATGAAGACGTTGGTTGATTTTGATCATATAACCAGTTTACAACTTTGCTATTGGCACAAGCGGTATTGCAACAAAGACTTTTATTTTTATCTATCAGCTATAGAAAATTATAAGTAAACAATATAACATCCTGCTCAAAAAGTAACTTACTTCTGAATCTTTCCATTGCTTTAATTCCCCTCTAAGTTTTATGTAAGTTCCGTAAGAGCTTTCGTTATTTCCAGCTACTTTTAGCAAATCTTCTTTTTCCATAAATTTAAGACATTCAAAATCAATTCCAAGCTCTAATATAACAAAACAAAAATTTAAATGCGTGACCAAAAATAATTATAAAATAAAAGTAAAAATCCGTATACTCAAAATACATAAACTTTGTATATACAAAATAGTCAAGAACTTACCAACAAATTTTTCATAAAGATGTTCAAGATTCCAATCGGTCAAAATTTGCTTCAGGATGTCTATTTTACTAGCTGGGATATTTGCAAGTACACTGTCTGAAAACGATATGGTGTCTGTCAAGTCTAAAGATGGCTCTTTTGCATGCTCAGGCTAGAGGTAAAAAAACTTAATACGAACGTTTTTTAATCCTCTTGGGAACTTACAATGCTTTCTGTATGGTCCATTTTGGATTTTAGAGTGCGAATGTTTATAAGAAATACTTAAAACTGTCTATTGAAGAAATAGTAAAAAATTAGTTACTTGGAATATGAAAATTTAAATAATTATATATATATATAAAAAATTTTGATGTTAATCTTATTATAAGCTATATTTTAGATATTTTAATTTTCTGAAATGTGCCCTTTTCGAAATTCATGATATTGAATTCACATAATTTAAAGGAAAAACCATATAAATTTGGGAAAAATTTGATTTTAGGTATTCAAAATGAAACATAGTAAGGTAGGAGAACCAAATAAGGCCCGGGCCCTAACAAGGCCCACCTTTCAAATTTCGCGCCAAACGAATTCGGAAGTGCCAAAAGTCTGTGTTATATTTTAGTACCTACAAATCTCAAACGTTCACCCTAATCAGTTTTTCTCAAAAGTAAACTTGTGAGAATTTGCATTCATAAAACGTCAGCGAAAGTGCATGCACGGCGAATTTTATAAAAAGCAACTGCAAAACATATAAGTATTTTTATTTATTTTTGAGGAAAAATATATACTTTTTTGTAATATTTTGTACGTTGTCGTTATATATTATTATTATTATATAGAATGTGTGTTAAAAATTACGATTATTCTTTTATTATCATACTACTTAGTTATTTATCTAAGATAGTAGAACCAAATAAGGCCCGAGTCCTAACAAGGCCCATCTTTCAAATTTCGCGCCAAACGAAATCGGAAATTTCTCACATATGTGTTATAATTTAGTGCCTACAAATCTCAAATGTTCGCCCTATTCAGCTTCGCTCAGAAGTAAACTTGTCAGTGTATCCATTCATAAAATGTTAGCGAAACTGTATGTACGGTCAAATTTTATAAAAATCAACTACAAAACATGAAATTCATTAGTTTTGTTAATTTTTTGTTAGCTCTGTTAGAAAGTAATTATTTTTTGTTGAATTTTGGTAAATGACTTGCGTATTTACAATTAATTTTGATTCAAATTTAATGGGGGCCTTATTAACCCATTAACGCCGAGGTGATCAGAATTTTTACTAACTTTTCAACGTGTTTATTTATTATGTTATCGGACCAAAAAAATAATGTAATATCTCTATTCCTACGTGAAATTTGATGCTCTTTCAGAATCTGAGCTCAAAATTTCGATTAGACACCGAGAAAAAAAAATATGGCCGATTAAAACGTGAAAAACGTGAAAGTTTTCGAAACAAAATTTTTTTCGCATTTTTTTTCACGATGATACCGCAAAGGTATCAACTTTTTACTATGATCAGAGGTGATCATGGCACTCGAACATTAAGAGGAATTTTTTTCAGAAAATTTCATCGACGCGTTTATTCAAAATGGCTGCGAGAATGAAAAATCTTAATCTATCGTTTTCTTAAAAACTATAAACTTTAGAAAAAAAGTTTTAAGAAGAAAAATGTCTTTAAATTAGTCAAGGAACAATCTCAAATTTTTTCAGAATTTTTGGAGACAATTTTTGAAAAATTGGATTTTTTGAAATTTTCGAAAATCAAAAATTGTCTCCAAAAATTCTGAAAAAATTTGAGAGTGTTCCTTGACTAATTTAAAGACATTTTTCTTCTTAAAACTTTTTTTCTAAAGTTTATAGTTTTTAAGAAAACGATAGATTAAGATTTTTCATTCTCGCAGCCATTTTGAATAAACGCGTCGATGAAATTTTCTGAAAAAAATTCCTCTTAATGTTCGAGTGCCATGATCACCTCTGAACATAGTAAAAATTTGATACCTTTGCGGTATCATCGTGAAAAAAAATGCGAAAAAAATTTTGTTTCGAAAATGTTCACGTTTTTCACGTTTTAATCGACCATATTTTTTTTTCTCGGTGTCTAATCGAAATTTTGAGCTCAGATTCTGAAAGAGCATCAAATTTCACGTAGGAATAGAGATATTACATTATTTTTTTGGTCCGATAACATAATAAATAAACACGTTGAAAAGTTAGTAAAAATTCTGATCACCTCGGCGTTAATGGGTTAAGACGTATGGGTTCCCTATAAGGCCCAAGGCACGTTTTTTTTTAAATGCTAAAAAGACAGTTAATATTTTAAAAGAGGCTATTATACTAAGGAATTTTCAAAAGGTTATTTAATAAAGAATTTTTATAATAAATTTAAAATCTTTTTATTTTGTAATCCTTTGAGTTATTAAGCAATAACAATAAGGTGGGCCTTATTTGGGTATCCTACCTTACTTGAATTAAAGATAAAATTAATAGACTTTTCAATAATCTTGTTCTGGAGCCTCTCTTTCGTTTGTAGTTGGCCATTGCAGTATTTCGTCATAAAATTCTGTAAATTCTACTGGTATATTGTTTCACTTTTGCAATATCTGCAATTTTTAATTTATTAATAGGTGAAAAATTGGATTTTTTGCAATTTTCGAAAATCAAAAATTGTCTCCAAAAATTCTGAAAAAATTTGAGACTGTTCCTTGACTAGTTTAAAGACATTTTTCTTCTTAAAATTTTTTTTCTAAAGTTTATAGTTTTTAATTAAACGATAGATTAAGATTTTTTGTTCTCGCCGCCATTTTGAGAAAACGCGGCGATGAAATTTTCTGAAAAAAATTCCTCTTAATGTTCGAGTGCCATGATCACCTCTGATCATAGTAAAAAGTTGATACCTTTGCGGTATCATTGTGAAAAAAAATGCGAACAAATTTTTGTTTCGAAAATTTTCACGTTTTTCACGTTTTAATCGGCCATATTTTTTTTTCTCGGTGTCTAATCGAAATTTTGAGCTCAGATTCTGAAAGAGCATCAAATTTCGCGTAGGAATAGAGATATTGCATTATTTTTCTGGTCCGATAACATAATAAATAAACACGTTGAAAAGTTAGTAAAAATTTTGATCACCTCGGCGTTAATGGGTTAATTCAATTTATCCAGGAGATTTCATTCAGTCTCCATAAAACTAAATATATGTATAAATTTTTTGAACTGTCAGGCCACTTACACACACATTCAAAAGCTTTACCACAAGTCGTTCGTTGATGCCTCGCACAACGGCAGGCGCACGAATCGAACCTCACCCCCATCATCGCGCCGGCTTCTGACGTCATAATCTATCTATATATCTATTTTATCTATGGGCAATGCCGATGCCGGCCGGCCGGCCCGGCCGGTTTTGCTACTTACCTTATTAAATTAGGTACACCTTCTTTACATAGAAAAGGCTTGGCAGCATCCAAACTCAAATCCCAAAAATTATTTTCACGCACAATTATCACTATTCGTAACAAAATGTTTGAATCAAAAAACCGAAAACTTACAAGACGTGACTGTCGACAGCTCCAACGTTCAAACGCAACTGCGGCTGGTGCACACAAATCGAGCCGGCGGCGCGTGGGACTGTGACTATGTATGAGTCGATTATTCAGCGTGCTGACTGCTGGGGCCTAGGGACGTTGGGCGCACACAAACACACATATCCCTGTGACCGTTACATTTATTCCACGTACTGCACGCGACTGCCTCTTGAATTCATTCGTTTTCGTAGAAATTCTCAAAGTATTTTCACCATTTCAATTTATTTACTAGAAAATAGTTCAAATTGAACATTTTCTAGTCGAAGTTAATTTATGCAAATGAGTTTTTATTGTTAAGAAAATTGCTATTAAAAAGTAATTTACAGTAAATATTAACTATTTTCTAGTTAAATTCCGTATTTCCACTTTTTTATTTTATCGTATAACTAGAAAATAGTTAAAATCGACAACTTTCTAGTCAAAATTTACGTTCGGGAATGAGTGGGTTATTGTTAGCAAAATGACTAGAAAATAGTTACCTATAGTCATTATTAACTATTTTATGGTACATTCAACTATTTTCTAATTTTTATTGAAATTTAACTAGAAAATTGTTCAAATTGACAATTTTCTGGTCAAAGCTAACAATAAATTTCTAGTCATTTATAACTAGAATTACTAGATTTATGGTATTTATAACTATTTTGTGGTCATTTTTAACTATTTGCCCGGTTTTTAAGAAATAGTTAAAATTGACTAGAAAAATTGTTACGAATGACTAGAAAAATTTCTCTGGGTGAAAAAACTCACAGACTATACAATTTTTCTTAGTGTGCAAAATTGAAATATTGCATAACTAGAGTACAAAAACTTCCGTTTTTCTGACCTTTTAAGCAATCCAATTTGAAATATGTTCTAGAAAATGGTCCGAGTTTCTACATTAAAATAATGAATGAGAAAAATAAAACTAATTAAAGAGAGACATATACGAGCGGCACGGCTACCTTAATTAAACCGTGAAACCGTACCTCGAGCTCGAGAAAAGTTCGACGATCTCTTAAGTAAAAAATGCACAGAAAGTTAATAAAAAGGGGCCCGGCGGAGTGCAAAACTTTATCAATGGGATCTTCGCCGCCGGAGCAATAAACCTTGACTCGTGATGAATTCACCTGGGGGTCAGTTGCCCGGGGAAAAGAAATCCACCCCTTGACGGAGTCCGGCGCCTGGACAAAGAATAAAGCGAACGAAGAATCCGTGCACCTCCGGCGGCGTGCGGCGTGGCGCGCAAAACGGATGCCGCTTTAATGGCAATCGTTAGTAGGAGAGCTCAGCCATTAAAAGATCAAAACTCGGCGGTACCCCTGAATTTCAGCCACAAAGGCCGCTGTTCCGCCCGAGGAGTTATTTTTCGACTTTTTGCCACATTTTAGTGCGCGGTTCCAGTGTTTGCGCGCCAACTGAAAAGTGCCATCATCGTCACCCTGTGGCCGATTTATAATTGCAGGCCTAGCTGCCGAAAACGCGTAAGCCCCGTCACTCAGAGTATAAAACATGAGTAATTAATCCTCCGCTCGGGGTGCAGGAGGCGTTTGATTTCAAATTGGACAACTATGTCAAGGTCAGAGCTGGCCGCTTCCCCCTCGTCGCCATTTCGATTTGCATAAGCATGCGAGCGGATTTGGTCTAACTCACTTCTAGAACAAGTCGCAGTCCCAGCGGATGGTCCGGGGCCGCTCCGTCTGCCATTAGTCACTGTCCGCCCCCGCGCGCGCCACGCTGTCTCCGGAGATTCTGCGGCGTTTTGCGGCGCGACCTATGGAAAAAATCAAAGACGATTTCGAGATTTCGATCCGAAGGCCACTTGTGCGGCTGACGACGGGGGAGCCCCGCAGTCCCCAAACAATTTAATGCCTTTTGGGGACGAGACAATTTCTTGGCCTTGTCCGCGCAGGTGGAAAGATCTCCCCGGAATCGAAAATTGCAGGGAGCGTGTGTTTCGCGCAATGTCAATTAAACTTCCAAATGAACTCATCTTCGAGTTCAAAATTACGTTCTTCACCTGAGCGGCGGCCGATTCTTTCTTAAGGTACTTGATGCGTAAAAGAAGTTTGAAGCATAATTTTTCTTAAAGCAGGAAGTTCTTGTCTTCCTTTTAATTGAGTGGTACTTGACCGGCGGTTAGTTTGTCACAGGTGAGTTCACATAATAATGTGACGAAACATCATGGGGGCTTGTTAAATCCCAGAAAACATAAGTTCTGATTGATTTATATCTATTTGGTCAGCAACCAGCCTGAATAATTACACATAGTTAAAAATACGAAATAAAGCGACGTTTGCTTTCACTAGTCAAAAAAATATGGGAAACAGGACGCAATGAGCAATTAATTTTGCTGTTTTCGGACTATGCACGTTTTCGGAACAGAAATATTTTTTTTTTGTAAAAGATAAAAACTTAAAAACGATTTCTTTCCTATTGTTTTAGTTAATATGATCACTGGATAAACTTTAACAAAGCTGCCTTTTTTAACTGATTCTTTTGACAGTATACGAGGGCATTTTCTAAAACGAGTTTCAATCTGAACCACTCCTCAGCTGAAATCTACACTATCTGCTGCAGTAAAAGAATTGATAGAAATTAGTAAGATTGCTCTGTTTTTTTTTTTCGTTTATTGATTTGGGATGTTATGAGGGCATTTTCCAGAAAGATTTAAAGTTGGCTGGAAAACCTGCCAAGTATAAGGTGAATGTAAACTTAGTTTTTGGTTCTTTTTTTTCAGTAAGGGTGGCCGAAAAGTTTGGGCTCAAAATTCAACAAGGCTACACTTCTTTAGGACTCCGTATCTCAAATTGAACCCTTATAAGACTACTCTGGCGTTTGTGTATCATAGACGTCTTTTTCGAAAACAGCGTGACATGAACTTGGAATTTGGTAGAATGTCAACAGTGCAAAATTTAAGCGAATTACAATTAAACAATAATCATAATATATTCAAGTTAATTGCCTTAAAAGTTATTGGTTCCGTGCTTTAAATCAAATTTTGTATTTGAGATGAATTTTTCCTTAAGTTGTTTTCCAATTTAATATTGATATTGATGTTTGCACTGCAGAGCTGTGTGGAGGCGGTAAAAATCCAATTGCCCGCAACAAGCGAATCGACATGTGCTGCTTGCATAAATATGGGAATATTTGCATCAATTTTAATATTCGAATTCCCGCGACATCGATGTGTAGCGTGCGCCTTTACAGGGACGTTAACAGCTTTCTTCCCATAATTGAGCAGTTTGGTGGCACCCCCGCACAGTGGCATCATAACTTCAACTGCAATGCACCAGATGCAGCAAGTGCAGTTCTCCCCTTCCGCCCCATAATCCAAACTTTTCCATTTTCTAAATCGAATTACACAGCGCAGTGCTTTGCCAATTCCAACAAAAAAGAACTCGCAAAGCCCCGGCGCTCCGAGGGGCCCCAACTGACGGAATTGATTGATTCCTTGCCGTCCTCAGAAGCCGGCAAAGCGGCCCTGGACATTTGTTTGCCTTAACTTCGGCATTTTTATGCACTTCCAGTTCCGTGTGATGCATGGCGATCCGCTGAAAATGAGTTTTTAGATAATCCATCTGCAAGGCAGTCGTGTCCCGTGTCGCAGTTAAAATTACAAAACTTCGTGCAAAGCTAGGACAACATTTTTTTTTTGCTAAATTTAAAATGCAATTTTTTCGAATATCTTCTCTGGTGTCGGGTGCGCAAAGCGTGATTAAAACGGCAACACTGCGAACAACCGCCTTTACATGAATATTGTCAACTAGTGGAGATTTTGACAAAATATAGAGGTTTTAACGCCACGCATGTTTTGCCGAATTTTAATTGATTTTGCGCTTTTTGCACTCTTGTTATTTTTCGGGGCAATTCACATGTGGAATATATCTGCATAAAATCAAAGAGAGACAAATCCATTCTAAATCTAATTGGTTTTACAAGGTAATACAATATTTCAAAATTCATAGGTAACCCTGTTTGCATGCAAGTTAACTTACTGTTTGTCATTTAGGAAATTATTTTAATTTGATCAATAGGTATGTGACCTAAAGCGTATAATATCGCAATCAATCTAAAATTTCTGTGAGAAATCATAGAAATCCAAACAATGTTTGAGAACCTATTAACTTTATTGTACTTTAATAAAATAATAATATAAACTTCAATATTAACAGAAAAATGAAAAGTCTGTTCAAAATTTATAAGAGTCTTTTCAATAGTTAAAGTGAAGACTTAACACTTTATTGTTAAATATTTATAATTTCTGAATTATGTACTTGCAAATTAGTTTATAATAAATAATTTTGATGACATATACAGAATATTAGAAAACTGCAATAAAGCATCTACTGAATATAAGTATATATGTAGTTGTGTTTGTAATAGTAATAATTTAAAGAAAAATTATTGTCATATGATCGTATAATCATATCGTAAGGAAATTTAAATTTTCATTTTTTTATTTCTTGCCTAATAATATTCTAGAATACATATGCACATATAACTTCTTTTACCTTCATTTCTAAGATTATAGAGAAAGTCTTATTTTTCCTTACAACTGAGTTAGTTTTTCTATTTTGTGTATCTAACTAATAATACTTCAATTATAATAAAAAATATTTAAAATTATGCAAAAACGCACCACAAAATGAAATTAAATAGGAAAGTATACTAATTAATTTAATTTTGTGGTGCTTTTTTGAATAATTTTAGTTATTTTTTATTATTACTGAAGTATTATTATGTAATGATTTACCTATAGTCTATGATATTCTGACGACCCTGATGAGTCCACATGTCTTTTAAATTAGTATTTGGATATTTTATTATTGATCCACCACACCAAAATAATGAATAAAATTTCAACAAATAGATTCAAAATTTAGAAGAGTATTTTTATTTGTAAAATATAAGTACTCGTACATTATGATAGGTAGGTACTATATGTATAAAGTGTTTATGATACTCTCAACTGATTGTATCTGTTATGATTACTATCTAAAATAATAAAATTTAAACTTTAGAAGGTTACTTTAGTCTTTTAACACATTGTCTTTGCATTCGCCAGATTATATTTTGGATTTTGATAAAATTCAAATAAGGGTCAAACGCAAAACAGTCGATGTAAATATAATAAGCTAAAATCAGCACGATTTTTTTTGTATGTTCCTTATTAATTTGTAAATGGACGTGTTGGTTACTAGAAAAATAGAAATAGAAATAGAAATAGAAATAGAAACCCAAATTGACTGAAAAGACGGAAATTTTCAATTTTATCTGATCACAGAAGAGATCAAATATTCCACAGAAAATACGAAAAATAGTTTTTTATACAAGATTACTTTAATTAGTTCAATTAAAAGCAATATAACTTAAGCACTACCTATTTTAAATTACAATAATGAATTCATTTCTAATCATTCAAAAATAACTTCTAAATTTCCGTGGAAAATTCTTTTTTCCAAAATTATTTTTGCGTCAATCATCAGTTTAAAATAAATTTTAGAATTTAGCAAAGTTATGGATAGGGTAACTCTTGATAGGTGCTTTATCTGTAATCCATCAAAAAAAAAAAAAAAAAAAAAAAAAAAATAATAATAATAATATTAATATTTCCCTAACCCTGGATCATTTTACCCATGCCCCTGACACTGGGAGCACCTTTACAATATACTTTTAGAAAACTGAATATGATTCAAATTCCATTCTTACTAAATTTTAGTTACAGGGATAGACTTACCTTGACAATCCCTAGAATATGTCGTCTAAGCACTTTTATATTCGTTTCCCTTAGAGGGGGTTATTTTGTACCACTCTTTCTTATGTGGGATCAAAACTCAAATTCCAAGACCACAGATTCGCCAGTAGTGTAGCACGTTCTTCTTAAATACATATATCCCACATGTAGTTATAACTATAGATATAGGAGGTCCGTAAACGCCAAAAGTTCATGTTTTCCAAAGTTCCTATACTTAAGAAATATGGAAACTTTTCATCTGGAATAGAATACATCCGGAATTGGTTCGAGGAACCTGAAACCACTTAAGCTCCTTACATTGAATATTCGAACTCGTTTTCCCCATATTATTTGTATGTTAAATTGTTTGTGAGGTTGTACCTCGCAGATGCACTTAATCCCTGTAAGAAATCTATTTTCACAGGATGCTGCCTTTTGAGCACCCCTTAAGCTTAAAAGGATTATCGGCTGACTTAGATATTGGCAGCCTTATTGAAAACCGGGGATTGAACTCCCTTATCCCTTTAAATCAAGCCTCGCACGACGTTCGCCCGGCGCAGCTCCCTTTCGATTTTCGCAAGAGGACTCCCAGAGCCGAGCCCCATTAATCAGGGACTCCTCAGCCCTCGTGCCCTTATTCAAAAGCTTTTATCCCTTTGCACTCGGGAAACTTTCGCCAACATATTTAAAGTTTTCGCATCGAAAGTTTTACGATTGTCGGAACGAATGTCTTGGAATCGAGTGCAGGGCCCCAATGCATCGGGGGCTGCCACTTGCAGCCCTTCTGCATATGTGGGATGCATTGAAACTCGCTGTAAAAAGGATGCATCGAATGCACCTTAGACATTCTGCCTTAGCTCCGGCTAAGGGGCAAAAAGATGGTGCTTAGGAGGAGATCGATGTAATTTATTGCGAGCTCCCCCGGGACTGCCGGGGCAGAGCCCTGGCACTCCGCCGCAGGGCGACGACGCCAGGAGCCCCCTTGATGGCAGTTCCTTGTTCGCCCCGGAGGCTCTGCTTGAATTTTGGACACCCCGAAGACTCCTCCGAAATGGAGAACTAATCCCAGGAAATGACCAGTGAAAACCGTGTGGCAATCAAGAAAGGAATTTCGGGAGGGCGTAGATGTGCAATTTGTTAATTTAGGATTAGGCCGAAAGCTTCAGCCATTTCCCTCTCCCCTCCTCCCCCCCTAGTTATGGCACTAATCCCAGCTATTCATTACGGCGCCGGAGTACCGGACGACTTAATTCGGTACATTTTAATCCCCGGGATGAAAGAGATTTCCAAATTCTACTTCTTCCCAGTTCCCGGGCATCAGTCCAAGTAATGCGGGCAAATGTTAAATTTAATTTTCACGCTTAATTGATTGATTGCGCTAAATGCCGTGAAATCCTCCCGATATTGATTCGAAAAGGCAGAAAAAAAAAGATAGCATTTTGCCTGCAAATTGGCTGGCGCTTCCCGTTCAACTGCAAATTAAAAGCAAACTATAAAATCGGTCCCAGAACTGCGGATTTTCAGTTCATTTTTTTTTGCAAACCCCAATGAATATACGGAGAAAATGTTTGTTTTATGAAAATTGCTAAAACAACATTTGACTGATTTGCTTTGCTGACTGGGCGGAAATATTTTATGGAATACAATTTGAGTGAGCAAATAATATCTCTAAAATCCAATAAAATATTTCATTTACCCACAACAAAAATATTTATTTTAACGTAGGAAATTGTGATTAGTCGTTTATTTGGATTCGCAGCCAGAGGAGTTAATTGGGTATGGACTAAAATAATAATAATCTTTTTGTGTTATTTTGATATTTGAAATGAATGCATGATTGCATTTTTTAGCAATAATAGGAAGTGCCTACTTAAACCAAAACTTATTGGGCTTTCCTGTACATACATATGTATTTCAGAAAATTGTATAACTACACCAAATTGCCCCAATAAAATTTGATTAATTTTTGGCATGCCGAACTTTAAAAATTTTCAAAATCTTTTTTCTGGCAGATCCGCCATTTTGAATTTTAAAAATTTAATGGAGCAAATTCGTATTCAATGACTTCAAATACTTTTTTCATAACAATTTTCATAAAGATTCGATAGCTATGTAGAAAAATACGTAATACTTTAAGAACTGAAAAATGTAGGAAAGGAAAAGAATAATGGTTTGATTACTAGCATAATTTGTCGACTTAATATTTACGTATGGATAAAAGACAATTAGAGCTTGACTGCAGTAATCACTACTAATTAATTATATAAATTAATTATTATATTGGTTGATTGAATGTTATCTTTTACTAGTTTTTTCTTGACAATTTTTGGTGCCATATGATATACTATTTATGAGCCAAAATGAAATAATTCAACTTGCAAAGCTGGATTAATAAAAATACTAAAATAATTATTATGTTATTTAATTATTTACTTACTTTGATATGATATAAATACTTCTTTACCAATTATGCTAAAATGGGCACCAAACACAATTTTTTTTCCGAATAAGTAAAATACGATTTTCTTCAGAGATTTACAATCATGAATTTCGGTTTATTTTCTCTTATAATTTTAGCAATCCGTAAAGTGCCACTTGATTGGATTCTCTTTTCAGTGGTAATTTAAAAAATGAAAATGTTTCTAAGGAAGGAGGGGTCTAAACTAAAAATCCAGCATCCAGTTTTACATTAACTTTATTCCGTTTCCATATAACATTTTTTCGTTTAAATTTAATTACTTATCGCACGGCAGCCATGCACATACATAAATATTGGATCAGAGGCGTCCAACGTGTCGGCGCCGGGAAGGTTCTGTCGCTTAAAAATGCATGTCACCTCGGAGTATTTTCCCTTTAAAGTCTGCTATGGCGTAAAAGTATGTACAAAACGTCTACATATTTACAAATGTCTTTGAACTAAGTTGTAAAGTTTGTGCAATATCCTTAGGATATGACGACTAGTACCCTTAAAAGCTAACGCAAATATCACGATTTGTCGCATAGTTACTCGAGAAGCGCTCTACTGAGTTCAGAACTCAATTTTCCAAATGCTGTCCTGCAGTTCAAGATAGGATCAAGTGTTCTTCCTCACGGCCTGGTTCCTCCTCGAGGACTTTCCGCCGGAGTCCTTGCTGGACTTCCGCGGGGCGTCGAAGAGCCCCTGCGGATGGCTCTTCGCCGGCAGGACGTTGTTGACCTGGATGTGGCTGTTGTTGTCCTGATAGTGGGCGGCGATGTCGTCGCGGAACGCCAAGAACCCGAGCTGGGCGTGAGAAGCCTCATTAAGTGCCCTCGACCTGATACAGGCCCGGTATTGATCCGCAGTCAGCCGCTGACCACTCGTTACACCTGTGCACACCTGAAAAAGTTAGTTTTTTGAAATTTTAAAATTCTAGCCAAACTCCAGGAAGACGCGTAACGGCTGGCATACCTTCGGGTGCCAAATATGAAATATCCCGGGATCTGTAGCTCTTATTATTTTTATATTTGAGCGAACATACTTCCTATAGAGCATGACGTCCTCGCCGCCCCATCCGACGATCTCCTCATCGAAGCCACGTATCTTTAGAAAGTCTGACCTGAATTTTAAATGAAGGGGGTGACACGGCGGGTTTTATAGGGAATTTTAAGGTGCTCCGCCAGGCGGAATCGTTCTTTTATGAATTTTACCTGTACTGGCACGTCATCCCGTAGCCAAAATCTCGCCAGAACCCAGTGTCCCGGGAAATTAAAAGTTGATCCGTTTCGGGGGGCACCTCCTTGCCCTGCAGGGTGTACACCACATGCGGGTTGTAGAGGCTGAACACGACCGGGTAATACACCTGTTGAGTACATCATGAGACCTTGTTATTAGCGTCACATTCTATCAAAAATTTCTCTCTACCGAAAATTTTTGCTTGAAATATTGCGGCTAAACTTTTAATGAGCATCCGAGAGTTGTGTTGTGCTAGCCCTTTTTTCGGCGAATGGACATTTTTCACTGTCCCAGGTGTTAACAAAATACTTTGAGTTATTTTTCAATTCAGTTAAGTCCTTTGTGAAGGTGGGGATCGAAAACTTTTTAGTGAAATTTTGTGTGCTTTTTTAAATTATGAATTTACTGAGATAAAGTAAACATAGAATAAAGTTGCCACTTCAGGGAATTCTGGCGCTTTGATGCTTCGTAAATCGGTGAGAAGAGCGATGGGATCTAATTAAACAAATAGCTAAAACCATGATTGAACAACATATTACGTAGCTAGGAGAATTTCTATGAAAGGATTATTTATGTTTGAAAATAATATCTTAAAACAATAAAGTGTACAATATATGTTGAAAAAACATATACCTAAAGACACTTTGAAAATTTGTTGCAGTCTACACATACAGTTTTGTAATATATAAATAAAATAGATACATGTAGGTATTTTTTATTTTCGTGCTTTGTAATAAAAATTGAGTATACCTAAATTATTTAAGCAGCTTGTAATAAAAATCAATATTTTTGACTGTAATATTAGCTGTGTTTTTTTGATGATCAAAATTTTGTATTGAATTGAAATTTGCAAATAGTGACTCATAGCAAAACTTTTTAATTTTGTAAAGAAAGCATCATAATGCATTAACTTATGCCAAATTTACGTCAAAAACTAGATCCAATAAACTTTTCAGTTCATGATTTGAAGTTTGGATGCACAAAAATTATTACAATTTCATGGAATTTTTGCAAATTATGAAAACTTTACGATATGTTACAGTTTAAAAAATTCAATTCTATGCGAAATTCGAGATACACATCAGATCATTAAAGAAAAAAAAACAGAGAAATTTTATTCGCGTAGGAGATTTATAGATTTCGAAATCTATGTCGGTCTATAATTTTTCAACAAGCTTTCGTTTTCGTTTCGTCTAAAAACTAACCTTCGCGAAAATTATTAACCGAGTTGAAGTGAAATTTAAAGTTTGTCAAATAATATTGTTTAAATAGTGCGCCATAAATTTTGTCTCCCAATGTTTTGTTTTTTGTGCTTGTAACTTTTTTATTATTAATACTGTATGAAAAAAGTCTTACTATACCTAAATGTTGTAGAGTATTTAAAAATCGGTTTCATCAGTTCAAAATTATCGCCTTCAATGATAAATGCCTTAAGGCCTTGCTCTATATTAAATTAAGGATGTTTTTCAAAATTTAATTGTTTACAGTATTATACAATATATAAAACACGACTTTAACATGTTTATTCGATATACAAAATATTTTCGAAAGCATTCAAGTTAGAATAACGCAGATCATGGTCATGGATTGTTTAAATGAATTAAAATCTCTCTATGAAAATAATCACCAGTGTTTTGATCAGATTAATTGCAATAAAGATCTTCTTATTAGTCATTATTAGCTATGTTAATTATTTGAGATATGTATATCAATTATATTTAACAATTTTGTTGCTAACTAAATCTTGCTTAATATGTGTTGTATATTATATGTATTGTACATATAATAAATAAATCCTATAAATGTCAAAGTCAATATAATTTAGAGACTATACGTCCGGTTACAACATCAACATAATGAAGGTCGACCTGCACCCAATAGGTACTTTGATACTATCTCGTTTCAAATAAATTAAATTTTTATGTAGAACAAATTACTCTGCAGAAACCTTATTGGAATGGAAGCAATATAGGAAGAAATAAAACACCATCGGTAATAGACTCGATAAATTGCCCTCGAAATTCTCCGTAAAATTAGCTCGCTAGCCAACAGCAACAGACGACCGAATAATTTTAGCTGTGAGCTCTTTCCATTGCTCCACTTGTTACCCCGCGAAGTGTGCTAACGACCCCTAATCAAATTGTACGAAATCAGCACATTGCCAGGAGACCTCATCGCTTAAGAATTCGCGAATATTGATTTATTCGCGTGCAGGAATACCCGCGACATTTATCGCGCTCTAAGGACCGGGGAACCGCTGCTGTGCCTGTCTATATTCGGGCGGCCCTCGAAAAGCAATTCAAGGCAAATTACGAATTGCCAACAATTTACATTAAAATCCTAACGAGCCATTTTAAAACACGGAGCTCCATAATTTCATTACGCTCCACCTCCATGGTGCTAAAGCGGGCACAAGTGGGTTTGGGTACTTACCCTAGAAGGGGAACCCCCTCTCCAGGAGGTTCCCATGGGATGAAGCACCTCGGCTCCAAGCAAGATGTCAGCGGCACAATCAAGATATTTGTTAATTAAAGCCGGCAAGGACTCAATAAACGGCGCTGCAAGCACTTGTGGCACGCGAATCAAATCTTCGCCTCGGAGGTGGGGGAGTGTACTAATTAAAGTTTCGCGACATGTGTTCGAACAATTAAAACCACCCATTCCGGATTCGAGTGCAAATCCGAACCGGGCGGGAATGTTGAAATTCTCGAATCTGAAGTCATTATATCGATTGGCTGCAAATGATGAGTTTGAACTTCTAATGAAACTCCGTATTATGTGTCGTCATTATGCGGACGAATATCCCGACGAAATTGGGATTTTGCCAGGGACTTAACTTTGTCCGAACAAAAGCGATTTCCTTTCTCTGAACCCTAACCTAAACTTTACGATTGTCGTGGGAGTGGCATAAGTAAGTTTGCCACACCTACTCCCACGCTCCACTGCCTCCTCACCAAGTGGAAATTGTTCTTTCGGCTATAAAATAAGCAATTCGACGTAGTTAAAGCCCGCTTAGTAACTTACGCCACTTGCACTAGACTACATACACTACCTACAGATTGTCTGATCCACTTAACTTGAAAGCTTCTTAGTCAAAATTATGCTTATCAAATTAAAACAATTCATGTTACTAAAATCAATATGAGTTCACTGTAACTAAATATACATATACATAACAAAATATAATAGAATTACGTTCTTTGCTTTGTCATTGTTTGTTAATTTGGATAAGTGCGAGCACTTTCAGCCAATTGGTACCTATATACATATACATACATACATATATGTATGTATGTTTTCTATAATATATCGTAAAGTAGAGCGATATGATATTTAGCAAATTTTCTCATATCAAATGTTCATATATTAAGTAAGTAAGTAAGACTTTTCTAAATAACGAGTCAGAAAATAATATGTCATCAGAATTTTTGTAATTCTGTTTGTTCTTTATAGAGAACGAAGGATTCACTGAAAGTGTAAAAGTTCGTAATTGAAGTCGTAAAGAATATAGCAAGACTATTAAAAGAGAAAACATCGCGTAATATATCACTTAACGTTTTCTTCATGATCATGCCTATAAATATGTATTATGTACATAAGCATATCTACATATTTTTTACAATTTGATAATGATTTATATCATATTCGTACTTATATCAGAATGTTTCCTACAGACAGCTCTCCTTCCAAGGCGAGTTCAAAAGTTTAGTGATTTTTCCGCACCGTATCAACATATTATAATAAAATTATAATTGTTAAGGGTTTTTGATTTTTAATACAGTAGGTATGCATTTGCTGTAGAACAAATATAATATATTATTGTGGAATTTGAGTTTCACATGAAGAGAAAATGAAATTATAAAAAATATGCTTTTAAGAATGAAGAAAGTTTATACTTTGTGTGGGTTGACAATTAGACAACTTAAAGTTAAATAGGTTAAAGGGCACGAAAATTGGGTTTTCGCAATTATTTTATTTTCAATGCGTCATATGTCATTTGAGGTGATTATAAAACCTGTAGATCGTTAAATATTATCTATCATACAGTATGTATTTAATTCATGCATTTTTCGTATGATCAACCATTCTTGAGATACAGCGCGAAAAATCATATATCAACAAATACAAAACTGGATGATTTTGTTATATTTTTTTTTTATTTTTGGTCATTTCTGTAAGGCAACAAAAACAATCAGTCTGAATCCATGGAATAGGCATTCATGTTAAGATTTGAAATTTAGCAGATTTCATTTGAATGAAAGGTCATCGGTCATTGTCCTAAAAATTAAATTTCTTGTCATAGTTACAATGTTTAGCCTTTTTAAATATTAACAAAATGTAAAAATGGTTTTGCGAGCATATTTTGTATAATTATGAACCTTGGTAAAACTGATGACTCACTGTTTCAGAACAATGAATCTGCACGCAACCCGTGGTTATCAATAGAATTAAAATATCAGAATACAATTAATATTTTATAAGTTCATTTCATTCAAATTTTTAGAAAGTTATTTAGTTTTGAGTGATTGTAAAATATCATAAATTTTCGATATCTCGGAAATGCGCCCTTAGGGCTAAAATTTTTAGATTGCACGTACCTTTTTACCAGGTTTGGCGTTCCACCGACACCGGTCGAGGAACTTGGCACTGAACACGACGTCGACGTCACACATGAAAAGCAGCACGTCCTTGTTTTTATCAGTCTTATCCCAAACACGTTCGGCGCCCACTCGAAGCCCTTTGGCTGCAACGAGAAAAGAAACCCTTTTAGCCCCGTCTTAAGACGCCGAACTTTTCGGGGAGCAAACCTCTCGAGAAGGTTTCGTTCAGCGCCAGCAGCTTCAAGTTGGACGAGTTGCCGCCGCTGTTTTTCATGCTGAGGACCCGGCTCATGATCGCGCGCGCCTCCGAGAGGCCGTCCTCCCCGAAGTAGACGACGGTCAGGTGGACCCTGCGGTCGTTCTTGAGGGCGATCTTGACGAACTTGTCCATGAAGCTCTGGAAGGTGGAGGTCCTCCCGGACAGCGGCAGGATGATGTGGATGAGCTCCTTCTCGTGGACCCGCGGGAAGACCTCCATCTGGATGGTCTGGAGCGGCGCGAACGGCCGCATGACGACCACTTTGGTGACACCGGCGGCGCCCCCGCCGCTCAAGTGGCCGTTCGAGCTGTGCTCGGTGTGGCCGGAGCTCCTGTTGGAGCCCTCCTTGCTCCTGAAGTAGAGCTCGTATTGGGTCCCGGTGGTGGGCTCGTTCCGGTAGATCCCCTCCGTGAAGTCGTCCAAGGTGTACTTGGGGCCCGGCGCGGCCCCGCTGGAGGCGTTCTTGTTGAGGCTCTCGATGGCTTTGTTGAGCGCGTCCAGGAGGTCCTTCCGCTTGTACCCGATGGGCTTCTCCACGACCCGCTTGCCCAGCCCCAACTCGATGGGGTACACCCGGCTGAACGTGAAGTGGTTGAAGGGAATCAGCTCGTACTCGTTGTTCAGGGGGAGGCCCCGGAGCACTTCCGCAGCACCCACTTGCTTCCTAATGTAACTGCTGCAGTCGTAAAAGGAGCCTGTCGCCGACGACGATGATGACGACGACGACGACGGCGGCGCCGAGTGCGACGTCGTGGCGTTCACAGACGCCGCTGCAGGCGATACGACGGCGACGGCGGCGGCGGCGGCGGCGGCGACGTCTTGACTGGCTGTGTGGCGGCTGCGATTAACACCTGAAAATTATTTCCTCGCATTATTCAGTTCAGGCGGCCCCCGAGGACGTTCGCGACTTACTCTTCAGCTGGAGGATCTGCAGTTTGAGGGCTTTAATTTCCGATGTTAGTTTCGCGATTTCCAGCCGGTACTCCTCCTCCCGCTGGCGCAGCAGCTCGATGTACTCCCTCTGGTCGACGTCGGCGTTTATATTCCGCAGGTGGTGCTGATACACCTGGGGCTGCTGCTGCAAAGCCGCCACCGCTGGGATCTTGTTCGAATCTTAAGCAAATTAAATGAAAGAGCAGTCAGCATTTGCCTGGTTAGCAAATTTTAGTTCTGTGGGACTTAAAACATAAAAAAGTCTAAAGACTGAGCTTTAGCCGCTTTTACAATCGAATTACTTTTATAAGCTTATCTGATTTTCAGTATTAAGATATAATAAGTAATATCTAGTTCTAATGAAAGGAACCAAATCGAAAAAAGTCCTACCTAAAAATTCCTAGGTACATAATAGGAAATATTTAAAATCTTCAAGTCTGAGTGTTTAAGGACTTCATTAAAGTACCTACACTGAAGTTTTCTAGAAAGCAATTTAAATATAATAATTTTACATTAAGTGCATAAAGAACTCAAATACTTCTTAATTAAGTACTCAATTGTACTCGAGTATTGTAAGATCCTTTACTTAAACTGCGATCTTGTGAGTACTGAAGTACCGAAGATGATATATAATATCCCCTAAGGTTGCAATTATTTTTTTTTTATAAACTTTCAAAAATTAAAATTTTCAACAATTAGATGTACTATTACTCATAAATATACTGCTCTTTTTAGGTAAGTTGGTCGTATCTATTTCCTGAAATTAAATTGCAAATAATGTAGTAAAAATTTATAGTTTTACCTAATAAAACGTTAAGATTAGTAATTTCGGTGGTGAAAAAGGTACCCATATCACTTTTAGGTTCCTTTTTAATGAATCTGTTCCAACAAATCGTTTTAATGAATTATTTTAATTCTTAAAGAGATAAAAGAGATAAAAGAGATAAAAGCTAGCAATTATCTCGTACCTCACTTGATTTGTTTAGAAACTTTCTAATTTATAGCACTCATAAGAGAATAGTCACAAAGATAATATTCTTGTTCTTACAACTATTTTAAATTTTAGTTGTCTAGCCATTTAGGCAGTAAATGGAAAGCTTATAATTCCCATAACTATCTACTTATTGAAAAGTTACATACTTTCTCTTTACAAAAATACATAAAAAGATAGAAAATGGAAAGTGTGCCAATTTAGGAAAATTGAAACGTGTTTGATATGGCGTACAAAGTAGAAGAGGATAGTATAGAATCCGTGTAGTAGCAAACAGCCTACTCAATATTTCTCGTTAACTTCAGTGAAATATGCACAAAGGCTTTTATAATGCGCTTTGTTTCCCGAGCATATTCAGTGCATGTTAACCTGCCTTTCAGTCGACTAACGTTCTGAGAATTTTCCTCGAGGCAAGGATTTTGTTTGATAAACTGCAAGGTAGAAAAGTGCATATTGATTTAACGGGCTCACTTCGTACGAGGTCGATTTTCGGAAAGCCTATCTAAATATAAAAGTTTGAATGGATGCAGAGCAGTTACGTTCAATCCCCGACGCAGCTACAAAAGTTATGCTATAATTAAACACCTTTTGGAGTGGTAGTGGGTCATGATGTATTTAACTTTTCGATGATTGTGCGTTGCATACAACGTATTGATCGACTGCATTTTTTTAACACTGATGGTATTTACTATTTACCTTCATCGTCTGATATGAAGTTATCCACACCCAAGCTTCCGAATCCACATTTTGTTAAGGCTAATAAGGAAATCAAAGTCACCGAACAGATCAAGAGTAAAAGTCTGGCGAGTAACTTTGAACCAGCCATCCGGACCATGTTGAATGTGCCATTCAGGCAGTGTGGACGTTCTATCTGCAAAAGAAAATAAGTATGTGTGAACTAACATTAATTTTATTTTTATCTTTATAATTAGGCTAATTGCAGGAGATCAAGAAATTACGCAAAAAAACGTATTTCAATTTATACCAATCGATTTTCTGTTTAACTTTTTTTTCCGACACCCCCAAAACCCACTTCTTCAGGTCTGCTTTTTAAGTTGAAGTTCATTTAAGCTACTTAAACTTTCCTAAGTCCAGTCAAGGACATTACAGAATTATAAAATAAAGTTCGTTCGATGGTGTACCCTCTGAGGTGCACCACATAACTCAACTTGTCGACTTCTATGAAAACTAGACAGATTCAAAGTTAAAACTTGCGAAAATTTTGTTTGAGAAATCACTTTCTTTCTACTTCACCCCTGAAGGATTAACTTTATTTGAAAGAAGAGTTGCAATAAAAGTCAAAATATTTTTAGCCTTAAGGGGACTTAGCACCTTCAAATATTCAAAAAATTGTTTTTTTCAAAGGTTAATTTTGAATTGAATAAAAAGACATATCTTAATGAAACTATGTACATATACTTAATTGTTTTCAAACTACACGAAAACATTTTTTAAATATTTTTTGTGGCCTACTGTCGTCTGCTACAAATTTATTAAAAAAAAACTTCAAAAAACCACGGCGTGCCTGATAACTGCCCTCAGAGAAGTCCGAAAAAAAACAAAAAACGGGGTTTTAATCAGCTTCAAAGCGGCCTTGGAATGAACTAAAAGAAAAAAATTTGGTTGGAAAATAACAAAATGGCGTCGTTTTTTCGAAAATCGATCTATTTTTTCCCCGAAAATCGGTTGTAACTCAAAAAATTTAATACCGATTTTTTCATCCGTAGTTCATTCTGAGCAGTAAAATCTGTAGATTGACGTGTTAGCATCTCAGTACGATTGGATAAATACTTTTTTCTTAATCATGCACGCCAACTTTAAACACATTGTTTCGAGAAAATTGCGTTTCAAGTTAAAATTCAATATTGTTTTGTAATAAACCTTATCGAAATGTAATCTGGGATGTCTGGACCATACAAAATACCTAACTTTATTTGTTTTTAAAGGTTCATTCTAACAAATTCTATCAAAAAACAAAGATGGATTTTTTGAAAATTTGAAGGTGCTAAGTCCCCTTAATGTAAATTAATTGAACAATTAATCGTTGCTTTTTGGATAAATTTGTCCAATAAGATTTTATTTATTATTAATAATTTATTCTGACTCGAAATTTTTTCGAAGACGTTTGCGTTTTAACTACGAAATGTTTTTATTAAACGAGTTTATTAGTTTGATCTGGATGTATAGTACAAAATAACTAAAGTTTGAACACAGGATCTCATGAAGTACCCCGATTGGCTATGAAACCGATCTTCAATGTTAAATTGGGGGACAGGCGGGTAAAAAATAAATAAATAAATAAATAAATAAATAAATAATAACTTTTTACAAATTTGTTTCAGTTTTGGCGATATCTAGTAACATAACAAAAGAATTTGTTAGAGTTTCAGACTGATTAACTGATAACTTTTTCGTTTATTCCGACTCGCAAGTTGTAAAACAATCAGTTAAAAAAAAAACGTATTTAAAGTTCTAGAAATGTATTTGAAAACGCTGTGTCGCTCTACGTTAAAATGACTATAAGTGGAAATTCGCCAGTATAATTTCTAAGAATTTTTTAAGATTCGAAGCATATAATATTTTAATAATACTACCAGAAAATTGTTGATAATAAAAATCCCTTGAATGGTATATTATTCAGGACACAAGTCGATAAAATATATAATTCTAAAAAAAGTTTAAACACATGCAACAATTCTATAATACTTAAATAAATCTAAAATTTTTAATAGTGCTCATGAATAAATTTAATAAAATTAACAAGTCTTGTTTTTTTCTTTTTCAAAATTTAGGCATGGATATTGAAATTTTGATGAATATACTGAAGATGTCAACATTCCCAAATTCTCCGCTAAATTACATTTTATTTTGTTATAAGATAAAATGTTGCGATTAACAACTAATTTAAGTTTTCTGCAACGGAAATTTAACATCGATCTCCATTGTTGATTTGGCAATGCCGCTTATCTATTTTCCATCACCCGTTTAATGAACGCAGCCCTCAGAACTGTTTACGTCATGAATGTCAATCAAACTAATATGGCTGGTTGTTGGTGGCAGTGAAACGTCAAGAAGTCGAAGTCCGCAATCGCCGCATCATTTTACTTATCCGCAGCATTTAATTCGCAAAGTGAGTACAAATCAATTTAGTGCTTTGTGTGAATTAAAATCGGACTCTGAGCCCGCCCGGGCGCCCCGCGAGCCGAACAAACAGCGCCCGGGAGACGCAACAAGTAATCGGTTGGTGCCAGATGATTCAACACCTTGCCTCATTGCGCTGCAATTTGTTGCTTCTGCAGGCAGCGGAGCGCGGTGGGGCCCTGTTCCGGCCGGGCCAGCGGGGCAAAAGTGCTCCATCTCGTAGCGGATGCATCCTTATCGATTTCTTGTATCGGAGAAGGATTAATTATTTATAGCATCAGCGGCGCACCAAGCAGAAGCCCTCCAGCGGAGCTGCTGTGCCCGGAGCAGTCCCTTAGTGAAGTTCCTAAATAATGCAAGTTGGATTGGGGCTCCAGCGCCTGGGTAAACCTGGTGCTGCGCTGATAAGGGCCCTAACGTGCTTGTGGGGGTGGATCATTGTTCGAATTCCAAAGAAATTGACTGCTCTTTTGCAATATCTTGCAGCTTTGCGCCGAGAGCGCTCTTCCGTGAATATCTTCTTCAATTGGATTTCCGTGCGCCCCATCCAGCGGCGGTTTCACAGTGGCCTGCCCGCTCCTTTCCTTGCTCTGTTTACATCGGCCGATTAATCGGAGGCCGTCTTCTTCATTAGCTGGCTGGGCCTGCCTTCGTGCGACCGATCCAAATCCATCGGGCGGCCGGACTCCGCCAGCGAAGCACTTGTTATCGGCCGACACAAAGCGCATATTATCGCTGTAAGTCTGAACGAATTTTGGTCAAGTAACCGACTTGTGTTAGTTAATCCCCGACAATGAGGTCTTTGTTCGCTGGCGGAGCCTCCCGGTTGTTTGGAAACAAACTCCTCCGCGTTCAATAAATTTCACAGGCTCTCAGAACATAGAGGCAATTTCTGCGGTGATTCTCTGCTGGCACACGTCCAAAGCTTTTCTCGATTGTGTTTGTTTTCACCAGAATTTGAACGGAGGCCGGAAATTTACGAGAAATTCAATAAATGGAAAGTTTTTCCCCTGCACATGCTGTGGCAATTCGAATTCTTCGCATCAAGGACATCGGCATTTCTTCATTCTTTTTCCATTGAGATTTGCATGCTGAATGCGGCTCTTGGCCCAGTTTTAGGACAAAAGACAACCGACTTCGTTTTTGTGCTTAAAGAACGTCTCGTGACACATTTCGTAATGAAATTCCCTTTTTTCCTTCAATAGGACGTTCTAATTTTTCTTTCTAGTCGTATCTAGGACTGCCCGACGAAACGAATCATCTCATTTCATTTTCAGATTAAATGCGTGCATAGTTTTTTAAAAATTTTTGCTTGCAGCTGAACTTCCAATAACTGAAACGAATTGATTTGTCACGCCTTTCCGAGCACTGACTGAAATCGTAAAGCTTGCAGTATTTCTACAATATTTTTAAGGCCTTATTTTAATCAACTTCGAGCAGAGTTGTATTGCAAGATATTCTTCTACCCACTCTACCTATAAGTATAAGTCTAACAATTAGAGTAGCCTAAGCTTCATAGTGATAAGGCTTCGCGGTCTGTAGCTATTCCCAGCAAATCGCCAAGCGAGCAAATTAGAGGGCCACTGCCGTGCCTCTGTGTTGCTTATTACTTCGGATAGGATAATGTTTTGAGAGCTCCAATTTTCAGGATAGGATGTAGTCGTCAGACTAATACAATATACCAAATTTTATTTTTATAATCCTACTACTTTAGATTTTATTCACTCGTAAATTTAATTGATGTCATCACTCACTCAGTCATTGAAGATCATTAACATTTTTCAAAAAATGGGTACTTTCCGAGGCCTTAGAAAGCTGAAATTTGATATGCAGGTTGGGTTAAACGTGCAAATAACGAGAAAATGAAGAAATCGGAAATCCCTTCAACTCCTCAGGTATTTGTGACATACTTAGCAACTACAGATTTGAAACGTAAAATTTTACATGAAATCGTTGAGGAGCTTTATTTATTAGAATTATAATTTTCCAAATGTCTACACGAAATATAAAATGATTTTGATTAGGATACATGTCGAAAGCAAAATTGAAATATTTTCAACAGTATACAAATTATGTCGCAAAATATGCATCTACCAAATAATATTTTTGGGCGTTACCCTATTTTACTCTCTACAGTCTTTTAATATTTGTGTAGCTTCATGTTTTGTTAAGTAAAAATTTGCAAGACATATTTGCACATAGTTTTCGACACCTTTTCCTTGTTTGAATTTTAATCAAAAATGATAACAACATTCAAAAGGAAAATGTGCGCACACAGTGAATAATCTGACAACTTAGTATTATTTATCTGTTTCCGCATAAAATGTTTAACTATATAAGTAAAATATCTCTTACTCATTTTGATTACAATTAGACATTTGTGATTTATTAATGTCAATAATCTCGAATAAAAATTGTTTCGTTGTAAGACTTAATGAATCAAAAAACTTCATTTGCTATTATTTCGATAAAGGAAAAATACCTTTGAGTTTGCAATAATAATTTTGATAGATCGCTTTGTTTTGGCTGAAGTATTGAATTTTTCTTTTTTTAATTTTCGTCTTATTTGTCTAATCTAAACGATAACAGCAGTTTTTTAGTATCTTTGTAAGCCAAGGTAGCAAAAGAAAGGAACAAATTCAACGTTTATTAACTTATCTTGAAATCCCATTTTAATATAAGGCGTCTTAAAACTCATTACAATTATTTGACGGATCAAGTTAATACATTTACTTTGACCTATTTAACAAATATAACAATAAATAAAGCTGAAATTGATTCATTGAAATTTTCTTTTCGCTTTTACGTTGAAAACAATGTTTGTGTTATACGTATAAATTGTTTCTAATTTGGTGCTTTAAAAATTATTATTCTCAAATGACCTTTTATTAAACAATTGCCTCTAAAAACAATATTATTAACTTTCCTATTGAGAGTGCAAATTAAGAGCAAACCGAAAATCGCCTAAAACTCTTCTAGCATAAACATTTCGTTAACGGCAATAGACGCAAACTTTAAGATGAAATGCAAAATAAACACGTGGAAAGGAAATTCTTGCAATTAAATTGTATGAAAGCTTTTATTGAAATTATTTTCAATTGAAAGTTTGCCCAAGTATGATCTGGGGCTCCACATATTTTATACGTGCCTTAATGAAAGCCCTGAAAACTCGTTACTTCTCATTGTGTAAAGTGAAGCAAAACTGAATATCTCGGAAAATTTCGTGTAATCCAATTAATAGAACTTGCAAACTCTGGGGAACAAAATTTTGCAGCAAAGTTTCTGGTGGTTTGCATAAAAACAATGTAAAAAAATTTTGAAAATATAATAGGGCGCAGCAGTTCGCCTCCTATCATAACTTTTAAGCACAGTTTTGCGGTAAGACTTTAATTCTTCGTATAAAAACGTTTGCGCACCTCCTTAGTCATGGCTTGTTTACTAAGTAAATTTTATCTCATCGAAGTCTTAAAGAAGCATTGTTCAACGTGACATGTTTGTCGTTACTGACTCATTATCATTTGTCGTGTTATCTCACTCGAAGAAAGTGAATGAGAATTGTCGTCGTTGTGACTTTTCTGGGTGTCGTTTTGCCACAAGCCGCTGCGAATCTCCTTGGTCTCATTCTTGTTTTCCTTGTCGTTTCAGAGTAATTCCTCAAAATGGCAACAAACGATGATGCTCCCACTGGATCAAATAAGTAAGTACTCTTAATAGTTGTTTGCGAAAGTTTCTAATTGCGCTGTTTAGCGAATGGCTCGATTTGGTATGATATCTTTTTGCATCGTTTACGCCTTTTTCGCAGTTTTTGTAGCTTTCTCAGTTTCAAAAAGTTTATGTAAATCTGTTTTTTTGTTTATTAAGTGCTGGCTACATTGTAAATTTTAACTTTTACAGACGAAAATGTTGTAGCTACTTAAATGTATAATTTTACATTTTAGTAAGAGTTTTTCTTTTAATAAATATGGCGAAGATTAAGTAATGGCTAGAAGTGGTAGCTCTATATATTAATTTAAATACATATGTTTGTTTTCACCCGACGATATGAACAATTTTTAATAGTGTTTCACATTTTTTTAAATATGCTAAAAACGTAAGGAGGAGGTAAGTTGTAGGAGTACTTCACTCAGTTTTTTAGTGCTAGTATTTTATATTATGCCTATTTTTGTACTAGATTTGAATAGGAATTTTATAGCATTTTGTTTAGCATCCATATACTTATTCAGATTTATCTTTCGGTAAATTTTAACAATATTTTATTGATATATTGTATTTGCTTAAGCTTATTTGGTCGGTTATTATCAACACCATGTGATTGGTAAACTTTTGAGTTGGCGTTCTGTTTTTCGAGTATATTGCACAAAGTTCATGTTCCATCATACCTGGAAAATATTTTTCTTCTCCAACGAATTGCTATTTTTAGCCGAATTCAGCGTCATTCTTGAATGGAATGGAATGTCTTCTGTTTTTCCTCATCTTTGATAACATTTTAATTTTTAAAGAGCTCTTTAATTTTTTAAGCCACATTTTTCTCTATTTAATATATATTCTCTTCCCACGATGATTTTTTTAGTACATACTTCTGAAACAAGTTATTAATGTTGTACACTTGTTTCAATTACTGTTTTTAGGAAGTTTACTTTCGGACAATCCGTAGATATTTATAAATGTAGAAAACCATGGTTGGTCCATGTAGTCAAAAAATCAGAAATATAGTGTTAAAATAACATTTTCTCATGTCTTTTCCCAAAATTTAACGTAATGTAGACTTTCAAAGTCAGTTGCTTCTTTTAAAATGAAGAATTTTCTGTATTTGTGTAATGTTAATTTCATTAACTACAAATGGTTAAACTTAATTTGGTTAAAATATTTGTAAGTTGAAATTGGCAACAATATTTGTTATTTTTGTCCAGCTCAGCTTCATTTTCATATTCCTAGCTGGTTTTTAACTTGACAAACTTTCGTACTAAAGTCGTTATTTTATTGGGTTTGTTGTTCTCGTTCTCCCCGAAATATCAAAATAGGAAAATATTAAATAATCTGATTAAAATTTCGCGAAATGCCAAACATAAAAATGCATGAAGCGTATCGGCAGAGGGTAATACCCGCGCTATCCAATTTAAAACTTTTCCCTGTCTATGAAATTTTTCTTTAGTTCAACATCGTGGACTGTTCCTGTTACCTAGCATTAGTATGCAAAGGATTAAAAGTCTGTAAACTTGAGCTCTCTTCCGGTGGATGAAATAACGACTCCAACGTACTCGAAAGCCGTCACAAGATTCCCAGGGCAGGATAAAAAGGGAATTTCAATGTATGTCGCAACATCGCAGCATAACGTTGTAGCGTTCGTTACGGCCAAACCGTGGATCGATGGAAATTCTCGAATGCGAAATATGCCTGTAAATGCGGAGGGAGTAGGAATTCTGGCTGTTGGTTATGTGTCATTTGGGCGACATTTCTTTTCATTACGCCTTTTAAGAGATGTTTCATTTCTGCGCGGATAAAGTCAGAAGTCATCTATTTAATGCAGGATTTCCTTGACTCGCCGACACTCCTGCTTTGATTGCAGTCTCAGGAAGAGGCACAGAGACGGAATTGAAATTCTAGTGGAAGTACAAGTTACATTATTCTACCTATTTGCATAGAAACGGCGCCTAATTCATCCTCCTGTTTACTCTGATAAGGTAATTTCGATCCATCACTGGGAAACGTCTTTCGGCATTACTTCTTCGTGCCTGGCGGACATCTTTAAGTCATTTCCCTTTATGTTTTGCAATTTTTTCCGTAATCTCCGCGAGATAATAACATAAATTGAAAATAATCTCCGAAACAAACCTTTCGGAGATACTTTATATCCTGTCGGTGAAATAATTAGCAATAACACAACGAAATATTGCAGCTAAGGTCCATCTGGCAAAAGGAGGTTTACTCAAGCGAAAACTCATAAAAAGAAGATCTCTGCCAGAAAGTAGAAAATGCACAGGGGAAAATCCCTCGCCTGAGGCTGAGTCTGCAACCGGCTGAAGGTCTTTGTAGTCATTCTCCTGGCCCAGACACAGGGTGTATCCAATTTAAACTAGAATTTATATAAAAGGGCATCCAGAGAACGTGTGCAATTTTTAACTGCAATGATTACACACCCGTTGCACCGGCGGGATGTAATGAGAAAGAATTGGGTCGGGAGAAGAAATTGCAATGGGGTGACTAAAACCAACAAATTGAATTTGCCAAGAATTTCACCACATTTATTGGAAAGTTAATTAAATGTAAAGAGATGCGCAATGTAGACGGGGATGTTGAAAATTTTCCTTAATTTAGAATTAGAACACTTATGGTGAAATGAACAAGGACTTGCTTTGAAAGTGTTAACATTGTTAAGCTATAGAAGGTTTAAATTAATCGAGGTTTTGATGACAGTCGTTTTTAATAGAATTGCCAAAATTTCAATTTCTACACGTTCACCTGTGTTGTCGGGTATCTTCAATAAAACGTAGATTAAACTTGAAAACTAGACTTCATTACTTTAATTCATTTAATAGTTAAGTACTGTATATATCTAAACAATATTTTAAATTTTTCAATTGCATCGTTCGCAGGTAGGTCCCGCATGGGCGAATAATAGTTTCAGCAATAAAATGGCTTCATTTCAAATGTTTTGGATGGTTTTTTAAATAACTCGATTATGATTCGTTCTTTAAATGTGCTTGAGATCTTTTATAAAGTTTTGAATAGTTTAACCGGTAACAAAACTGTGGTGAACTAAAGTAATTTTTCCGATAAAATCCAAATTATTATATTTTTAGACGATTTATTCTCGTACTAAGCAGAATTGAACTTTAAGCCTCATGTTGACTATGAAAGTAGAATTTACAAAATTCTCAATTTTCTTAAACATTTTAATCGATTTGAAACTTTTGAAAATTTTCAAGTTTAGAGTTCTTTATAAGAGTCAACATTAATAACAACATTTCATGCCAAAATGCATTTCATAACGAGTTTAAAAACTAAGAGATGTTATTTTCGAATAATAAATATACAAGAAAACATCAAAAGCCCTTTTTAATTTGTAAAACTGCAGGACGATATTTCCTTTTTATGTTTTTATTTTTTATCCTCTAATTTTTAAAAGCGACTTGTCTATACAACTTTTATTTTAATAAATGAATAACCATGATCCGCACTGCAGCTTAACAAATGCCAACAAAATTGTTGGAAAAATGTAATTCCAACCTCTCTAAATAGGACGAAATTCAGGTGCTGTCAGAAATCTTAGCATCCTCAAAGTCATAAAAGGAGTCCTTTAATATTGCGCTCTTTCTATCCGCAGCATAATTGGGTAATCTGATGCTTCCAGAAAGTTGTAAGTATCCATGGAAGGAGCCATGTTTTGCTGCAATCAAGCCCAATTTATCCCCTGCATTGTGTGCATGGTGCATACAATTCTGCTGTGTTTAAATTAAATCGTTTTCCATAGCAAAAATCCGGGGAGGCCGGGGAGGAAGAGAGGTAAAAGTTGTAGAAAAATCTGCAGACGCCAAGAAATGTAGACTGCATTCAGAGGGAAATCTCAGCATGGGTGTCAAATTCGTTTGCATTGGTATATTTTATATTGCATGCATGAGAAAACTGGAATCCACTTGAAAGACCTCATTCAGTGCATCTTGGCGATTCCTCGTTGCGTGGTAAATTTTCCTTGTGACTCACATTTTTATGTTTTCTTATTTTTTTAATGCTTTTGGGAATGGGCAAGTGAAACATGTCAACAATTGTCGACAGGGTGCCTAATGAGAACACAAACATTTCACGCAGGCAGAAAAATGTTCTAAGTGCACCCCTTTCGCTTTTTTCACTTTTAAGTATAATATGTATTTCAAACCGTGCTAAAACATTTGATTTTATACATAAGGAAAGATGATTTTGAGCTTTGAAGGTTACTTTTACAATACATACTATAAAGGAAAACAATAATTTCGACGGGTTTTAAACAAACAATCAGAAGATATCATAATATGTATCTATAAAATGTTCGATTAGTTTAGATGTGCCAAGATATCACCAAAAAGGCAATCTAAAATACTAGCACATAGACTTAAGTTACTTTAAAAAAAAAATAAAAAACTTTCTTAAAAACAAACTTTTGATGCTCCATGTCAAAATAATGTTCCATTATCACGCGATATACATATGCATGCAAATTTCAGCTCAATCGGAGACCGGTAAGTGGGTTAAATTTAACTTGCAAGATTTCATTACAGACACCGGGACAGGTGAAACTAAATCAAAGCTTGTAATAACACGACATACTAGAGTTAAATTTTTTACGACGATTCTAGTACCAGCTACAGAAACCTACACTAAACATGGCCCGCCATACTCTTGATGACTTTTTAAACCTTACACTTGCATTGCATGAAATGTTTGATGATAAAATATTTTTCCCATAAATCAACATTTAGCTTCATGTATGCACATGCGTTATTTGAGCTTTTGTTTTCAAAATAATAAATTATTTAATTTTATTTAATCAAAGTTATTCATGGTCTGGGATAAAAATACTTAGTTTAAAAATTGTTTTTGGACTTAACATAGTATACTGTATTTATTTGAATATTTGGATTTGTTATTTCTATAATTTTCTGTAAGTTAAAATGTGTTATTCTACCAAAATCATTTTCAAACAGGGAGTGAGGAGAGAGTGGAAGGGATCCTTTGTTTTCTTTTATATAACTTTTATTTTTGGAATAAGTACATCAAAAAGAGAAAGATTAAATGTAATTTTAAATAATGTGGTTGAAAATATAATACATAATTCCAATTATTGGGAAAATAAATTCAAACAATCTCAATTATAAAATTGAAAACTCGAAAAATTACAACATATTTTAATTAATTTTATTCCCTATAGAAACGACAATTGTTTGTTGACCCATTCCAAATTTAATTGGTCCATATTGTTAGAGCCCAATTGAGTTTATAGCGAAATAAATGTTATAAACATTTTATCGTTGTTAAAATCTTTAGGTATTAACTAAACAATATTAAAAATTAATGTCAATTCTCTGTAAAATATAATACAAGAGACAGAGAGGAAGAGAGAGTTGTTGATGCGTCAATATAAAATTTTGTATAAGGCATGACTACGCGGTGTTACAAAATGTGTCCTGGCAAAATATTTGCTAAATTTACGTGAATGAATGTCGATAATTCAAGCCGTATAGAAACGACTGTGTTTTTCATTTCGCTAAGTAATATTTCATTTTCATTTCATTCCAATTCTCCGAGATATTTTCGTTACAAATGCTAATCGCGTGGCGTTTTTGTCATTAAATTGAATATGAAATTTTCCATGCGCAAAAAGTGTTATCATGACCCGGTGATGCAATGGGAATGTAATGCATCTTGAAAATGGCCCACTCTAAAAAGGCGCAGTTAAATTACATGGCCGTGTTTTCGTTTTTACGTTTCCCATTTTGCAGCTATATTCCACATGAGTTGAAATGCATTCTCTAAGGGAAACCCGAAATCTGTTAAAATCCCACTGTCGAATAAAAATGTTAAATTCGATTCATTTTTGTTGCCGCTCATTGTTAAGTTGCGGCCCGCCATCTGCAATTTATAGAGCGTACAGGACGAGAAAATAAAAATCTCATGAATTTTCGGAGGGCATTTAAATTTCGCCTCGGCGGATGGCTGCTGCTTTTCACTGGCCATTTTTCAAAACCACCTCAGGTAGAAAATATTTTTTAACGTGAACTTTTATAAAAGCAAAAATGTGTGCGAAACGTTGAAACTTTTTAAGTAGGATATATGCGGACCGATTCGGAACAGTGCAATGCAAAAATTACATATCATACCAAAACGCGCATATTCGTGTAAGTTTTTGTTTTATGTTTTAAATGTAGCAAAGTTTCACTCATAATTAATACATAGTTTCCCTGTGATACCTCCACCTCCCAGCTCCCAGCCCCAGCCGAGCCTCGCCCAGAAGAGGCTCCAGCAGACCCAGGCGAAGGTTGACGAGGTTGTTGGAATTATGAAGGTGAATGTGGAAAAGGTGTTAGAACGAGATCAGAAACTTTCCGAATTGGACCAAAGGGCGGACGCCCTGCAGCACGGCGCCTCGCAATTCGAACAACAGGCCGGGAAGCTCAAGCGGAAGCACTGGTGGGCGAACATCAAAATGATGATAATAATGGGCGTAATTGGAGTCGTCCTTTTAATTATTATAATTGGTAAGTCGAGATTGCTTCCATTTATTTATGATTATCCTTTTTGTAGCGCCGCCTTTATCTGGGCAATTTGGATCTTTCGGGATTGTCTGCTTGTGACCATTCGGTCCCATTTTATTTTGCTTTCGTAATTAGTTCTTTCCACGCCTTATTAGGGGTATGCTTCTGTAATTAGTGCCTTTTGTAGTGACTTTGGTTTATTTTTAACATAGTTTTCCATTAACCTTCTCATAAGTAATTAATAAAGTAACGCTGTACATATTTGCATGATGTGGTAAGGTTTTTAGAGTTTATTGCGCTATTCAAGGGTTTAAAACTGGTTGTGAGTCGTAAAGTATTAATTTCTTTTCTATAAGTAATTCATTTACAGTCTTATGCATAAATTTAAAACCACTTTCTTCAATATTGATTGAGTGTTGTATCTTGAAAACTCAGGAATTCGTGACGGCGGAGCTACATCCTTATAAAAAGCAATTTTATAAACAGCCAGTATTTAAAATATATTAGTACTCAATGACGACAGAATGTTTTATCCATTATGTCTAATTCTATTAAAAATTGCAACAAGATTTGCGTGGAGCATACTCAAATTATTCGTGTATTATTCAAGGAATACGATCAAATGTTAAAGTGCTTAAATAACAGCTAAATTAATCGTTGAGGCATTTATGATTTTCTCAACATATACTCCAGTGGCATTAAACGTTATCTTGCAATAAAATGGAAATCTATGTATAATGATTTGGCCCCCTAATCATCATTCTTGAATATCTGGAATTTTTAAACTTATTTACAAGAGTGTATAATAATAATAAAGGAATTTAATTGACCTGTATTAATGAAGAACAATTTTAATTTCCTAACCATATGTTATTGAAAATATGCTATAAATGTAAACTAATTTTTCTATTTGAATAGGATTATCAAAACAAATTTTTAATTCCCAAAATATCACCCTACAATAATGATCAGGAATCCATCCTCGCCCTCCCTCAGGGTGAGGACAAGCAAAAATTTGACATGAAATTGTTTGATTTAAAAACTCGTTTTTAAATTAAAATTCAAAAAAACTCTCAAAATTATATTACGCATTATTTGACGCAAACTAAAAAGTAAAGGGGCATGTGGGGGTTTCAAGTAAAGCTTAAAAGCTCAGGTTTCGAATTCGAATGCTGGGTGCTCTTCGGTGAAAATTTTAAATTTTTGATTTCTCGAAGAGTTCTCGAACAAAGAAGTATGATTATTTTATAAGACAAGATGGGAAAAACCCTATCTTAATGTTATAGATGACTTTTTCTCGGCAATTAAATTCCATTTACACGTTTGTAACTGTGGTTTTGATTCACATATAAATGGAAGAGTAATTTAAATCAGTAGCTATCATTTCCATTGCATTTCGATATCATGTTGAGATACACAAACTCTGTATTGCTAACAAAAAGCAGAATTGCAATAATTGAATGAAAAAGAAAGAACAATTTTTACGAATATAAGAGTGCTTCACTACCTTATTTTGTGAATTTTCCCTCTTTTATGTAGATTTCAACTAATAAATTTCCAGTTCGATGAACCATGCTTTTTTCTGTCAACCGCACAAATTTCAGGAAAGAAATTTAATTTCCATTGTCTCAACTTCCATTTTTAAAAGGGACTCGAAATTGGACATTCATTTTTTTTTTGTGTGAAATCATTGGGTTTAATGAAGCATTTGCAATATTTGGAAAATGATTTCAATTGAAGTCATTACTAGCCGATTTTAATTGCTACTGCTTGGAAAAACGAACACAATTAAATTTAAGGACGCGCTTCCCAATTAAATTATTTCTGGGATGTTTTATGAAGGAAAGATGTCCCCCAAAGCAATTTAATTAAAAGAGCTTTTCATGAAATTCTATTTTCCGAGAATAGCTGATTTAGGTACAAGGCACTTTCGAGCGCTTAAAGGGCTTTTAGAAGGACTTTAATCAAAGGTGCGGTTTTATCTACGAGGGGCATTCACAGTTTCCGGGTTAGAAGACAGACAGCACACCGGTGATTTGCATACAGAAGAACACTCCAAGACAGTCCTTTCAAAATGACTTGCGGCGACACCTTGCTAATTATCTTAATTATCTTAATTACCACTGCAAAACTGTTTTATGATACTTTAGAAGGGAATGAATCAATCTCTAGTTATGAATCCAAGTGCCAGCACTAAAGCATGGATTTGACCTAATTTTAGTCAGTGTTACATTTGCGGGGAAACTGCAAGCAGAACGCAATCATTCCTATCTTACTCGTTTCATTAGAGATAACTTTTTGCCCCCAGGAGACGCTGCACAGAAATTAAATTTAAATAATACCTTCATCGGAACCAACAACGTTCAAAGTTCAGGACACTTGTCAACTAAACAAGGGATTTATTTTGCCAGACCCTTTGCGACATTTTTGCATACAGTGGATCTGAGGAACAAAAAATTATACGAGCCGACCCGACTGTTGGGAGCATCAAAACATCTGAGGGTTTCTTCAGTCCGGGCCCATGATAAAAGAGCGAAAATACACTTGACTTTCACATTTTTCTAAAGGGACAAATTTATTTTGCAGACAGCTCTTGACGTTTACATTTTCGCAGAGGAGACCGATTATTATGGACGCGGTGGAATGTGCGATAACTTATTTTAGGGTGACAGTTCGTTCTAAGGTACGAATTGCTGCCTAATTCGTCATCTCTTTAAGGGACGAACTTAATCCGTATTTATGCATATACATAAATACAAATATAAGGCTTGTACATTCAACACGTTACGATTTAAGAATTATAAAATTGTGGATGCCACAATTTGTACATATTGAGTGAAATTCTGCTACAAATGTGCAGTGGGAAACAGTGGAACAGTGCTAAGAGTCCTCAATATCGGATTTCATGGAAATTTTGCAGGTGAAATCTGAGTTTACAGCGGGATTTTTCAACTTGAATCTTGACGAAATGTCAAAATTAAAAGTTGAAAATTTTCCGAAAAAAAAGGTGTTCGCTACAAAATTATCTCAGATCCTCCGCCGTTTTAAGCAAAATCGAAGGCACCTGCTCAATTTCATTGCAATCCGAGCAATGGGGACTATTCTCCAGTATAGCGCATATTGACATATAAAAATATATAAAAAATAATAAACTCGTAAAAAATCGTAAGGGCCAGTTTTGGCGACTACTTTGTCGTTGTATCAATCACAACAGCGAAATCTTCTTTTTGACCAAAATCGACTAAGTGACTCAGGTACGGCCAACGAGGTTTCTTTTCTAATAAAAACTTGACCTTATCCGAAAGTTCACTTACGATGCCTTTCTACAGTTTTTTAAAACTAAGTCAAACCAAACTCAAAATATTAGTACATTTCAACGTATTTTCACATCAAGCTCTTTTAATATGAAGAGAGACTCTACAAACACAAAGAGAAAAATATTTTTAAAAAATCTTAGAGGTTTAGATAATTTAATTTATTTATTCTGGTCTCTTCTTAAATTTGCATACGTAACTGAAAGTGGACCCTCCCATTTAATTTACTTTTAGGTGAAACATTTTTTACATTAATCAATTTTGGTTAATTTTCAAAATAACAAATTTCTATTCCAAACATTACTTTTGAATTAAAAAGATACGGTAATAAATGTAATCTATTTTATTTTATGTCTTAATAGTTAAAGTGTCCAACTATTATTATTTAAAAATAGATAAATATTGGTAGAAAATGTAGGTCATATGGTTTCGAAAGTATCGACAACCGACAATTTGAAAGTAAAGTTTGATTTAAACTGAATTATTTTATTTTTTATGAATTGAAAGCGGGTAATAATATTTTCAATGAACGCAGTAATCAATTCTCTACTTTTTGTCAATTTTCAATTACTACATGTGCGAATAATCGTGAATTTTCTCTAAACTAGGAAAGGTGTAATTGAGCTGTCAATTCCCTGTTAATTAATTGCTTTCTGAAGTTCTTAATTAATTGGAGGTGAAAACTTCAATATTGAGGTGTTACATGAAACGGCTAGATATAAGACTACACCTCAGCTACCGAGTAGATGAAACTTTCATTTCAGAAGTGGTTCTAAGTAATTCAATGAAGGTACTCTCGCTTGCTTCGGTTGACAACATAAAGTTCAGTAAAACATCGCATAAATAAGCGAACCTTCATTGGAAATATGTAGTCTGTATAAAACTGAACTTATTAAAATCTCTTGCAAAACTTAAAAACAACATTTCGTTTATTTGTGCGGTTGACTGCAATTAGTACGCTGGCGCTGTATGTCATATATTTATAAGCTCGAAGAACTATAATTCATTTCGAATTAGTGTTCATTGTGGCAATTTGATCACAGAGTCTGTCAATTTCCAAGTCGTGAGAATTTACACACAATTTCATTTAAACCAAGTTGGAAGAAACAATAGTTTCATTATCAGTTCATTTGAACTCAACTCCGATATTCAACTTAACAAATTTGTTGTTCCACAGTATCGTGTTTCACGTATTTAAAATTTAAATCAATTTATTTGCCCCAATACTTGCTAATTTTGAGAACATTTTAGTTCATGCATGTACATAAGGAAGTGTAGAAATCACGCGATACAAATTATAAATTGAGTGGATAAGATAAATTTCTAAGTATGCATGATTGGCTCAGAAGAACCTAACTTTTTCAAGGAATATATTTTTATTATATGGCTTCCTTATAAAACATTTTAAATACTGAGTTTTATAAAGTCAAACCTTTATCATATTTTCCAGACATTTAATATTGTTAATATCGTTAATTTTAATAGAAAATATCTTCTATCTAAAATGAGTAAACGAAATGTAGAAATACCCTTGTTAAAGAATATGCTCAAGGAAAGAATTATGACTGATTAATGTACGTAATTTGGAAAAATTGCTTGAAAAGTAAGAATGACAGCTATAAAATGATATAAAATTAGCGAGAGAAGAGTCAGTAGTAAAATACTCATTGCGGTTTGGTCTAACCTCATATTTCAAAATCTACTAACATACAATATTATGTGTTAAAGGTAGTGTAGAGGGTTAATATAATTTTAATAAGCTATGATGAGATATCATAACAATATTTTTGATCTATTCCAGTTCTGCTTACCAACTGAGCATGGGATGTTTTCATACAATATTACAAATTAAAAAAAAAATATAAATAAAAATAATAAGTAGATTAAGCTCTGTGAACAATTCAGGTACTGCCAGCTGTCCTCTACCTGCAATCTCTGCAATATTGATTTGCTTTGGAACAAAACTGCTAATAATAATTATTTTATTATAGTTTTTTAAAGTTGTGCTATATTTAAATAGAATCTCTTTTCCTCTTTAAAAACAAGTATTTGTAGTGCTTACTTTTTCAATTTTTCCTTTGGACTATTATAGAGGTTTGTACATTATTTTTGGATTTATTTTTATTTTTAATAAATGTTGGTCGCTCGATTGGTAATTGTATGTGCATTTTTTTTATATTGTCGATTTTTTTATTTCGCTATAAAATATAAATAGTTTCTCAAAATTATAGATTTTTGAAAGTGAAATTGCTTTGTTAGTAGCAAGTAAGATCTATTTTCATAATATTTAATTTTTGGATTTCTTCTTCACTCAGACTGTAAGGTAGTTAGACTGTTAAGTTGGATAGTGTTCAAAGTATAAATTTCTAAATCAACCGCTAAATGCCAGAATCACATTTTTTCGGAAGGCTATTTTGTTTAGTTTACCTTACTATACTATAGTTGTTCTTATCAAATAATGCCATTATATTTTTAAATAGAGAGAGTTTGTCTTGAAAATTGTAAATATTCTTATTATAACTTTAAATTATTTATATTCAAAACGAAAATCAACCCTCTATTAACTTCAAAACTGCTCAAGAAAACAGAAGAAAAACTAATATACATATACATATTTATAGTACTGTTGTGCCATCAGAATTTGGTGTATATTTTATTGTTTTCAGAAGGTTTTCATGCTTACTGAGTGTTTTGGAGCATAAAAACTATCAAAAATAAGGAATATCGAAGGGAGTAATCATTTTCCCAAGAATTTCAATCCCACTTCTGAATGTTGAAAAGCTCATAATATTCTTGAAAAGCAAAAAGGAGGACTTACCTCTCGACTAAATTACAAGTGCTGTATCATGTCATTTCTGGAAAAAAAAACATAAATTAAATTCGCTAACGAACAGCGAACACCACAATTTTCTTGAAAGTAGAAATGAACACAGTCCATGACGAAATTGCGAAAAAAACTGGCAATGATTCTAAAGTATTAAGTAATGCATTCAGATAAGAATATAAAGTTTTAACATTCGTGATCGTTCCTAGTATTCAGACGTTTATCTTTAAGACTTCCGACCTTATCAATAGTTCTTATGCAGCAACCCACAGTGCGTTATTACATTTTGTGCAAAATAGACGAGAAGTAAAATTTGTGTTAAAAAAGCAGTGGATTAATAACTTAATTTTATGATTTTGTTTTTGATTATCCAGTATTAAAATGAATAAAGAAAAGAAGGGCAAAGTTGGAGGGAAAAAACCCGCTGTTAAAGACTCTTCGATGGATTGTGAAATCGCAGATTCAGTTAAGCTTCTGGAAATAAAAATGGAACTCATTTTGTCAAAGTTAGATAACTTGGAAAAACGGCTAGAAAAATGGGATGATTTGGCACAGAGTGCAACAAAAGTTAAGAATTTTGCACAAACAGGAATTGACTTGTGGAAAATGTTTGGCCCAAATGAAGCTTCTGGTGGAAACTCTGCAGAACATCTTCGTTTTGGAAAGTTTTTAGCTTCTGTGTTATTTGACAACAATGTAAGTGTCAAATAGGATTGCAGGTTCCTGTTGTCGTTGCTTTATTTGTTTAAAACTATTAAAGTCGTTTAATGTGCTTTTATGCTCCAATAAAAGCAAAAGTTGGAATATGAAAAAATAATTTAATTAATTAGATATTTAATCCTACAGCGACGGTAAAAAACTTATTCGAGCAGTAGTTTAAATAAATATCCTAAGCAATAATTATTATTTGCGCGGTAAAATGATTAAATGTTTTATGTTATATGTAGTTCCCATTCACTAAATATTTTCCTTTTAATTAACGCCGAGAATTGGCGAATTATACCTACTTTTCTGATGCGGTTTTTAACTAAGCGACTTAAAGTTAACAGCGAAAAGTTTTATTTTTATTAAATTGTTAATTTTAATATTCCGCTTCGTTTGTATAATTTAGAAAAATATCAAAAGTGAGGCTTTATCTTGAACTTCCTCGTGTGATAGAATGTATTAACATCATTTTTGGTATTTCTGCCTTTATGTGTGTTTGTTTGTGCACGCTTCACATAAAAAGTATTGCTCTATTCGGATGAATTTTTCAGAAAAATGTAGAGCTTAAACTTGAAGTAAAATTCAGTTTTATTTCATCATTCAATCAAAAGTATTAGAATTCAATGTTTTCACTTACATTAAAAGGCAACTACATATTTTAATTGTTATTTTTTATTGCCTTTATGTTTTTTCATTTTATTTGAGCATGGTACGCATTTTATTGGTCTGCACGGTCGAATTTCGGGCTACAGCCAGTCAATAAATAAAAATTAGGTTTCAATTCACTGCGCAATATCGATAAATATTTTACGGAAAGAAGTTTGGAATCTAAAAAACCTTCAAAAGCTTATGTAAAGTGAATGCATTTCATCTGCAGTACTTTCAATTTTCTATATTTACATAATTCTTTCAACAAGTGTTCAAACTCGTCAGAGAACGTTACTTAAGAACATTTTCTAAAACCAGAAATGCATAGAAGTTGGTAAAAATATGCTTTGATTAATTTAGTAAACGAAACATCTGAGAACATAACAAATTGAAACGAAGAAAGCAACTCGAAATTTACTTATAAGAAGGGAATTCAGAATATCGTTTCTTTCAGTTTTATTTGTTCTCTCAGCAAATCCGCGAAGTTTATTTTCGTGGGATTCCGTGAATGCATTCGGAACAAAAGCGACTTTCTTCAGAGCTCGCTGGAGCAATGCGGAAGTTGAATCCATTGTTACAGGAATGCATTCAAATTTGAATATCATCTGTGGGATACAGTACTGATGCCGTATGCATCCTTCAATCTATATTCTAGGTCTCTAGGAGGTCAATAAATTTTGGATTTAAGATCGATCTGATTCTACTATTAAAAAATTCTTTATTTGGATTAAAAATATTAGTAACACAAATTTACAGGAAAATCCCTAAAAGAAATATTTTATCGTTATCTGAATCTAATAGTATATTCGGAATCAACGACCTCGATAATGCCTCTGCATCTATTTTAATGCAATTCCTTTGAAGACAATTAGTTTTGGTTTGTCATTTTGAATTTGCTAAACAAAAACTGCTTTCTCTTTATAATTTTATTAAATACAAATTAATATATTTGTATCTGTATCTACATAGAAAAGATTATTTCCATTTATTTATTTATATCGTATTCAAAGAAAAGCCTGCGTGTAATTTTAATTTAAAATACCCGACGTGTTATTTTAGCACTTTAAATAAAATCTCGGCTCTTGTCTGCCGTAATTGAAGTGTGCCAGTAATTTCAGCCCTTGTTCCACCTTTCGCAACAAAGTGATTCTCAGGTACAAGGGATTTTTGAAGTATGCCCAAGTGGTTTCCTTTTTAAGGAAATTAAAGTCTTAAATCTCGAGGAATTTTCATGCCTTCACACATTGCCAGACATTCGAGGAAACATTTCCCCGGGGAGAATCGCTTTTAAATGGGGGAGGGCCGGATTATCGTTTATAGCTTAGAGGAATTTATTAGCACAGGTAAATATACACGTGACGTTGCGGGAGGAGATGATAAGACGGAAGGAATTTTTTATTAATTAATATTCACCTCTTGCGCAGGGTCGAAAAAAGCACTGCTCCCTCGGAACCGGAATACCTGCGAAAGTAGGCTCAGGTATAAATATGCGATCCTCACCTCGATGGCGTGTTGTCACGCAAACTTTGCAAACTTCGAGGGTGAAATTTAATGTGTTGAGAATTGTTGTACACAAATGGCAAGCAGCAGAAAGTGGAAAATTATTATGGGCAGTCCCTCGAGTTCCGTTGTGAAAATTGTTTGCTACTTAAATATTATCGAGAAAATTACAACGAATGAATGTCAATAAAACCCAGCGAAAAGCACCCAAAGAGTTTCCTTAATTAGCATTAAATTAATTAGTTAATTAGGACGGTTTCTGTTTACATGTTTCTTTCATTGGAAACAACTCAAAAGGCAATACAACAAGAACACCTTAAGTGTTTATTGTACGCTTCGCTAGTTCCAATTACTTTTCCGTCTCTTGTTTACTTTGAGTCATTGCTCGAGCAAACCTTATGAAAATTTCCACAAATTTCATTTTTATTTCTCTTTCAAAATTGGATCCTAGCCGGTCCTATGGAGAATTACTGGACGAATATCTGGGAACTAACCCAAGAAAAATTTATTCAACTCAGGCGCGTTGTTAAAATTAGAAAAAGGTTTATTAGTTTAAGACAGAAGACCTTTTCAAAGCGAATATTATTGTAAGAGTTGTTTTAATATTTTTATCATTGTCAACGATGGGTTTTGTCGCAACAGTCGAGGCGGATTTTTACCAAAAACTCTCAAGATAAACATTTGCCTTGTGAATATGTCAAGTTTGTTCTTATTTAGATTTTTAACTTTTTATTATGAAAATTTATTTTTTAATAAGTTTACCATTTAAACCAAAACCGCAGTCTTGTTTCTGAAAAAAATGAAATCCTTTTGGAATGTAGAAGTTTTAAAAACAACCGAGGAATATTTGATGAAGTATCGTTGCTCTGCCAGCTGGGGACACAAGACCTTTAAAAACTACGGACGTTGAGATAGCCGTGTATTTTAGCACCTCTCAACGTAGATATGAATAATGTGAACATTAATATTTTAAATTCATACACATTTCTACAACCATCTAACGCACGTTTAATGAACGCTTATATGTGTCTCAGCTTTAGTTTTGCATATTTCGTAATTTGCGTTCTGATAGAAATAATATTCAAACGCAATTTTTTAACGAGATGCCCGAAATATATTAAGTCACTAAACTGATTAACTTTAAATATTTTTTAATTTTTTTCAAATTAGAAGATTATCTAGGAGGAGATAATCCTGGCACGTAGGTATCAACGACCAACAGAGAAAAATAAAATTTTAATGTTTTTAAGGAATTGAAAGGTTTCTATTGGTTAATAAGCTTCTTATTTTTTTACCTACCTGGTATTCAAAAAGTCTAGCTTTGTAGTTGATGATTTGAAATGCATGCAAAATTTTCTGAATTTATAATAAGCTTTTGCTAATTAGTAGGAATTACGTATTGCCGAGACACAAGACTTCATTTCTCCAGAATATTTGCTTCAAATAATTAATAATTATAATTCTTTTTCTCATTTCAGTCTCCTTAATGCCTTCAGGATCAACATCGGACCACGCCGTTGTTGAAGCCACTACACCTTCACATAAGCCTTAAAATATCGTAATGTAACCCAAAAAGTTTTAGAGGAACTTTACAAGCCAATGTATCGCTCAGACGCGTACCATTTATATAATAATATTACTATTCGTGGAAATTTACAAATACAAGCATTAAAAATGCATTAAAAGAAGGAAATATTGAAATGTTAAATGTTTTGAGAAATATTTACAGAGATAATTTACATACTTATAATTAAACAATTTTTACGGTTAACTGGACCAAATTTATTGTAACCCAACCAACAGAAATTTATAGTGCCTTGTTGTCAGAAAATCACTCGTCGCACGCAAATATTCTGTTTACCCTCTGTCAAGCACAAAATAGTTCATTAGTGGTAATGAAAAGCAACACAAAATATTCAGAAGATTTTTGTTTATTTAATGAGCAAACACTTTTCAATTGCTTACTGAATTTTCGAATGTCAAATTAATGTTTATTCATTTCAATTTCGCAGGGGCTTTAATTATTTTGCTCTTTATGTATATTGTCAAATAAAATTTATCAGCGTAATAATATATTATTTGTACTACAATTGCCATTCGGGGGATTTTATTTAAACATACCTTTCCCAATTTCAGCGGTTAACGTAGGTGTTTAAATTGTAAAGCTAACTTTTCAGGCAATTAAAATTAAATAGTTACGTACATAATTTTGAAGAAAAGGAAGCTTACGCGTGGTTAGGTTTAAGTTATGATCTGTGCGTATGATAGTTAATAACTCTAAACTGTATTTGCTAAAATCGGAAGCTATTTCTAATAATACGTCATACAAAATCCTTGGATAAGGCACTTTTTTTATAAAATTTCAGGAAAAATACAATTACTGTGGAATTTACTAACCGTCTGAAGTAATTTTAATACATTTTTTTAAACTCCCAATTGATTAGGTATAATTGTCGTTTTCGATCCGACATCCTAAACTGCTAAATGCATATACGAATCGATTTATTTAATTTCCATTTTTTGATGTTAGGATACTCTTTGTACTACATAAGTTGGATTAAAATCCATTTTTAGCTATTTATAGTTAGTTCAAAATCTCTTTTATATAGGCACTAAATTTCAGTAAAATCCCTTGAATTTCGAATCGAAAGGCCGCATAAAATTTCCTTTTTGCAAAAACTATTTCATGAATATTTACAAACAGTTCCATTATCCAGTGCTTTAGGATTTTTAAATGAAATATCATAAAAGGCAAACATTGTTCTGCGATCAAAATAGCTTTATTTTTATTCGAGCATTTAATTACATTATACTGATGTTAGTTTTTAAATCGTCATTAGTTTTTGAATTGTTAGCATAGTCCTTCGACTTCAAAAAACAAGATGTTATACGGGCGTCAAATCATAAGATCTCTATGAAATAAGGTCACATTGGTATTAGATGCTCTCTAAAAATCCAAATCCAGCAAATTTTTTTAAAACATTATCACAGTCTCTCATAGGAATATTATACGTAAGTCCTCCTGGATATGTACCCTCTTAAAGGTGCCTTTATATCTTATATCTTTTGTTCATTGCTTTGTGAACTGTTGAGGGTAACAGACACGAACTAGGAAAAGTTCAATATTAATGCATCATTTTGAAATGAAGAAAATTATGTAATAGCATAAACGTTTTACAAAATCCGAACTATTCGAAATGATCGAAATGATTTTTATTATAGCATAACTTAGAAGTTGTTTAAGAAAAACTTACTTAATTCTGGACAATGTCATTTATGTTATAGTATAAAAATCGCAAATATATAAAGTAATGCGAAAACAATTTAGATTTAATATGTACAAAATGTAGGTTCTCTCCTTGCTTCTATAGTAGTATTTCTTGGTTAATAGTGTGAAATATGGAAGGAATCGGATAGGGACGATTGGAGTGAGTGATATTTGTAAAGCTCGATTCACACACTCGTGGTACCAGGAACGTGCTCGATGTTCCATGTTCGATGATTTAAAATGTCACCGTACCTGGAACGTCATCCACACTGCACATGTTTACACCACTAAACTTCATTTGTGTGGATCCTATTATCAGCTGTCGTTATGAGCACATAGATAAATAATTAAAGTAAAACAACAACCACATTAAATTAAATAAAACCACAACACAAAAAACCCACAAAATGGCACGTAAATGTGAAAGTTCGCACTGGGTGACAGCTGACAATCGAATCCACACAAAGGAAGTTAGCGGTGAGCCCGCGATGAACGAGGAAAAATCAAAATGATGTTGATTTCGCCCACGAGGTTATTCCCCGCCCGGTTTGTCGTACACACTGTCAATGTTCGTGGTACGACCAACATCGTACATTGTACATCGCGACGAAACACAAGCGTGTGAATCGAGCTTAAGAGTCACAAACTTCAATTCACATTATCTGTTGTTATAAGGCTTCAAAGAAGTGAAGGTAATAAAACAAAGTCAATGTACAAACAACATTTGTCTTCACTACTGCTGGACTTGATATCAAGTGGGGATCGTCTTCATTCAGAATTAGATTTATTTTAAGACTTCGCAATGCTCAGGTTGAGGATGACGAGAGCACTTTCGCGCAATTTCTTTTACCCTTCCTCATAAATACTTAAAGCAACCCGAAGTCACAACAAGATACCTGCTTCAAAATTCAATTACTGGACCCCTCTCCAGTTAATGGGTATAATTTTTATAAATTTACCATGGGCAAATACCCGTCGAATGGTTGCCCCTCTGGGCTGCCCCGTGAAATTTTAATCAAATCAATAAGAATGTAAATCATTGTGCCGACGAGCATTCGGAATGATTTGGTGTTTGCCCGGAGGTATGAAAGCACCTTTTACAGGAAGAGCCCCACAAAGGCGCCCCTTTTTTTCCCTCATGTGCATATTATATAAAATGTACACAGGGCTTACACCGGAGAATCCTTCTGGAATTAAAATCAAACAGAAAGCCACGGCGGCGGAGCGCGGTCCAGAAAAAAGACTTCCAACTACTTTCAGTCCTGAGATAAAGGGAATCTGGGCTGGGCAGCAATGGCGCCTTCTTCAGCATCAATCCTCTTTTTTTTTCGAGAAGCTGCGGTAGGGTCTTAGTGTGGACCACTCCGAGAGGACTCGAAGGGCAGAAAATCTGTAGAAAAGTTATAAAGCGGGAAAATAGATAAGAGGACAGGGCGCTGCGGCTTCGGTCGTATTCGTATATGTATAACGTAAAAACGTAAAACCCCAGTCCCGATCCGGTAGGATGTGGGTCCACCGGAGTCTGGCGGATAATGTAATTTTAAAAATTCACCAGCTAGCATAGTTGTACAAGTCTGCTAGCTGGAATTTATGCAGCCACCTCTCGCTGGATAGTTTTGTTCGTGCGAAACATTAAATTGCTTCGTTCTTTCATGCTTCATTTGATTTCGTTTGTGCAACCGTCACCCGTGCGATGCGACGCGATGTACTTTCGCTCGTTCATTTGGCGCGCAAATGGAATTGCTTTGTACGCCCCATTCCTGGCCCCTTACCTTTCACTTCCCTTCTCCTTCCCTCTCCCTTCCCTTCATCTTCCTTTTCCTTCTCCATCCCTTCTCCTTCCCTTCTCCTTCCCTTCTTCTTCCCCTTCCCCTTCCGCAACCAATCCCTTCCGGATCCCTCCCCATTCGGGTCTCACAGAAGGAGACTAGTCGCCGAATAATTTGTGACCAAAATCTGGGATGGAATTGCCGCCGGTCGGCAGTTTTTGTCTGCAGCCGCAGTTTTAATTTGAGCCTGGGCCAACATCAGCAACTGACAAATTGAATTGCGGAGCGCCATATTCGCTGGACCTGGGGGCGGAGGGGGTGGGCGGGAAGCCAGGCCGCAGGACACTATTCATAAACCCATTTAATTATTTGTCACTAATTCGATTACACCGGATCGGATCCGGCAATTTATTTTATCGAATTAGCACGCCCCCGCCTCCCGCCCACGGTTGATTTGATTAAGTCGATTCGTTATGAAATTATGTGTGAACATCTTTGGGTATTGGGGCCACTGCCGCCACTCTAAATTAAAATGCTTTCAGGAGTCGTTAAATTACCCGCCGCCAAATTGATAGATGAGATTGCGGATAAGTGTGCGCATTATGGCAAATTGGCGCGAAAATGGTAGAGTTAATTCGACGACGGGTTATTTCACTTCGTTCGATCAAATGAATTTGACGCCCCGAAATAGTCGGTTTATGGTTTCATATATTTTTTACGATGAATAAAAGAAATAATGGGAATTTTGTTATATAGACCTTAGTTCAGATATGTATATAGCACCACTGAATAGTTGGCTATTCCAGACATTTTATTGCTAATAGGGCTTAAAAACTAATCCTGCGATAGACATAAAACGGGAACGATTTATTGATTGCAGGTTTGGCGAGATTAACTTTGGAATACTTGACCAATTTAAAAATCACTTTAATTTTTGAAATCCTTTAATTTTTTTGTGTTTTTTAGTTGAATGAAAAAATCAGCATATTTTTTTTTAAACTACAATCCAAAAAATCTCATCTCATTTTTAACTGCTAATGCACTTTCCATTGAAAGCACTTTTCAAACAAATTTTATTTCGTTTCCATTTACAACGTTAGATACTAGCCATCATTCCAGAAAAAATATATACATATGTATATAATAATTACATTGGTTAACACCAACCTTTTCCCCAAAAAAATGATAGCTGAAATTTTATAGAAAAAGTTTAGAATATTTCGTGAATTTTCCTTTTCCCATAAACTCATTTTAGAAATATATAATTTGCTAATTGTTTGGAAATTTGGTTATTTCTAAAGTAAGATTTTCTGAAGTAGAAATGTAATAGAAAATTAAATATATATGTATGTAGTAGTAGATATATAAACAATTATTAAACGAATTAAAGTAAACATTGTACCTATAGAATTCACCTTTAAACTTTTATATTTTGGATGGATTCAAAATTTGGTAAAAGTTGATTAGATTCTTTCTCCTCCGAAGGGTTAGACACTTTCAAGTAAAAAGTTTCACCTAATAGGTAAAAACTTCAGAGTTAACAGACAGACCTTTTGCAGGTTGCTCAACTTTCTTTGAACAACTCGAAGACAGCAAATTGATACTACATCAAAAAATTGGTAAAACAGAATCAGAGATTTCTTGGATTAGTATTTCAATCTTTTAAAGCGACTTTATAATTTTGTTCAACCTGTTCAGGGTAACTAATGACTTCAGACAAAAAATTTAAAATCTTCCTTTTATATAGTCCACTTTAAGGAATAGCTAAAAGAATCCTTTTTTTCTTTTCTCGGGCTAAAAGAATTCTTTTCCAAGATAGTACCTACTTAATGAGATCCAACCTTGAGTCTATCGAGTTTTTTTTTTTTTCGCTTGATTCACACCACACCTGAACTTTAAAGAATTCCGTAAAACTTTCTAAGAAAATGTTCTTGTCATCTGATAAGCTCAATCTTTGCTGAGCAGTTTTTCAGAGCCGGCACGGCACGGGCTCAGTCAAGCTCAGGTGCGGCGTATCAATTTCCCGGACAGAACGAAGAAAGGTAAAAGGAGCAGCAATCGCAAATCCCTTACTGCTCCTGATGAAGTAGCGCACCATTCATTTTCTGTGATTAATATCCTTATCTTTCACTTTTCCCTGAGATTTTTCCTTTTCATCGGTAATATTTTATTCAAAAGCGCCCGCCTCACTCGTCGCTCCGTTGGGGCGTCGCGGTGCGACTGTGAAAGTTGTAAAAATCAACTACTTTCTACTTTCTAGAGACGTACGATAAGCATCACTCGCACTGGGGCAGATTAATCAAACCATCTTAGTAAAAGCCGAATCCATCAATCTCTGGCTTACAATGATTGATCAAGCTGTCCTGGGAAAAAATGTTTGCGACTTCGACTGTGCAGCGTTACGCCACATTTCGCAGATTCAGTTTTTGCACCCTGCGTCGCTGACGCCCAGTGTAACGTTGATAGCATATCAACTGAAGTAATGCCAGTAATGCATCCACCCCCGCTCTGCACTCCCAGAAAATGCACTATACGAAAATCCCGTGGCATATTCACGGCGCTGCATTGCAGTCTAGAGGGACTTGGGTGCATTCTGAAAGAAAACTTCCTCGCTACTTTTGCGCTCCGACTGCAGTATCTTAAGCATGCCACATTCGTTGCAAACTGGGTAATTTAAATTTCGAGCGAACCTATTCCTTGTGGACCTGGGCCTACACTACGCCTGCTTCTCGCCTCCGAGCACTGTGAAATCTCGCGGGCAAACAGTCGAAATTCAAGAAGAATTATGAATTTTGAATCGCTCGTAGTTTCATTGCGGAAGTTCCATCATAAAGTGTTACTGAAGCGCAATTTTCCGAACGGAGGAGCAGTGCAAATTTGTCTGTGAGGCTTATATGTATAAATTTAATGGTAAAATTTGTTGCTATTGCAGACCCGCGTTTTCCAAGTTCAACGAATGCTTTGCAGTCGGCAAGCAAATTATTCAAGCGATTCACATTTCGAATGGCGACAAGTTCGAAATCCAGAAAAGCATACACCTCACTTGTATGTATGTTGCAATTAACTTGAGAACTGCATCCAGAGATGAGATATCTTTTGAGCAATTCTACTATTTGTTTATTCTTCTCTAACGTTGCTTAATTGGAAATGCCGAGGGCGACGTGCTTCTATAAAAGACACTGACTGACTGTTTAGTTTTTGAGTAATCCTATAGTAGTTCACGAATGTCAATATGCAGAAAATGGGTCCTTTTATTTTGCAGCTTTAGGGAGAGAAGATACACTCCAAATTCATTAAAACTATCAAGAATATAAAATAATTAAAGAAAAACACAAGCGAACTTATAGTCGAAACTAGAGTCTTAACATTCAAAAAAACTGTTGTTGATATCGTTTGTTGAAATTTAATTTGGTATTTATTAGAGCTATTAAAATTAAACCTTAAATCAAAATGAGTTCATATTAAATTTTGTACGTTTTAAGTCCTGTATGTTAGTCCAATTCAAAAAGGTGTCTCATGTTATACATATGTAATCGTTAGAATTCCAAGATTACCTACTTTTGTTTGGTCATTCCATTCTAATAAAATAAAAAATGTTCGGTTTTATTTTAAGATTAAGTCTTGTATGTTTTCAATTTCAAAAATGCTGTTTACATTAATAAATTCAATATGAAAACTTTAAATGAGCTTAGTAATAATTTGTATAAAATTAGTAAAAAGTTATTCATTTCAAACACTACACTATTACAAATGAAGAATTAAAAAGAGAATTTAATTTCTCCATGGTTTTACTGTATTTATCATCCGTCAAAATGGATTGCTCCGACATTAGAAAATCAACATCGTTTTTGGGTACAATGGCGTACAAGCAGAGTTTGTCACAAAGTACGCCAAATTTATTGTTTGAATATCATTAATTTATTAATCAGAATAGTGATTTTCAATTATATAAATGTAATAAATAATCAAATTAGGGGAATGAAATACGTATTTATAAAAATGAAAATAATAGAAATATAGAAACAGATGATTCTATGATTTTACAAATTTTATATTTTCGGTGTTCCTTTTAATTTTACAACATATGAACATATATTTATAATTTTCATAAACAGTTGAAAACTCGTTTAATTTTCTAACATCATTAAAAGCGTTTCCTGTGATAGTAATGTTCTGAGACCATTTTAGGATATACTATGGTTCCATTAATTAATTGTTACCAGTAAAGCAACATATCTAACATGTTTTCCTACTGGCTTAATACAGTTTTGCAATGGTCCGGAAAATGGAAAGCACTGCAGAGTTGTCAGAATGGACGTTCGTTTTCTGAGCGCATCCAATTAGACGTCATTCAATTTTGTAAAAGCTCATGCATAATCCCACCGGCTCCATTTCACAATATCTAATAATGATATCTTCGGAGAGATAGGGCCGCACAAATGTGGAGCCAGGGTCCTTTGGCCCCACATCCGCTTTCCGGAACTTTTCGGAGCGGGTCCGAAGCATTGGACCATTCGCCATTCGGTCCATGCGAAACAATGCGAGGCTGGCCTTCCTCTAATTGCTTTCTGTCACTAATTAATAACGAAAATGAAACCACCAGCCCTCATGGAATTTCTGGCACTTTCCGGGTTTGTGAGCGGCAAAGGGACGTCCTGTGGCATGAAGTGCATGATTACGGCGTTATAGTAAATTCAGCCAATTCCACACAAGATGTATGTGGAGGAGGTAAAGTGATTATGAAACTGTGCGAACCTTTTAATCATTAAAAGTTTTGCCGCCCACGCCACTGCTCGAGGACCGACGGGAGCAGCCCTTTGCCGCAGCAACAACCGGCCAGATAATGAGATATGAGGCGGGTCCTTTGTGTAATAATTCCTGCAGAATAAGTGACTACAGCATGAATTAATTTCTGTTGGTAGATTATGACTACTAATGTTTGCGATAAAATTTCCCAGATAATATTATTGAAACCGGCGAACAAAATCAGCACAGATAATTCACTTGAATTAATTATTAATTTATTCTGGAAAAGTATTCTACACTCAGAGAAAAGTGTTCTTAAACATTTTGAATTTATATGACTGAAAACGTCTAATTATATTTAAAGATTCAAATCATCGATTTAATATTAATGTTATTTTCTGAAAGTACATTATTTCAAAAGTATTTTGGGAAAATTTGATGAACATTCTGAACATTATTTATAGAGATATACGCTCTGAAGCAAAACCATATAGGTACCTAAAACTTAAAAAGCATTTTTTTTCGAAAAATTTTGTTCAAAGTCGGTGTTGATCGTATTTGCAGAACGGTTTGAATAATGATTGCTTTTAAACTTGACCCAATTATTTAAAACATAACCAAATGGAAGTAATTTTCACTTTAATGCATATTTTTTTCAATAGCTTAAAAAAACTTTTTTTAAAAGTTCCCATAAAAAAAAAATTAAATTTCAATAAATCTTTATAAATGCCTCCATTCAGTATACCAAGGAAATATTGTTTCCTAATAAATGCCGTGATTTCAGATGAACCAGATTTGACTATATAAATACTAAAGTAATGGTTGCAAAACATGTAAACCTGTCTTTAAAAAAATCTTAAAAACCCTTTAATTTGTCTTCGCAAACTATAAAGTAAGCAAAAAATACAACCCTTTTGAAACAAGATGAATTTTTCAAGGATAGGCATTTTTTATTCTTTCCTTGTCTAGTGAACACAAAAAACAGTAGTAAAAGAAAGATATCAAAGACTTCTTTTATACCAAATAAATAATGATGCAATTTTGTAACAAGTAAAATTAATTATGTTTATTTTGAATTTTCGATGGGTAAAAAGCATTACAATTTAACGGACTTTTTGTAAATTGTAAAAACTTTGCTATAGATTTACAATTAACAAATTTATGTTTTTATCAAATCAAGCAGGCTGTGTTTTCTATTATATTGCAAAATTATTCATTTTTATTCTTACCTATTAAAGCAAAAGTTATTTGACGCCAAATCATATTTGTTTTTTATTATCTTAATATTGTTTCACAATCATTGTTTTTGAATCTACTTACACATTGAGAGCTGCAAACAGCTTACACCCCACACAATAAATTTCAGATCTGTAGATAGAGTACGAGAAACTAAAAAGATAGTTACAGGTTACTGGTCTTGCATCCATCCTACCTATTTACATAAGTTTCTTTTAAGCTATGTCCCATTATATTGGAAAATATGTGAAATATCTGCAAAGTTCCCAGTCCCACTACCGCAGATTTATTTAAATAGAAAGAGGTTTGTTTCACTGGTTTCACCGAAGTAGAAGGGTTCCAGGCTTATCGGCCAACGATAATGTCCTACAATATTTTAGGAATGTCTTTCCTGGATAGGGGAGCGTCCTGAATAATGCCCTACAAGTTAAAAAGTAAAGGGATGGCGTCACGAATTCTTCCAATATTTTTTCTTTTCTCTTAAGGCTTAAATTCAAGGTGTATCTAACCCTATCGCGTTGTCTATGCCTTGCGTTCTGGATAGTGAAATTAGGCACGAGGACGGAAAGGTGCGTGCCCTTCGGCAGTTTCAAATAGCTACCGTACATTTTAGCACTTTAAGTGAAATTAATTTCAGCACATCACGCACAATTTCATTTATGGAATGGGGCTATAATTTAAGTTGTAAAGCCGAAAAGTGATTGGAAGTTTTTTTTTATGTGAAATAGGAAAAAGTCGAATATGTATCACAATCATAAAATAATTTGTTTTGCGATCTGAAAAATGTAAATGAAGGACAGAAAAAATTACATTTTCAATATCTGGCAATAACACTTTGATTATATGTCGTTTTATAATTATTATCATATTTTGAATTCATCATTTTAACTTTTTAAATACTGAATAAGTAGCCTAAAGACTAAAAATAAAAAACTGCGTTAAAATTTACGATATGACTTAAAAATTACACAGGCATTTAAAATAAATTGAGATAAAAATATACGTATACATATACATGTATAATTTCAGTTTCCTTCTTCCTTGTGTTTTTAGTAAAATGATATTTATTGATCAATGGATGTTTTTAATTTATACAATAATTTTTGTAGTGTACGCATTATTAATCAATAAAACTGTGTTAACATGAATAATAGCAAGTTATTTATTGGCCCTGAATAAAATCAAACTTTTTTGAAAATTGCAAAATGATTTTCATATGATTTTTTTTTCTGATCCTGAAAATGTTGAGTAGTTAATTATTGGAATCGAAAATGGATAATAACAGTACCTCTATAAATATAAAGAAAACTCTTGGGATTTACCCGCCCATCTCATATAATAAATTGCCATGTCTGCTGGGAGAAAAAATACAATATAGTCAAATTACGGACGAAAATAATGATTTGGCCCAAAGTAATAGCTCTAAAAGGCAAAAGATTTACAAAACCCTTGAAATTAATCACTCGAAAATTGTGTCCAACTTGGACATTTTTGCGGTTGAGATCGCTGTAAATTTAGACGGTCCACTAAAAGTCCAATAAAGGGATTTATACATTTCCCGATGTAAGCTACGCCAAGTCGTAAAACAGCGCGAAACTTTTCCAATATTACGAGCCCGTAAACTTTTAAAGCACTCGCCGGAAGTTAAAATATGGCCTTTACCAAATGTTCTTCCAGGCAGCACCAATATCTTCTGAGGAAATCTAATATGTGACGGGGGAGCGGCACTGGAGGTAAACAAGCCCATAAAAGATATTTTATTCCCTTCATGCTTATCTTTATTTTGGGGACCAAATTCAAAACAAAAAGTTTTACTTTGATGTTTTTCCATATCTCTGATGTCATCATTGCTCGGGCTACTTTTTACCCACTAATATTGGTCCACCGTTTCGTCTAGGTCCCTGTGGCTTCTATGCCGATGCATTTAACTTCCTCTAGGGTTACTTCGGATCCTTTGAGCAGTCATCCCGCAAAAGGGTCTTAAAAGATCAGCGGAGTCCATAACTTCTGACGATGCTCCTAAGTTTTGGGTCCTGGAGTTGATTAAAACAGCAAAAAGTGAAATCCTTTTGAGAAATCAGAGAACTTCCCTGCTGAGATGCCGCGCCAAAGTGAATAGAAGTTTTGTTAGCCATTAACTGCCCTCTTGCAGTTTGTTGGCTTGTGGAAAATATTCCGCGTAAGAACTGAACTTTTCAAACTAATAAATTAAATTAATTAAAAAAAGAATGTTTAAGTTGTGCTGGCCCTTTGAACTATTCAAAGATTGGCAAGGACTTGTCTGTGATAGCAACTATTTAAGGATCCTAATTCGTTGCCCCACTACAACGTTTGTTACATTTTAATTTAAAGAGCTTGTTGTTGAAATGAATCATGCATAAAAAGGGCAAAAAGTATACATACATATAACATAAATATTTTGCAATTTACATTTTCAACATGAATTTAACATTGTTACCTTTAATTTCTGAAATCTTTTTATGGGATGTTAAAATTTTAATAGGTTTCATAAAAAAGCTATGTTACAACTTCATTTAGGTACTTAACTGAATACAAATCAGGTGAGCAATTTTGGTTTGTTGTACCGAATCAAAGCGTTAAACTTGAACATATTAAAATCAAGGATCAAAATGAAAAACCACTTTACTGAGTATCATACATAAGCGATATTAATTTATTTTTGTAAAAAGTACAGAAAATCGAAACTGATAGAGGAAATAATACACCCAGAGAAATTACGTTGTATATTTCACAACCAACTTTTGTCAATTTAACAACTTTGTAAATTTAACTTTATTCGCTGTCGATTTTACATTTCTATGTAAATTTTACAGCAAATGCTGCTATTTGATAGCATTTGCAGTCAATTACACAGCAAAATGGTAAAATTGTGGTTGTAATTTTTACTACAGGTTGTAAAAAATTGCTGTCAAAACTACAACAGAATTCTCCTTTACAAAAGTTTAACTTGGTAACCCTATTAAACGGAAGAAGAATGTAATGTCAAAGAGTCGAGGTGAGGATTACCGTCTATTAAGCGGAGGATTCCATGTTATTTCGAGCAGAGTTTAAACAGTGCAATTTCACCCGAATTTGTAGTTGCCTGTTTTACAGGCCCAACAACAACTTTAAGTAAAATTGCACATCCTGTCTTGGCTCGGCGCAGCATTTATCCGACCTAAAATTTAAAATCGGCGTGGCACATAAACCTGCACCCTCCCTCCCTTTTCTCATATATTTTCAATTATGAAAAAAAAATTTAAATTGGCAACCCTAATAATATGGGAAAAAATGTAACGGACAGTCAAAAAAGGAGCAGCGAGTCGACTGCGCACTGACAGTGACAGTTTCCCCATTCAGTTCACTGCAGCGGTCTGATCTAGTTCGTGTGCGAAGTTTGTGATTTAAATTTGGCCGAATCAAGTGTGCATTTATATTATGTAAGTAATATGCAAAATTAAATATTTCGAGTGCGGGTAAACGGGTTGTGTTGTTGTATTGTCATATTGTCATGAAATGAATGCTGGAATTTGTGAACTGCGCATATTTTATTACATGAGTTTTCTTGTAGTTTACAGCATTTTACGTCAATTTTACAATTTAAACCGTCAATTTTACAAATATCGTTGTTATACGGACGTAAAAGTCTGTAAAGTATACCCCACACGCAGTAAAATCTACGCAGGTCGCAATTTCAGCACTCATTCTTTTTCAGATTCCAAAACTTTTATGTAACTGTAACAGTAACGGAATGGAAGATCTGAGTTATTTCAATGAGGACAATTTTTTGAACATTTCCGAAAAAGAAGTTGCTAGTGAGATAAGTATTGACACCGATGTTTACAATATCATCAGTACTTTTAAATTATCTAAGTCTGTAGTGCCGTTTTTAGCAGGTAAATATTATATTTTTAGTAGGTCCATATTTTATTGTACATTTGTTTAATTTAAAATAAAATAAAAGGTAAGGTTGTCCGAATCGAATCGAAAAGACCTTACAAAAGCCCTTAGATAAAAATACTTAATCAATTCATAAAATTCTTACAAATTAATTTTAGTTACCTTTGATTTTATTTAGTTTTTTCCGTATATGACGTCAAAATAATTAGATTGGATTTTTCCGTCGAATTAATTTAACTCTTTTGAACAAAAGAGTTGCAGTCAGTAATTAATGAAATGATTTAATGAAAATTTCAGTAACATTTTTAAGGAATATTTATCTAAAAATTGCTTCAGATTCGAACGGATTACACAAAGGCATTTTTCAAAAAAGGTAAAAGCTTGTTTTCCAATGAATTCAAGAATCGGGCCCAAAATAATAATAAATAATGGTATAATAAAATTAAACAATAATTAATAATTTAAAAAATTTAAAATTTAATTCACTTAATTGAATCCAAAACAGGACGCGGCTTATCCAAAAGAAGCCTGTTACTTTTGAAGTCAAGTAATTTGGATAAAATCTTTCCGTCGTCCGAATTAGGATTACAGCTTGAATTTGAAGAAGAACTTCAAAAGTGGAAGGAATCAGAAGTATGTTGACATTTTTATTAGTTTTAATATCATTTCAAGATTTATTGAAATCGCAGTTAAAAGTATGCAGTACAATTTCATCATCATCTTCTGTTAAAAATTGGCTGGAGCAGGAATGTACTTCTGATATCTCAGAGAGTTCTTCTGTTAACTCTGAATGTTTAAAAGTAAGGCGTTTTTTAACTAAATAACTTATTTTAACAAATATGTTTCAAAGCCAGTCTTCGAAATTTTGTCAAAGTCAATCACAGGAAAATATATTTTAGAACAACATAACTCAACTAAAGTAATAAATCGACACCAACAACGACAAATTGTTAATTTAATAGTAGAATATTATAATATCATTAACCGCAAGTTGAGGTCAAATGAGCTGGGGAAAATATCGGAAGATATTATAAATTGCTTTCCTGGGGAAAGTAAAGTAAACAATTCACATAATTCGTTTGACATTTCATTACTATTATATATATTTTTTTTTCTCAAGGAAACTTACTTTATAGGAAGTAAACTAAAATACGGCCATCCAAAAGGAATTCTATATAATGCTTACTTTAACGCTAGCCGAAAAAGGAAACAAAAAAATTTTGTAGACAACACAACTAGTACGTGTACAATCACCACTGCTGAAGGTGAGGACGAAATTCCATCATTATCTAGTTCAGAGTATTCTGAAATTAAGGAGTTTTTGAAATATAACGACCAGCCTTGGGATGATATAAAAGAAAAATGGTATTTGACATCGAAAAGTAGGCTTGAGGAATTTAAAAATTCCCCGGAGAAAAAAATTACTCAATTTCTAATTGAATGGCCACTTTACAAGCATGCAGAATCGCTTGCTCTGGTGAGTTATATCAATACGTATTTATTTTCAGTTTTAAAATATTGTTTGTATTAACAGATTAACATTGACTTCAAAAAACTCCGTCCTGAATGTAGCAACAAACTTTTTTCCAAATATTCCAAATATTCAACGCTTCAAGAACACTTACTCACCTATTATAAAACAAGTGGGAACGTCAAAAATAAACATTACAAAGAATTGGTTTACACCTTTTAAATTCTGTCATTCCGCCGTCTGCTGTTATCAAATGTCCCGGGAAAAAATCATGGAGAATTGGAATTGGTGATGCTGAGGACTCATTCATCTTGCGACCCACAACACAAAACGACATATTCAGGATCGTCGAGGAACAGAAAGCAAAACATTACGAGTATAAGTTACCTTTCCAGCCGGCAATGATAGCAGTAGGTGAGAGTACCTTTCCTAAAGAATTTTACCTTTATATTGATGGAACACTTTTGCGATGCGCTAGTTTCCTTACATTAATTGATACGTGTTTCAAGCTTTTCTTTGTATTCGATTTACAATACCCCAAGCCATGTGAGAAGGCATGGAATTTTATCCAAGCTTTTATTTACGAAATAGCTACTGACGCTTCTAAAAGTGATTCCGTTTTAAGTCGCTTTATTAATAATTTAGAGAAGTTACATTAAAAATTAAAATTCGATAGTCTTATACATTATATGCATATAATTTTTATGAATTTGCATTAGCCTATAAATCAAATTAACAATTTTTAAGGAAGAAGGACTTAACAAAAAGTTTACTTTTGAAAAATAAATGTTAAAAGAAGCGGTAAATAAGCCGTCCTTCAATTGTTTTTGATTAGCCTAGGTCATAGATATAATACATACTAAAAGAAATACATTTATGTTAATAATTATGTATGAATGTATAAAATTTATGTAAAGAACTATGTATGAATGTATGTACATATTTGTACAAAGTTATGAATTAACTTATGAAAAAAATTGTTTTTTTTTTGTAATAAAATCATATAATTCAATATACAAAAAACTTTTATGTGAATGCTTCTCCTACGAAAAAAACTTAAATAAATAACAAAAAGTATCAACACTTAATAAATTTTAACAAATTTAAAATACATTTCTCTTCTCTTCTCTTCTCTGCTGCAACTTCTCCCAGAATGAATGGTCTACGTAAATTTGAAAGTTTTTATTTGTAATTTTAATCAATCATATTGTTAATTTTCCACTTAATGATAAATTACATGCAAGTTACCGTTGTACTTTTCTCATACTTAAGTGTAAAGTTAATAATTTCTGTGATTAATAGTACATTTAAAAATGTTCAAATTATTTGTAAAAGTGAGTGCTACGTTGTGGAAATTACAGTTTATATGTTGTTAGGATGAAGACAAAAACTATTAAATTGAAAGAATTTGGTTATAAAAATCACAACGTTAAATTGTGAAATTGACAATTTTGTCGTTCAAAAGTACATTTAAAAGCTTTCAATTTGATGTAGACCGAATGTGAAACTGAGCACTACGTTGTGGAAATTACAGTTCGTATGTTGTTAGGATGACGACGAAAACTGTTAAATTGAAAGAATTTGGTTGTAAATATTACAACGATAACCTGTAAAATTGACGACAGAAGTAATTAATTCGAAGTTATACATTTCACAGCATAATACGTAAAGTTTACAACTGAAAATGTAAAAATATCCTTGCTGTAAATTTGACAGCGACCAAACTGTCAAATTGACGTTGGTGGCTGTAGGGTCGATTTTCACTACGAAAATCGGTTGAATTGACAGTAAAATTGACAAATCTACGTGCTTTTTTCTCTGGGTGTAAGAAAGTCGTTACGATTTTGTGTAGTGTCTATTCAAATAGGGAATACAGGGTTTAAAAAAGCAAGTATGACAAAAATATCAAACGAAATGCTTGGAGATTCCTCCCTTAATTATAATATATTGCAACGATAACAAAAATTAACCATATTATTTTACATAAATGCTCAACTTTGGTCCTGCCAGGTTCTTAAAAGAGCTTAAGAGCATTAACCTAAGTGGGAACATACCGGTTAACTTGATCTTGATCAGGATACTACCAATATTCTATTGACATACTACTTTCTATTATATTGTATTTGCTAAACCCTCTTAAATACTCAATAAAATATTGTAGCTTACTATAAAATATTTATATATTTTAAATTCCCGATCCAACCTACAATTAATTTTTGAAGCTACGTATATAATATCTCTATTTATTAAGTTACACTTAAAAACTATTTTATAAAGCTGGTCAACAAAAATTTTTGCTCTAATGTGATACCTACATATAAATTTTCTAACGATTAGGAATCCAAAAACGAAAATTGCCTGTCATGTCACAGTTTTAAAGAAAATTGGTTATTTATGCAAAGTACATAAAAATAATCCAATTTTGGGAATAGTCTAAAATTAATTTAAACATAATAGAACATCGTATGTATTTAGCTCTACAGTAATTGAATCTAATCAATGTACTGAAGGAAAATTTAATTTTTCTCCCCGGATTAAGATTTTGGCAAATAAGGCTGTTAATTGGTGCTGTTTGAATTTATGTACTCACTTACAACAAATGTGCAATGTAATCAAACCCATGTATACTCGTAAAAATAAACCAAATATCTGCTGAGATTTGGAGCCTAAGATTTTCGTGTATCAATATATTGTATTCCAAACATCCCTAGTTTATGGATTTTATGCATTGGATATCTAATTTCCCGCTAAAGCTATTAGTTTAATCGATATTAATTTCAGGATTCAGATATCCGACTTATACACAATATCGGGAACCTAAAACTATCCAGATATCCGAACTACCTCAGCTGATGTTACATATATTAGGTTATTCGGAAAGTTTGAAGATTTAATATTTATACAATAGATAGTAAATGAAAATTACAACAGTCCTAGTCCCAGATATATATTTTCGATATGATGATTCTATACTCTAAAAGGTGTGTTTATTTATCTAATTATTGTTAAATAACTTTCTGGTGAAAAAATATATATTTTGCAATAAACTACCTTAAAATAGTTCCACATTTCAAAATTTCAATTCCTTGATTTTATCCACATGTACTAATTATTTAACTTGTCGAATGAGTACGCCTACAACACATTCAGACTAAATGGTAACTTTCCAGAAAATGTGTTAGGGAACAAATGGTAAATCATGTTTAGTGGTAGAGGTTAGGATTGATTAAGTATCTCAGTGATTTTCTATTAAAGCGATTGGTGTCAATTAATTTGCCTGAGAAGTGGATTTATCACCTGTGAGTCCCGATTATTCACTGGACGTGCATTTGACATGAAAAGTGGGCAGGAAAGGGGAAAGCTGCTTACATCCAGTAAAACTCGGCTCGTACATGCGCTTGAGATTAGCACGGGTTCGGGTTGCACTAATCAAAATCCGAAAAAGGTCTTAATCTGGAGGCGGAAATGAAGGGATTTCAGCTCTTGTACAAATTTCCATTGTTGTTCCCAACAAATCACCGTAATTATTGCCGGGATACGTGCATGGGTACAACATGAGCCGGGATTACTTCACTTTTTCATTACGACTCCCCTTCTGGGAATTTGGGTAAATCCTCTTAGCAATTATTATAATTTGATTTATGAAGGTCTACCTGGCCGCCCCAAGAATGTCATAATTTTTTATGGGACCGCTCAACAATGGCCCCAATGGAACGGCTCCGATGGGCCTCTGACCACTTTCGGGCACAAAGCTTGGTATTGTTTCCGGGATTTATGTGGGTCATTGATTTCAAATGCGGACGGCGGCGGCACAGTGGGCAATCATTTTGCAAAGGACTTAAGTATTTTACACCTTCCCGCGACGGCAGCCCACCACCCCCCGGAGACATTAATCGTGGAAACTTTTAACGGGGTTATCGCTTTAGCAAACTTTTCAAAGGAATCCTCCTCGAGGTGATAAGACGCTGCTCCGGTGTGTCCTCGGACGGGGCCCGGAGCCCGAAGCCCGGAGCCCGAAGCCCGGGGCCCTACGAGGTGCACTCAACGTCCTCGTGCAGGAAATGAATGGGAAATTTTATTGTCCCACATCCCAGCGTGAAACTTGCCCCTGTTCAAAGAATGTTTTCTCTGGAGGAGCCGGATGAAAGGCAGGCACATGCTTGACATGCATACGTAAGCCCTCGGAAGAGCACTTGATATTCCGTGACATGATGAACTACGCCAGGTTTATTATTAAGGAACCTACTTAAACTGAAATATTTATTAGTTTGTAGGTGCCTGCCACTGGTAGGCGTTTTCTAGATCCGTTGCCTTGACGAGTCTTCCAACGTGCCTTGAAATTGAAAAAGTTTTAAAGTTTCAGAAATAAGGAACCCGAGACGAAACTGAACTGAGTCTTTCGTCGTATTTAACCCACGTATCGTTTTTTATGTAGCATTGCGCTTTAAAAAAATTACATGTGTTATAAAAATTGCCGTCCATTTGCAATTTTTAATCGACTTCTATAGAAATCTAAGAATGTGTATTCGCATAGGTATGTTTTTTCGTAGAAAGAGAATTAAAATTAAAAGGGACGAATTTATGCAAACAAGATTTTATTAATTCTACTTCAAAATTTTTACCAAACTGTTATACCAATTATGGAAAATCCCTTTTACGTTTATGCAAAAATCTCTGTTAGAGGCTTGAACATAAAGAAATTTAAAGAATAATTACTTTGAAAGACAATTCTTTATAATATCCGCTACTTTTGACTTCAAATGAACATTTTTACTGATTTTAAACTCGGTTTCTAGCTTCAATAAATTCAAAAATTATAATAAGAAATAAAGGAAATATGTAGCTAAAGATTTCCATATAATCAATATAATACGAAAAAGAACTATCATCGTAGAAAAGGATTGGATTTTGATTAAACATTATTTATGTAGATATTAATAACGTCAATACCGAGTTTACATAGATATGCAAACAATTGTTTAAAGGGATGGAAATTTGTACTTTCTTTTATAGCGTTCTTGTGAGCACGATAACTCTCTTATTTTTTAATCGATTTCAATCAAATTTAGCCTATAATTTCATTGAGTCCAAAACTTAATGTGTTCTTCCTTGCGTATTTGATTTTATTTTCTTATTTACTTAATTATAGTATTTTTCTTCAGGAAATTGTGGTGAGGTTTATTTTTTAATGGCGATCTTAAAGGTCAATTCACACCATTTTCATACGAAATCAACAAGACATCAATATTTTACATATAAACTTTTGATCGATAGAAAATATCTTGTCTACATGAATTTGATTTGATCAAACTTGATTATAAAATATGTAGTAGCGTATTGAAATAAAATAAGTTAAGTAGAAGTATTCATCCGTTTTTCATGTAGGTAAGTCTATTAATTTAATATAATTTATATTAACCATAACTTAAAAATTTTATCTATGAATGCTATCATAAGTACGGTAAGTATTATCTACTACATATATATGCTTTATTGCTGAAATATGCTCATTAAAAGATGTGTAAACATGTTCCACCCGTCAGCATGGAATACCCAATTAGTAAAATAAAGACTAATAATTAAAATAGTGAAACAGAAACCGTAAGTCATGGATTAGAAGGGGTATTTACATTTTGAAATATTAATGTCACTGGAAAAACAAGTTATAACAGTGAAATGTTGTTTAGTGCCTATCAAAAGTCGGCACCACCCTACCTGTTCATTATATTACATACCTAAGTACGAAGTGAGCCTATCATCAATATTGGTCGGATTTTCGCTCCAGCCTTAGCTTAGGGATAAAGGCAACAATGTAATTATGCTTCTGTCGTGCATATCATAAATTATGGTCCTGACAAGTCCCCACTCAATAATTCGTTGTCAGCGGGACGCCGGAAGCACAATATTCAATTAAATTTTGATAAGCCCGAATGCTGTTGACATGATCGGTGCACCCGCAGGCTGCCAACTTGAGCATCCGTGGACCCCAGGGACCCGTCTCTGTTCCCGGCTTAGCTGACTGCTGAACCCCTTTTATCCGTGGATAAATTGGACACAATTATAATCTGACCGCGACATAATCACTTCCCAAAGCACCGATATCACCCTTTCGGGAGTTCAGGTGCGAGCCCAGGAGGAGGAGCTCCTTAATTAAAATTTCAGTTGATGAATTTGTCCAAGTGTTTCGAGAACTCTTTGCTCACTGTCTCGTTTTAATTAAAACCGCTAATTAAACGCGTTCGCTGGAGGTGTATTAATGAGCTCCTTCGGGCGACGGATAGAAATATATTTCTGGAGTATTGCCCGGAAGGAGCTCATCAATTTAAGAATTTGAAAGGTGCATTGTGCAGCGCGATTTCCCTCGGGATTCGCTCCTGTCTAATCGAATCATCCGCACGATTTGCTCCGGTGTGCTAACAACCGACCCACAGTCGAGCTTCTAGGGAATTTAAATTTCAAGAAAGTGGAAAAGTTTCACCAGAGATCTCCTTTACTTTAATCCTATCTTCCCGTTTTTGCGCCTTAAATATTTAGAGAAGTTATCGCCGGAATCTAGAGATGCATTTGCTGCACTGGCTGCGTAAAAAATAGAGCGACAACAAAAGCACAAACATTACGTGATCAAAGTTGAAGACAGAAAAAGGAGTTGGGAGTTAGAAGTAGCTAGCGGCTAGCAACTAGCAACACAATATCATACATTAAAGACAAATTGAAAACAACAGGAAAAGGAAACTATCTCGATTATAATCAATAGAACGACGACATCTGTAGTACTGGAGTTGCAATCTTGGCGAACGAATTGTGTCTGTGGCCACTGCAAATAAACGGACGAATTTATACGACTTTGTGCCAAACACAAAGCGGCGCTCAGCGCTGCTCCGTCAAAAGGAGGCCCCATTTCGGAAGCCTTTTCGAGCAAAATAATATCGTACTTATAGACGGCACACACTTCCCCGCTCCATCCTCACCATAAATAGGAAAGATTATGTCGGGCGCACTTGAGCCAGTGCAGAACCAGAAGCTTCTGGAGTTCGTTTTCTTTGCTACTTAAGGAGCACGATATGCCCGACTTGTGCATTTTTACAGAAAGTTGTGAAAGCCGAACCAAAATAACTTCCAGCTCAGCAAGTCAAGTCCCACCTACCGCCCCATTTTGCAGCCCCGTGCCATCCGAGTAGAGTTGGTGCAGAACAGGAATGCACTTGTCACTGGAGTGAGCCCAAGATTGGAATACTATCATACACTATGTTGCCATTTCGTAAGATTACATATTTTCTGGTTTAAACCGGGTGGTGCAATGCCCACATTGTGGTAATAGGTATGCTTTCTCTGGTGGTGAGCTTTCCCACATTATTTCTGCTATATCTTGCAGTCTTTATCGAAGGTAAATGGAAACCAAATATTTCGTAAAGAAAACTATCGAACGTTTTCTTTTATTACAGACATATTAAAATATGGTAAATACACTTATTTTAAAACCATCATAGTATGATGTTTTTTTTTTTTTGGATTATTAAAAATGTTAGGGTAAAGTGAACCACCACTAAAATTCGGTTATAAAAGGCATGAACATCAACATAAATCGACATTTAAATTGAATAAATCTTTCTTTTTGAAAAATAAAAGACAATTCAGCAAAAAAATCACTTCACTCTCATATGGGAGCGTCGAAATGCACACAAGTTTCAACGGAAACGGAATGAAAAGATCACGAGTTTTATTTTGATTAAATGTTTATTAATGGCTCAACAATGAAAAATGACTGAGAAAATGACAATGAGATTATTCCTCGTTGTTGACATCAACATCAGAATCACAATTTTCGCAAATGAAGAAGCCACGTCTTCCCTTGTTAACACATTTCAAATGACACGAACGGTCGAATTTGTTAGAGTGGTCCACATTCCCTCAAAGACGCTATTTTACGCGCAATAAAACTACCTACACAAACACTTTGTAAGTAAATCACAAAATCTCTTCGGATCATGAAAGATATTCAATAAACAAACGAAAACGAAAAAAAAAAATTCACAACAAAACACGATTTTTATTACCGGGTTTATAATCTACAGAAAGAATCTACAAAACTCATTTAATTTGACGCTTGAATAAGTTTTACATAGCTACTGTGCGATTAAATAACCAGAAAAAATTTGGTATACATACTGCCCATATGAAATATTAACTGCCAAATTTAATAAATAATCCGCGTTTGAAAATCCAAATGAATTCCCATTTATAATCTTCAAATATTCTTCCAGGTTCTCAGTTATTATCATACATTTTTATCACAAAGAATTGCATCTTTCATGCTTAAAGTATAAGTAAAATTTTAACTTACCATTCATAAATTGGCCCCATTTTAGTACGCTAATCCTGAAATAAAAAAACCAAATTTTAGCTAAATAAGAATATTTTGTATTAATTATGGAATCAGAATTAATGAACTTGAAATTCGAACTGTGCATTTTACTAACTAGTTTTTATTTAAAGTATTGTTCATATCACAAATTAAATTTAAAGGGTTGTAGGTATTTAAAGGGGCGTTTCCGCTAACATACCTACATAAATTATAAATGCAAATAGGTTATACCAAACCCATATTGATTTATGTAGGCAAAGTAGTAAGTACCCCCTTTTACACAAGTACACCTGATTGAGCTTCATGCACTTAATTTGAATAGCATTCTGCAGTTGGAGCAAGGCGAACATGTGCTCATTATATAATATGCATATTTTGTTAAATAATGGCCTTTAACAAAGCGATTTGTGTTTGTTAAAGGACAAAATTAACGGCTGGCAGTTCAACCGCAGCGGGACCTAATAACCAGAAGAGCTTATGTTGCATGATTTTTAATGAAACAAATACTTCACTGGTTTAATTCGGTAGAAATGGACAGAATTGTACAAACGTTTACTATTGATGAATTATTAATTTTTTCAACATAAATATTTATTGTGGAATGTTCTCGTTTGTTAAAATCAATTAATGCAATTGTATATAAGTATAGACTTTATTACATGGAGAAAAGAGGGTCATTTTATTTATATACTAGCCTTCGGAATAATTTAAAAGAGCCTAATTTTATATCTGCTTAAAAACATCTAAACCTAATAAAAAATACTCCGACACTTTTACGTACATAATTTGTTAAGAATATTACTGGTCCGCCGTGGCTTGCGGACGAGCTCAAAAATATGCTGGCGTTTCGATCCAGAACACCAAGCCGATCTATTGGTGTTCCTGCCACAGCCGCTTTGATTGTGGAGACCGATCGCCAGTCCTTTTATTCGCGAGATTGAAATTCGAAGTGTGAAGTATAAGCGAAAGCAAATCTTGTAACAATATTTAAAATAATATATTTATGGAAAAAAGAATTTACTTCATAACATTGTGTGGCCTTGTTCTTGCAGGTGGGTCCCGTATGCATATTTATTAGCATGATAGGGCATAGTTTTTCAAACAGAATGAATTAATTATCCCTATATGCCTATCCAAAATTTTGAGGATAGAACAACCGGCCCTCAGAGTCCTTTCGTGTTGATTCGCATTGCAAAAGCTGTTGTTCTCATTTGCATATAAAGGACAATTAGCACACACATTTCCGCAATTATGCCAGAGCTAATGTTTACTTGAGAGTGATGCCGAACACATGTTTGCGTTTAAATTACGTCAACAATCTATTAAATCCAAACTCGACTATGGCCGAAACTTACAAGAACATTAAAATGTATTCGTGGAAGCGTTCTCCTCCGAACACGCTTCAAATTGCTAAGGCGTGCATAAATTAAGATAGTCGGAGGCCGGATGCGGGCAAAATCCGTCTGACTGTGCCGCCTACTTCCTAAGTTTTACCATATGACGGTTTCAAGGATATCTTGCACTTGGCCGAAGGAAGACAATGGGAAAGTGTGCACCTCGCCTTATAATTCATGCGACCTACCATTTGTAAATCTGGCACCTCCCGGCTGCTGGATCCGGTTGGACTCTTTGCACCAAGTAATGGGGCAGGAAGGTCCGTGAATTGGGTCGCCCCTAGATAAGTGCTTTTCACCTTGATTAGATGATATCAGATGTGGGGTTGTTACTTGCCCTTCTTTTGTCTGGAGCCCGCCATTGTTAGTCCAAGTTTTTGTAAACAGACTAATTGTGCGGACTTAATTGTTCTTTCGTTGGGAAATGAATTATACGTGAAACTCCCTTCTTTTTAATTATTGTTGGCTTGCTAACATAATAATGTTTAATTTTTGAAAGCTCCATTGTTAATTCAAAAACGAAAAGGTGAATTTTCATGCCCAGTTTATTGTACGTATTGTATGTGTACTTACATATACGCATGTATAAATTAATTTCTTAAAAAATATAAATATGTACCTACTTATAACTCAAAAATATATCTTTCACTAGCCCGTCCATAAGAATCTATCTAATGATAGAAGTTGAATCACAACTATACATACTTATAGAATTTACGCTTCAAATACAACCAAAGTAATAACAAAAACAACCTAGTAATTCAAACTTAATAACAAAAATTTCAACTTAGAGCAACCGTCTAGTTCGTAATCTGAATTGTATATAATGTATGTAAGTGCAGATTCTAAATAAAAACTTCAATTAACTAAAACAATAATATTAATATAACTATATATGTAAACATAATATTGTTTATACATAATATAAAAACCATATAATTGTTTTTGAATTGTTTTTGTAATTTTTGTCCGAATAATTTTGGGAAGGTCGCGTATTATGTAGGGCATGATTTGTTCTATTCTTAAACATTTTGAACAAATGTTCTTCAGGTACTCATCGAAGTCAGAAGCAATTTAAATATGAGATTTACGAGAAATTTAGCAACTTTCTTAAGGATTTTTTACCCAAAAAGAGATTTTGTAAGCTCCTTTCAATTCAATTCGAATAGAGCAGGTGTTTTCAGGCATTTTTCGATGTGGATCGAAAAATTTCAAGTTGGATTACAAATCTTGTTTGAAAGTCTTAATCCGGTTCGAAAAAGTGTTCAACTGGAACCGTTTTGAAAAAGGTCGTAAACGAGGTAAGTTTCTTCTAATAATTTCCTTTAATCTATTTTCTTCTTAATTTTGGAATATAGCTTTTATCTCAGTCTATAATATGTTCAAAGGGCTGCATATTTGCAAATATTTTTTGTTATGTAGGAGTAGCTTGTTTTTGTGGATTTGTAAGATTATGAAATCGTCGAAAATAACGAAGGTGTGATGCGTGTGGGAAGAAGGTTCAAAGGCAGAAAAAGGTTGTTAAGGTTTGATGTGTGTGTCGCGTTTGATTCCTTTGATTCCGTCTAAAAGCCCTACCTACGCTCACGTAATCCGTGCTCTTATTAGTCCGTGACACGCCCGTGGGCACGAATGTTTGCAGCAATCCCGCGTTCATACTTCTCGGTCGCGATTCTCCGAAAGAGTCATTGTCGAAAAGCGTTCAATAAAGGCAAAGTGGAGCGAAATTAAAAAAGTCTGCAAACAAATAAGAGAAAAGCATTAATAATTCTTTCGTGCGAGTTGGCGGAGTATGGCGGGGGGCTGCGATTTCATTTTGGATGCTGTGATCCCGGGACCCAGAGAGCATGGAACCACATTCGGAGGCTCACAATTAAGGAGCAACGGCGGGTGGATGATGCACGTACTTGCGGGGCTCTAGGTTTTTGCGAGATTTAATGAAAACTTTCCGGAGCATTTTTTATTTCTGCACCCACCCACACATAAAGTGATTTTCAGGCAGCTTATCGTTTTTAACAGAAGCAAAAACTCGAGCAATTTTCCGTTTTTGTATCATTTCGCTTTACAAATTCTTAGGGCTTTTCATGTCAGCAGCAGCAGCAGATGATGTAACCTGACGTCCCATAAATCACTTGAGCTCAAACACTCGCCGACTTCCCGGGAGCACATCTTGCTAGCTGGAGTTCGAGGCTTCGGGCTCCAGGATTTCGAGTCTAAACAACCGCACATCCCCTAGAGCCGAAGTTATCTCTAGGCATGTGTCCAAAAAGTAAGTCCCTTTTTCTAGTTCTACAATTTCAACAAAGTGTTCTGGCGCAACCCGCAACCCACCGAAACGAGATCCATGCACTGATTTTGTTGTGCTGCTTCGGTGGGCGGCACGTCGCGTCGGTCGGCGGCGTCCCGGTGCGGCCGACAGGAATTATACCGCACGTAGATTTGCGGCAAACACTGGACTTTCATGCAGCTAATTAGTTGATGTCTAAGGCTGCTCCCAGATGGCAGCAGTGCACTCTACAAATGCCTAAACCCTAAACCCTAAACAGAGCAGTGGTGGAGCAGCAATTTCCCTTCGCCGTTGGTAGGGCTCCGCTCCACCAGCGTGGGCACGGCACATACGAGGAGCCCCCGTGTAGTCGGCACAGTAATCATTTTTCTAAATTCTCAGCACGTTCGGGAACTTGGGAACTGACACAATTTATGCCTCCAAATGCTACAATTACACGCCGTCCTTCACAAATTAAAACAACAATTTATCGCAGTTTGGGGAGCACTCCCAACTTCATTCCGCCCCGGCCGCCCCTCGCTGGCACTGCATTTCGTCCTTTTCCAGTGATAAACTAAGGAAGATTTGGGTTAAGTACATGTGTAAAGTATGGAATCGATTTTTTCGCCAGCTCAAATGGGAACCCACCTAATTTGCGTGGAATGGCGGGATCTGGATAAATTAATAGCACATGTACCCACTGCAGGCGGTGAATTTAATTTTCCGGAGTTTTCAGATGTTCAAAAATCGCCTCGCATCCGAGTCCCGAACAGGATGCGGGAAAACTATGTTGAAATTTGGGACTCCTCTCCCGCGTCCTCCGGGATGAACTCCAAATTCTGGAGTTCGCTGCAGGAAGACCTTCTGCGCGAATTAGCTTATTGTAGCATCTACTCCCGCGAGGACGAATTGTGAATTTTTCGTCTAACTAATGGTTCGGGGTGGAATCGTGGAATAGAGTTGAAGTAGACACCGACAAAATTCCCTTCGTCTACAAAGCAAGGAGCTTTTTAATTAGAGTTTTACTTTTATCTTTTATAAGGAGTGCGGTTTCGGCACATCAACCGCATTTCTATTTTTACTCGACTACTGCAAACAAAACCAGGGAAGATTTGTTTGCTTTTTGTGCATGCTCTTGTTACATTTTGAACCTTTAAAGTTTAAACGGTCCCACTGAATTTGCAAGGAGACATGTTTAAAAACTTCAAATGTACCTACAATTTAGGTTTATTATTACAGTCAACAATAGAAGCCATGAATTAAAAAAAAAAACACTAATCCCATTTTTAACGCTACTCGTAGAAAACAAGCTCTAGGATCTTAGAATTGTTTTTGAGCAATGTTGAATGCAATATGAAATGTTTTCTTGTTCGTTACCTACTTAAAAACCAAGTAATAAAATATAGGTACCTGCTATATACTTATATAAATATGTATAACTTAAATGTTAAAAGGTATTACAGGCAGGACCAACGATGTTATAACATAAGTATTTTGGTTATTGGTTTGTCTCCGCTCGCGATACCTTTAAGAAATTCAAATTATATTTCCATATGCTTTGAAGTACACCTAAAATCACATGGTCAAAAACTAGAGAAGGTAGTGTATTTATGAGTTTTTGATTTTCTGCGTAACAGGTAGCACATAAATTTGCGTCCGCCTATCAAAGTCTCCTAACTTCGAATTAGAAGGCCATCAAAATCATGGATTTCAAAACATATTTTTATACAAGGTCTATTGCAAATCCGGCTTTACGTGAGAAGTTATAAGTTATGTAAAATATTATTTATACCTTTTACAAACAACAAATACTATAAATAATTTTTTATGCAATAGAAAAGTATGTAAATAAATTAATGAACATTATTATCTATCATTAGGTTGAGATAATTTCTAATCATAATCATACATAGTATGGAACCCTCAGTACATGAGTCCTACTCGCACTTGACTAGTTTTTTCTCTTTCTGTATCGTTTTGGTGTACTTTAGCGCGTGGATTTGCATTTACGCGTTTTCTAGTGTTTTTTTTTTTTTTAAGTGGGTTAAGGTATCAATGCATTTTAGAGATTGTTTTTCGTTCTGTCAGAGCTAAGTTCAATCAATAAGGTAATTCATTAGAAGCACATCAGTTGGTAGAATTAAAATTCCGTAAACGTTGAAACTATTTTAAAAAATCTTGACTTTGTTAGTGACATTTAGACGGTTAAAGTATAGAATCGATTTGCTTCCAAATTGGCAGAGCGGTGGCTTAAAACCCAGGGATGATATGTATAAAGGATGTAAAAATGGAAGCGGTGAAATTGCTTGTATCTATACAGATTAAAAAATTTTACTTCACCTCACGTCGAGGTATTTCATTTGAAAATATTCAATTTATTGAATAGGCCTATTATATACCCAATTAATTATAATATTGACCTTAATATGATACCTATATTGGTGGGTTTAAAAATAAAAAAGATTTACATTTAAGTATTTTCCTCAAAAATTATGTATTTTTTTAGCAATCTAACGATTAAGATTAATCTAACGAAACCTCATTTATTAAAATTCAATAAGCCGCTTAGGCTGCGGGAGCGCTACATGCATCCATCACCTTCCGAGCATAAACTCTAACAAGCTTACCTTAGCTTAGCTCTTTAGCTTAGGTTTAATGTTCAAAACAGTTTCACGGTGACGCCCAATCTCAGTGACTTAAGCCTCGCTTATGTTTGAGTGACAAGTACGTAAACTCTTCTGCTCCTCTCACTTTTATACTTTTTCATTAACAACTCGTTACATTTTTAAGCCCTGACCTCTACACGATAACATTTTGGTCCAGCAATGACGGGAAAAATATGTAGCTTAAAATAGTTCAAGCTTAGCGCGCTGTGAAACTCCAATTTATTTAAACTTTATTGAGTTGAGAAAGCGACCTTAATTTGTCATATCCATGAAAAAATGTAATTGATATTGAATTTAATTAATTAATTGTGTGAAACTAAAGATGTAAAGAATGCCGTAAGAATATGAATCCTCTTTTTGGATGAGAGCAATATTGGATAAATTATCTGGTTTTAAAGTAGTTAGCCTGTCTCTTTTAAATTCTAAAATTTAAAAGAAAGAGTTCGATAATTTCAGTAATATGATAATATAATTCTTAAAAAGACTTCCACGGAAAAGGAAAAAACTTCTCAAAAGTTTTTCAAACCTTTCATCATCTCCTTTCCTTGGGCCTTATTTGTTTGCCCGCCACCTAAGGCTATCCTTACGCAATTGCTAGAGTTTTTAAATTATGCCCCATTCTCTTTTAACCAGGCTCCAAAAACTTGTAGATTTAGTAATGAGTTAATTTCATACCTTAAAAATGGTAAGAAAACAAATTTTCAACACAGGCAATATATTTTAATTTAATTTTTAACTTTGATGTAGAGTAATTGATTTATCTAAATGTTCGTTAATTTCTTCTTTTATACTTATTTTTGTACAATTTACAAGTAACATTAACCTATTAAGAAAAAACAATCAGAAACTCTTCACAATGTTTCATCCGAATTAATTATGGAGCACCAAGGTATTGGCAGAAAACTTCTCAAGGATTCTTGAGGACTAATTAAGTAAGAGATTTACATTTTGCCAAAAATTTCAGGGATTTTCTTTAAAAAGTGTGCAGCGGTTAAATTAAGTTTTTATTAAATTCAAGTTTGACGTCCTCTTAATTATTCACGTCTTCTTAAATTCAGACACTTGAGGCACCACAAGAAATGTTTAATTTGATTGAATTTTCTTGGGCTGTATCTTTCTTCCTTGAAGACGAAGCGGGGAAATTTTGTACTTTGGTGTTCGTGGAATTCGTACCCATCAGAAATGCTGGGGGCTGTATTCAAAATTAATGCTGCTTCGAATTAAGGTAAACGTATTGTTGTGGAAAATTTGGAATCAGAGAACAATTGGTTTCGGGGAAATTTGAAAGAGACGCATAATACGAAATATCCTTGGGTGTTTGCTTCCAGGGTTTATGTAAACAAATTGAGAAAATTTGATTTAATGTAGATCGTTCAATCAGGAACCATTTCTCCTCCTTCGCACTCAAGTGCCCCACGTTAAACACGAAATAAACGAAGCAATTTGTCCCAAGGTGATTTGTGCTCTAAAGTAAGAGACCCTTTAGGAGGCGGCATAAATCCACAAGAGTGGCTGCCCGAGTTCGGTTCCGTCTACAAATGACGAATGCTCATGTTCTCCGTTGACATGGCAATACTTCTTGATGTGTGCCAAGATTGCCGAATCGAATGCTTAGACCTCAGATTTGATGAGCACATTCTTTGCATAAGTGAGCACATACATATAAGCATGCGTTATTCTAAGAATATGTCCATAATTTTGCATACGAAATGTCTATGGCAGGTTAACATATCTAAACGAACCTGTTAAAGAAGCACTCAGGAAACTAATGCTACATGAAACAATTAGGAAAGCAAAAATAACGATTTAACATTTTTACATTCTTCAACAGAATGGAATTTAAAAGCAATTTTCTCCATTCGCATTCTCAAAAATGAAAGTGTTTGATCATTGGGGTGCGTAAGTGAGTTATCTTTAATGATATGATGTCTTTCACATTTTAAGGAAAAAGTTTCGAAAATTTGATTTTTAAGATATCGGATCTAATAATAAACCTCAAAGCAATTGACCGTATTAGCCCATCTATGTATGAAAGTTGCCTCATTTTATGATATTGCACTTTAAACCTATGGACATTTCAAAATTGTTATTTTCCACAATAGAGTATATGACAACGATAAGAAAAGGTAAAATAAGTATAAGGTTTTACATAACCCTGATAATAATAATAATATTCTTTTGTCAAAAACCAACTTTTATTTTTAAATAGCAAAATTTTGTCAATTTATGGATAAAGTTGGGAATTTTTACAAAGACTCTAAGATAATGAAGGGTTCTAAAATATTATTTTATCGTACTCTAGTATATAATATATATAACATATTATTAAATGGACGAAATAAAATTCAAAAAGTGTTGATTGCTAACATATGTATTGAGATTTTTTGGAAAGATAGTCACTCTCTTTCCAATAAAAAATAAATAAAAAATATTAGGAGCTTTTTATAATATTATATAAATTCTTTATATATGTGACTCATATTGACAAGTACCAACTGATCGCACTTGAAATATTATAATATTGTTTAATCCACGATTAAATTAGTCTATGGAAATTACATAGGTACATAATTGATAGTCTTAGAAACATCCTAAGTTATATTTTTAAATTATCGAATTCACGGGTCACGGTTATGATCTGCGGGTATTACATTTTTTTTTAGTAGAATAAATAACATACCAATGCCAAATATTTAAAACATTTAAAATGGCAAAAATAATGGAAAATATTTCTTTTCTATTAAGGGTTTTCTCTAAAGGATAAGTCTTCCTTAAATTTCCCCCACTAAATGGCCGCTAATATCAGTTTAGTATTGCGCTGTGACTTTTCTAAAAATTATGCTTAGACTTATAAGATTTGTTTTTTAATGATACCTAAATGTAACGAAAGTTAATGAAGGCAGCTTATAGAGCATAGCTATCCCAAAACTTTATCTATTTATTTACTTTTCTTTCAAGTAAATATTCTTTGAATGAAGATGATAATCCGGATATATGTTATGTAATATTCGTTTTGAACTAAAGGACAATTTTTAAAGTTCGCGTCGTCAATTTGTGTTTACATTTAAATAATATAAAACTTCTCCCTTAATTGGTTGAACGAAGATTTCAAAAGTTTATTAATTTTGTGATACTACGTTTCGATTTGGAATACCAAGTCGATCTTTTCAGCTTGGTGTTCCTGCCACAGATGCCTCGATCATGGAGATCAAACTCTATGTAAGTTTGAATCATAAGCGAAAGCAAATGTTGTACCAATAAATGTATATCTATGTTTATAATAAGCTATTTAAAATTTTATCTCACTTATCGATGCAGTTTCCTAGGGATTCATCTCCTTGGTCGGGGTGCACTTTACCACAATTTTGTGGTATTTGTGTGATTTTCCTCCTCATTTTATTTTCTTATGTCGGATTAAATTAACTTCGCTCAGCTTTTGGCGGGGAGAATTAGGGTAGCTACTTAAAATTTCAACTGGAAACCCTCACGGCTAATTATATTCAATTTCCAGACAGTCCAGAAAGTTTTTAATTAAAAAATATTAAAGGGTTATCTGACTAAATTAACCATCTCTCCCGGGACTTGAAACTGTTTGCACTGTGAGAAAAGTACCCGGGCCAGCGCTTAATATTTCAACGGGTATTTGGTAAAACTCTTATTTAGTCGGGATGTTTGGAAGCCACATTAATTAAAAGTAGATGGACTAGACTAAGGTATCCGTCCAGTGGTTGCATTTTTGGGTCCGTAATTAATTATAAGACAACGAAACACCCAACTATCAACTTCTATCGAGCAATCGAGCTCCTCGGGCGGCGTACCTTGACTAATAAAATCGCCGAGGGCTTTTACCATAAAACACGGACACTTTCTTGAACACGCACGAATTTCGGTGAATTTTACGAAAGCCATATAAATTTTCCTAACGATAATAATTCGGGGGCCTCGGGCGTGAGTAGGTTTACTTTTATGGGTCCTGGCCCTTCCAACTCGTGTTTGCGGGCACGAATGCTCGACAAATGTGGGTCCTGTGGGTCCTGTGGGTCTTGTGAGTCCTGTGGGTGCCCGGCCAAGACTGCGTGGGCGGCCCGGCGGTGGGAGATCAAGGAGCTGGATGAACGCAGTTGGCGTTCATCGTTTCGGTATAAACTCGAATTTGCATATTCTCTGGTGGGTTTTAGGATCTGCTTATTGTTGTGGCAATTGAATAAATGTTGCTCAGCACGGCCTGCCCAAAGTGGGATGACGACTTCTCCCCCGGAGCCTTCCGCATAATGGGGGCGAAATATTGGCGCGAATAAAGGCCATCTTGCGAAAGGTGGTTAAATTCTTTGTTCTTTATGGCAATAAACCAAATAAATGTGTGTCGTTATCTTCCAATTCATTTGGTCTAACACATTTCCATGATGGACTGCCCTGATTTACTGTAGAAGCCGTATTTCGAACAGCCTGACTTTTTTTTTATTCGCAACTGAATCAGATTGCATTCAAAATATACCCAAATTGTGCCATTATATTTCTGTGCTCCATTTCCAAATCGCTTTAGGGTAAAGGAAATGCGAGACATGAACATTTTTGTTAAATCGGCTTTCCTCTCCGGTTTTTACAATTTTGGAAGGTTGCAATGAATAGCATGTAAATATTTAAGATGAAATTACATTTTAAATTGTAACATTCCATTTAACAGTGCCAATAATGTGTTGCAACAAATTTAAATTGGTTTTAGAGCTTTTTTAATAGTTCCTCAGTCATCCTAAACGTAAAATGTCATTACTTTAGTAAATATTTTATTAGGTTTCTTATAGGGTAAACTGATTTATTATTTGTTTCCTACGTGTAATTTACATGTAAATTTAATTTTGAAGAAGAAAAATATGAAGAATTTAACTTGATCTCCTTAGAAAGTATAACTTTATAGTTTTAGTTTGTTATTATGTGGTCTTGTTATATTATTTTATAAATTTATTATATCATCGCTGACACTTTACTCGAAGTAAGACTTAGGCTATAGGTGGTACGAATTAGGCAACCAGGTGCCTTCATCGTATCGAAAGTAGGTACTTTTTATAAAAAATATTTTTATATTTTTATGAACAAAGATTCAGTAGACAAAAATTTTGCAATATTGCAGCCTTTCGATTCAATGTAATTCAATGAAAATAATCATAATGTACTTTTAACTATTTCGGTATATTTGTTTCGATTTTAAAAGCGAATCTTTTCTATTTAGGTATGCAAGCAGAGAATAATTGTGCGACAAAAAGAAAATATCCATCAAACGAATTTCGTTCCTTCAATTATTTATTTTGTAAATCAATATCTGAAATAGTTTTTCTAATATTTAAAATTATAAAATGGTTTTGTTCTAAGTTAAGTTTAAAACCTATTAGTATTTAAAAGTGTTATTTTCTCAAACTTAACTTCAATTTGAACAAGAACAAGAACGGGATATGGACTAGTTTTCTATGGATCAATTAAGATAAGTGCCGATAGGTAACAGATAAATCAAGGATTTAATTTTCTCCTAGATAGGTATATCTAAAAATAATTATATATAATAATATATGTATAGAAAATATTGTAATTAGTAAAAGCTGTAGGAATCGTCAATAAAAAAAGGTTATTCGATTTTCTACCGAAACAAGAAATAAAATTGTATTAATATTTCCGAAACAATCGATAAGTTTTAGCATTTGGAAAGTGCCAAACCGAGAAAGTGTCCTGTCGAAACCCAAATGCGTCATTTTATAGCCGATTCCTAAATGTCCTGGGGCAATTAAAGCCGGCACAGAAGGAGGACATTCGCACTAACCTTTCTATTTCGCTACACAAACAGATTTTACCGCAGTGTGACCATATTTTGCGGCTAAGTCGACATTTTCATGGGTGTAGTTGCAATTAAATGGAACCAGTGGTTTCATGGCCCAATTGTCCTATTAAATGTATTGAATTATAACTTTATTGGAATATTAGGCTGATTAAGTCGACCTATTTATGGGTAACGCTGCAGGCACAATTTAGGATTTCAATTTCATATTACTAAGAGGTTGTTACTGCGAGGCAACTCAGGTGCTTATCAAATTAGCAATTAATAGGATTCCAAATTGAAGCACTACTCTTCCCCGAGGGAGTGTCTAATTGCTCAGTAAATTCCATCGATATAATTGAGTTTGCTCAACTATGCAAAGTTTTAATTCGAAAACGATTTTCCACTGAGGAATTTAATTATTTCGCCATACTTTTTTTTCTAATATTTCCAAAAGCATAATTAACTTTCGCTGTTCAATTGTTTAAATGACAATACAAAACGAGATCCAGAAACAGCTTTTATAAGTTCTTAACCAATTTTTTGTTCTCATTAAAGATTTTAATTAAATTGGAAAGTAACTGAAGCAGGAGGCTTGTTGGGAAGTTTGATACTTCCATTGCATAGCAGGACTGCGAATATGAATTATACTTACATGAAATGTAATTAAAAACACCAAAATTTATCAATAATAGGTCAATTTATTAAAAATGAATTCGCTCCGTCACATTTATTCCGAACAGTAGGGCTCGGCCCGGATATCCTTTGTGTCACAAGCTTAAATAAAACGCGTGAAATGATTTTATGTGCTGTTCGGAGGCAGTAATTTCACCGCAAAGGAGGTGAAATTATTTTGATGGTGCGGCTTGCAATGTAAGCAGAAGCAAGGTAGCCACGATATTTTAAAAATATTTAGCCTGGTTGACCTCGGAAAATATTGATATAATTAATATTAGCATATCACAACTCGGCCGAGAGCATATTCGTGCATGGCTTTTGCCACAGTAATTAAAATGACTTAAATTTATGTTGACCGATAATGAGATTAAATAAAGTTATTAATTTTTTTACTATGATTTTTTGCATTTTAGGGACTGTGTCGTGGCAGATTACTATTTCCTCAAACCCAGTGCAGTAAATTTGTTGTACTTTATGAACGTGCTCAACGAATTAAAACGTAATTTGAGCAAATATGAAATCAGACCTCGAAAATTATTGCCTTCATAAGTGAAGCCATATAGAAAATGTTACATTGGAGTCGTTATGATGATTACGCTTGCATTTTCCCTTTTTATGGATGGGAATTTTGTTTGCGCGTTTCATAAAACTGCTCTATGTGAATGAGTATATACAGTATATGTACGATACGTTATATGCATTGTATATTATATAGCGTGACAAGTACGCTCCAGCACGAATGGAAACATTTCATTAAAAATTTTAAAAGGGAATTTTTCCCTTTTAACTGCAATTGGTCGGAGCGCAATAATTACGAAAAATGACTGATGGCACTCGACTGAGTGATGAATGCGAGGAAATTTAAAATAAAAAAGAAGACAAAATGTATATTCTTTATATTTGTCAACCTGATTTTTGCAGCAAATAGTGATAAAGGTGTGCTATGTTTTGCAGATAAAGATTTAATATTAAATATTGTAAAATAAAAGTTGTGATGTGAAACTCAAAATTTAATATTTGCATGCATTGAAACTGCAAATTATTAATTTTGTTTTTTACTTTGGTAGTTGGTACGAAATACAATACATACATATATATGTACCTAAGCATACTTTTAAAATACATTTTTAATTATTGACAATATTTTTTTTTCATTTTCAATGCACTCAAATGAAGCAGACATCAACGTGCCTAAATTAAGCCCATAAAGCGAGCAAATACGCCCGCAATAGGCATGGAAATACCCTAAACAGACACGAAAATTTAAAAATATACCCATTGCACGAACCGTATCTTTTCAGTTCTATCTTTTTAAATTTTAAAAATTAAACTTCAATATGAAGGACATGAACCTGGAGGAGAGTTTTCTTAATTTTTAAAAGAGGTGTTGTCTTAAGCTTTAGTATGTTTCTCTCTCGGTTTAACATTTTATTTATTGTTAACATATTAACTCAGAAAATAAGATTCATCAATGCACTTTTTGTTTTTGGTAAATGCAGTAGTTGCTAGGTTACTACAATACGAGTATATATGCTATATGCTTAATATAGAAACACTTTTCTTCTTAAATTTTATTTGAAAAAACGAAGTAAGCCTTTTTTAAAGTTGGACGTACCTACTAAAATAACTTTCCTTTGCAAGGGAAAAAGTGAGTTTCAGCGTTGTTGCTTTAAAAACATTTAACTAAATCTGTTCAAAAGAAAAAAAGTATCTGAAAACAAAACGTGAACGATAAGTAGCTTTGCAACATACGATGGTTTAGAAGAACATTTGTTTCTTTTAGAGATTCTTCGAGATATAATCCAATTTGAAAAGATACTTCCCTGATCGCGTGTAACTTGCAGAGCTCGTCAGTTGGCTTGATTCATTTAAGGATTTTTCCTCTTTAAAATATAAGAAAATAAAAAGAAGAAAATATGCACTTAAGTTTCACTTGCTGCTTTTGTTATCCTTTAAAAGCAGCTGCCATCGTTTTATACTTCACCTGTTTTTAATGTTCGCAAAAGTCTGTCTGCTCACTTTCAAGATTTAAGTTGTTTTTCGTAAATTATTAACTTCTTAAATTTCTTTGAAATTTCAGACACAAGAAATTTAATAGGACTTCGTGAATCTCTTGGAAATGTTCTTTCTTCAGGTGTTGATGTAATAAAAAACTTAAAATGATGCTTTATTTTATCGGTGCGAAAGGTTGTAATAGCTAAGACATAGAAGACCTTATTACCTATTTCTTAGGAAAAAAAAGAGGATCGGAACGAAAAAACTTCTTCTAAAATTGTTTTAGGAGTATTTATTTAAAATTGCGCCGTAAATTTGTTTCACAGAAGATTACTTTAGGATTGCTTTTGTATTTGTCTTTTAATCTTATCTCGAATCACATCAAATTCGCTCGTTCTTCTGTAAAAAGAAAGTACTTCTTAATAGAGACTCAACGATTAAATTTTGCGTAAATCTTCTAAATCCTCTTTGTTTTGCCCGTGGGTTGATAAAACTCAATGATAACATTAAAGTTTCACTTCTGTGCGATTTCTTTCCCATAAAAAAGGATGTAAGACAATCGGATGTAAAGAAAGCTATTTTAGCTAAGAGTAATGAGGATTGTAGAAAGTAACAAAAGAAATACTTTTTTTTTTAAATTTTTATGCTCATACATGTTTAGTCAAACCAGGAGTGAATGTGTCCTCATTTCTGTATGTTTTTGTCGTTTCATTTGTAATGCTTCTGTGAGTATCGCGGCGTGAAGGGAGGTGTTCTATATTTTGTGTCCCACCATAACGAGGATGTGTGCGAAGTTAATAAATTTCCCCGAGGAAAACAGAAAACTGTCTCGCTTTTTCCGGTGGGTTCAGGTAACTTTATTATAAGAAGCCATTTTTGTATCATAAAGCGCTTGTGACGGTTATCCGCATAATCCTCGAAAAGAAGCATGCCTACAGAAGAAATGTGGCGCGGTAGGTAACAGAGGGCCCGTGACTGCTTATCTTTTTCCGAAATATTTTCGAAAAGCGAAGCACGTCCCAAAACGTAATTATGTGGCGTGGGCTTAATTTACTTTTACCTGGTAGAAGCCATCCGAAGAGCATCCTGGGCGCCTTTTATAACATGAGCGAATTAAATTTATATGCGCGACGGATGCCACGCCGCGGGGCTATGCTCCGCTAATTTATGTTACCTGCGCACGGAACTGCTGCAGCTAGATGCGGTGAAATGTGGTTTCAATGTTAAATTAAATGTCGGATAATGCCTTTAGCGCCTTGACAAACCGCCCCAAACCTGGCGGGAATTTGTTGTCGAAACGACCGAACCTTAAGCCCGGACAAATGTTGCCCACGAGCAGGCGGGGGCGGAGGGACGAAATAAAGCAACCGGGACCAATTATAACAAAATAAACAGCAATAAATAAAAGAGGCAGAAGGCACGGACTGGCCGCCCATTTATCACAATCAAATATCGAGGAGCCGAAGGTATGTCGGGCTCCGAGCCGCCCCCGTCCCCGCCCCGCGCGACTCCCAAGGAGCACCCGAAGGAACCCTCAGGCACTCAGACTATTTTTACGAGCGTACATTTTTCTGGCTCTTCTGCACTATCCTTCCGGCTTTCTTGGGTAGTTCCTGGGAGTGACTGATGCGCCCCCGGGTGGGGCCCTCCGGGTGCTCCGCAAACTTTTGCAGCGAAAGCACACGTGCCGGGGATCGGTTGCCTCCTCTTCGTCTTCGAACGAGAATTGTTCATATAAAGGACAAGGCCAAAGGGAATTGATTCATCATCCAAGACGCTTCAGGAATTTCCATCGTCTTGCTTTCGTCTGGGAAATTTTCTCGCTAAGCTTGATTTACGTCGGTCCCATGTTATCATTTTGGCATTTTATCTGCACCCGTGAACTTAACTCTTTCCGACGAATATATTACCGACGCAGTTTAATTTTTTATATGCCCGAATACGGTCCTCTCGAAGCCCACGTCGCAGATTTGCATATTTCATTTGAAAAATTAGGAGATAGGTATGTGCCCCTAAGAAGATTGAATTGATTCCTTGATACGCCCTGCACCGGTCCCATCCTTTGAATTATTCAAGAAGGTCTGTCCGCGCCCAAACTCCATGTCTAACAAACTTTAAGCTAATATGTAGGTGTTGGAGAAAACTTTCAGGAAGGATGAATATCCATAAACCGAATAAAATATCACCAATATTATAAAAAAGAAGGTTTTTAATGCGTCATAAGGAGAATTTTAAAATTAACCAGTTAATAAAGAAAATGGTTATAAAAGAAAAATCACTTTCAAAACCTAATGTTTTAGTCCAAATTCGTATCAATCTAATAATAAATTACATAAGTATAAAATTCGCTTGAACATGTTTATTTCAAAAACTCACACTTTCCATAATTTTATAGCAATCACTTGAGAAATTTGGTCAAAACTCATTGTTAACATTTTGAAACAAAATTTGTACTGATTCGAAGCTGTTTCTGTAAAGTAATTTCAGTTTTTCCAATAAAATAGAAAAAAATATAAATTTTGGAAACCATAACTATTTCAAAAATAGCGTATCAAAATATAATTTTACCAATTTAGGAACAAGCAATATTTTAAGTTGCAAAAAATTAGGAGGATTCTTTAACAAATAAATCAAATGAAACAGTGAGGTTTTTTTATTAACCTGCTCAAATATTACATTCGATTTTTAAAGTACCTACTTACGTACTTCTAAAATTTTGTAACCTGCTAATGCCCGTTTTTTTATCTGTTTATAGCCTATGTGGGTCAATATTATCTCAAGAATATTTCTACAAAATTTCATAAAGATTAATTTGAAATTATGACTAACTAAACTAAAATGTGAAATGTTTGTTTTTCGCATGTGGTTACGATAACTCAAAAACTATTAATTGGATTAAATTTTGTTTGTTAAGATAAAAGAAGTACCGTAACCAAAAACGAATTATTTATTATATTATATTTATTATAATAATACTTCCATAAAAATTGCATCGATATATGTGTATATAGGAAAGTTACTGGATTTAGTATATGTTATTGAGATAATCATTTTTGAAAATTGAAGCAATGAATCTATTACCCAACTCTAGATTCTGCATCATTATTTAAACAACAAATATATGTTTCCTAAAGTAAACTCAAGCATTAAAATTTGCCAGCTTAACCGTTTTTGAACTTTCCAATTTCATAGTCTAAAAATTTTTAATACATAGTACATATGTGGAATTTTTTGAAAATTCTTTGGATACAGGCGGATATCGGACTCAAGATTTTCGAATATGTACCTACTCATACCAACAGAATTCAACATTTTTTCTTTTGATAATACAATATACATATGTACATATAAAAGTATTTTAAAAATCTTATTATAAAGATAAATTTAATAATTTCAAAAAATAAGCATATAATGTTATGTTTTAATGAACCTTAAAATTACAAGTAATTGGGCGCAAACTTTACAGAAGGTTGTTTATTTTCCTTTAAATATTATTTTTGGTTTGCCGATGAATAACTCATGCGAATTTTAAAATTGTTTCCTAAGTATACATTCTCTAGAATGAATAAAACATATAAGATAAATTAAAAAATATCGATTTATTTTTTGTGTTTGCTATAGGGACTATTCTTTCATCTCATCAAATGCTACATACATAGGTAGTGATGTCTAAAACTAATAGTCCAGTCTTCCCCAGTGGAAAGTGCTAAGACTCTATGTCATTATACCCACTGCTGAAGAAGGCACATAAAACGAGCTCTCTAAATATTAGGTAAAACCGTAGAACCCAGATTCGCATGAATAGTTCCCATGATATTAAAGAGGGTAGAAAACCTAGAAAACTATTTTAAGTTGAAAAAAATTCCACAAATTCCAACATTTCTTGAAATTTTTCAATGCACGAGAGAAATTCCGAATGGTACGCTATTAAGGGCACACGAGGTGAAACTCCTTGCAGCTTCCCTTGCTCGTTTATGCTCAACTAGGCTAGCAGCAATCAAAACGCTAAGCACTTGATCTCCATTTCCATTTCGTGGCCGAACGAGGAACCCTCGGGTACTCCGTGCCGGACCACTCGACCAGAATTTAGTAGTAACTCGATATTCGTCTGTATCAGAAATTATATAACCCCGAGGGTTTACGAGACCGAGTAGTGGCGAGTGCACATATTTCTTGTTTTCCTGTTCCAATTACGACTGAATTTGGCAAGAAGTGTTGCTTCGTCCGTGCGAGGGCAACCAGCCCTATATTAAAGTTCTCGAATGCGCATATAGTGCCAGGCCATTAGGTTATTCATTGGAATCTTTGATGCTTATTCCCAATATATTGCGAAGTCACGTTGCTCCTCCTTCGGGACCATTCTGTTCCTGGCCTCACTTATTATTTCCGACCAGAGGAGTTTCAGCTTGATTATTTAACCAACTGCACCATCGAGCTTTAGGCTTATGCTTCTTGCAATTGCATAAAAGATAGACGCCTTTTGTCTAGTCATTATTCCTCAGGAAACTCCTTGAACTATATGAAATTTTGATATATTGTATATCGCAACATAAAATTTAAGGACACTCCAGTTTGAAATTTTTATAATGCACATACAATACCATACCATACTACTACTCGTATATAGGTACTCCCAAATTAATTTTGTACTCTCGCTCTAGTATCTTGAACTTGTATTCTAACTATTGCCTAGTAGTTTTTGTTACTAAAGGAAAGCAGTGTTTATTTATTTATTTATTAAATTCCGGGCTTTATTAGGAATTTTTTTATACAATTTTCAAACATATTTATTTAACTGGCTTTAAAAGAACTAATATTTTAAAAGTGTCGCCTGAAAGAACGCTTCTTTTTGGAACTAATACACATACTAAAAATGCTTGATTTATGGTATACTCATACTTTCTCACTACATCTCTGTATAAAATAAAAATAAAATTTACTGAACTACTACATAATTTTCTAATGTGAACACAAACTAGTTCTCTCATTTTGAGTACTACGATTTAGTTATTTACAATTTTTATACATCATATTGTAATTTACTACTAGAAGATGTTTTTATTTAATTAAAAATATACCCACTTAAAAAACTCTAAATTTAGTCATAAGCTAATTCTTTGAATCTTACGAATCGACTTATTCCCAAGACTTCATTTTACACAAAGAGTTTTAACGCTTATCTTTCATAATGTCAAATAACTAGAATTTTGTACTCAAACCGATAAGAGTATCTAAATTAAGTTAATTAAAATATTATAGCTACTGTTCCAAATATTTTCAAACAATTTTCCGAAAAAAGTCACAGCAAGATCTGTTTCGTTGGAACTTAGATGTCATAAAGTTTATTCCTATTTACCATTCTAATGTAGGACTTTTTAGTTTTTTTCTGTATTTTAATGGTCCATTAAGCACAGTTCATTCTGCAAATTTGAATATCGTGCTTTGCTATAATAATTCTTGAATATCCAATGAATTAGACAAACACAATGGATGCAAGTGATAAGCTTTTCCCTTGGATTAATTGCTTGCGGGTAATTGGATAAATATGTATTTGCTATCAATTAATTATTCCTATGTACGTACATACATTACAAAGTTTGCCTCTAGTTTTATTTACTATTATTTAATATCGACAAATACAATATATGCTTCTAGTCAAGGTATGCCATAACAACTAGGTGATAAGCTCTTTAAATAAATAATAATTCAATCTACATATCTATATTGTCTGTTGCACACCAGCTCAAATAAATTAGATAAGTAATGAGAGAATGCTTTATTCGTTTTAAATTAATGGTGTTTATAGATCTTTTGTAAAATACTCAAATGTTCGACATAATAAATAAATTTAGTTAATAAACATTAATTTTTCGATTACTTTCTCATGTAATTTAGATAAAATAAAATAAAGTAACTATTGGTTTCCAAAATATTAAATGGGATTTCTTTCTTTTCTCTTAGTGTTTGTCTTAGTTTGGGTTTGATATAAATGAAAAAAAAAGTTTGTTTACACTCTATCTCCAGGACTTCGAATCCATCTACTTAATCTTTATATTTTAAAAGGTAACCGTCAAGACCAATATTCTTTAGTTATTTACGTGTAAAAAAATATTTGAACTTAAGTTAAAGCCATTCAAAAACGATTTAGGTAACTCTAGAAAACCCTATCCCGCTATTAAGTTTTATAATATACTATGCTTTTCGATAAAAATATTGGGGATACTGGTTCAAATTTTAATTCTTCTACATTACGATATTTTACGCCGTAGTTCTGAAAAATTCCAATGTATGATCTTTTCTTTGTTTTGATTGAGCACTTTCGGGGCGGAATTCGTACTATCAAAAACCTGTTTTTATTCTTGTAAAAAATCTTTAGAAGAAATCAGAACAAATCACTAACCGAATTTTACGTTATCTTTGTATCTCGATAATAATAATAATAAGTGCAAATATGTATTATATTTCAAGGAAAATCATTTTCAAAAGAATTCAGAATTTAGAATAAGTATACCTACTTTTCTTTTATAAGTTAAACTCTATAATTATTTAATTTACTAACACAATAAATATGAATCATACTTTGTAAACTTAGAAAATAAATCTACGGCCATTGTGTCTATTTTTAGTATACGAGTTTCACAAAAGCTTTGCATAATTTTCAGTTTAAATATTTAACGTATATACCCTTCGTTATAAAAACCAGTTTACAACATCATTAGTTAATTACTTTTATAAAGATGTACAAAACTATTAAAGTGCTTTTAGTCCTTCGACGCTATCAAGGAATTCATGTTTTAGGATTATAGTTCACATAACTTCAGATGTACCTCAGCCTGCATTTCTATGAAAGCGTCCTCGATGTCAGCGATAAGAAGCAAAAGCGGCTTTTAGAACGTAAAGCAGGGGCTCAATGACCTACTTTTGTGCGTAAATACACGTATAAGAAATTTTCGTTCATCCTCTCTTTTCACCAAAGCCGAGAAAGACCCCGGAGGCTTTTAATAAACCTTTAAATTAATGACGACAGAAGCAGAGGATCCTCGCCGCTCTAATTGATTACAGCCCACCTCCGAATAATTCATATTTTCGGAATTAATGAATAAATAAAAGCCTACTGTCGGATTTTGTGGAAAGTAAATAAATTCCAGAATCAATCACGGCATCTAACGTTAATCCCGGCGAGCCGGCACTGGCCAAAATTACCAATGTAAAACAGATGGGGGCTTTGCGTTAGCCCTTTTGTTGGGGGGTAGAAAAAGGGAAGAAAACGCTAAGAAATTACAATTTCAAATAGACCACTACACCAACCAGAAATCTTCTTGATGGTGATCCCGAATTTCCGGTCGTTTTGTCAAAATTTATGGATAAACAAACTGCAGCAGATCGACATCAAACGAATTTTTAATTAATCAACAGAGTTCTTACCGAACAGACCCTTCGGCGGGAAGAAAGTGTCACGTAATAAAAACGCAGAATGCGAACAAATGAGCTGGAGCTCCGATTTGGACATTTTTCACGTCCTTGTCGTTAACTTTACGATTAAATTGCTCATTATTGCGACATTCAGCAATTTGATGATTGAAAATTTCCTAGATAAATTTAAGACTTACCGAGAGAAAAGGTCGCTTCACTGGTCCGCTGGTGTGGTGGTTCGCGCTCTTCTATTTTTGTGGATGGGTGTCAAACGTACTCTGGTGGTATCGTCTACCAGAAATCGCCCACTGATAAAACTACATAAAACACATTTCACACCGTAACTCACAGGACACCAGGGGCACAATTTTCTCTGAAATACTTCTGCAAAATTATTCAATACACCTTCGAGGGAGCTTTCCAAGGACGCACGTTCCGAATATAATAAAAAGGCAAAAAACTAAGGTAAACCGAGGGGTGATTTACTACAAAAATCGAAGATAATTAAAGACTAAATGCACCCAGCACTGGTAAAACACTGGGCAACCACTGCACCCGTGCAATTAGCGAAGTTCTTTAAGAAACCGTCAAGTGCTGGTTTTGTGGGTATCCTTGTTCGCCAAGGAGCTAGTAAACCGGTCGTCCTCGGGCAGCTGACAGCCTCCAACTGTAGTTAAAAATGTTGTCCCTTCATGACGTATCCTGTATAGATGATAGTGATACCCATCTCATCTGAAGATGCTCTGAAGAGAGCAGCTGGCGAACTAACCAAAAAAGCAAGAGTCCACCGCCCCATAATCAGACGAAACACTACAAAATTTGCGAGAAAACACCCTCTCGCCACCGGGAGCTATTTACCCAGTCTGGTTAGTGTGGCTGAAGCTAAACACCTCATTAGGGTTGAAAACGACATGAGTTCCATTGACTCTCTTAAGGTCTCTTCGGTAGGAAACCTATACAAAAGAAGCCCCCCAACTGTCGAGGGTTCGTTCTAGGCCGAAGCTAAAGAAAGCTCTGCAGACCTCGAGTATACCTAAAGCGCAATGCAGGGCTGAAATCCGTTAAAATCTTCCTGTTCTCAAAAATGCGCATGCCTCATCCCCCAAATACCAAATTTTATGTTCAAAGAGAATGTGTCGCGCTCTAAGCGCCTTGACACCCTCGATTTTGTGAATGGTTTTGTTTAGAAAGGTCTCTGGAAGGAACACGTGCTCGCGACATCCCCAATCCTACCACCCCCGCATTTCATAAAGCTCCGCATATCACGTGCAGACGAAAGTTCATTTCCAATTCTGAATGAAGTGCGATAACCGCTTTCAGTCCTCAAAATTCCTTTTTAAACCTCCCTCTCGGGATTGATCAACCTAATGGGAGGCCCGCCCGTCGGAGATGGGGCAATTTAGCAGCTGCCACCGAAGACGGTGCAGGTCGTCTAATGAAATTAAACCCTATTAGCCAGGCGGGGGTGGCACCCTTACAAAACGGGGACGTGACTCCAACCCCCGTGTGTCTTCGAAAGCAGCTCGCATTCACACTCCTCGGTGTGAAGGGGTTTAATTGAGATTCAGACGCCACTTTAGTGGACGTTACTGCTCAAGGTCACACCCGAGAGAGCAGCTCTAGCGCCCTTTTGGCTAATAGGGCTAATGGGAGTTGCTACTGAGCTACTTCGGGACTGCCGCTACAAATCGAATCTAAAAACGTGCCCCATAAGAAAGTGCAAACGACACTCATTTATGGAAATACACGCAATAACGTCTCGACATTGCTACCGATTTGTAGCGAATGGCTCTACCTTTTTACGGGCAGCAGCAGTTTGTCGAATTTAAGATCGCTACGTGGCTGCTGGAAATATCCCGGAATTGTACCCAAATGTACTCGATGAAATATTTACTTAGCCCAACATTTTGTGGAGCGACCAATTAGCTAAGTTATCAGGATTACATAAAGCTAGGCATATTTGGCACAGTCGTACCCCATTAACCATTTATCTGTGATTTGACCCACGTAGCTTTGAAGTTTGGACTCGGCTATTTGTGTGGTTAATGAAAGATCAATTTGTAAACGAAAATGGACAGTAATTAGTATTGTTTGATTACAAATGAATAGTTTAGAAATAAAGGTGCGTATACCTCTACATTTTAAACTATTTAAATTTGTGAAATACTTTAGTTTTGTTTACTGAAAGCATTTATTTGTTTAGAAAAACAATTTGAAAAACATTCTTTTTCTTTGTAGTAATTTAGCGGATTGTAACAAAAATAGTATTCTCCTGCGAAAATTGACTATTTTGTTTTGAACTACAGACCAAGGAGTCCGACTCCGATATTCTTTATGTTTAGGTTGTTTTTTTTTCATCGAAATCGAATCTAGGATATGAACTTGGCTGAGTAATTTCATCCCTTAGAAACATTTATACGCTGAAAATAAAAACATATGTAGCATTTGGGCCAAGGATACACGGCGATAAAAATTACGGACGTTTTTTCAACCTGTGTTGTAACGCGCGGTGTAGAAATACATATGTGATTTAAAATATGTCTGCGGATATTACAGCGTGCGTTGAAAATAACGCACGTAAAGAATGGACGTTATTTTTATATCGACGTTGAAATGCGCTAGAACCGATAGTACTAGTAATATCAATTGTATAGTATATTATTGATAGTACTATAGTATAGTATTGATAGTATCGATAGTCAAATTTGGTATTCTTAGGTTTCATTTTGTATGAAGATAGTTCCATTTTATTTGCAAATTGTTTTATTAGATTTGAAAATAGTTTATTCAATTTGGGAAGATTTTCATTTAATCTGAAAATGCATAAATTCAGAATTCGGTAAATCATTAGCCCTCCAGATATGAGGAGAATGGATAAATGTAACACAGAATCGATTGAGAGCTTATTTAAGTACCATAACTTTAGTATCCATTTAAGTGGATTTTGAAAGGATTTCAGTAAATGGAACTGAATTAAATACTCTAATCTCTTTCGGGGGCGTGATGAGCTTTTTCTTTTTGTAGCAAAAAAAAAAGACTACAGTATTAATAGCTTCGAATAATAAAAAGGTTGACCATAAGGTTTATGGAATATCAAATAGAAAAATAATTTTTGGTAAATTTGTTCCGATATTACAATTTTATAGGAGAATTTTTCTTCAAATCACTTTATTGTTTCTAATAGATCAAACATGCATATTCATTTGAACATATCAAAGATTTTCTTTCGTAAAGTTTTAATAATTTTCTTCATGAATTACCGAATTTTGTTAAGTCTTATCTTGGGATTTCAAAAGTTCAATTCAACAGTTGAAGAAAGATTGCAAAAATATTGAACAAGAGAATTGTGAAGACTGTTAAAACTTATTTATTTATTTAAAGTTCAGTGATATCAGATTTTTATATTTAATAGTATTGAATTATAAGAGTATAAATTCTTATTTAGTATTTAATAGAAAATAAACCAAATTTACCTAGGTGATTCTACATTATATAAACCTACTTATCTAACAGCCAGACAGCTAGTGTAGTCTACATAAAATCCTGAATATTGATATTTATCAAATAAACTGGCTTAACATTTTCCAAGAAAACAGTGTGGATAAGTATTAAGAAGTCCTTGAGAATATTCTACGCTTCATGCCAGGTAGTTCAGACTGTCAATACCTGAAATAAATCTGATTCGGGACAAGCCAAAATCCATCAAAAACACTGTTCATTTGCTGTCAATGATTCAGATATTTTCTTGCCTCGAAGGCAGCTTTGCCGACGAAGGGCTCAGATATGTGCATATTAGGGTCCTGTGAGCTAGGATCCTTGTTAAATTGAATTTCTGTTCGAGCCCGTGTCCCAAGATGTTCTGGGTGGGGAAAATAATTAAATCACTCACACTTTAGAGCATTGAATTTTCGGTTGATGCTAATGCGAGAAAAGCAAACAAGCTGACTGTGAAAGGCATTGCTTCCATCTAATGAGGAAGGGAGGCGCATTTTAACAAAATTTATTAAATTCAACAAATTAATGCTTGAAATTGGTGGTCCTTTGAGAGTTGTTGTTTTCTTTGATGAAAATTGCCTTCCTTTCTCAAATATTTACGAGACCTATTGGTCCTCACGGAATGCCAAGTTTTTCCCCCAAATTCCCACAGCCATCCTATGTACAGATATTTTAAAATGCTAAGCAAGCGAACAAACGTTCCAGTTGGACAACAACAAACCGCAGTGTGGACTGGACATTAGTATGGACCCCTCGAAATCAGGGAAAACTTCTGTCCTGTGGACAAAAGTTTTCCAATGAATAATCCTAAAAGTTACACGAGGCGAGTGTATTACGTGTGTGGTCAGGCTTAAATTTCATCTGTCCAATTCTGGTCGCCGCTATCCTGAATTTTCTCCTTCTATAGATCAGACCGTCATTTAATCATATTTCCACAAAACTTTTCTAAATTACCAGAATTGTTTTCAAAGCTTGAAAATATCAGGAAAAAGTCACTCGGATTCGAAATATAGTTTCTTTTCCAACATTCATCTGTTGAAATTTGATTTACGACTGTTTTCGTAATTTTGTAATAAAATCTCAACAATATTTAGTTAGAATTTGCAACGTTATTTGTCATGATAAAACCCCTTATTATAGTGTCGTTTTTACATTTTTTATTTATAGTAATATATATGAGCTCTCTTTCATATTTCGTCACAATGATGAATAATGTCTCCATTCTCCAACGTATAATTCAAGTTTTTCATTTTTGATCAACAGTTTAAACAATTTTTTTATTAACATTTACTCAATTAGATAACCCTTAAGCAGGCGCGCAGTGTTTTGAAATGGCAGTGATCGCACGTAAGGTTAATGGTTACTAGCAACAATAGCTCAAAGGCATCTTACGGACTATGAAATTACCTATGCAAAAATAAGTCGATCGAACATCAAAATATTCGATTCGATTTTTCTAATCGAATCACTTGGAACTAAAAAATTAAAAAAAGTCAAATTTTAATGAAATGAATTTATGAGAATTTTGAAACTTTAAACTCAAGAGTGATACCTTTAAGTTTCGTGTAAACTTTTCGACTTTTTGAACGATAGGCCGAAAGCCACTAAATCGATTAACCTGACATTTTTTTGCACTTATTCTAAAACCAAATTATAAATTGTGTATCGTACAACTTCTTCTTGTGTCTTTGAGTACATTATATGTATTTTTTTAATTTTCTTAAACTGTGTGAATTGAAATGGAATTTTCCAAAATGTAAAGAACATTAATTATGATCACAGGAGATTCTATAAAGTATTGAAATTATTTCTTAAAACTCAATATTGATCAGGTAAAACACAATGTAAACTTTTCATGCAAAAGAATTTATATTAGTATTATTGAATATATTTTACATTGGTTGTGGTCTCCAGTTTAAACATTACACAGCCACACTCATACTTTTTATATCTTATATTTGGTGAAATGTGGTTGAAGATTGAGTTTAGAAGTTTTGAAATTTACCTTTTCTTATCCACAGAAAAGAAAACTAGCGAACCAGCTGCTAGTATTTTTAACCCCATAATGGGAACACAATTTATAACTTTGCAAAGTGCATATTCCTACAACTATCTCAGTTGTCTCTCAAACGCAGCAATTAATTGTTGCAAACTTGCATTCAACCGCGTTCCCCAAGTTTCTAGAAATTGTGTTAATAACTCCCAACATTTTAGAGGATTGTCGTTGCCGTACAAAATAAAAGCGGCGTAAAGGGCGAATTTCGCAGGCAGTCCTCGTTGAATGGTCTCAGAGCGGTTCCTTCAGGATAACGAACGGAACCAAACCAGACGAAGCGAATGTGTGGGAGTAAACTTTTTGGGCTGCAGCGTGTCTGTGCAAGTGACGCAAGTTCAGAGTAAATGCCAAACGAAAAGTTTGCGAAAGCAAAACGACGGACGCCTTAATTTCCCCTGGGTGAAATTCGTTTCAAAATCTTGACCACCGGGAGAGGGCGGCAAATCTTCAAGAAGTTTTGAGCGGTGCATTCGCAGGCATTCAAAAATTGCCCCCGAATGAAGAGTTCCCCGTCTGGATGAAAGAGGTTCACGGAAAATTCCCGGGGGAACATGAGTCTTTCTGGTTCCACAACTTCGGTTAAACTTAGGAGTTTTAGTTAAACATTATGGCAAAACACCGGGCCCTGGGCGCATTCACCTGTCAAAGACAGTTATTCAATTGTTCCGAGTGGAAACGTCTCGGAAGGTGAGAATTATGTGCTCGCCTGTGGGTTCTTTCCCGCATTTTGTTTGCCTGGATCCGGGACTCCCACGACCTGGAGCCGTCGCATTGTTAATTCCCGCCACGTCTTTTGCTGTTTGCTTTCAAAATTGCTGTCCTTACCCAGTTGTCTTCTAGTCAAGTTGATAATAACTCGAGAACTGTAAAGAGTTTCCGTTTTGATACCTAAACCTAAACCTAAACCTAAACCTAAACACTATCTGGCATGGATTTCAAAATCACGTAACATTTTGAGAATTGAGATCTTTCTCTTGGATTTTGATGAAACGTTTTAAAATTGCAAAAGATAACAAAATTGGAACGAAAGACTTTAAATTTTCTCATATCATCTTCTAAATTTTCACTTAAAGTAAATTTTTGAGTACGAGTTTACGCCTACAAATGAAAGTTGGTTTCTTTCGAATTTCTTAACCTACCATTTACATATATTCAAATTATTTGATACCACGCTTGTACTTGGAACTAAAAGTAGTTTTGTACTGCTTTATGTTTTAATTTAAAAAAAAACACACTTTGTATTGAAATCAACGATCTTAACATACATGTAGCTTTTTTTATCCGATTTCAATTAAATTTAGTATAGTATAAAAAAATAAATCCAGAGACCAACGTCTTTAGTGGATACTAACAAAAGTATGTCTATGTGAAATTTCACAAGAGCTCACTGATTCTTTCTTATATACAACTTTCGAAGAACCTTAGACTATTATTAACGAAAAAAGAATTATTCAAATCGGTTTAAGCGTTTTGAAGTTATGCGTGAACAGATATAAACAATTATAATTTAGAACCCCCTTTTAGTTGGTCCAAAACGCAATCTGCGCATCGCGGGGAACAATAAATGCATGTATATATAATAAACATTTTCCATGTAGTTTTCCATAGTGTATATTAGTTTATAGTATTAGTAATAACTGTTAATTGATTTCTTTTTATTCAGTTTAACAATGGAGTGAATATTTTCTAATCGCCTTATTTATTAATAAAGTAGGTAGTTTACTGCGAAAATGTCACAGAACCGCCAGAAAGAATTACATATAATAATTGTTTTTGAAATAACGTATAAATTGTATAAATAACGGTTGTCTATATATGTATGTAGTTTAAAATTCGTAAATTTGTTAAAACTTTATCAGTTACACACACCTATCCAAAATAAGTTCCCTTAAAATGTCCCTAAACTCAAACAAATCCCAGAGCTTTCGACTTCAGGAAAGTTTATGGGGTCTTGTTTCTGCTAATTTTTGGAGTAGCTCCTGGGAATGAACTGCCATATCGACATTTTAAGAAACCAATTTTTACGACTTTTTTATTCCAGATTTTGATCTCATTGTTGTACTTTTAAAAAGGAAATATGTATTTTATTAAGTATATGAGCAGGTAAAATTAATTGTAGCAAAAATAACATTGGCTAAATTTGTTAAGCGTGACAGCCGACGTGTGACCGTTTAATAAATATTTTGATCATAATATTTAGAGCAGCCTGTAAATAATCACAACAAATTTGAATATCTTAATATTATCTTATTTATTAATGATAGGAAATCAACATGAGGAGAAAAATAAAATATTGAAACAACCGAGTCGCATTAAATATTTATTATAAAATTTATTTTCACTAAAAAGAACATTGCGTACATGTACAACAGTTAATACTCATCTAGTTGATAAAATCCTATTCTAGTATGGCGTAGAAACGTTCTTTAAATTAAAAGCAAATTTGTGCCTAAATTCTAAACAAACCTACACATAAACTACATAAAAATACGCAGCTACTCTGTAAAATTAAACCTTAAAGGTCCTAAGTATTGCATTTTATCGGCTTTAACACCAAGTGTCACTTGTTGAAATTCTCAATTTGCTGAAGTACCCAGCTCTTGCCGTACTGATCGTTGATTGGTGAAATTGGTGACACTGCCTCAGAGCTCCGCCCACTGGAAGTCGTTCTACTTAGTCTCTTCGGCGGTATGCTGGGTTTCGATGGGATTGGAGGAGGCGTTAGGGTTTTTGTGGAAGATGCATTTTTTAAACCAACTTGTAAATTTGGCGGTCTTGGGGGAGGTGGGGGTGGAGGACTAGAAGGTCGTTTAATGAGTGTGATACTTTCATCATGATTTTCTTGACGACGCTCACTATCGTCGCTGTAAACTGCTGAGTCCCTGAAATCGTTTTCAAGGCATGCTTCAACACTATCTTCGTAGATGAATTGAGAATTTAATTTTGGTGGGACATCGCCGATTTTTTCAAGTTTCTTTTTAGGATCGCAAACGCTATCACTTGATGAGGTTAGGGAAAATACTGAATCTCGTTGGGGTTGTAAGGAGGCTGCAGAATTGTTGATCGACCCTGCGAATAAGGTTCGGGGGTCCACGTAGTCCAGGTGGGCCATTCTCTCTCCTACAGCCTCGCTACCCTGCTTATGAATTATACTCTGACGACACATCTCAGATACATCGGAGACCCGCCGTTCTGGGGGTTTATTATTTTTAGAAAACGAAATATTGTCGACACTTTTCCGACCTTTAGGCAGGAGGGAGTTTTCTGATCCTGTGACTTGCTCAGACTTTGGAGCAACGAAGCGGTGCAAAAGGTTCTTTTGTGCTTTACTAGTGAGGTCTTCCTGCCACTGGAACTCGGTCATTGATGAAAAAGATCCCGAAGGAGTGGTCTTCGATGTACTCAGCTGTTTCTCGCTCTTCTTAATGTCTTCGTAGTTAATATTTGAGTCGCTATTTCTTAAAGTTTCAGCAGTACTAATGTGTCTTACAAGAGCTCCTCCGATGCTCTTCAATTCCCCGCACTCGTTGTAGACCAAGGTCACGTAGTCTGATTCGGGCCTCTGATTTGCTTTTAGTTTTGCCTCCATTGAAGTGTTGGTGTAATATTGTTGCGATTTTGAACGATTCAACACTGGAGAGAATTTGTAAGGTACATGAACATTTCGTAGAAGCTGCTCGTACACGTGCTCAGCACTCTGCTCCTCGAGATCAGGTGATTGAGTTGGTGGGAATTTTTCCTTACCATCGTCAGTATCTAAAGGCGGTGGCGAATTCGAAGGTGGAGGAGGTGGGGCTTCTTGAATAATTTCCGCCGGCAAAGGTTCTGGACTTGAAGGCACTCGCCCATTATCAAATGACTTCTTTTTAGGAGGTTTCTTCATGATCCTTCCCAGTTCTTTATGTTCTTTTAAAAGTTCTGAAATGATCTCAACATCTTTTTTCGATCCCTCTTCTGAGAGTTTTCCATTTTCTCCATCGACTGTTTCAATTTCATGATCGTTAAGAATTTCAGTCTCTTCGATTTTGCCCTTAGGGCTTTCTTCAGATGGATTTTCACAATTTAAAGCTGCACAAAGGTTGTCCGTCGATTCCGTGATCTTTAAGACAGTATCTTCCATTTCACTCAGATCCATATAAAACTTTGATGTTTCTTTTTTGGCGCGACTCTTCTTAAGATTTGCAATTCGTTTGGGTATTGTTTTTGTGTTATACATTTTAATGTCCGCCCCTTTAGAATTCTTATTTTTCCTAAGAGTCTGAAATTTGTGCAAATTATCCGTATCATTCCCTTTTTTACTGCCATGGTCTTTACAGTCTTCATCGCTTTCAACTGAGTAACAATGCGAAATCCTTGGCACCGATTTACTTCTTTCTTTAAGGCTATTCCTGCTACTTTCATCTCTAGAATCATTTTCTATTAAGCTGCAATTGCAAGAGTTTTCAATGTGAGCGCACTCTTTTCCCTCAAGATCGTGCGTTCGTTTTGGTTCAAGTGGATATTTTGGAAGGGATGGTATCATATTATCATCCATGCTTCGATTTCTAGTTAACTTATTTTTTTCTAGATTATTCTCATCGAATGTTTCAAAAGATGATGAATTTGTTATAGTTTTTCGCTTAAATTTAGACCTGTTTCTCATTTCACTCCTTCTGTATTGATTGCGTCGTTCTAAATAGACCGGGGTTGATGAATTTGAGCCCCATTTCCATATATTTTTATCGGGCGTGCGGTCTGAAAAATAAAAATAAAATAAATTACAGTGAGATTAATAGGGAATTATGTTGATCAAAAATTCCGAATACACTCACGATAAAAACAACTACGACTATTAACGCTGCATGAAATTTTGTTAGTTGTTATTGATTGGTTTATGATAGCCGTAATTTCAACTTATGTATAAAAGTTTCGACCACTAATTTAAAGTCATAAAATCATACCTATCTCCTTAATAAGATCCATTTCATGTGTTTTTAATTCGATTTAACACTATCTCAAGAATAGAACTCAAAATGTATAATTAAAGGGATCCTGCTAATTTCAAATATAGCGATGCATAGAATCGTTATAAAATTCGCTGCAAAAATTAGCTATATTTTAAAAAGTTTCAATTCTACTGCTTCTGTGGCTAAACATGAATCGCAATTATGTACTAATCGCTAAAAGAACTTAATACCCTGCTGATATTTGAAGTAGTTGCCTCAAGTTCACAGGATGAGCAATAACTACCTACATATTTAGTTGAAATATTAAAATTTTTCTTAGAAAACTTTGCTATAGAAATAAAATTTATCATTGATAATCACTGAATCGTAATGGCGACAGCGAACCCCTCAAATAACAATGTTGAAAGTCGCTACCTTGTATGGCGATTTTTTAGCAACTTTTACATAGTAGAAGAAGAACTGTGTCAAAAGAAGCTAGTACTTATAGCAATTTATAAAATGATACACGAATGCACAGGGATATGAGGAAAAAGAAAAAGGTCTAATTTTTCCTGGAGCCTTTAGAAACAGCTTTAAATGACGTTCGAATAAACCCCATTAGAGTCTATTTGGAAGGCCAATGGTTCAGTTGGATCAATGGCTCTCAATGGTTTGGTAAAAAGTCACTTAACATGAACCATAAATTTCAAGAGTGGTGTAATTGTGTTACCTTACACCCTTAGCTCTTTACTAGAGACAGTTCCAAGAAAGCAATCCCTTTTTACTTTCCCCTTTGGAAAGTCGCAGGTATAAAAGCTTCTATATATAAAATCTACGTGCGTAAAACGCAAAGTAGGTACTCAGACTAAATTAAGTGTGTTGGCATTTGTAAAGGTGGCTGACTCCCAGGATGGATGGAGTGCTTCATTGTCCTGAACACAAGACTGACATGAAGGTAATGAAGTGCTGCTAAGATTATTGTACAAGATCCGACAAACAATGTCCATTTGAACACATTCTTTTGCAATTATAGAAATAATTACAATATTTGTGTGATACAGCGTAAAATTAACAATTAAGCGAAACAGATATATATATATATATATATATATATATATATATATATATAGGATTTAAATACTTTTGAGTGAAATCGAGTTCCGAATAGCTAAATTAGAAATTCGACATTTGGATTTTATGTAAAAAACTTATTTGTAGACATAATTTCAGTATAATTATTGTCTTTCATACAATATTTATATTTCTCAACATGAAGAAATCTATCAGTGTAAAATTTACGAAGTTTGAGAAAACGTACTTTTTGAAAGATTTGAAGAAGTTTAAAAACCGTTTGGCTTTAAATGGAAACTATGTCAAAAAATTAATAAAATTTTGGTGAAATAAAAAGTAACAATAATTTCAAATATACTGTCTTATCTTCTCTTAATTGTCCTTTAAAAGTTAATAAGTCAAAGTTAGCAAGAGCAACATCTACGGTTAGCAAAAAGCAATGAGTTTGTTTCGATAGTCATGTTAACGAGGATGAGAATCAGTTGATGAAGAATTGAAAAATGAAAGCGATTTTTATACAACACATAAAAGAGCCGCGGTGAGGAGCTGAGAGCAGGTGCAGCTTTAAACAGGACATTCACAAATGAAAATCAAATGAACAACCATTACCTTGTGAGAGATGTTAATTTTGCCTATTGCCCACCACAGCTATGAAAGATTACACTAATTGAAAGAAAAAGAATGAAGTGTTAGGCTCGGCACGACTGGATCGCCAGCGGATTAAAAATAAAGACAACAATTGGCTGGTTAAGGAGCAACATAATATTGAGGTTGAACAGGCGACGCCACATTTTTAAAATCAGTAGCATTTTTACCTTCTTCGTCGCCCAGCTTGTAGACGAGCTCCTTAGCGCGATTGGGTATGTCGAATTGCTCGAGGATAACTCCTTTGATATTCTGTGCCCACAGTCTTTTCTGGTCACGATTCTTGGCCGTCAGCTTTATTTGATTCCGCGGATCATCGTAGGGAATCACATTGAAACTTGTCGGCTCCCCGGGCAAGTGTTCCCGAAGCATCAGGTTGTTCCTCTGCAAATAGTTGAATTTTTAATTAAAATGTAAATTGTAGAAAGCAGAAAAGCGTGATCTTACATAAATGTACGACTTGAACTGAAGCCTGCTGTCCTCCTTCGGTTTTGTGATGATAAGCATCGTCTGAAAGAGGAACACCATTCGTGGCTTGTTGTTCTCCATTAGGAGGCCTTCCTGTCGAAGTTCACCCAGGACGGTCAACTCTGGAATAATAAGCGCATATTTCTTAGAAGTGAAGGCGCAATTAAGACCGCCTCGTTTCGCGTGACATAACCAAGAAAAGTGCTATGTCTTTATTCAATTGTCAACTTTCTAATGGGCAGGATGGTACTTAAATTATTACTAGCAATTAAGTTAAAATTTATGAATAAGGAAATATGTATATTTGCATATTCGAAATTTATATTGCTACATTAAAAAAAAGAAATTTAAAGATCGTTATAGCTTACTTATATTAAAAAACAATTCACAATACGTTTGTTTGTTATGATTTCTTTATAAACATTTATAAAGTCTTAAATAATAATCTTTTGAAGTCAAACCAATCCTTAATTAATAACAATTGAGCATTGAAAAACTCATTCAAAACTGCTGATATTATTTTTATTTTTAACCAGATGAATATCTTTGAAACTGGTTGACCATCACTGTATTTTAATATTTGGCTCCTTTAGCTTACCTATGAGTTTATTTTGTGTTTTTTTTTTTTAATTCGAAAAATGGGATTCAAGATGAATTTGACATATTTTATTATGTTCATTAAATGAATTTTTTATGTATATATGCTTAAATTCGTTGCATATAAATTCTAAAAACTATTTTAGAAAACTGAAATTCTCTTTATATTATTTTATTTCATAAAGATTTGTTTTGATAGTATAAAATATTTTAAAATTAATCGTATAAAATATTTTAAATTTAAATTTTTTAATTGACTGAAATATGATATAAGATCACATGGATAATGTAATAATTTTGTTTTTGGAATATCTAAAATATTAATACATGTGTAGTTAATTTTTAGCATTTTTTATGCTTTTTATAAAAGAGGAAGAGAAGAGTATTAAGGTGATTTTAAATAGACTAAAAAAATTTTAATTGGCAACTCATACATTTTTCTATATGTGGTTGAGTGTTAAGAGGTCACGTCCTCAAAAAGATGATAATGGTGGTTAAGCTGGCGCCTGATTTTACACATACCGTTTAAAATTGCTTAAAATAACTCGATTGAAAGCTTTTAATTACACACGCTGCTTTTCCGCGAAAGACTCCTAACGATAACTGACTCATGTACCTTCAATTACTTTTGAGTGGCTGTTTTTTGTCGGCAAAATCAACTAGCTTTTATGAATCCGCTCAACCGTAAAATTCTTCTTGATTGCTCAAAGATACAACGAGCAAGAAACATCCGCGCAAGTAGTAACTTATGTAAAAAGTTTGAATGTCAGTGCCTCATATCATAAAGCACTCGCGTGAGTGTAGCAAAAAGTGGTTAAACACTTTGCAAAGTGTTTCGGTTGTAGCACGCTGCAACCATCATAATTATGTTATCTTTTTGCGCCTGTCTGCCAGCATAAGCATAAATAACTCGCCGTGCAGGAAGAAGACGTTGCGTAGCATAGTTTAGTTTCTTACCTGGTCCCAACCATCCGTCGAGGATTCCAGAAAGCTCCTTGACCCGGCTCTGCTGCTCCAACTTTTTCTTAACTTGATCAATGCTCCTCGCGACTTCCCTCATGATCTCGTGGGCCTGGACGACTTCCTCGATGTCGCAGTGCTTTCGCAGGTTCTAGTAAGAAAAAGAAGATTTAGCTAGAGATCAGCGCGTCTGGCTAGCGGCGTCTGAGCCTCAGCCGCAGACTGACTTACGTCTAGCAGGAGGTGGTACTTCAAGATGCGCTGCACCGGCTTCAGCAGGTAGGAGCCCAGCGGCAGCGTGTGCTGCAGCATTTTCTGCGTGGACGTGAGCAGCGCGTTCGTGTGCGACGCCTGCAGCAGTGATGTCAGCAAAGAGATCGCCTCGGGATAACTTGTGCTGAAAGTAAAATTGAATTGAATAAGTGACGAGTAACTGAGGAGCCGCGGAGCCGCGGAAAGGTGCATCCGTGGGCAGACAATTGATTCGCGCGAAACAATGGGGCCGCGCTTTCGTCGCGTCGCGGCGCACACACCTGGCAGGTGATTTCATGTTTACGCGCACTCATGATAAATTGGAGACGTTCCCTGCATCCGAAACGAGACGGAGTAAGTCGTTAGATCGCTCGATTATGTCACAGACGGCCGGAGGAGGGCAACATTTCTTAAGACCCTCACAATTCTTGAGAACACAGAACTTTTTGCAGTGAGTGCAGTTTCCCAGGATCGAGGACTGCAGAACAAGTAGCAGCTACTTCTGCTGGCTAACTCCAACTGCATTCCGTAGTATTGTTCTATATATGGGCAGTCGCGTCTCGGCAGTAGTTATAAATTTCCGGGTAAGAACAATTTGTACTTTTTTATAAACTATTTTTTCGTATTTTGTTCATTAGTCGATAATTGTTGTCATTACTCACTCACCATTGTGTCAATAAAACAAGTAGAAATTAACCTTGAAATTGAAGCAAATAATAATCTTTCATCGATTAAAAAATAGGTTTCTTTTTATCTCAAAAAATTCTTTGTTTCTCAGCTGCAATCCATATATTGAAATCCAAATCTGCGCGTCCGAAAGAGTGATTACCCGTGGATCGTGCCAAAATGGATTTTCCTGTTGTAGACTAATCAATATTTTTTTTAAATTACAACCATTGTGTTTCAAATCATAGAACCCACAGAACTTATGACCCCTAATTGATTTTATAATAGTTACGTGATAAACTATTTTTCAGAAATCGCAAAAATCTTCAAAATTGAGAAATACTTTTTATTTGTGTGGCTAGCGCAAAGAAGAGTCAATATAACGATTTATTTTCTTTTTAATGTTTTAAAACCTTCTATTAGCAAATCAATATTGCTTTGATGCATTGTAGGAATACCTACTTTTTTATATTAAGTAATTCAAAATGGAAATTTATATTGAGTTACATATGTATGTAAAAAGAGCAAAATGTTTTTTCTTATTTGAGAGGTTTAAACGTCATTAACATTTTATTATTAAATAATTGAAATCTCATTTTAAGAAATTAAAATAACTTCTTTAATGTTTAGGTACGTACATACTTAACAATTTTAGGAAGAAAAAACATATTATTATTGGTAACCTCTCATTTTTCGTACAAATGGGATAATAAAGACCAGAAACATGCTTTGTTGTATAGGTACTTAAATAACTTTTCCGAAAAGTAATTACAAAGCAAAGCATCATAACCTGGAATGCATTGTGTATTTAGTGAACATAACGCAGCATAATGTAAATATTTGAAGACTAATCCATCACTAAATCTCTTCCAAGCCCGTAAGCCTACCTCCAACATTGTTTCAAGACAAGTTTACGCACTTTAGAGCTGAAGCGAGAAATAAACAAGAAGCCGCCGCCGTTTTATATGACCTCAAGAAACTCCGGCAGCATTCTCCTCACGAATTGAAGTGTTGACCTAACACACTTCGGCCAGTAAATTGAGGAAGTTAAGCGGTTGGGTTTATTTAACTAATCGCAATAAAAACGCCGCCAAAGAACAGTTATATTTAGTACTTGTCCGAGCGCGAAAACAATTCAATATCTAGCACTTGGCTTTGTTTATTCATGGGCTTCGCGGCTAATTCTGAAATTCTTAAAGACAGGTTGCCGCGAGTCGTCGCACTCAGCTGGCGAGGGTTTGGCGAAAAAACCACGTGCAGGGTTACGTGGATTCTTACCAGTAGGTTGTGTACACGTCGAAGCGGTCCCTCAAATCTACGAAACATCGGGCGATTTTGACCGGGTCCATTCCAGAATTTACGAGCTGCTTCAGAAGGATCGAGTTGAACTCGAAGATGTCTTGGATGTTGCTGAAAAGGACCTTAAGCTCGTCTATTTTCAGGCACGCCCGCTCTTTCCAATCCTCCAAATATCTGTGAATGGATAAAAAGAAAAATTGAAACCTTTTGACTAGTTTATAAATAAAAGGAAACTCTCAATTTCTGGGAATTAATTCCAAAACTAACAATTTAAAGTAATACAATTGTGAAAACCATTTTAAAAAATTTTTCAATTTCAGCTTAAGGTTTTAATAACAATTTTAAAATGAAGTCATAATGCATCACTTTCTTGTACCCATTTTTTATAGTTTATTTAAAAAATAGTTCAGTTAGTTAATTCGGCTTAAGGCTTTTTATCAGAAAATAATGATTGACATTATGTATAGATGAAATCAAGAAATTTTGTGAAGAAAGTGTCGTATTTTTTTCCTGCATTTGAGGTAACGCTGTATAAAATATCTGTTAATCTTCTTTAAGTATTTTTTTCTTTACGTTTCCTTTGACACTGATAATTAATTTAAAGCTTCGATTCGTTTTATTCTTTTGCGTAATTTGCAGATATAAAAAAAGACAAATTTACCATATTTGATCCTGAGTGGTGGAAAATTTGGAAATCAGAAAATTTTCACCTAGATTTCTCGGAATTTCCAGTCCCCTTGATTTTTAATTGCAAAGTTAGAACTAGTTAGGTACGTTTTACTGCTTACAAGCTGAGAACAATTTTAAATGTAAAAATTGAAAAATATTGACTATTATCCGTAAGTTTATACTTGGTTATCATTATGAATATTTCAAATCATCCCTCTAAACTCCTATTTCTATACATAGGCTAAAATATTTATATAAGCTTTAATGGACTTAAATAATAAATACATTTTTAATCGGAATTTCTTTTCATACCACTGAACAACATTTTTATATTCGTTTAAAATTACAATTTTCTGTCAGATGACATTTTTGAGAAAAATAGGATTCAAGATTTAAAGTTTTGTATGAATAAAAATCGTAGCATTTTGATGCATTGTTGATTTACTTAATAATACTTATTTTGAGGAAGTATTAAGCTTCAGTTCAATAGAAACCTTCCTGTTCTGGAGTTACGCGAAAAGAACGCTATACCTAAAGATTCAAAACTTTAATTGAACTTAATTGTTTTTTTTTAATTTTCTATTTCCTATCATATTTTGTTATTTTGTAATTAAGTTTTGAAAATGTAAAAATACGATGTTTTATTATTTTTTTTTTCAAATCTAATTTTCTCCAAAATATCACTTGTTGGGACATTTTTGTTCATAAATTTGATAAAGAAATGATAGGTGTATCGTTTATTTTATGGAAATATTTTGTTGACTAGAGATAATTATTTTATGTGGATTTTACCTAAAAGGGATAAAAGGGTTAAAGAAACTTACCCTGATATAACTTGACGGAGGTCCTCGACGTAGCTCCTTTCGGAGTCGACGATTTCCAGACACGCCCTCTCGAACACGGTCAAGGTGCTGCCCCCGTCCACCAGCTCGTTCTCGCTCTGGTCCGCGAGGCTCTCGACGCTCGCCAGGTAGGAGGTGCCCAGCTTCCCCAGGTGGAGCTCCGACCCCGAGCTTGAGCTGGAGGAGGTGGAGCAGATCGAGGACGAGGACAGGGGGCGGTGCTTGAGTCGCGCGATCTCCGGCAGGATGAGCCCCGATTTGCGACTTCCTTTCGGCGAAAGGCTGACCCCGAAGGCGTTCTTCTTCTTCATCTCGGTCAACTCGTCCAGGCTCTCGGCGGACAGTTTGCGCTGAAGTTTCTGGCAGTTCGCGACGGAGCTCTTTGCGGCGAGGCACTTCACCCGGGCGTAGGTCAGCAGCGGAGTCGAGGGCGGGGTCAGCTTTTTCAAGGGCAGTTTTTCGCTAAATTTCTTATCGCTAGTAGAAATCTGACTAATTCCATTCAAGGCTCGGTTGGCTTCTTCAGGTTCGGTTTCATGGCACGCGTCATGTTCGCCGGCTTCTGACTGCGGCAGTGGAGGGGTAGAGGGCGGGTTCGTAGTCTCCTGCATGGTGGGGGGTGGGGGCGGAGCCCTAAGTCTTTTGAGCATGTCAGTTAACTTTTTTGAGCTCGGGCTTGGCGCCTCCTCGCCCTCGGACGCCTGCTCCTGGACCGATTTTGGAGGCCCTATCACATTTTGTTTAGTCAGCTGACTTGCGTTTTTTATAAGATTCGTGCAGGACAAATCCAATGTTTTCTCGCTGAAGGTGAATCCCTCGTCGAAGCTGTTCGTTGGGGTTTTGTCCTCGTCGATGGTGGGTCCAGGGGTTAATCGGACCTCCCTAGTGGGTTCCAGCTGCACTCGGTCTAAGGACTCATCACTGGACCGGCCACTGACTTCAATCGTTTCCACCAATTCGTTCCCGGACTGTGTTAATTTGCAAGTATTTCGGGATAGGGGGATATGGGATAATTTCGGTTTTCCCACAACACGTTTTTGGCCCTTATTATTTCCTGTGTTGGGGCTATTGCACTGAATCGGTCCACGGTCCAATTTTTCCACCAGAGCACCCGAATGTGAAATGATCCGCTGGACGTTCGGCGATAAAACGCGAAAGCCCCGGTTCACGCGACTGTTGATTATCGCGTGATTGAACGCCGCATTAATTGCCAGCGGACAAGCGACGATTTCGTCTATTTCCTCGGCGAAACTGCCGCCTTTGCTCGGGGTGGGGGAGGCCTCCTTCTCGCTTTCTTCGGCTATTCCTTCGCTGGCGTTAAGACTGCCGTTGAGACTGTCGTAGAGGCCGATTAGCGAAGGTGTTAAGTCGGTGGAACTACCTGCAACGAGAAAAAGAACAGAATCGGTTACACCAGATGTTCTTAAACTTGTGCAAAAGTATATTGCTATTCTTATAATTACGAATAGTGCACTAAAAATGATAACTATAACCTGAACATTCTCCAAATTACACTAAGGACGTTTGGACTATCATTTACGATATCGCTATAATATAACGTATACATATGAAACATTAGGTAGGTACAACATAAATTAAGTCTTGAAAATTTAACGAAATTATTTTTTTGGACGTAAACATTAGTAAAGAAAATTGCCTACGTACCTACCTGGAATGCAGTAATATTATTTTTAGGGAGGAGTCAGAAAATAGCGACAAATTATTAACCTTATACATAGTTGATTTACTTGAAGCGAAACATCAGTCCAGTTTTGTTGTTTCGGATGATGGGCCCAAAATTTTAGTAAGAATTGCAAAAAACTTGAATTTTTAATAAAAAAAGGTTATATTGATATCAAAACTCCCTTTATGATAAAAAATTAAAACGTTAAATCTTGCATAAATCTGCAATAATATATTTCAATTTTTGTTCTGTTTATTCTTATAAAAAAAAAAATAAGGCGGAGTCGTAGAGCACAGTTTAAGAAACGCTTCGATTACACCATTCCTGGAATTTCACACAGGTGGAGCCGAGGACAGGGCGCGAGGGGCGCACTCAGAATAGGCCTTAATTGCAGTAATCCTGCAATCTTCTGAGATTTATATGCATCACAAATAAAATGATTGAAGTTGTGGTATTGCCGCAACATGCCAAGAATACTATGAATTGCGCGTTCGACGTCTTGCGCTCGGCCCGTTGCCCTTTGTTGCCGTGGAAGTGGCGCCTCGAATCGCGACAGAAAAGATCGCCGGCGCACAATTACCCTATCTGTGGCCGTTAGAATCCGCGGAAATTACCTATGCAGCGAGCGCGGCCACTTCGCGAGTGCGAAAATCACAGCGCATTAGTGTCGATCCGCGCTCGCAACAGATTTTAATTAAAAGATAAATGGCCGTGTCATGGAGCACAGTCGCGGTCGTGCGAGTGCTCTTAGGACTCAGTCCCGCCCCAGGCCGCACTTTTCTAGCCTATGTCCACCGCTTCTGACGGCTCCGGGCGGCTCACGCCGGACATGTAAAGTTTAGGCTAATTGCGCTGTTAATGCGTCGCGGATTACATGTTCCCCGGGAAAGCTGCTCTCATTTCGACTGGTTTATTAATTTTAAAACGTCTGCTGTCACATAAAAGTTGAGGCGGTGCCCGCGAGAACGGTAAGCGTTCTAATGAATCTCTCAGCGGGAATAGTCGTTACATATATTTTAATATCTTTTCCAGAGCAGTTTTACGCGTTTCGAGCTATAATATTAGAATTTTAATAGGCCTACCGGTATATTTAAATTACAAAACTCTATCTTTTTCCTTTTAAGTGCAAACTGAGATGGACGATTTGCATGTAGAATTTCAGAAAACTGCGATTTTCTATGCGAGCGATTATATTCCGTTATCTAAAACATACGAGCGTTGAAATTTTATGTATAAACTTTTAGTAACACTTAATTTTTTCTAACAAGGATTAACCCGACAACAACTAAATGTTTTCCTTTTACAAAAATTCTATTGATTAAATATTTTCCTTTTGCCAAATGCCTCACTAAATACCTATTGTGTTTTGAATAGGGAGTTTTAGTAAATTTGTCTAGAGTGAGGTTTGGGCAAAAGGTTTTCGGGCAAATGGTTGTCAGACAAATGGTCTATCGAGCATTTGCAGTCGGGCAAATGGACGGTAATCTTTTTAACCAATTGGAACAAATTACAAATTGATTGTGGTTTTAATAAAATCAGTAGGTACTGTAAAGGAATTCGTAAAATTACCCATTTTGATAGGAAAAATTTTAAGGATGCCTGAAATTTACAACTCTATTTTTAACCGACGCAATTCATGTTTTTTACGAATATATGTATAGTAAGAATTCATAATTTGTATGTGTAAGTTTCACCATAAATTTTCAAAAATATACTTCTCAGGTGTGCAAATTGTTACTACTTTTATAAGAAAAATCAAAATAATTTTTGGTTGGAAAGTGATGGTTGATGGTTGATATTAGCGATTCTTTTGAAGGGATATAACGACGATAAAACCTTTTCCTTTATCGCCCTAAAGTGATTGAAAAATAGGGGAGACCGGGTACAAAAGTAAAATTTTTTACTTTTGCCTTGATTTCTGGTTAGGTGTTATTATTTCGATGAAATTAATATAGCCATATAAAAATTCCGTTCATGTTCTTTACATTAGTATCTTGATTTGCCTGATTATTGTGTATTTTGTATGAATCACAGAGACTTTAAAAAAATTCGTCCGTTGTTACTTTCGACCACGTTGGCAGGTCAAAAGTAACAGGACAAAATGGTTTGTAATAATTATGATATTACATATTAAATCAACAAATTATTTATTAGAAACCTTTTTTATTAATAACACAAATAAGCACTTTCATTTTAAATGCTAAAAAAATATATATTTTACGAAAAAAAATCAATATTATTAACTGCTCCATAGAAACTGTGTTTAGTAATTAATGACATAAATAATTGTATGATAATAATTTTTTCTAATCACACTATTCAGTATCAGTCTTCTATTCAGACTCGCAATCAGTAAATCAATCCGAAGACAAAAGTAACATTTTACTTGTCTACCCATAGGGCTATGTTACTTTTGTACCCTACTACATTTTTGTTAAAACATGGACGATAACCTGAAAACGGAACGTGCTAGACAAAAATGAATTAAAACACTGTGCAATAAATCTAATCTAGAATTTATATGCAAATTTTCAGATCAATATCATCCTTAGTAGTATTAGTAAACATAAAATAAGTGAACGTCAAAAAACTTAGTTTTAACTTGTGAAATCACTTATTGTCCTCTCACAAAACCTAGCAGCGCGTGGCGCGCGCGGCTACTGAATGCAAGAGAGGGGGGCGCCACCGTCCATCACCTAATGGCAGCGAAGCGGTATTTTGACTATTGGATAGACCTACAGAGCCTTTGTTACTTTCGACCCGCCGTTACTTTTGTACCCGGTCTCCCCTACTACCATATCATGGTTATATGCTCATAAGTAAAACAGTCTACAATAATTTCATTTTTTCCAGTTATATCCAGCACAAAAATCGTGGTAAATTAGCTAAAGTAATTTGCTAGTTAAGCTGTTTCAAGCGAAAAAGAATAAAAATGTGCAGCAAGAAGTGCATCTGCATAATATAAACGCTGCGGGCGTCATTAAAATTAATTTTTTTATTAATGTCTTGAATTTTATTTGAATACATCTTTTTCTTGATTTTTATAGTCGGGTCTCATCTTTATCACAATAAGAAATTCTTTTATTGAACTCGATGGAATTTATAGTGCCTTCGCGACATCGTCTAGAACAATGCAATGCAAATGGAGTTTAATTGGAAGGTCTCCTTTTAAAGTATTTTCGTCACGCTTCATTAAGATCTCCCACTTTTCCTTTTTGGTGTATTTTTAGCGTTTGTCAATATTAAACTTCATTACGATGGTGCTAACTGCGGCGGCCATAGATCTTCCTGGGGGATGCCCAAGATCCAGCCAGGAGCAGCCCCGCTGTCGTGCGGCTCAATTAAAATTACAGCCATAAATATCAGTCGACGTCGGGCACTAGGAGCGAACCAGGGCCCCGGTACAAATTAATTAAGAATCGAAATAAAATTTAACGACCTTATAACGAACATCGCTTTAATTTCCTCACGTTAACACGTGGACTGGCTGCTCTTATTTGGTTCGGTGCACCGCCAGACAAAAAGGCACTCGCAAGAGGAATGTTAATTTTTTCACTTTTCGTTGCGCCTCGGATAATTTTTCTTGATCATGGGATTATGGTCCAGCTGATTACTAATTAAAACATCGGCCGGGAGCCAACTACCGGCCCAGCGCGCTGCTGATGGCCGCGTGATTAATGCGAAGCGCTGCCGCAAGGCTACGCGTTGACCTTTTGCTCGCGGGCCGCGGCGATAAAGCGCAATTACAATTCCTTTTGAATTCCTTTTACGAGTTCGATCATCGCCTCGGATGCTGCGGGTCCAAGACGTTTTACAGCTTTTTGTGCCCGCAGTGCTCCGCGGGCTACGCGCCAAGGAAAAAAATGGTTAGATTTATGTAACGCACGTAACTGGGGACTTGAAAACTAGTGACTTTCGCGCTTCTGTAGGCGTATGCGGCGGACTGGTCACTTATGCTGCACCTTTCGCATAAAGTAGGTGTTTAATTGCCACCTTTCGGTTATGCAATCCCGATTGAGAGCTACCTATGAATGAACGTAACCGCCGCGAAGAACGAGATCAACTTGATTCATTTTCTAATTTCGAGCCTCGTGGTATTTACACTTCACCTCTCTAATGAATGGCATAATCAGTACGTACTTTCATCCAGATGCTATCGCGCTAACTATCTGCAATGTTTTACGCAATTACTGTCTCATTAATTACTGATATCTCTTTTCAATCTTGCAACTTACTTTCTTTGCAATGAAAAAACGGCTGAAAAATGTTTTCCTCTGCATCAACTGGAAGTGTGCTGGATTTCACGCAGTTCATGCAGAAGAGTTAAGTTCGGTTTACATTTTAAAATTTAATTCAAATTGAATGATGTATGTATGTATCTGTATTAATATTATAATATAAAATTGGTAATATCGAAATATGTTAATACTACTTTCAATAACAATCAGATTGATTGACGATATAGAAATAATGATCAAGAATCTGCGTTAAAATTTGATTGGGTATCTTAGCGTTGTTTCAAGGTTTTCGGCAAGAACTTCAACATACAAGTCATATTTCAAGAGTCAAAAGTAAAGTACCTAATATATTTTGTCTGATTTATTGAGAGGGGCCAAATGCAGTTGAATAATAATTAAAATAAATGTTCAGATACCATTCACCGATTTCTAGAATTTGTTATTTTAGGGCAATTTTTTTTGTTTAAAGTTCAAATAACGTTTTATATGTAAAAGCTACATATTTTCTGATTTATTAGAAACTTTTATAACAAGTGACTATCAAGAGCTTTGAGGTCAAAATTATTTTTTATTATAGATTCTTAGAATTTTAAAGTAGGTACATATCTAGGTAATTAAATAGACGATTTTTCTAATAAATTTTTATAAAATATAATTGCGCAAAATGAACAAATACCCAGCGAATTTGCTCTTGAATTAAAGCTAAAGCTTAAAATTTGAGTAATCGATTTAATATTTTAAGATTTTAGGTCCCAGGGGTCATGAATTTCGAGATAACAACTTAGTAAATCATTTAATAAAGTCTTGAAAGATTCAGATATGTGATCAAGCACCAAATTTATAAAAGCAATTTGCATTGCCACATCTTTAATTTACATGGTAATACTTCTTACCGAATTAAAAAGAATTATACTAAAAACGGAAAATTTAGAAGTTATATTCTAAAAAGGCTAGACAAAAAGATCAAAATCAAAGTATACAAAACGCTCATGGTTTTTTTTCAGTGTATTAACATTTTATGACGTAAGACTATTTTTTGGGCCATCCTTTTGTGAGTATAGTTCGCTACAATTTCACGATTTTTTGGGCCACTTACCAACAAAAATCGAAGTCAATTAACTTCACAATAACGCAATCAGTTCTGATTTCTATATCTCTGAATAACAAAGGTAAGCCAGAAAACATTCTTTATGTACATTACCTCAATTTTATGCAGATGCCATTGAACTTGATATCTGTAAACAAATATTTTGCAAGCCATTTGCACGATTACTAAATAAACCGAATACAAAACTAAAAGCCTTTAGCACCTCTCGGCGTTCGGGTCCCATGATAAATAGACCGATTTTTCCTGACACGTCCCCTTTTAAAATCAGCACGTTATCGCGCTTGCTGGCGGCCACGAATATGTAGCTACAGTGTGACGACAATCGGAGGTGCAAACAGATTATTATTGGCGATCGTTTATAATCCGGCTCTATAAAAAGAACAAAGTCGCCCGAGGTGGATTCATGAGGTCCGGAGGAGCAGGGCAGAATGTGGCCATGTCACACCAGCGCGGACGAAGGGCGCTGGAGCGACTTATCTTATCTAAGGCTCGGACTCACTGCGCCCTCGGATTGTGCCGTGGCGTGCAGAGCGGCCGGTGATGATCTATTTTCGTCCGACATCAAAAGCGCATCGAGGGATTTCGCTGCGGAGATAAGCCACTCCTAACTATGCGGCACTTATGGATTTGCTTCCCTATCAGCTATGGTTGCACCTTGTGCCGTATTGTTGCTAGCGCCGAGGTTCAAGGGCCACGATGGCAACGCGAAGACGAAGCCGTGGCAAAACGCCGTGGAGTATCGCACAAGTGAACAATTTCACGTGAAACAATGGCCCGAGATCAGCTCGATAGACGACGACTTTCTGCGGCTTTCTTTGGAGGCCCACGCGCAAAGGAAACTAAGAATAATTATGCAGTCCCAGTCTAAAGCCTGGCCGCACGTTTCCTTTTGAGGCCTTAATGGTTTTAATGCATTCTGACCAATAAAGGCGAGCTCAGTGGGCCCCAAATGCAATCAAGAGCCAGTTTACTCGCAGCGCCATGTCGCGCTAAATGAGAATCGCTCCTGCGCCGCGCCGAAGACGACCGGTGCGCGCCGCGATGTTACAACATTTGCCGCAATATCTGGGAACAGTCCCGCGTATCTCGAGCCATTTACAAGTCAAGGCCCCGCGTCGTCGTCCGGCACAAAGGTATTTTTCCTCCCGGAGGCCGTTTCCGAACTTCTTCACGGCCAAACGTTTACAAGAAAGTGGCAGCGCGCCTAACCAGGAAGTCGCGCGCTTATCACTTGCGCAAGACTTTGGCACCAATTTTGCTCACTCTTCGCGACCAAGGCTGGCGCACGCTGAGCTTTTGTGAAAATGGAAAAACCACGGGGAAGACGGCAAAACATTTGCAGAAAATATAGTTTAGTATTGTTTGTTAAACTTCTGATGATTTTACGGTAGTTCTTTTGTTTCTTAATTATGATTTGTTTTCATCTACAGACTTGATTTACCGCCCCAGTACTTTTGAACAAATATTTTGGTATAGTCTAAAATGAAACTCACAGCAGGTCGTGGACAAGTCCATTCAAATAAACTCAATTGTTACTGTCCCAGAAAGAATTTACGAAATAAAAATATACAATAGTGGGTATGGGAATTATTCGCTTATTTTTCGTATATTTTTCTCTTTTGTATGAGTGAAATCGCTTTATATTTATAAAAACCAAACTAAATATTTAGAAAATGTTAATTGATACTGGCTTAATAGAAGCAACAATATGAGCAAACGGGGGCTCCCATACAAAATTTTTTTTTTTAATTATCAACATTCTAGTATAATGAAAATCACTGTTCTTGTAGAGGAATAAAACAATACTAAAAAATACTAAAAATATATGAAACTATAGCTGTTTTCTTTTTAAATTTCTGTAAAGTTTATTTAGTGTGGAATAGTTCAAATGTTATCTAAAAAAATTCCAATTTGTGGTAGGTTAAATGAAGCAGAAAGTTGTTTGTGGTCGCATTGCACGCTTAGTTTTAATGGACCAAGCAATTGGATAAGCTTTAAAATACAAAATCTATACCACAGTATACAGTATAAATTAACAGAATAAATATTTAACATTCTAAAATCTAGATGATCAATACTTATTGTATATAAATGCACTATCACCTGAAACGCTCAATGAACAAAAAACATATTCACTCACTTTTAAACATTTCCCTTCGAATCGTGGGCATGGCTCCTCAGGTTTATTTTCAAGTTCACGTTTACACTATACGAAAACCGGACGAAAACTGAAAATTTATTTTTCCATGGCTTTCCACCTTTGTTTAGGATCTGAAGCTCTAGAATTGCCGGGGAATTTCATGGGTCTGGGACACCGAAGGATTAAAATGGTGAATTACTTTCAAAATATTTCTTTATAATTTCGATTAAAAGTGACATAATTAGGGGACTCCGCTGAAATAATTTTGATGTGACAAGATAACATAACAAGAAGTAATTTTTTAATTTATAAATTTTAAAACTAAATGATTCCCCGATGATCATAATTTTTAAAGTATTTTAAATTTCGATGAACTTTCTAAAATTAGGTAAACAATAATTTCAAGATAGAAAGACTGATAAACTGTCTTAAGCCTTTAGTCGTATCAATTTCTTTTTGAAGTGAGTTCTCTTTCATTTTACACATACAAAGATATAAGTGTTAGGCTTCTTTAAAATTGTGCTATCGTTATCAGTAATTTTCTATTAAATATGTTTTTTCATTAAGGTTAATTTTTTTAAGTAAGTTCTATATTATGTTATCTACTATTTATTTTTCACATCTTCACAATTAGGTAACTTGGCAAATTATTTTATTTTTTCTATTCCTAAACTATCAAAGCTTATCATTGGTATTACTCATATGCATAATTTGAGACTCGTTAAAGTTATTTTATATAGGTAGGAATATGTAATATGTATCGTGACTCATAGATACCTACATAAAATGTTGTATTGTCGAAACCAAGAGTTTAAAGTTTTACGAAGAGTGTTGAACTTTGGTTTCGAAATATCCATTTGTTGGTAGTATGAGCGCTATGCCATTCTAAAGCAAGTATGTAGTTTTATTTAATAAAATTACTTCGTTTGATCAAAGTCAGAATAAACCAGAGAAGGCCTAGGTTATCAAGTAGAAAACCGCCTCCCATAGCGAGAATTCCCGACCGATAAAAGTCGCACGCGAAAATTGCAGATAAGCCGTGTCCCGGCCAAAGTTATGCACGTCACACGCAGAACGCCGGTTGCGTTCACGGACAGTCGCTGCATAAATCTTGAGCCGAAGATTGGAATCAAGCGAACGGTTTGGCCAACCCTAGTAAGTTAATAGGTGGCTTGATCGCGGGCTGAGACGCGTTAGAAGCGGTCGACCGCTGGGAAATGGAAACTACCGATGACTTGGTCATGCAAACGACCGCTCCGCGCTGTAATTAATACAACGTCAGGCCGATTAAAATTCCTGTCGCGTCGCTGCCTAACTGACTCACATTCCGCGAATATAACAAGAGAATGGTAGTAGCCTTGTAAATTTTTCAAAACCGTAAAAATCCGCGACGGAATATTGACGTATGAATGCTAATTAAGCTGAGACGCTAATGGGCCTAGTTTTGCTGCAGCGACTTTTCAGGACGTCTGTTTTCGCTGTGGTCCATGGCGATGCAGCGCCACCACATCGAGCGCAATATCAGTAAGATGCAAATTTGCAAATTCGAGCCGTCTAGACGTGTTTTAGAGCATCCCATTATGCTGTAATGGATGTGAACCGTATACTCTTAAACAAGATCTGTTAATTGGTATGAACCGTTCGCGGACTTTTTAGCATATCTTTAGCCCAGATCTCGGCGCTGAAGTGCCTCAGTTTCCTCCTTAATTGCATTTAAGTGTAAAATTGCAAAGTTTTGCTTCAAGTGGTGGACTAAGCGCGAGTTGATCGCGTACACCACGGTCTTTTAAGTTTCCTGGCCGCCACCGCCGCACTCTGGATGGGGTCGGGACTAAGAAAACGCACCATTAGCTATGATTTCCAGTTCCGCGATCTGCAGACGACACAAATCGCGAACACCATGAAGGCGCCAGGCGCAATTTTCTGCGCAGATCTAGCGGCTAGAGCGGTGCACTCGTAAGTCATCTGCAATATGATTAGTGCTCGAGCAGCCCATTTTCATCGATTGTTATTTGCAGCCCACTCCCGTCGATGGCTCTTTCCGCAAGACGAAAATCGCTAAGATGCCCCTGACACGGTTGAAATCCTCCGCAGACTCTGCTGCCTCGCGAAATTGAGTACCCAAAGTAAAGTGGCTGCTCTGGACCTGCCCGCGCCTGACATTGATTCCAGACCTCTGTCGCGCAGAGATCGCGAACGTAATTTTATTTATTTATTCATGCCTCAGAGACAACTGCATAGTTGCAGTGGGTCAGAAAGACGTGCCATTAGATCGCGGCATATGCGATCCACGAGCATCCCGTCATCCAGTCGCGCATCTCTCGACTCCCCGCATCCTCCGGTATGCATAATCGCTGATTTATCATGCGCTGCACTCAGTAAGGTGCAACACAGCTGTGCATGCACCGTCGATTCGAGCAGAAAACAAAATGCAATTCGAGTGGAAATTAATTATATTAGCGAGCTCGCCTCAGCGCTGTTCCAGTGAATGGCGTTAACTATTACGCAACTTCGTGCCTGAGTAGACTTCGTTAGAGAATAGCCCGCCATAAATCATTAGTCACTGCGCAGCACAGCCCAACTCGTGAGCTCCGCAAACATTTTCATCAAATTATAATTTGTTTGATTGCATACATGCGACTATCGCATATCGCGCCAGGCCTGAAAGACGATCGCGCCACGATGCTGCTTTACGGGACCGTCGCGTCGCGGAGATCAATAAATTTTAAGTATGCGCTGCTTACCGGGCAATGCAACATTGGGCCGCTTTCGGCGATGTATGTCACGGTGGCAAATAGCATAATTTGATAAGCAGCACAAAGGAGTGAAATCCGTGCCGTGATGCTTGTGACGAAATCACTAGGACTTCAAAAGTAGCCGAGTAGGCAAGTCTTTGAATGCTACTTAACCACAATTTATTGGGTAAAATAAATACCATGGGAAAATAGGCATATTCGCGATCTCTAGAGAAGAGGTGGCGCGGCGACTTTTTCATATAATTAAACTTCCATGAACTTTAATATTACATATTAGATAATCCTTTACCAATCCGATCTAAAAACAATTTGAGGATTTTGTATACCTATTCAACACGAACAATATCATTAAATATTTCACTGTATGTTCGTTTACTGATCTAGATCGATCTAAGATCAAGAGATCTGCGTTCTATGAGAACTGTCGTTAACATTACCCTTTTCTGATCTAAACTGATTTGCTTCGTGTTCATTAAGCCTAATCTTGGTTGATAATTATCGATCTTTTTTTATCCACAATTTTTTGTAGATCAAGTTACATCAGGGCTTTTGACAATTTGTCAGTTTGTGGCAGTTGGCGGTTACAAATTGTTTTAATGTGTTTTAGAAACTTGTTATTTATTAAATAGTAATTTTACAAATGCAAAAGGTAAAAATAAATGATCATGAAATGTTTTCGAAGCACGGCCAAACGATCTTATATATAGTACACGTACTTTTATTTCTAAAATAATTTACTTAAATAATTCCAAATTTTTTCGTCTTCTCGAGATTTTTTATAGCTGACACTTGATAATCTTAACTGATCGATTTACGTTCGTTAAGACTTCGGATCGTTTTTGAATTCATCGGATCTGATAATTATTTGTCAGGTTATCTAAGTTGACCTAATTGGATCTGATCTGATCGAGATCAGGGCTCAACGAACCGACATTTTAGTTTAAAAGGTTATACGTATACTTTCAGAAAATGTCATTGCTTTACCTAATTAGCTCGTAGCAGTAGCCAAATTCAGAAATCCTAATTTAAATCTTCTAAAGGTCAAACATTTTGCAATAGGGAAGAAGTCTGTCTAAAAATGGATGATATGTAACATGATAGGATAAAATTGATGCAAAAAGATACTTTTGCAAGCAATACAACGCAATAATGACGAAAATGATCAGCGATTTGTAATATTGTATTTTCCTATTAGAAACTCATTGTTTATATTTACTGAAGAATCAAAATGATAATGAGAAATCCCAATGAATTATGTTTCTTGCAGCTTAAACGATTGTCGTTACATTTTCCTGTTATTACTTACATATATTATAATGACTGAGTGGGTGAAGTTTGCCCTGGATATGGAGTGATATATTTCACTAACCAACTAAAGGTGGAACAACTCAAAATCATTCAACAAAAAGCGATCTGTCTCCCAAAGTGGTTTTGGATAATTTCATGCAGTTTCTGCCTGCACCAGCCTCTAAAACTTCCATCCATCAATAACACGTCGCGGCTTTTGTAATTCTAGCCGACGCCTGCGCGTAAGAATAAATGAAGCACCTTTGCCCTAGCCTCGACTCGCGTCCTAATTGAATTCTAAGCTGCGGCCATGGCACAGGGTGTCAACGAACTCATTAGTTATGTTACGACACATTGGGAGGTGGATGCCTCTGGCCAGCCGTCAACTGCGCAATACCCGCCGAGGCTTCTTTTCAGCAGTGCGCAATCAATCTGACACCGTCGACATTTATAATCTGGTGGTTTTCGTCCGTTCGTCGTTAATATCTGAACCGTTAAATTAAAATTTTGAATCTATTTTGAACCGGAACATACACCGCAAACCTGATGCATTCCGACGACACATTAGAAAGCGGGCAGGGGGAAAAGATTGAAGAAGCTGTGCACCGATATCGTCCCACAACTCTTTTTTAGATTCCTATAAATTTTGGAGCTGATAAATCCGTCCGTCCCACGAAACATTCACCTATGAGCGATTCATTAGACACCTAAACAGGGAATTTATGTTGAAAAATTATGAGCTCATGTCGCACTGACAGCGAAAGGTGACATCGATAAGATTTAACTCGTTCATGCCCAGACCTGAAAGCACGTGCTGACATCGTCTTAGGCATTTGGGAAAAGTAAGATTGATTGTCAGCTGATCTTTAATGGGACATAACAACCAGAAATTTGTAATACGCGCCGTGGATACGCAGAAGCGCGATGTCGCCGCTGGCGACGCTGCCTTCAAAATAATATAAGGTGCATAGCTGAGGAGAAACTTTGCGTTGTTGTTAATGCAAATTTCTGGTACTCTTGAGATTAATGCAGGTTTTGGCCCGCTCAAATTAGCCCACCGTTTAAGATAAATGACATTTTTTTTTTTTCGATTGGAAACAATGCAAAGAGGAAAGTGGGCCAAAACTACAAGGAGTTCAACTTTCTTAGCCTAATTTCGACCTTCCAGGGGTATGTCATTCCTTACGGATAAGGTGGGTGGTCAGCGCTCAGTTGTTTAACGATGCTTTACTTGGATGGAGCTATAAAGTATTTTTTCAGAGGATATATGTAAGTAGGTCCTACCAATGAATTATTTCGTTATTTCTTAAAGTACTATTCTAAAAACTGTGTTCTCACGTCCAATAGAAAACTAGTAACAAAAACAATAACACTTTTAAAATGCTATATACATAGATAAATGACAGCACACTTTTTGATTACGAATAAACTAGCTTCGCGTCACCGCCCGTGGTAACTGAAAAAGTGTTGATTAATGTAATAAGTACCTAAGTAATGTAAGTAATGAATTTTAGCTTATTCCGAATTGCGTTATGATAACTCTTAAAGTAGAGTTTAATAGCAAATCAATTGAATTAAAACGGGGAAGTATTAATCCCACTCCCACCTAGATAACGTAAGCGAACTTTATAAAATTTGCTTAATTTCTAGCAAAACAAACCAGCGTTTAACACTTCAAATCAACTATTAAAGTAGGCAAAAAAAACCCTGTCACGCATACTAAGCATATTCCCTTAAAACCACAGAAGTAAACTAGAAACACAAGAAATTATCAGTATTATAATATAATTCTAGTGATTTGTTTTTAACTAGATTTTTTACTGCACATCTGTATAGGAAATCAACTGAGAAATAAATTTAGTGTATGTACATCACTTTTTTGTATACATATATATGTATATAGGTAACACCAAAAAGACTTAACATTTCAAAATTAAATTACCTCAAGAAAATTTGAATATAATAAGTTATTCGCAAGTTTCACTACTTACATGAGACTTGAACCTAACAATATCGCTCACCAGTATAAACAATTACGTTGGTCTAAACAACAAATTATACAACAGTATAAATAAATTGGGATACTAAATAACTTTAAAAGACACAACTGCATAATATAGTAACTAAGAAAATTCGAAATCTCCCTGCTAATGAATGAAAGCTTCCGAGAGTTTTTTTACCTTTAAGCTTGCAAAATCTCAAGATTAAGTAATATCTCAGAAAAAGAACTATAATCGGACAGATGGACACCAGAGTTATCCCACAAAATATTTGTTTCGCTTTTTTCCCGTATACAAGAATAAAAAAAAATATAATATTTAATAATAAGATACTTATAATAAATTTCCATAAGGAATTTCCAGAATTTTAAATATATTCTCTTTCCTGAGTCATAATGAGTCATGAGATAAAATATTTTAAATCACTACTTCTCAGAATATCTAATTAAGCCCAACCAACCACCTGCGCAAGTGAAAGCGTGTGAGTGTTTAATTTGCATCTGTTAGTGAATCAATTTTTGAACTTTTAAGCGCCAGAAAAAGTTTAAAAAAAATACTAAGCGAAGCAAATTTCTTTCTGCTTTTTGATAGCTAAAAAATTGATTCCAGCGAAATGGACATGTTTAAACCAAGCCAACCGGTTGTGAAGCCTGGCGTCTGTTTTGATAAGCGGCTATTTGTGTTTGTTACTCTGATTGTCGGACATAAACACAAAAAACTGGAAGTTGAACATCAAGTCAACATTTTTTAAGCTCCGCTTAAACCGGCTTAACGAAAAATTTGTTTTCTGAAAATAAAGTGGAGTATCAACGGCTCGTTGGTCTAGGGGTATGATTTCCGCTTAGGGTGCGGGAGGTCCCGGGTTCAAATCCCGGACGAGCCCAAATGAATAATAATTTTTTTTTCTCTTGCAAACTATGGCTCATATACATTACATATAAAAGAATGTAAACCAGGTTTTTCCTTATATCTATAATTTAAAGATGACTTACTTACATTTTGATTCATCCCACAACACGAAAGCATTTTTTTCCGGAAATTATCAGAAACTGTAACTAATTGTAAGACTTACTTAAGTCTGATGTTAATGCATGAGTTAAATTCAAACTGCTTGTGAAACGACATAATAAAGAAAATATTTCTCAGAAACAGGATGTATGCATTACAATTAATGTGCAGATGAATGCAGTGTCGGTGTGTAAATTTATAAATGGATAATTATAAGTGCCAATTATCGCGAAAAGTGATAAGATTAGAGCGTGGTGTTTTAAAATCCATTTAGCGTGAAGATTCTTCCTTCACCTTACTCATGAGTTTCACGTTCTCCTTAGGTGTGTTATCGTTATTGCAACAACTTAAGATTGGCAACTTAAAGTGCGAAAAACTGTTACAAGAGTAAGATTGCCTTCTACGGCATGTTGAGGTTTTAAGATTGCGTGATTTGAAGTGTTTGGAGTTGAATATAATATTTTTTTTTTTCAAATTAGACAAGTTATTGTATCTGCAGTAATTTGCATTTAATTCAAATAATAATGAGGATTTAATTCTAAGAGATAAAGGTTTTAGTTTTGTTACAATTATGGTAGGGCAATTTTGATAAGACAAGCCCTTAGTAATATTTTGGAATAGGCACTATTAGTTTATTTTATTTTTTACAAATGTTTTTAAATTAGTTTTAATGCGCATAATAACATATACAAATAATGTACAATTTCACCATTTGCTATCCAATTTAGCCAAGTTCTTGAATGTCGTCTAGAACAGCATTCAGTTCCGCCTTAATATTATTGTAATCGTAAACAATGTGGAGGTCGTTAATAAATTGACAATTATTCCATAAAAAGTTTACACGCGTTAGTCAATTTGCGCTTTAAAGCATTTTTAAATAATTTAGAATATTCTTAAATGTCAGAATCATCCGATTTGGAATGAGTTGATATGTGATGCAGTTGGCAATGACTTTTCTATTTATGGAAAGCAATAATCGATTAGGTACTCCATTGTCGAAGAATCTAACGTTTTGTTTTTTTTTTCCTTTAAAGTTTTAATAAAACTTAAGTATTATGCAAGAAAATTAAAACACAAAATAAATCGTATTGCTAAAACTGGCATGTGCAAATTTATTAGTTTTACGTCGAGCAAAAAACTTGTTTTCTTCAAATATTGAAATATGGAAAAGTGAGGTAAGAAGTCTTTGTATATAGGTGTTAAAAAATTATTATTTTGATAACATTTCATTTTTGGCTTATTTTATTATTTAGTTTAATATTTTATATTCCATTACCTTATTTTTCATTTAAATTTTCTAGGCATTGGACGCAGTCTTACCTGGAAAAAGAAAGAGGAATTTAATTTAGTAAAATACACCAAACTCTTATTATTGTAATAAGTAGGGGAGAAGTGGTATGAAAGAGCCAGTTTTACACAAGGCCCAAAAAAACCAATAAGGAATGGAAATTTCTTTTTTTTTACAATAAAGTTATAATTTCGATAGTATAGAACAAAGTTACATAGGCGGAATGAAGAAAATTTACAAGATTAATATTTATTTTTCGTTTTGAAAAAAAATTGATTTTCAGCTCTTTCATAACTTATAGGTTTTGAAAGAGCCACCGCGAATTAAGAAATGGAAAAGATGAAATTTAATAACATATACTATATTAATAGTGATTGCAACGAGATATTTTTGTAGAGGAGAAGGAAGAGAATATAGACTTCTTAAAAAAAATGCTTGCAACCTGAAAAATTACATGTAACTTGAAAAAATTGTTAATAACTTGAAAAGAGTATTAAATGAACTAGATTTTTTTTATTTGTTAATAAAAATTAAAAAGTTTTGGGTGTTGATATTGCTTTCGATCATTGTGGGATGTCAAAAGTGTTAGAAGCCCGATTTTTCCCCACAGGGTTCATATTGCCCCCCTTTCCCCTATATTTTAACAAAGTGGCTCCTTCATAACTTTTTATGTTAAAAATAATTATTTAAAAAATTAGTATAAAATAAAAGTGCTCAACTAATAAAATATGTATCGTTGAAAAGCTTAAAATCTATAAAATTTTATAGCATAATCAGTTTTTCATGAGATGTTGGCATTTGACTGTGAAAAACTAAATAAAACAACATCAAAAAGTTACTTTTGGGGTCTAAAATCTTTAAAACGTTGTATCAACGTCAGTTATTGACAAATAATTATGAAATTTTTAGGGAGTATCAGTGATCAGTAGTACTAACTAAAAAAAAATACATGAAAAAAATTCACTCGGTAGTTTTTGTGCAATAGAGAACGGCTCTTTCAAAACTCGGCTCCTTCATGCCACTTCTCCCCTATTAAAAAAAAGGGTTTTAGTAGAGTTTTATTTAAATTCCTAGTTATTCGTATTCTTTTAAATTGAGATGGTTGAGCTTCAGGTGGTTCAAATAAAACTAGCATTAAGTGATTTTCAGAAACACTACTGAATACTGATGAATATTAAATTACATTTTTAACGTATTATGGAATAGAAAGCAAACTATTTGTAGACCAATAAAATCACTTTATGTTTCAACTGAAAATGATTTACTGTGTTTTGTTATGTACACGTCTTCTTAGTTGAGCTAGATTGATAGTTTCATTAAAATACTTGAAATTTTTGAATTTGCATTTGAAAATTGTATCCCATAAAACTGGAACAATTCCGGAGAAATAGAATTTAATAAAATTTATTGCCCCTCAAGATTGCAATTCGTCACGGCTGCATGTGGGCTTTCCACGAAGTAAGTAGAATTTTCTCCGTGATTTTCTAATGCAAGTAGGCAAAAAGATTTTGCTGCAGGCAAACAAAACGTTGGGGATTTGTGCAAGCAGCAGCATATCGCCCGGGGGAGCTGCACGCGTGAAAAACAAAAGCGCCAAGTGAAAATTCAGAAATTCTCATCACGTGCCAGAAATACGCTAGCGTGTAATTGAACACAATTCCAGAAATGTTTCCAAGATATGTTTACAGGAGTGTGGAAAACACTAGCAGAGCTACTACCTCTTTTTTTGCTGATAGTAAAACTTGAAGGCAAACTCACTGTGGAAGGAGAAATAAGTTTCCGACAATAAATTGCAATTAAACCAGGTGCTGGCCAATTATTAAAACACAAGCGGTATGAATAATTTTGCCGTAAACTATTTCAGTATAAGTGTCAGCAAACCGGACTACAAGGAAAGTCGTTTCAAAATTAATACAGTGGTTGGGACTTTGTTGCGCAAGCATGTGTAATTTGCTAATTTTTACCTCTAAAGGACATTTTGATTTCACCTGATGTTGTGAAAGTGCACGTAGAAGAGAACAACTTCCTTTCTTCAGTCTAATTTGCGCAAAACGTCCGAACACTGTCGCCATTCTCTTCCTCATTTCTAAATATTTTGAGCACATATCTGGCGCAATTACAGTTGCTCATGTGCTACTTGCCGTGCTTCTAATTTAATTAGCGTTCCTCAACAAGCCTCTCTGATGAAAGTAGAATTCTCAGCGGAAATGTCGCGAAGAAAGTAAAAATTTTTCTTAAGATCCCATTACCATTTGAAAGTAAAGTGACCCACATAGGCGTATGATAGAGGAGAGACTGTTGAAACGCCGTAAAGTACCTAATTTGAACCGCAAGTATTGAATTTACATAAAACGCAAGACGAGGGCCCGCGCCGCCCACCGAAGACCCAGTTTTCTTAAGTGATCTTAATAAGATGTCAACCGGCGTCGAAGGGGGCCTCGATCGGAGTAACTACCTTTAAACATGCGCTGCGCCGATCGACGCAGCAGCGATCGTTGTCGCAGCTGCTTTGACGCATGACACATGTCCATTCCGCCCGATTAGTCCCCGTCGAACTGGCGTTTTTTCGCTGTCATCTCTCCTGGACTCCTCCTCGATTTCCGCGACCTATTCGCGACTAAGCCCAAAGTGTCAATCAGATCCCTGTCCGATTCAAACCTACAAGACGCGATTTGAGGGGATTGTAGCGCCCATCGTTGACATATGGAAATCTTAAGATTCCCTCGTATCGTATTCTTGAAGGTTTGATCGTCGTATACAGTGAGCGATAGGGAAATGACCACCAAGATACAAGATTCGATCTTTTTCTTGCACTAAAATATATTTTTTTTGTACCTTGTTACGGTCATTACATAAGCGGCGGGAAGCCGATCAATCGGATCAAATATTAAATCGAATTAGAGCCGTGTAAGAAATTTAATCCAAATATTTTGATGGACACATTCAGAGGCATTTGGAAGGTCATTAAACCTCATTCTTGTCACGCTGCATAGGTATTTCCTTATACACTTTGTGTGGGCAGTGCAAAAAAATGAAATGCGTTGGTTAATTTGAATTGATTTGTTCGAACCCAATCAGAACTGTAAGCCTCCGCACTCGTATATCATTAAATAAAATGAAATTAAATACCCTGCAGGGTAGAAAATAAATGGATGGTGCAGTAAATTTTCAGGTTATTGATCCTAAAACACCATGTTTTTATTCCCTTTACGCACTTTAATAATACCTCTGCGGTTACGCATGTTTCATTTCTTTCGACAGCCCTGAAATAGGTAGGTATGTACATCGCAAAACTACATTCCTTTCATTTTGTCATATGTTGGTTTTTTATGGATTTCTTATTTTAGATTGACGAGTTCAATGAACTTTCATTTAAAACTCCGTTCCTATATTTATTTCTTTATAAAATTTGCCTGAAATTCTGTTCAAGAATTGATTAATTTGTTATAAAATAAAACTTGTTATTATAAAACCAATCTTTGCAAAAATATTATATTATATACTTGTTATGGTGCTACACTAAGGGGTTCAAAAATATACATTTATGATTTAACTTAAATATTGTTTAGGTTATTCTTTTAAGAAAGTTTCACTTAACACAATAATAGAAAAAATTTTAGTGAATCGACAGTTAATGAACATATTTATTTTTTTTTTTTATATTAAGTACCATAGTAATGACAATTATTTAAAAGCATTTTAAGGAAGAACAATTATGAAAGTGCTAAAAATTGTTGATAAAAAATTTTTTGGAAAGGATATGACTAAGTCAATTTACCTTTAATTCTAAAATGCTAAAAGCTTATTCTATCGTTTTAACAAACTGCTACATAGAGTCTTTCGACGACACACAATGTTTAGTGTTTAACACACAATGTTTAGTGTATGATGAAGTTAAATTACATAAATGTTTCCGTATAAAAATCAATTTGTCTTGTATAATGTTACACAAAAAACGTTAACATTTACTTCTTTAAAATAGCTAAAAATTTACATAAAGCAGATGTGTAATTTAACACATATGTAATCACTCCTGGACACACTTCTTACTAAAAGGCTTTAATAATTTTTCAGAAAAAAGCGAACTTACAATTTACACTGTCCGCAATTTTTTTTATACCTAACTCTACCTTCCCAAGTAATTCGTTATAAACAAAATATTACATACAGTACACAAAATCAACAAAATTGATTGAATATCATGGCAAAAGTTTAAACATTATATTATTTAATTTTACATTACAATTTATGAAAAATTATATCAAAAATTCGTAAAACAAACCGGAAATGCATAAAAACATGAGTCAGAATTCTAAAAAATTTGCTTTCATATTATTCTTAAGGAAGTTATCAATATAACATGTTACTTTCGTTAATACCATTCAAAACCAAAACAGAGCACACAAAAAGTTGCAATGTTTACATATTTTGATTAAAATCATCTTACCCTTGCATTTGTGCTCTCAAATACATCGCACAGCGTTCTTAAATATACGCAGCAGACTTTTAGTTTTTATTTAATTTTGAAAGAGAAGCTAACTTTTGCATTTTTGCCGTATACAAACCAGACAGCAACATGAGTAAATTATTTGTTTACGTAGCTGCGTCAGCGAAATGTGTTTAAGCGTCCCTGAATAAATTGATAATTTGAAAATCGAGAAGCAAGGAGTTTGTAAACGCAAACCAATATCTAGAATTTCAAATATCATATTGATTAAATTTCGCTTAATACTGCTTTTTGGGTTGAAACTTTTAAAGATTTTCTATGCTGAAGGTGAACGTTTTTAGGAAATGATAAGGGCCGAAAATTTACACTATCATGAAAAGTGTTACACAAAAACTAACAAGATTTATTTTCGAATGGGGTCAATGCTTCAAATTTGTTCGGATCGAAGCCGGGGCAACTGAGCAACACTTGAGATAACGCGCATGCCGAAGATGTTCTAAAAATCTAAAACTGGGTTATCGGAAAGCCGCAAAGCCACGCAGAGGGGCTGAGAATTTTTCCAACGGAATTAAGCCAATTACGGGGGGCATTCAAAAACACTGTCGAGCTGTCGAGTCCCATTCACCCAGCATCATCAGCATCATCGCGAGAAATTCCCCAGATCCGCGGGTGGTGCGACGTTGCACGCGTGAGTCACCCAATTGCCGCGAATTGGCACCCGACGAGTTCACAAGTCAAATCCATTCATAAGTTTGATTGGAGCACAAAAGGCTCAAGGCCTTCATGTCGGAGTCAGATGAGCGGAAAAAGGTTAAATTGCGTTCAAGTGGTGATCGCACTTACGAGCAAATGTCGCACCAACTCCCAATTGATCACTGGATGAACTCGATCTTTTTGGTCCAGCAACTGATGAGACAAATCTGTCCGACGGGAATTATGCAAGCCTGCTCGCCGGGGAATGCTGCGCTATCGCGTCCTGGGGCACAAACCTTTTAAATCGAGCCACTCGCGCACTTATCTGACACGATCAATCAAAGATGGTAACTTTCTGTCGCGGCGATTGGATTTGTAGCCGGTTGCCGCGACGATAAATCTTGAAACTTTCAAATTTGTCTAGACGGCTGCTGGAGCGCCTCTGGATCCAAACTTAAAAAGTTTAAAAATTCACACGGTAATGCGACGAGTTTTCATTTCAAAACTTGTAAATTTCACTCCTTATCTATGGGCAGAGGAAGAAATCTTATCAGCCGAGGAGCGCGCGTTATCTCCACAAACTCGTTCAAAGATTTCCGAAGAATCGCACGGCAGATATGAGTCCGTGTGCTTGCGAATTAGTCGACTGTTTGGAAATTATTGATAAACTTTCCTCTTTATGTTTTCTGCATGGGTGGCACAGTCTACCCATTTTTATTTTAGAAGATATTTATAAATTTTGGGAACAAAATTACATAAAACCTGATTCATACTCGTATATCCAACAAGGTGCTCGAACAAAAATTTGCATGTGAACTTGTTTGATTTTTATTGAGAGCACTAGAAATAACTTGTTGGAAGTATGCTGAATGACTTCATTCTTCTTCAAGGTCTTATTTCAACCTTGCCCATACGAAGTGCGAAAATTTAATTGCCAGAAGGCTCATTAAGCACCTAGTCTTTCTTACAAAAAACGTTTCTAACTATTTTTTATTGTTTCATAAATTGTAATATTACGAAATGCGTGCTCTAAAACATTTATATAAATGCTCTTAAGTTATTTTTGGTTCAAATAACTAACTCGCTAAAACGCAGATAAATTATTTGCTGAATCAAAGTCCCACATTACTGAATTTAAGTACGCCACGTTTAACTTAAGAAAAAACCATAATGAGGAAATAATTAGCAGAAAAACTTGAAATCATATTTTTGAGCAGTGATAAACTATGTATAGTATTATTTATATATGTATGTACATGCATACATATAATAACTACACATCATAATGGATGGGTTTTGTTCTACCGCTTTACTTTTTTGTATGAAGCTGGGTCAAACCATTTAAACTGGTACATATACATAATCAATTAATTTCACATATTTTTTGGAAATAAACTTCTTTGTAAAACTTTCTTTCATTGAAATTAATATAGCTTTTGAGATTTTAATCCCATTTTTTACACGAATGCGCGAAAATAAAGACAGGGTAAGGTTTTTCACGCCTAAAGTAAAAAACAAGATTTAAAAGTGGTTAATAAAAAAACCTGACTGCATGAAAAGTGAACTATAAAAAAATGTAAACAACATGACTTGGAACATAGTAGAAAATATAATGGAAATCCTTTTTTCTTAAATTAAAATAGTCATTGCTATTATCCGTCTTGAGCCTGTCAATTAAAAGGTGATAGAAAAAATTGTTGAATCTGTTAAAAATCATTCAATCAAATCTGATAAATAATTGCAATCGTTGTACATTAGTGAACCCGTCAAAATGATTTTCGAAAAATTGCCAAAAGATTTGAGTCATTAAACAATTTCTTTTTAATTTCGGGAACCGTTTTAAAAAATGGTATTTTGGGAAAAACGCGTTCGAAATTGTTCTTTATGTATTAAAGTAACTCTTAATAACCGTAGACGAACTAACCGAAATAATGTAGGGAAATTCCAAATGTACGTGTTATTTTATGTATATATGTATTAGATATATATTATATTCATGTACATAATATACCTTATCTATAAATGGGTCCAAATGGCCGACTGGAAGTGGTAACGTACTTGTAGTACATTGATAATGTATGTAGGTATATGTATAGGTACAAAATAATATAATTTGTTAAAGAAGTCGAATTTCCTCAAAATATTTTGGGAGTGTATTCTACATACATATATTAATAAGTAGGTATAAAAAGATAAAATCAAATGAGTATAAATGTTACAATTTGTAACTCCGTAGATAGTTTGTTATGAACCTTTTATAGACATACACTATGCCATTGTTTTCTTTAAAAAAAAAAGAGAATAAATCTTAATAAAGGCTGTTATTTAAATGGAAACTCTGTGAAATTAGGTGTGGTATCATTCCACGCCCTGACAAGTTCGACAGCTTCACCCTTAAGGCCAAACCTTCTCCAGTCCTTTTTCAAGGAGCAATAACCCTCGCATGTGAACTCTCGAATATGCAAAAGTGCTAATGAGCCACTCAGCGTCATCTCGAGCCGGCGGCGGCGGCGGCGTTGAGTTTCCTCCGTAGACGCATTAAACGCTGAAATTGGTCACTCGCCCTGTCCCCGTCCAGTCGTGAGTCGTCGAAATGGAAACTGCACGTAAACATGAAAATTAGCCAGACGGGTGCTTACTCAAATGAAACATTTCGTGGGGCCCTGCAGAATGAGGCTCGTGGGTTCTGTTCTGGGGCTCCGGAGGTCCGGGGTACTCGCAGAGGTCAGTCCACCGTCATGTCAGGAGGATTTTGCATTTGCGACACCCTCAAGCAAACGCCGGATTTGAAGCATTCAGATTCGGATTCGGATTCACAGAGAGCTCTTTGTTCGCATCGCTTCCCCTCGTTAATTCTCGGAAGCGAGCACATTAATTTGCGTGCCCCGGACATAAACACGTCAAATTTATCGGAAAGCGAACGTGAAGGTCAGACGACACATGTTCAGAGCGCAACGAGCATGTCCGTGCCGCGCGCTGCCATTCCGCCTGAAAATTGGATCGGAGCTCATGTGAAACTGGCCTTAGTTCGGTTGCGAATTGGCCTCGCGGAAAATTTACTACCATCCTTTATTAGACTGGGCCTTTTGATAAATTCGCTGATCTCTAATGGGCAGCGTTTAGAAAGTCTGTCGTCCGATCCGCGGACAGGGGAGGCTCCAAGATGCCCATCCTCGGAGCGGATTAAATTCCCGCAACAGGTTTCTTTCTTAGATCGAAGCCAAAAACCGCGGCGAATATAAGGCGCTGATTTAATGGAAAACACTCGTATTACATCGGTTTTTTGTGTAGGCCCATTCAGTTGGATCAAGATAATTTGTTATGCAGGTACGGCGCTGCAGCGACGCTGCAGAAGTGCAGAAAGCGATGCACTCACCTGTTTTCACTCTTTGAAATTAATATAAACCTCATTCGGCTGAGATCTCCGTGCAGATAGCATTGTTTTGTAACTTGTCAAAAGCTTCCGGCGAAATATCAAGAAACTATCGCATTATTCATCGTTCACTATCACGTTTTCAGGCTCTTTTGGAAACGCAAAATTAGCTTAATGCCGGCGTGCTTCTTGTATGTGCCCCAACAATAGAGAAATCTCCCGAGAAAATCTGTGGAAACCTTTTATTGCCGCGTTATTGCTAACAATTTTATCATAAAATGCAAAACGAAAGCATGCACGTTTAGCAGATTTACGGCCATTGTCGAACAGCTCTTTCATGGAAAGTTAATTTTGCAAAAATCCCAACACGGCAGGTCAATAAATTTGTAAGGATCGGCTTGGCTCTTTTGCAAGGTGGCTTTGTAGCTCGCAGGTAGTGCGCTGAAATTTAACGACTTTTGGCGTGAGGTAACTACTAAGCAAACACTCAACCGTGTGAAATCCATTGCCCAGAGCATGCATATTTATGTGACTGATTAGTACAATTCTGGGAGCACCGCTAGTGCGTTTTTCACTTACATAAAGATTTATTAGACTATAAACAGCACATAGCAGTTACAAAATGAGGGTTAAACCCACTTTCATCTAGATTTAAGATATGATAAACGAAATACTTAAAGGAGAAAAATATTATACAACATAACTGATTTGCTTAACCATTCCGGTATTATACAAAATTACTCTAAAAGAAGTAAGAAAAAGTGCTTGGATGGCTAACAATTCTGCGAAAATAAGCAAATTACTTAATTTTTTTAAGCCCATTCAATATTTTATTCTAATATTTCAAAAGAGCACTAAATAAGCTACAAGCTTTCCTTGAATCGCATATTTTCTTGAGTCTAAAATTACAAATAAAAATCCAGATGCTCCGTCGGTTTTCAGTCATATCTGCGTGCTTAAAAAATAATAGGTAGGTACTGTAATAATAAGAATTAGGTATACATAAACTTTTAATCTCAAAAACATTGTTTTCTAAGAACCAAAAATAAAGTAAGATAGTTTCAAGAAATGCTCTGAGATAAAAACTTCTAGTAAATTTAACAAACCTGGCTTGCTTCACTTTTATACCAAAAGATACATAATTTAATGAAACCAAAATTAGACTATGACAGTCTAATACGATAAGTGATTTCAATATCTAGTAATTTTCATTTAATTCAACAAAAAGTTTGTAATTAATGAATTTATTTTGTGATATTTCAAGTAGGTACGCCTATTGCTTATATCATTGCACTGCACAGATTAAAACAACATATGAAAAAATATATAGCAGCAAGAAATGTTTTAAATTAAATAAGAAGTTACGATTAAGGAATGAATTCCTATGTATGGACGAAAGATAATACCAAGTTGCATTATAACGGCGACACACGGCCGAGTCAAATGATCTTTCCAAATGATACTTAAGCGTCAAATATTAATAAATACGGCTGAAGCACGGCAAGTCGACAAGTAGCTTTCTGAACTGTGAAATTAGACTTTTAACGTGAAGAAAGATTTTCATTATTAAAAATAAAGTATTATGCAGACCACTTTGTTTTTTTCATGTCATTCATCCTGAATTTAAAACATTTGCCTTTTGTGCAAATAAAGATTGCAATCTTTAATCAAATAAAACTTGACAATGACAGCTCTAACAGCTGTAAAAGCTGAACATTTTGGAAAATTCCAGTGCTTTCATTTTCATCTTCATTTTCTAAAATGAAGTTCCCACAAGCTACTTAAGAAATGAGCTTCGAAATGAAACTCAAGGCCCTAAAGTACCATTTCGAGGGTGACACAAGGTCGTAGAAATGATCATTTCCGGCAAATGATCAGTTTAGCTCGATCGTGTGTCGCCGGTTTTATGGAATTTTATTAAATATTCGAATGAACTTAGAGGTCTTGGTTAAATATTTACGTGAAAAGTGAATTTGGTTCAGTTTAAATTAGGCTTGATTATTTATTGGTTATTTTATTGTTTAAAACTTCAAGAGACGTTTCTTGTTCATAAGGATTTTTCTTTGAATGCATATCTTTTGGAATAAATGTTTCTAATAAATTTTCCAAACCCCATAGAGCGCACAAAAAAAATTAGTTAGCAAGGTTTAAGTCATAAGGTTTAAAAGTATACTCAATTTTCCGATAAGAATGAAGTATAATTGTTATATGGTATAATTTAGTTTTGATTAAGTGCCTCCCACGACCCTGATAGGTCTTTCGAGAACGACTTTTACTACTTCTTTGTGCACACTTTGTATTGCGTAAAGTTTATAAATTAAAATTCAAACGGGAATTTCGCTGTAAGCTCTCCACCTTACAATTAATCAAGAGCCAGTCAGGCGGCGCGGTCTCTTTGACCAGGTCTCCGCACAATGGACATTAATTTACGACCCCGCCATCAGGTTCTAATTCAACTTCTAACTCAGCCTACCTCTTGGTCGTGTCTTCAAGACTCTAGTCTCGCGGTCGGGCCAAACCGCTCGTGAAATGCATCTTAAACTGAGAAACATGAATTTCATATTTCAGCCAAACTAGCCATTCTAGTCGTTCTAGCCATTCTAGCTCAGTTGGGCAATAAAGAATTTTTATTAAGTAACTCAGCCGTTGAAAGCAGCACAGTTATTTTGTTATAAGACTGTCGTAAAGAACGATGTGACCAGGACTAAGACGCATGGGCGAAAGGGAAACTCCCCTGGAATTTATTTTAGATGGCTAAAACCTTTGCTAAAACATAAATGGTAATTGGTTGATCATTTTCTGTGCACTGCATCCTTCGGCCAGGTGTTTCCTTCCTCCATTTTTGCACAGTCATACCTCAAGAATTCATAATTGATTGTGTCTGACTCACCCACGGACATCGTGCCTTCGAACGGACAAAGTCGCAGCATAAGACTTTAGCATGGGTGGGTTAAAAGATCGAAGCGATTAAGAACGTCTGGAGGTGATGGGTATAAAAAAATATCCCCCAGACATTTTTAAATAATTCATTACGCGCCTGGTGAGCTCCGAGAAGCAACCATCGCCAAATTTCTATGCAAGACAAATTCACGAACGAAAAAAGGCAAACCATTCTCTGATGAATTGATGTTGAGGATCACTCCTACCGGCATTTTGTGAATTAATTGGAAAAATGCATATGCAAAATAGTTTGTGACAGAGATTGATTGGTAAATATGTAAATATTTTAGTTTTGGAGGGCAAAAACTTTTTTCGGTTGTTATATGTATCATACTTTGATTTGACGGATACGTTCAGAGGAGAAATTGACAAACTTTTTAATCTTTTTTTGTATTCGAAAATTTCATTTTAAGGTACAATGTTTTTTACTGTGATTAATGACTATTAATTTTAAACTGTAAGGTAAAAAAAACTAAAAATAATACAAAATCATTCTTTTTCTACTAGAAGTAAAAAACAGTTTATGATTTTATGCAAATGAAGAGAATATCATCGGGGCCATATGTATACATATAGCAAACAGCAAATGAAAAAAATTTAGCATTTCGATTTCTTCAAACACTTTAATTTTTAAGACCACATTTAACTTTTAAGAAAATTAACTCAAAATCAAGTTCCTACCGTGCTTTCGGACATAAAATTAAAGAAAAACAGGATTATGCTTTCATAAATTTCTACAAGTATAATGAAAACAAATTTCTTTACAGGAAACACTCTATTTTTGCATTAATTCGTTAAAATGTTTAATATTGGATTGATAGTTTGGTTTTCAGTACCCTTTTTAATTTTTTTTTAGGTTCACTTAAACTAGTCTCTAGAGGGCACGAATTTCAATTTTCAAGTCCACTTTCATGTCTTTGTTTCATACTTATAAGACATTTGGTCTTGTATCCTGTTGTAGACATGTTGTACTAAAATGCAACGTGCGACAACAAAATGGACATGACATGACACATAACGTTCAAATTCAAAATCTATCGAGTAATTAACTGGCTGATTGTCATTTAGCCAGTTGGTTCAAATTTTACAAGGGTATATGTAGGAATGTTTTGCTACAAGGTGCTTGCTCTTCTTTATAAGCAAATAATACAAATTTTTTTTTTTTAATAAAAATATAAGGAAGAGTGAATATCCTTATAGAATTTTATCTATCTTGGCAACCACAAAAATCATTAAATCTACCTACTAAATACATTTATTACTTTTAAAACAAAAAATCCAGATTTCGCAATTTATATACACAAGTGTAAATACATACTTATCTTATGAAAAAAAAAAGTATTTTTCAATTACCTCTTGTATAGCGACTGGGAAATCAAATTACAAAAATTTATAATATATTTGTGTAAAAATTATTATTAGAATTATTCAACTAATCTTTAAAAGTAAGTTCCTATATGTAGACTATTTCATGAAAAACAGAGTTTTAAATAAGTTTAATCGTATATGCATGAACGTATATGAGAGTTTTCCTTTTTTGTATAACAATCGATTTAGATGTTATTAAAGCCCAAGATTTAAAAAGATTAATTATACAACCATTTTTTAAAATCTATGTCAAGAATCCCTACACTGAACCGTATATGCCTGACTGCAACGAAACGAACTAGGTGATATTTAATTTCATGCAGGGATTTTTAATGTCTTGCACATATTTACCCAAGTTGAGTTCTATTTATTCTGCTTACCGAGAAGTTGCCCCAGTCTCCGTGATAAGCTCGCTGTTTTATCAATATTATTCCTATTTAGAGTACCACAGCACAGGAAATATTATCTACAGGTGGGATTATCGGATTAAGTCCGAAATGAGTAACGCACCTCGGGACGAACAGGGATGATTCACAGGAAAAGCACAAACAGACCTAGTTACACTGTCGCGACATCACGGACTCTATTTGTCTAAGAATTTTAGAAGATTACTCAGGTGTATCTAACTTCATGCACTAGAAAATACGGCCGAAGGCGTCGGTTTCTGTCGCAGTGCAACCGCAAGGAGAAAGCGCGCGTCTTCTAAACTGACTCGTAAAATTTTTTGGAATTGGAACCCTCCCGAGGTGTATTGATTTTCAGAGGATTTTTCGTTGCGGATTCGGAGGGAGAAATTCAGTCCTAATCCACCACTGAGTGCACTGCACGTGTTTACAAAGTCAGGGACAATTCGCACCCCTCGGCCCAGCCAACCCTCGTGACACTGAGGCAGCCCAAAGCACTCGCGAAGCGACGAATCCCGCACTACTTCAAAATGTGCCACTGGCTGCACTTTCGTTTCGTGGTTGGCGTTGTCACGCGCGGGCATGCGCGAGGTTGCGATGCACCTTCAAACAGAAGTGCAATCTGCACCCTCACGAAGGCACCATGGAGTGCTCTTCTTCGGATGCATTTCAAATAATCACTCGGCCGTCTTAATTCGCGCTTCTTGAGCCGCGCTCTTTGTGTCTTAAAGACACAAAGTCGCGTCGCCCGGTCGCGGCGCGATTGTTTCGCTCCTCCTCATCCGGCGGGCGCGGGCGGCCCCCTATTAATCAAGTCGCTCAGTGAGTGGCTACTTGGAAACTTTATTGGCTGGGAAGTGTATCTTTTGTGCGCACTAATAACTCCTAAATGGTTCAATTAAAGCCATCGTGCGGCGCAGAGAGTGATGAACTCTAGGATTTGTTCAGTCAATTAGTCAACCCTTTCCGGGCACATGGCGCCTGGTCTAAACAGCCTCAGCGGATCTTGATAAGAGCCCTGGCCCTGATTGAATTCTCTTCCTCTTGTGAGGACACAAAAGGCTTGCCTAACTCGCAAGAAAGATACAAAGATTGATTCCCCGTGATAGGGCTAAAATTATTAGTTCCGTGCGATACCTTTTCATATATATCATATTTTATTCTAACGGTGAACAGGTCCACCTACAGCACGAGTTATTTCGACATATCAAGATCCCCGAACATCACATTTGACGGTAAAGAGTTATGGTTCAATATGATCTATCTGTGGGAGGGCACTGCTCGTGGATTGAAATATCACTGAGGCGGCAAAACTAGGTCAAGACATTTTCAAGAAAGTTCAGGAGCCTTATGGGTCTTTTGCGTTCTTTGATCTATGCAGCCTCAGTGGGTCTGCTCTCCACGTATCGAATCGACGTTTGTCTGGCTCAAGCGGATTCGGGTAGGCTTCGAACGACCATTAACAATTGGGGCTTGCGATTAATTAAAAGATTATATCCAAAGAAATGCGAAATTTATTAACATTTTCAGTTGAAGCATTGTTCGATTCCATTTCATTTAATTTTCCTGTATGGCTACAGTCTGGCGCCGGGAAGTGACGCTCAATGAAATAAATACGTGCAAAACGTAAAAGGTGCAATAACCATAAAAAATTTCAGATATCAGTCTGAGCATCGTAAAAATAAATTTGTCAGTCAGTATTTTGGGTTACTAATTGTAATTTTGGGTTTTATAAATAAGAGGTAAATGAAATAGCATTCATATTTAAAGAGATAATTTATTTTTTAAAAATGTTCAATAAGATGCTACTCTACTACTTTCTCAGATTTGAATATGTAGGTATGTAGATGTTTGACGAAAACTACGATATTAATATCAGTCACGTTTAGAATGTTACATTGTGAGTAGCACCAAAGAACTCAAGTTTAAAAAAAAATTATTTTATACTTTCTAGGGTTCTTAAAAAAAAATCAATTTTAAAAATCCGATACAAAACAGTTTCTGAAAAGATTCCTAAAAATAAAGAAGTTGAAAGGAAATTTTCAAATTCTTCGATTTGTCATTTCTCACGACAAATGAATGCGTGTTTTTCGCCGTCGATACTTCTACTAAGTTTATTTTGGGAATTTTTTCAAAAATTTTTTTTGGAGAAATTGAGAAAATGTTTTTAATTTATGGTTTTAAAACAATTTACAACGAATTGTTTTGGAAATATGCTGAAAATTTCATGTTTTGAAACCTAAACGTTTAATATTTCGGAAAGTACCTACAAGCGACTGACAAATTTATTTGACATGTTTGTCTCTTTCGAACCCAAATGAATGTTTTTACAACATTTCATCAAACTCTGTGAGGAGATTTCATATAACTTGAATTTGTTCCTTTTAAAATCTTATTATTGATAAGATTAGATTTTCTTAAATAAACCGTTGGGAATTGGAAGTTTGATTCATCGGTTCGATACCGACTACAGAGGCTACAAAAATTAAAACTTATACAATTTACATTCACTCAACACTTTTTACTAAGGCTACAAAGCCATCTACGAAATTTCATCAAGTTTTTAATTGTTAATTTCAGGAACACACAAACCACATCCCTTTATTGGAACCAAATTACAGTTAAATTGATTACAGTGATATTCATGAATATATCTTCTCTGACTCAAAAATATGAAGCAACCCTGAAAATTTTTCATTTTGTGTCGCATCACAGTGAATGTGTGCCGAATTAATAATGATTGACAATATCTTAAAAGTCTTTTCAATTTTAGGCCTAACTCGTTGTGATTCACAGCTGAATCAAAATTTAGAAGTCAGATAAGATACATGGACAATTTATTCGTAATTTAAGAAGTTGACCAAATGAATTAAAGCTAATTTTGAGAATAAAAATTTCTAATTGTACTAAAAACTAAAATCTAAGTACAAACTGAAAATCTGAATTATAAATTGCACGATTTAATTGTTCTTTTTATCAGTTAAAAAGCAAATAAAGAAAGTAGGGTATATCTTACAAAAAGCAAACTCTCCATAAAAGTGATTCGTTAATTTCCATTTTCGTAAAAAATTGCTAAGATACTAAAACGCAGCCAGAAGAATCACTCACCTGCCTCTCATATGTGAAACAGACCACAACTAATGCCGGTCGTGTAATAAAAGTTGCGCAATTTGGCTCATTGAATTACATTGAGAGCAGCAGAATTCAAATTTGAAGGCAAATGAACTGAGCAATTTTGCGTTACTCACAAGTAGAACTGAAGCAATCAGAGCAATTGTATACCCCCAGAAAAGTAGTCGACTGCGTATGCAAATTATTGCGATGTTTGCATGCGATACATAATAATTTTTCTTTCGTTTCAGGTGAGTTACCTTGGATAAAAAATAAATTCCTGTGCAACAGGTAACTCCGCAGCGGAGTAGCATTAATTTTATGTATTTTTTACGGGTTATCTTGACGCATTTGATAGCCCTTTTGTCCGGGCGGTGAACATCTGAAGACATTCTGAAGCGTTCAAGATCGAGCGACTTGTAAGTGATAAAATTTAATTTACAGTCCATCGGGCAAATGCCCGTGGTGGAACATTAATCTTGCGAGAGGACACAAAAGGCCCACTTAGGAGACATTAATAATTGACACAATTTGACATTTAACTGGCGCCAAAAGACGCGATAAAGGCTTTCTCGGGTTTCTTGCCCGCCTGCCGTCGCGTATGATCCGATGCAGGTCAAGAGACTGAAAAGGAAACCAGATTGGCCGCAAGATCGCATCGGTTCGAGTCGAAGAAATGCTCCCGGCAGCTCTGGTTTCGCCTTTCCCACCTGACACCAACCTTACCTTCTCGACAGTCGACAGTCCAATTCCTAAAACGCTTAAAAGGCGCATGTGGACAAATTTGTAATTAATGTGGGTTACTGCAACTGGGATCGGTGTTAGGTTCCTCCAGACAGCAGACGACTTCTTTCCATCGTTTATGGTTTATGGTTATGAAACCCTCCTTAACTGGGTCACTGATATTAACCGACTGGGCTCCACTTGGAGGTCACGATACGTAATTTAATTTTGATTCAAATCAAAATCATCGCTTTTGTGTCGCCTCGCCAGTAGCACAATGCGAGAGTTTATCTGAACAATTTCAGCTAAATAAAGCAATCACCTTGAAATTGTATGAATTCTAAGCTACCGAAAATAATGCCCCAGAAAAAAACTACCTGTACATTAAAAGTGAAGTAATTTTTAAAGATTGTAAAATGATGTAAGGTCAAAAGAAATATGAGGGCAATAGAAATTATTAAAAATCTTTAAATATTTGCCTTATTATCTTTTATTAGATACCTATTTCAAGAAAGGCTGTTTTTTTAGAAAATGGAAAATTTCGAAGAGAAAGGCGTAAAATAAATAATACTATTAAGAAAAGCTCATATTGATAGTTTGAATGAAAATTTTTTAAAAAACCAAGTATCTTAGAATATCATTTAACGTCTCATGCGAAATAATATACAATATAGTAAATGTTTACTTTGCTTAAACATTTATCTTTTCCTTCAGGAATATAAAACTGTACGAAACGTCGAATTATATTATATACAGCGCTATATCTTGGTATATTATCTGAATGTATTACTGCGTTACCGGACTAACGAACGTCATTTTAGTGAACCTGTATTGTACATTTTATCAAAGTATTGATAACGAAAATGTTAATAGAAATTGAATTTGAGAAATTTATGAAATTGGGGAATAAACGGTGGCATCTTTTGGGAGTTATACTGACGATAGTTTGCTAGTATTATTATTATATATTATATATATTTAATTTAAATTAAACATTCTCGCGATTGCCAATTTATGAACTTTTTTGTCTTATTGATATCATTTTATTTTGTTAAAGCGCTAGGGTAAGTTTATGAAATATGTATGAATTTTATTTGATTAAGATATAAATTTCAATTTTGGTAAGGGGGTTATAAATATGGATTGTCATTTGATCCACCTTAAATAAGGTATGATATGTTAGGACTATGCATTCTCGATACTTAAAAATACTTTCCAGTGACAAACAAATCCAGCAGTGGATATCGTAATCATGCTCAACAGCGAAACGCTATTTTTATGTGCTTCTACTCGTACTATGTAACTCAGATTGCATAAGGCATTTTTATAGCAATGCATTCTTTAATTTAAGAGCTATTTAAGCCATCGGTTAATCACCGCTTTCACAAGTTTTCTGTGCGCCAACGCGGCGCGAACTTTTTAAGATTTTTATTTAAATACCCATTGGACCGCGACTATTCGACGGATCCCCGAATGGGGGCCGTCTGGGTCAGTAAAATTTTCGGGAATATTAGGGCGCTTTCTAAATTCCTCGCTGGATGCCTCCGTTTAACATAATTTTTGATTCAAATCGGGCATTTTGATTGATGCAGTAAAACACTTTCCTGCAATTTAATCGCACCTCCGGTGCCGGGCACCTCGATTATCTCGGAAATTTCACCGCGATCGACGGGCGCGCGTCGCGTCGCCGCCGCCAGTTGCTGCTGCATCTTCCTTCACGAACTCCAAGTTAAATTCCAATAGAAGTCTTCCGGAAGAGCCGAAGAAAAGACGTTCGGGGAACAAAGAGCATCACGATTAGCATGTTTTTCGGCATGTCTGGGCACGGATTACAGGGAATTAGTGCATTTATTTTTAGCTATCTCCCGGCAGCAGCCAGCGCACCACCGTTCAAAAGTAGTCCACCGCTGCACTCTTTTATGGAAAGGTGCTCCTAGCCGCTGCTTCCTTAGCCGACTCTTCAGCGGGGAGCGGCGGAAAAATGGTTTTCTTAATTGAAGCTAATGCGCGCAACATGGGGATTAACAGGGCACATGTCCGCCCAAATTTGTTTAATGGATAATGGAATCATTATCTGTCGATGGTATTAGAATTAGACGAGGCCCATCCAAGCACTGGTCGTTATCTTTACGGGCGACGGGAATTCAGGGAATCCGCCGGGAGTTCTAATGCTGTCTTCCCGTTCCTTGATTGATTGAGTTTTTATCGAAGACGTTGTTGCGCAACTGGATTAAATCCACTTGTTTTTCTCTTAGCATCTTTCAAGGAAGCTGCCTTCAAATGACTTCTTCAAAGCAATAAATAACTCCGTTGCGACTTCAATTATTTTATAACTCATGGTTATAAAGGAGCTACTTTCTTAAGCATAGATTTCGAAAGAAGACACTATAAATGAAAAACGGCTAAAAATCAACTTCTAATTATCTCTGCTGGGGAGCAATCAAATCAAACTTGTAGGTGTCTTGTTATCGTCTGATCTCGCGCGGTCCCTTGAGACTGCGGCTCCACTTCCTATGTGATGGCTCAAGACCTAATTACACATGTAGGTTTTAACCGCTTTCCATTCAGACCTGTAATTAAATTCTCATGTTATTACTGCTCCCTTTCCAAAACGCTAAAAACAACCTCGGCCCACACATATTTAGTACCATCGGGAGTTTTAAGCGGATGCATTCTGTGCGGCTCCGACAAAACTCGGGGATTTTGCTCGGATGTTCCATTTTATTTGCTCTGGGGCTCCTCAGATAAACCGAGGTGGCCAGGTGAGTTCGCTAGATGGTTTATTTTATTTTGCTAGAAGTCTGCATCTGCTTTTTCAATGTTTGGGCTAAACATCCTTGAGAATATTTTTTGTTATTTTCATGAATTGGGAGTAACTTTGGTGTCAGGTTTCTAAACTAATAGACCTTAGGGAAATAATTTATTTTTATTTGCTGTTAAAATAACACTGATCAACATTTTTTATGTTCGTGTATGTAACAGAACAAGTAAAAGGTAGCTTCAATAGAATTCTTTTCGTATATTACAAAACCGAAAATTAAAATTTTCAATCACGCAAAGTTATTGAGAAAAATAGGGTAAACACCTTTAGTTCTTATTTTGAGTATTTTTTAAGATTAAAAAAATGAAATGAAAGAGAAAAGAGCTCGTAACGTGGCTCAAATGAAAGCCTAGCATTTTAATATAAAAGCTTAAGGTTCAAACTTGAATTTTGTAATGAATTTTTAAAAATGTCCAAAATACGATACTTTGTACTCTGTAGTTATTTCTCCAAAACGTGACGTTCTGGGACATTTTCGTTCATGAATTCGTAATCTACCGAAAAAATCTTATAGAAATTGTTATGTGGCAAAATTTTGTTAACCACCGAATATGTAGCGAATTAATATAATCTATGTAGGTAATATAACTAAGTAATTTACAATATTTAAGCTTAAGCCCAAGGAAACTATCGAAAGTGCTACAATTTTTTGAAATAGATATGAACTTGGATTATTTATATATCGACTTTGCCTTACTATAATTCTGGGGTTTAACTGTTATATTATTTTGCTGCTTAGGTTTCGATATATATGTAAGTATTACGTAAAAGTTTCCAAAATCGATGGTTCAATAAGTTGTACATAGATATATGAGCCAGGAATATCAATAATATTAGTGAATAGAGAAGAAATATAAAACCTATTATAAAGTTTCATATTTTTTTATTGTTTTCATATTTAATACGATGGTAGGACGAATTATCATGAAAACAAAATACGGTCTTTATAGCTATCCTCCTTGATAGTTTATTTTGGAAAGTATAAACGCCTTCAAAATTCACTTTTAAATAAATGAAAATGTTTAAAGGAGAAGTAATAACAAAATCCATATTGTGGTTAATTGTTAACCACATGTTAGCTACCACTTGTCTTGTGACAATTTTATTAACAGTTTAGGAAAATATTGAAACTTTCATTTTCTGCGAGTAATTATGTGAAACTGTTGTTCGTTTTACAACTTTTCCTTATTATATGTAGCGATTAGCAACGAATAAACTAACTTTCTGTCATAAATATAATAGAAAATCAATTTTTAAAACTGTTAATTCCATTATGTTTTATTCTAACTACGTAAACAATATTAATATTTTTTACTTATTTACGTTGATGAGAGTGTAATCTTAAACGAAATTCCTGGAATTATGTATACAATTAAAAAAAACTCGATTTAAACTGTAGTAGGTATATTAGCTTCTCACTAAATGGCTGATTTATTATATATATGTATGTATATTATAATTGTTATATTTTAGATTGAATTTATTTACGAATTCATTCTAAAATAACGATTAGCAAATAGTAAGAAAGGTTTTCCTTAAAGTGTAGTAAATTAAGGTAATCATGCAAACGAAATCCAAAATTTCGATTACATAATTATATGTATTTTAATCGTCTAAAAGACTAAATTTAATTAAATTTAAATACCTGTCTACAGTTATTATCTGACTTATTTTCATTTAAAGTTTCAAGTCCAACAAGATCTATCTAAAGTTTATTCAAAAAGGCATATTTACATATCTTTTCTTGCAGCGCCCATCCTAAGACCACCAGGTGTAATTCCAATATAAAGGCAATTGTAAGACAGGCCAAGAATAAAGCCGTTCCCACCTGACACCGCCTATGCAGTGATGTAAGAATTTATTTGTAAACATGGCCAGATAACAAGAAATCCCCCACAAATCGAACTGCAACAGATACTAGGTCCAGTTGAATCGATCGCGCCGAGCGACGTGTGGGGCAGCGTTATCTTGGCGATTGCGAAGAACTTTGAACCCGATCAGAATCGATCGCTGGAGCACTCCCAGATGCAAGAAAAGTTGTCGCGTGTGATACGCGAACGCCTCACTTAAGGGTCCAGAAAGTTGGCCAGTTTATCATCTTGGCCGCCTCCTTCGATCGGCTCGCGGTATACCTTCGAGGGCAATTGATATTGCATTCCCGACACTTTATCCGGTCGGGACGCAACGCAAGTGACGGGCGACTCTTGACAGTCTTCCCAACCACTGGATCGGCTCATGTTCTGGTATGGAAATGAGCTGCTGCTCGCTGGGAACGCGATCACTTTGTTCTGCGACAGGAGGACGCGGCGTTCACTTTCAAGAAGGCAGCAAGTCAAGAGGATTTCTTTCGAAAGTTGTTTGCATTTAAAGACGCGCGTGGGCGCCTCAAGTGAACACTATCAGAACGAACGGAGCCCAGTGGACGGTCTGTCCGGCGACTGATGTGCCATTAAATCTTAAAGATCGATTCAGACTGCTGAGCTACGTGCACCTTGTGTGGGTGCCGAGAATCGCCAAATGGCCGTCTGACTACTTCTAGACAAAATAAAACAAAACGAAACGCTTCGATCAGTGACGTCAGTCGTTACTCAAGAGCACAAATATTCTGGATATGCCTCTGTCGATAGGTTTTGCAATTTCTTCTGGTTATCTTGATTGACTACGTTCATTCGATCGTGGCGTATTGCGCTGCGCCCGCCACAGCGAGCTCCAATGTCGCTACGCCGTTTTTCCAGCAGCCGTTAATAGCCGGTAGCCAACAGAAACCAGTTTGACGATTTTAACTGCTGACAAATTTTTTACCTTTATTTCCATAAGAAAACGAAAAATTTCAGCGTCGACTGTATGCCTCCATTCAGGTGTTTTGCAACGCAACGTACATGCAGTTGAACGCGCGAGCTCTTACATCTCTCGGCGTAGCGCAACAACTTCGACGCAGCGTTTTGATCAGCGCGCTTTCCATTAATGTTCTCAATTTCATGGCACCTATTTCGCCCAGGTTAATGCGTTACGACGTCGGCGATAGCAGCCGATCTAAGCCAATCGACGACTGCATGTGCTTCCATAATTGCCGCAACAAGTTGACCTTTATGGAAGCATCGACCCGCATGTCAATTCAATTTAGTGGTTGTGGTATCGGAATCTGCGGCTGATTTCTCAGCACTTCCGTGGAACTGGTTCCAAGAACCTTGGCTGAGACAAAAGGGAGAAAGTACTTACTAATGGTATTGTGTTCACCACCTAAACAGATTACATTTCATTGCGATAAGATCACTTGAAACACTCATAATCAGTCATTTTTCAAAGAATTATTGTCATGAACTAGGAAATATAATTAATTGAGGTCAACAATTTTTTCCTCAGAGTCAATTGCTTTTATCTTTCAAATTGATGGGAGATTTTCGCAACTGTACCGACATTCAAAGGTTAACCAGCCGACTTGATTCGCATGACTACTTTTAGCATTGGATAACAAATGTTATTCCGAGAGCATAACAGATTTTAATTTTTATTGTATGCATTTACATAAATTAGGAGTTGTTATTGAGAAAAGAAAACAACAACAATTTTTAATTTTATTCAACTTAATTACTTACTTATACTGATATTAATAGCTTAACTTCATTAGAAATTTATATTTAGTTTATGAAAAATAAAAATCTAATTCGAAATGAATCTCGACAAAACACTGATCTTTTCTAGGCATATTAACTGCAGCTTAAGACAAAAATATTGTTGTCTTTTATAAACCAATGGATAAGTACAGATAATAAACTCTTCATTTATAAAGTTAATAGTAATAGTAAAAAGTAGTTCTACAGTATCAAATTTATTAAATCTTATTAGGTACTTTACAAATTCAACTTAAATAAAAAGTAAATAATTCTGATTCGAATATAATAATAAATGTATATATAGATACCAAAATTAATTTTTCATGTAAATCCGTGTTAGACTTGGTTTGAAAATAGTCAGATGTAATTTCCCTTTTTTAAAATCAACGAAAATTCACTAAAACTTTCGCTGAACCACAATCTTTAACATATTTGTACACGAAATTAAAAAAATGGTACAGAAACATACAATTGTTTCCATAAAAATGATTCTTTTGGTCTCTTGTTAGTCTAAACAGCAAAATAGATCTGCTGATTAGAAATTGATGAAAAAGTACATTAAAATAATAATCAAATTTAATAAGTAATAGTTATCATTTTCGATTTCACAAACAATATTTGAAACTCTGGTGGTATTAAAAAAGCCAGACATTAATCTATTAATTTATTTTAAGATATCATTTTGCCTTATTTTCAAATTTTTATAGAGGGAGAGATATGATTTATCATTTCGAAATTTACTTTTTAATCTGATTCCGCCGATTGAAAAATGTAAAAGCAAATATAGTCAGAAATAAATAAAACAAAATAGGAGGTATATTGTACAAAAAAAAATTTAAAAATTATTGAATTGAGATGTTCGTAATTAAGAAATAATTATAAGTCTAGACAGTTTTCTTGAATTCAATTCGTTTTAATTAGCATAGCAGCCTTTTGGGTCCCTCAGAATTTGAGCACAATTGGATCATGTGTCCAGATGTGTCGCCTTGCGTCCGAGTGGCTCGATTGTGACATTTGCTTAATAGCGACTTCCATTCGGAGCTGCATGCAAAACGCGCCTACCTCAGAGTGTGGGCCGACCATCAGATAAATGAAACGACACCCCAGCAAAAACCGTCTTGAGAACAGAGTCGTTCACCGATCGTGTTTTGGTTGGGACGCCGCGCAAAAAGGGGTAAATAAAGAGCCGCGCTCAACCAGCACCGTGTGTACGAACTTTATGTTCAGATGTCGCAAGTAAAAATACGACGTGCACGATCAGCGTGTCCGAATATCGCCCATCTGCTCCAAAGTCCATTCATAGAAGGTAAGCAGGGCACGCATTCAGATAAAATTCTTACATTAGCCTCGAGGGCTCTTGAGTCTTGCCCTTGCGTCTTGAGGAAATCATAAGGCGGCGGACGGAAACGAATCGTTTTACCGGCGTTTTACGCTGCACATTTGGGGGGACTGAACTCCGTCCGAGAAGAAGCTGATAAGAAAAATAAGACGCAAACAAGAACATACCAAAAAAGTCCTCCCAGCGCTCCGAGTCGTCTGATTCTATATCCATGTTAGAAGGAAATGTTGAAGAGCTCCTTATTTAGAAAGATGACTTCAAAGATTCTGCGAAGCATAAATCCACTTATGCACTAGCGGACTTTACTCGCACACTAAAGCAAAACCACTGCCAATACACAAGAGGTAAATGCACTTAAAAATACACACTGCGATATCAAATGAGGTATTAACCAGCTTGGCTGGAGGGCTCGATTTTGGCCCACGACAAAGACGAGAACTGCTATTGGCTATGACCCCGCTGCTGTTGCAAAGCACTACCACGAAAAATTCGATTCACCTAAGGTAGGTACTACATTTTATATATTTTTATTTTGCACAGCAAAAATCCGGAAAGAACGAAGATATGTTTCCTTGATCGCACACACTGTCTTACGGCTGACCGCAGTTAGTTCCTTAGCTCAATCGACCATGGCATAAGAATTCGTTTTAAGAATCCGCGAACGGCAATTCGGCTGCCATATTTTCTTCGCATTGGTCTCGAGATCGATCTGCGTACTATGACTATGCACCTAACTAGAAACAAGTGCGATCACTAAAACCAGCTGGTTTAACAAACTTATAGCACCGTACACTCGAGTCAACTGCTCAACCCCGACTGCTCTTCTTAAGATTCCAGCCGAGCTCTCTTGCTGTGCGTCTTAAGACGTTGAGTCGAGTCAAGCGCTCCACCACACCGCGATCAGGGATCATGCAACACATGTGATCGTATCATGCATAAACGGAGCTAATTGATAACCAGACGGGTGAATCCATCCGTGGGGATCGATCATGTGTTCGCAACCGTGTCTGATTTTTTCCGGAACGATCCCACAACTGATTCAACCCTACTATTGTTTACCTCCGGTGAGCATAGTGACCAGTGCAACAATTGTCCAATAGTCGTGTTAAGTGTTTCTGTCCGCATTGTACCACGTTATGTTTTCCATGAGTGGGAGTGTGTGGAAACAAACACTGCCACATATGTGAAGCTCACGTGGATTCATTCACATAATGTGTGAGTTAATCGCACGGGGTACCAGAGTACTTTATGAATTTTTGGGAAGTAACTTTTAATCGCTTTACATGAATATGGTTTCATTACCTTGCCCTTTTCGGATGTTGCCCGAGATACCTATTTTATTTTCATATTTAAGACAAATAATAAAAACATGACTACTTTCCACTGTTTTTTTTTTCATAACAATGATTCTTATAGCAACCGGAAGTATAGTAAATAAACATGGGATGTGAATTAGTTTATAAGATAAAAAAGTATCCTATGTATGTCCATCTACTCTTTATCGCCTATGTGCTTGCCAAATTTCATGCCGATTGGTTGAATGGCTGAGACATGAAAGCAGAACAAACAAACTCATTTTCGCATTTATAATCCCTCACTAAATACCAGTCTTGTGGTTTAAGCTTCATCCACAAGTTCGATTTCAATGATCGCTCGATTTGAAAACGATTTGCGAAGTATTTTGCGCAGTCAAAATAAGAAAACGATGAAATGCAATTTTATTTTTAGATCCTACATTATATCACTTCAGGTTTTTTCTTCCATTAATGTCTTTAGAAAAACTTCAAAAATCGAGAAAACAATCCGCGAAGCAGTGATCTTAAAATTGACCGATTTTAATAATTCGCAATATATCTATTATAATTATTTTGACCAAAATCATTTTCATGTTGTTTGAATAAACATACCAAATAGAGTTTTAAATTTCCCTAACTGCATATATGCTGTTCTTAAATTTTATATTTCTGTAGATTGAGTGCCACTGGAATTTGGATTTAGTCGTTTTCATGAAACTAAGCTTTTAGAAGCTCATTTGCAATATTCAAACCAAAATTTGACTAAAGCTTTTCAACTTCAGCGAAAACCGAATTTCAGCAACTTTCACAGCCGACATTAATTTTTTTCAATTATACATTTTCCTAAAATTAGATACATATAAAGTAAAAATTTGAAAGTTTCTTTAGAATCGTAACTTATAGAAAATTGTTTACATTTTTGCATGTTTATAATTTTTTTTATGATTTAATATGTTATTAAAAATTCGTTTCTCTTTGCACTATTATTTTTATTTATTTCTTTTTTAAATTTAATTTTAATTTTTATAATTGAACTAGCTGTGCCCACGACTTTATACGCACAGATTACAATAAATTAAGTAGCAACCAAAAAAAAAAACAGCCTGTTAAGGCTCCCAAAGTTTATAAATTACAAATATTTACAACAGATTGAAATTTTAAAATTTAAATATGGAAATTACATATAAGTTTATATTACAAATTAGACTGCCAGAATTCAGCTGTATCTTTATATGATACAAAATTATTACATATATGTATCCGCAAGATTATAAAAATGTAATTATGTAATTGGTAGACTTCACCCCCTACAAATATTTTCCTGTCTATTCTCTTGCTTAAGATATTCAAATTTCGCTTATGGTATTCAAATTACGCTTCTCCTTCTGTTGTTGTTATAAAATATTGTAATTCTTACGTAATTTGATATCTACAAGTACATTGCTCTTCAATTTCCTATATTTTGAATTACTTGCAGCGTGTTATTTGTTTTAAAGAAAAATGTTAAATATTTTTTGAAATATGCATGAAAAATGTTTGACTCTTTCAAGTGATCCATTTCTTCTCAGATGTCTTTAGCAAGTATTAATGCACATCAAAAAACACTTTTTTTAGCCCGCTGCATCATTCTCCCTGTCTTTATTTAAACTTGCACGATTTTTCTTAATGGTCCGAATCAATTCTTGAATTTAAAACTGTCCCATTCTTAGCAGCTCTTGCTTCGTCAGCAGAATTATGGCCCCAAAAGAAGAACTAAATATTCGGCTATTAAAGCATATATCAAAAATATTCGTACAGCTCCTGCCACTTAAGCTGACATTGTACAAATAAGACGAGGAATTCTCTTCTCTTGCGAAAAATTATTGCAAGATGACGCATCTTTTATTTTTACACACAACTGATTTCGAGTTGGAAAAAAATGCACTAAAATGCAATCTAGGGCAGAGCTGTTTACAAAAGAAATGAAATTAAGATTGCTACGGATTTACGCCATGCAATGTCATAACCACTGGCTCCGGAAAGTCCAATTATTTGTAAAAGTGAAGTCTGAAATGGTTTTATCAATCCGATTATTCCTGGTAATTATTATGACTGCAATTAATTTGCTTGAAATTTATATGCTAAGGGCATCGCGAAATTTTTTTATTCCTTATTATTTTCCTTTTATCACTAGTTAAATTTAAGAATTTTTATTTCGGCAAATAAGTATATACTGGAACTACTATTTGCAATGTTTTTACCAAAAAACAAAATGTCTATACTAAATTTTAAACCAAAATATTATATTGAAGAATTAAAACTTGTCTAAGCTTTTTGTAGAATATATACCATTTTCAAGCATCATTTCACCTTTTCTCACGCAAAAATATCTTTTTCCATTTCAAACGTATAAAAATCCATTTCAAAAGTGCTCTTTTTTATTTCAAAAGTACTGAATTCCAAAACATTAGTATCGAAATTTATAATAAAAGTGCTCATTATTCCAAATGCAAAGTATGGAATAATGAGCACTTTTGTGTTAATTAATTTTATAGATACCTACAACAAACATAACTAAGCTTAGACTCTATTTTTAAAAATTTAGACTTTATTTTAAAAATGTTTTGGTTGTTTATGAAAAAGTTTTAAAGGAGTTAAATATACCGTAGATGCGGGTTACTTTAGCTCTTGGGGGTAACTTTGGCTCAAAACAAAAAAAATATTGAATTTCCCACCTCTTCGTAGCCTAAACGATCTACATAGTTCGAGTCGGAAATGTAAAATGGTTTTACTGACGTCTATTTTTAATTGGTTGCACGATTTTTTTCAAAATTAAAACTGTCATTTGCGCTTCAAACTTACCTGCTGTGAATATTTACGTATTTCAGGTCAGAAAACTTTCTTGTGTAACAGAGGGCTGTAGAAAAGTTAGTTTTTGTTAATGTTTTGTTGAAAATTAAACGGTTTTTTGCGTCGGATGCTTCATTTGTTTATTTTCTATTACTTCAAAGGATTTAAATTGGATCAATACTTGCTTAAGTATATAGGTTTTGTACCCAAACCATCTGCAAGCCAAAGTAACCCTCCTCAAAAGACAACTTTGGCTCAAATTTTAAAATAATAAAAAATATATTTTTACAAACTTTTTGCTATAAAAAAGATTATTACTGATTAGCTATTATCCTCATCTATCAAATGAAAACATTATAACACCTAGTAGTCTAACACAATCTATATATCAGAGCGATTTCTTAGGATATAAGAAAAAAGTAGCCGAAGTAACCCGCATCTACGGTAATGACGATATTGTATAACAGTTTTCACAGAAAATTTTCCAAAAAGTATGCAATCCCAACAATGTTGTAAGATCAGTTGCTGTCTTATCACGTTAGCCAAACACGCGTTTGCTATCATCAGCCATTCTTGTCTTCGCGATTGTTTAGCTTAGAGGACTCTTTCATGGGGATGCTTAATTTTGATCGAAGACGGTGGCGGTTTTGTTTCCTTTTGGTCCACTAAGCACCAGCTGCCCCGTGTTCTTCCGATGGATGGCGATTCGCGATCCGCGATCCGCGATCTGGCCATAGGTTTTTGCTGAACACTTGGATTCTACTTAGACGGCAGCCGCCGACGACTCGACGGTGGCAAATCGCGCTTGATATTTCGTTCAGCACTTTTCTTGCATACGCGATCAGTTCATTGTGTGGCTCCGAACAAAACAGACCGAGTCCTGGGATAGAATCTCAAGAGGCCATCGGGCAGTGTTATCTTGGATTTGTCGCGATTAAAGGTATCAGCGATTTTTAGCAAGACTAAAACGTACTGAGGAAATATCACGCGAGGATAGCAGGCGATCGGTACACGGTGAAAATAAAATTTGCATTTCAAACGAACTTTTTTTCGCATTTCTGCGTGCAGTTTGTTGTCGTTAGAACAAACCGTATCGCTGTAATCGAGGTTGTGTCTGTGCTGAAATCGTAGGTGTGATCAGTTTTGAAAACATATTGCACTGGACTGGAGTTTGCTGGCGGACCAGCTGTTAATTAGCAAGGTGGGATCATTTCTGCTCTTTCTGTCGAACCTTAAATACCTGAGAACAGAGACCATTTATATTTTTATTGATCGATTGGATCGTCTGCGCCGATGGAGCTTATCTGGAATATCAGATATTCGATATCATCTCGAACGAGAATAGATTTGATTTCCTAATATATTTTTTGACACAGACAATTGTGCTATTTTTTTGTGTCTGGGGCTTGTTCACTTTTGGCGGATCCGATTACATGTCGCAGCTAAAAGACGAGACGCGGCAGTTTCCTTTAATTAGAATGTACCTGCTGTTTGTGGTTTTTGCACTTCTTTTCGCTAAACGACTGTAGAAGGTCAAATGAATTAATTGACTTAACGATATCACTTTCACCGATTTAAATTTATAAAAATTAATATCTTAATAGACAATTTGTTGTTGGAGTTATCATTTTCATTACACTGAGTAGAAAATTTTCTTTAAGCTAAAATAAGATTCATTGATTTTTTGTTGTTATTTAATTATTTTTATATTGTAATTAATTTATGTTTTTGAAGCAACTTCATTTAATCTTACATAAACGAATTTAACTAAATATTATCTATGTAGGTATGTATAAAAGCCAATTTATACCTAGATCCATAAAAATGATTGAAATATTTTGTTTCTGACATTATTATTTATTATAATTTTTAGAAAACATTTTCTCAAGTTTCTGAAGTTATATTTTAGGGTATTATTATAAGAAGAAAATTGAAAATGCGTTGTTGTAAAAATTTGAACTATGAAAAGATCTTTTAGAATTTATCGATTCTTACAAATTCAAAAAACAATTTTTTCAACATATTATTGTTAAAATAATCGTGGTTTGGAATATTTTCATCCACTTATGTATATGTATAATTTACAATGATTCATATTTCATTCAATGACAATCTTAACTTAGCTCATTGAGTTATTTATAAAAGTCTAAAACAAGTGATAACAAATTAATGTCTCATTTTTTGTGTGGTGTCACATGAATTAATATAGAGCAAATAAAAAATTTTAAAGTGTTAATTGTTTATAAACAAATTAAACTTTCGCTTTAAAATCTTCCGCTGCCAATTCGTCTTCTTATCATATTTTAAAATTTATTAGCAGCTACCGACCGATAACGATACAGTGAACTTTCACTTTCAAAAATGTCTTGAAATTTCGTATTATTAAAAATCATTGAAGAGTTTGATTGCAGATTTTGGAATATAGCATATATAAAGATAGTCGGAAATGGCGCTTGTTATCTTAGCAACTTTATCGGAGTATTCTGGAGGGTTGTATATCTACTTTAACTTCAAATTGAAACTCTTCAATCAGGAATTTATTGTATTTTGATGTACTTCAGTACGTTTAGAGCAAATTTATAGCTTGAAGATAAATGCAATATCATGGAGGTGGCGGATTATCTTAACGAATGAGTGTGAACTGTCTTATACATTTATTTTAAGCCGAAATATTTAAATTCTTTTAGAAAGAATTTTTTAAATGTTTCACCACCTAAAATCTCATTGCAAGCCGTCATAAACTTTATGCCGATTTGGTTATTATAAAAGTGCTTCTTTACTTACTTCATTATATAATTTAATTATAAAAACTGCCATGTGTTTGTACCCAAAATGTCAAAATTTATTCAGCGGAAGACCTAAAAGAGGAAAATAATTCAACAATATTTTCACAATATTTCATTAAAAAACGTTTATTAATAAATTCATCTTTTCATACCGAACCAAGTGAAAATATTAGCCAATTTGCTGTCTAAATGATATGGAAAAAATCAATTGAGATATTTAATATGTATAAATATTTGATTTTTTAAATTCCAATTAAAAAAAAAAGAAGCTAGTTAATATTATTATTATATATATAATTTAATATGAACCTTTTTTTATCTATGCATAAATTTAACGCTTTTCACACAAAAAATTAAATTATTTAATATACAAAAGTTGAAATGAGTTAATTTGTGTTTCTGTTGAAAGTATTACTAGTATTAGTAGTACTTACTCTTTGTATGTATGCCTGATCCAACCGCTTATTAAGTCGAGACCTTGAATTGATTTGAGAAAAAATCATCTTATTTCAATATCCTACCTGAAACGGCATTCCGACTGAGTTATATTTTATTATTCCAAAAAAGAAGAATTACCAAAAATTCAAATGAAAATGCGAGAGCCAAAAATGGCTTGAAATTTGTTATTCATTTTAAATAGAAAGAAAAAGAGTTTCTTTTGTTTTGCATAACAATGATCCCTTTTTTCGACTGATCTAAAAATGTCTTTATAAAAAAGAACGATTGGAAAGAATTGCGAAGTTAGTTGTGCGCATCATCCTCAATTAAAGCAAATGCCACAATTTGTTGTTATATTCTTAATTTGCCGCGCAAACAGTTGTATTTTCCTATTTCTTAATCGTTCGAATTTAGCGCTTCATATCCAACGATCGTATTACAGTGATTGCACACCCCCTTCATTTTGATTAGAGCTGCAACTAGAAATTCCGAGAACCAGAACTGGATGTAAGTCAAATAAAAGGCTTAAAAATTGCTCACATCATTGTCGCCGATGAATAATAATTGCACATGCGATCGAAGATAGTGCAAAAGAACTGATCGTGTCGTGCGAATGGCTTGTGCTGGCGTGCGACAAGATAAAGATAATTTCCTTAATTATATAAGGGCGTTGGGTAGGAAATCAATTGACACAGTCGAGGGCAGAAAATATGCACGCAATGCAACGCGATGCAGGCCAAGTAGACACGCGGCGCGCAACTATTAATAAATAGTGGGGCCCAGCGCAGAAGATCGCAATGTCATGTTCGTGCGCGGATCACTAGACGTCGTAGCACCACGGTTTAGCGATTTAACAATCAACGCCGGTTTCTTATGTTTTGACTGCTACCGATCGAGACATTATACATCTGCGCGAGTGGTGACATTTCGGAGGCCTTGGCAGAGCCACTTTTTGCATTAATTAATTATCATGTTAATGATGTGAGCCACCAAACTGACTTGCGGCGCATTTCCCTCGTCGCTCGTTATGAGAACGACGTAATCTCTTAGATTTGATACTGGATTAGATTGTAGTTGGTGTGGTTTTGTTCTGCTTCTTTTCATAATCTTGTTGAAGTCAAAAGAAGATGTTTTAAATCTAATTCGAGATTCTATCTATGACGGCATCGAATGTCTAATAAAACACGGGACTGATTTGTTTTGATTAAATACTGATTAAATCAATCCTATATCGTTCTGTTGTTCTTAATCTATTTTACCTTTTTAATCCATTAAGTATGTGTTTCGTATTCATGTATTTACATAAGCACTTAGAGACTGAGACGTTATGTGAATATCTAGACCAAACTGATTTTTTTGCCTTTTTAAAAAATCTGAATATGTAATTATGAATTTTATTAACATACAATACATATGTTATACAGCAACTTTGTAACTATATTTCAATTTTATTAATGTGAAGTCTATTATAAGCCTATTAGAACGTCATTTCCGGCTTTTTTTGTAGACATTTAAATCAGATAAACTTGTTTAGTTCATATTTATATTCTTTATATTATTTAATTTCTGCTAGGATGACGTCATTATTTTTCTGAAAGAACTGTTTTGCTGTACGAAAAATGAATATGTTTACTAATAGTATGTAAATTCTATTTCATTCAAATTTTTTGTTATTTTGTAGTATATAGGTACTTCAACTTGTTTTAAGACCATATATTAATTTCCATTATTTACAATACTTTCGCTACAGGATCTTCTGCAGTATTTTTTGCGAATAATAAGTGTTACTATGTATATATATACATATCTACATATATCTTGAATAATTTCTAACTTTAATTTTTTTTAATGCAATTAAAAAAAATCTTTAAATTCATTTGGTCACGATTTTTCCTGGTTTCATATATTAAATCCAATGTTAAAATTATATCATCATTAAATAACGTTGGTGCTAAATATTAATGGGGTAAACAATACGACGGGTAGAAAACCCTAAATGTTTTATAAATAATGTTATTAATTAAAAATAGGAGCTAATTCTTATTTATAGTCGAATTTAGTTTATTGTACATTTTTTGTATAAAAGGTAAAACATGAGTATACTACATATGAAAAATCGTTGATTTTTAATAATTAGGATAGTATATGTATATTAAATGACATGAAGAAAGATAACGAATCAATGACATAACACGATCAATGGACAAATATTTCAGCCAATGTTCTCATGATCTCAATTCCGTAATGAAAACAAGTGGAATCGATTTCGTGCGACATTTTGAACTCGACCAGATAATGCCTACTCTTTCAACTCGCCTTAATTGAAGCGCAACCCATCCCCATGTGGTGCATCATCCCGTCCACATGCACCCGGATGCATTCGAGAATGCGACAGAATAAAAACGATCCTCAATTTTCTGGCAATTTAATTGATTTCTTGTTTACACTCCCGTCATGAAGGGTAAATGGGGCTAATCAAACCTCTGCCGACTACCGCAGATGCATTTTGTACTTCGGCAGTACCTTCGGGTTCATCGGGCCGGTGGAGTGATCATGGGTTAGCGATAATAACCGACATTAACTCGCCCAGTAGAGACGTGTCTGGAAGAATCAGAATCGTCTTGATAATAGAGCCATTACATAATTAGAACAAATTGCCGTCGACTTCGAGGCCAAACAATTTATGTGATCTTGTCATATTCCTGCAAAACGTGTGACGTCCGTCGGGACGAGTAAAATTTTTAATTTGTAAAATTTTTTCGGTTTTATTTATGCTACTTACTGGAAAAGAGAGAAGGTCATGTGTAGTTTGTGTACATTATTACGACTTTTGCGTTTTTCAAAGATCCGCCAGGAGCGAGTTGGAATGTGGACTGTCCCAGTTTTAGAGATATTCTCAAAGTGAAGGGCGTCATAAATTTTACTTTTTATCTCCCATTTCAGAGCAATTTCTGAAACCGAGTCATTAAATTCCGCACTTATTCCACATATGTATGCATTGTATAATATCTCTTTTTTTTAATTTCTACATGAGATTATTTTCAGAAAAAAAAAAATTAAAATACATTTTTATTATTTTTACGAATTCTTAATTTATTTTAAAATTACTGCTTAATATTATAAACCTTTTTCAAATCAGAGTGATTGAGTGCTAAAAGTGATATAATGCTTCGCAAATTAATGAGCGATTTTTAGGTTATTGACCAGACATAAAATAAACGTGTTTTGTTTGTGTTCGAATTAAAAAATCTCGTTAGGTTGCTTTCGAATTTGAAATTACCATCCACCTTTCTTCTCTTCGCTGCAAATCTGATAAGAAATTTTAATTTATTTAAACATGTGTTTCTTTAACTTCCTGTAAATATAAATGAATTATAATAAAAATATACTATATAACCGCTTTTCTGATGCGCCTTAATTTTATTATTTGTTCAGGTTCAAGAAACCAATATGAACTTTTCTGAATTTATCGCTATTCATGCATAAATTTACTCATTTTTATAATGTTTGGACCCCTCAAAATAGTAATGATAAAAATTCATAACATGCTTGGATTGAGCAGAAATGGTCAGTATAATAAAAAGAGTTGTTATTTATATGGTATACATAAAAAGGTAGTAGTATTTAGTATAAATTCAATAATATCTAACATACATCAATACATATATATTTTTTTTAATAATATTTCAGCTCTCTATACTGTACGGTGTAAAATTGCAACAGACGTTAAAAGATCTCTCGATATTCAATTATTTAAACAAAATGTTTTTTTAAGACCAACAACACAACAGATCAAGTTTTGTAGGCGGTGGCATTACAAGTAAAAAATAAAATATTCAAATATGGTAGTGTATCAATCTATAGTTATTGACGCCGATGATGCCGAAATACTTCAAATTATTTAAAATATGAAGAATTTCAATCCTTATACTTCGAATACATACATATATATACATCCATATGGTATCTATGTAAAATATTGTAAAAATAGTAGAAAAATTATAAAACCAAAAACTGATCCAACTGTTGAGGTTATTAAAGAATATGCTTCTGATCAATTTTTTAATTACAGTCCCCATAAATTTATATAGACATGAATATTTTCTTGCGTGTTGGAATTGGAAATGTACGTATCTATAGAAGAAAAAGATATCTGAAATTATGAATCCAGAGTACCTTAGTCCGATTGCAATAGTAGATAATTTATCTAAAGACATTTAAGATTTAAATAAACACCTGTACAATGGTACTGTGAATCGTTTGCACCCCGCAAATAACTCTATAATAGGCCTTTGACGTAAGAGCACTAGCAAAATAACGACTATTTATGCGCAGACTCACCCGTAACATGAGAGGTGTACACTGTACAGTGCCGGATCTAAAAACATATAAATTTACAAACATATAGTCGAAAGTGTTGCAAATTTAAAGTGGCCACTTAGGAGCTTTCTTCCTCAATTGACACTGCCAACGGTCGAGCGGGGTTCTTAAGCTAAATATTTACTGAATGCCTTAAAATTAAGTCGTCAGAAGTGCTAATGGCTTAAAAGAATGCATTTGTTTACTAAAATAGTTTCCGCAAGCCCGCCGGACGGAGCGTATTTAAGCAGCCCCCGGAACCTCAGGTCCAGAAAACCCGCAGAGGGTTTTCTTCAGTGAGAGGCTGAATCCAACGACGCGGCGCACGATTCCGCGAGTAAACTAATGTCAATTGACCGATTTGTCAGGCGGACTGATTTAAAAGATCCCCGGGCACGTGGGTGTGATAATCCAACGAATGCGTGCACTTGAGAGTTTTAATTGTGGCACTTTGCGGCGGCTTAGCTCCATTCCTTCGGTCAGGTTAACTTACGTAAGCTCGGGTTGACAACTTGACCTGGCATTGAGCCACTTTGATCGGAGCGAGTCGCCGCAATAACGCTTGATGCAGCACAACCAAAACGACGACATTTTCGCATTATTCGCGTGTGTCGATGCACTTGAAGAGAACCTTTCTGCTAACTGAAATTGACATGCGAGTATGGCTTTACTTAAAATTTATTGAAATGCTTCAAGTAATGGGACCAAAATCAATTTATGAGCGAGTTTCAAATCCTCGTGAAGGATGCTTTGCTTTAATTGATGACGGTGAATTACTTTTGATTGGAATGCAATTTACATTCCTAATAATTTTAAGTAATTAATACCATAGAACACGTTTTAGTTTAGAACACACAACATCGAAGCTAAATGGGTCTTATTACGAAAATCGAATATAGACAATATTTCGAGACTATAACTAAAGAATAATTATTTTTTCTATTATTATTACAACACAAAGATCGAATTTTTCAAAATTTTAAACCAGAATGATCCCTGAAACTCATACCAATTTTAATAAGTCAATAGCTAAGTAATTTCTTCTCAAAATCGGAAAAATCGAAGTTGGCCTTGAGAGTCATTTTTAAGGTTAAAGGGTCAAATTTTCAATATTGGAAAAACAATCCAAATTATGGTGATTAAGGGTTTTCGGATCGAAGATCACGAATTTCGCAAAATCTAACCGATCCAAGTTGTCCTTGACGAGATTACGAAATTCATGATCTCCGATTACAAAAACGCCTAAATTAGGCATAAAACATCTGTTTCTAATTAATCGGTTCAAAAATGTTAATTTTTCTAGACTAGTGTTACTTTTCTATAAATTCTATTAAAAGAAGAAAAAGGCATTAATAGATGCTCAGTCTTTTGCATGGGCTTTATGACCTACATGAATTCACAAGAATAAATGTACATTGACCTGATTTATTGATTACTTTTATTTGAAATCTTAATACATTTATTCTGCACGCTGTGCGATCGTTATTCATCTTTTCATTCAATCCATTTATTAACTTACTTGATTTTGTGTCACTGGCAAAAATTGATTGATCTATTAAGTTCACACTTCACTCTTTATTTCGTTTTCTTTGGGCATTTGCACCACATTGTTGTTTTCTTTTTATTTAAATTGATTAATAGTTATTTCATATTAGAATAATACCCGAAATTTTGAAATACTGCAAACAAATAATAACTACTCTATGTAGTTATTGTGCATGTGTTATTAATTTAAATATAATTTAAAATTAAGACATTTAATACTTAAGAATTCGTTATTTAAAGTCGTAAAATTTCTGTAAAATAAATTGTTGTGTTCAAATTAAATTGTTGAGAAATGTTAAGTTGCACAATTTCGCTATTTAATAAACAAATGATCAAGTCACTGAAAAATTAAAGACTTACATATCTCAAGTCAGCTGGCTTGATAAATTTTAACTCTTTACACATTTAAATGTCATGTCACACCTATTTAAATATTTGGCAAATTAAACAATCGAAAGTCGGTTTGTACTTTGATCTCAAACAATTTCAAACAAAATACCTGACAAGAAGAAATTTTCGTGGTAATTCATCAAAATCTCGCCAGGTACGCGACGAAAGGATTCCATCATACGTCCGAGCAATAAAAACAAATTCGCAATTTTTATATTTGTTTTGCATAATTTTTACCACTTAAAAAACTAAAAATATCTCAAAATGATCTTGACAGGCACAATGCCGTGAAATTCAGAAGCGTGGCTAGAAAACCGCTCAAGATCACCTCTTTCAAAAGGTGTGCGTCAATCGTCATTCGGTTGCATTCTGCCATTTGGCTACTGTACGCATTACCTCATAGTTAAATTAGCCAAGTCTTTAAGTGAGTAATATAAACAAAAATGTAAACATTCGTTTATTTTTAAGATACTTTGCACGAGGTGTACCAGAAGAAAGTAAAATAACAAAATCTGGCAGCTACTAAACCATTGTGACCTTGATGTTTTCTAAATTGTGCAAATCATAATGTGAGGTGTGTTTGAAATTTTCGAATTTTCAAGGGCAATCAAATTGTAATTTCACACAAACAGGAACGGGGAAGAGGTTGCATTAATTTTAGGTGCATCGCAAAATCAAATAAACTCTCATGGTGGTTTATCTTCTCATGAAAACAAATATTGAAACATTATTTATAGGACCTTTTGAAAAATTCTGGGATTTCTCAAGGAAACATGGATAGACTGCAATCATTTGAAACTTCCGACTTTTCAAGGTTTAAATGCAAGTATAAATGGATAAATTATTATTGGAAATCTAATTGTGGAAATCGTAATAAATCGTAATACTTGCACTGACTCAAAATACTTATAGGGAAAGTTTGATTTAAAGTTTGTTCTGAATTGTGATTCAATTTTAATCTGTTCATTTTATTTCTAAGACCTGTTTGATAAGTTATTGACTTTTTTTTCAAACCAAGATATTCAGTATGTTCTGTTCACATAATTTCTTCGGTACTACATTACTCATAAAACTATTTTTGTTTTTAACAATAAATGTTTTTTTTCAAAATCAAAAATTTTCCTCAAGTTCATATCTATAAATTTTCAGTTGTTCTAAAACATGACATAACATCAATTTCACATATCACATAAATCCTTCTTAAAATTAACAAAAGGTGTTTCTTTGATACCACTTCATCTATAATATGTATCTGAGTATTTGCTGCTTTTCACATCACAGCAAATAGCTTTTCACGAGAAGTGATAAATTATCTTCCGATTTGTATGAAAACTCGCCTAATTTATGACCAAGGTAGTCTTAGTGTTATCATATATGTTTTAAAATTTTTAATAGTTTATATGCCAGCTGTTTGAATTTACTCGTGTGATATTCTCATTCAAGCTGTCAAGGTCATTGTAAGATAGATTCTGCAATAAAATCTTTTCCAATATTAAATTTCATTGTTAATGTAAAATCAAGGTGGCTGTCCAACTAATAAATGCATGGAGCTTGTTATGATATAAACTGACGTTAATTGCGTGGGCGTTTTCGAGCTTTGTCTAGACTGGTTTAAAGAGGTTTTAATATTTTCTGGAATTTATTTCTTCTTTTTTCTTCTAGGGATATTGTTCTTTTCAAAATATGAGAAATATTTTGATAGTAGTTATATAACCTTTTGTACTATTTTGTAACTATTAATTAAAATAACAACAATAGAAGTGAATTATGAATATATTGGACAATATTATCTAAACGAAAATCATTATTGGAATATATAAAATGTCGCACATATACATACATATATTGTTAACAGAATTACACACTATTAATAATAATGGAAATAATTTGAAAACGAAATCGTTACCGTTCTGACTATCTAAAAGTAGTAGTAGAAATACATACTAAATATATTAGATTTTTTGCCTTCTTCGTATTTTGACTAAAACAAAATACGTTAAAAATAATTTCGGAATTATGCATATTAAACCATGGTTTGAGAACGAAATTAATGTGCTCCCATCTGTCAGAATTTATTAGTAATTACAGTATCATTTTTACGTCACTATTTATTAGATAAAAGCGCAGTAAATCGCCTATTAAACCTTTCAAACATTAAACAGATGGCACTCTCTTAATCCATTACGCTAAACTAAAGACTATACCTATAAATTATCCTCAACAATGTAATTACTTTACACCCGAGATCACGACTACTCAGCAGCTCAGGGCTATTGAAATGTCAGCCGCGCTGTAAAACTAATGGTCAAGTTGAATGGATCTGCGGCTATTTCTGACAGCTTACGGCGATTGTCTGCAAAGCAGTTTCACGTGCAGTACTGAAACTCAACACCCAATTCGATTAGCAGCTGGAAAAGTTTCATTATGTCAGAGGAGTGTGTGATCTAATTGTGGCAAAGGAAAGAATTTGATAACATAAAAAGGTGATCTAACTAGATGGAATTCACCTACAATAATATTGGCGCCAATGAGGTGGAAAAATAAATGCACCGATGCCGAACACTTTCCGTGGTGACCACAATTTATCAATTTAAAATTGTGTCAATGCACATAGTCCTCGTCATAGTCGTTAAAATAGAAAATGATTGCATTGCATGTGCATATTTAGGCACGCAAAATCTTCGTACTACCATTTATTTTACCTTACTTTTTACTTTAAACATTCTCAACAATTATTAAGATAACTTATCTACATATAAGACAAAAATGTTTGGTTTCATCATTTATCATCAGATGGCAAAATGCTATTCTTTTCAATTATTTTTTATTAATTTTCATATTAAAAACAAATTCTATAAGTATTATTTAGAAAGATCGTTTTTAATTATGGTAATTGTAGCCGAAAGAGAAATTGATACAACCAAAGTAGGGAAAATGAAAATGTTGTGACAACCAATAAAAGAAAGCATACATAGGTATGATATTGTTTGTTGTTCAACCCTTTTCAGGTCGCCTTAATCCAAAAGATACCACACGTATTTTTCAAATTCACTGATAGGTCAGCTTTGTAAGAATTTAACGAACAATGGTTTTAAAAATAGAAGTGGATCCTGAAGTATGTATGTCTTAACAACTATTTCCTTAAATAAAATTTAAACTAATTTCCACCGATAACTGTCTATAACTTTTAAATAACTAATAACTTTTTCAATTTCAATGCGTTTAGCATATGTAAGTTATACTTCCCATATAAAGTATATTTGAGAAAAAAATCCACTTTGCTTTTATATTTTTAGCTTTCTTCTTTTAAAATATAAAATTTACTTTCTGTATCAATAATAATATCCAAATTGAACAACTTCTTTTAAACCGATTAAAAAACAAATATATGTTCGGCCTTTCAAAATCACCTTGCGTTTAATATGAATATTAAGTCAAAAATTCGAGATTCATGAAGCGCAGGCTTCAACTTACTACGTTTTTAGCATACTTAATTGAAAGTTTCGCCCATCACGTTTAAAACAATGTTTTCCTTACATAAATATATTACTACTTATAATGGCAGTGAAATATTGATATCGCTGCGGAAAATGCCCGAGTAAAAGACCTAAATAAAAGACACCAGATTCATACCACTTGATTCGTTGAAGATAGAACCCCGAGGTTTGCCCACTTACTCTTTTTAACAAATATCCACAGAGATTGGAAACAACGTGGTACAGCATCCGAGCGTGTATCTAAAATCAATTGCAGTTAATAAATCGAAACCACTTCGAGGCAACGTAACGTAGAAAACATTTTCGTCGTTTGAGAAGAATGAGAATTTCACGGCTTTCTCGACATTTTACCGCGCGTTCATTTTGTCCCTTGAGGTGATATCGGACCGCAGCGATGCTCGTCAGGTTTCACGGCACACGTTAAAGTTTGCGCACGATAATGGGTGCCTGGTCAGTGCATTGTTTCAGCAATCAAGATGCCCAGTAGATCATAACAATAAACATAAATATATGAAAGCAATTACGGCAGACAGTAAGCGACCTTAAGGTGATCGCTAAAGGCAGCGGCTCGAATAGCATAACTTAATGGCGGGTACACCACCACCGGGGCGAATCGGAGGAGTTCCGAACTAAACAAATTTCATCGTTTATTTATGGGAACATAAAATTCCGTTTATTAGATAATTCCTACATATTTTGTATGACATTGAAGGTAGAAAGTTTCAAACCGAACAACCCAAAAGTTCGCCAGAAGCGAAGAAAGTTTTATAGGTATCATGCAAATTATTGTGTTCAAAAGGTTTAGAGGCATTGTAAATAAATATGTTAACAACTAATCTCCTAGCTTTAAAAATGATTCTTAACAATTACTTTTGCCAAATAATTCCAAACCAACCGCACGCTTTGAAGTGGTAACATTCAATTTTAATGATGTTCTTTATGTGAAATTAAAGCAATTTCCCTAAAAGTCGTAAAATACCCAAGAAGCTATGGCTAGAGGAGGTCAGAGCAGCGGCTAGAGGAGGTCAGAGCAGCAGAATTTATCCTCAAAATGAGTACTGTGACGGACTTTGTTTTGCTTAATGAATTCTTCTCGTGTTGAAACTCATAAATTGCGATAAAGCACACTAAAATTAGCTGCGTTTGAATTGAATTATTATTTTAATTTTCCGGAGGAAAGAATTTAACAAACTCATTATTGTTATCTCCGCCTCTTCACCTCTTGTACTTTTGCATCATTTCTAGAAATAGAAAGAACTTAGCAGTGGAAATATAATTAGCACACCTGAGATCAGACTTAATAGCGAACATATGCTTTGCTCAGATGTCATTGTCAATGCCATTGACAAACTCAAAAATCTTTGACGATAGCCAAGAATTTTTGAATAATTGAGAAAAGGTTTTACTCAAACTGCCACTTTATCTTCATCAAATTCTCTTGAGATTCTTAAATTCTTTATAACATACGATGATATGAATTATTTCTGTTGACAAATTTTTGGGAAGTCTTTATGGCCCTCAGGCTCAGCTTTATGAGTTCAGTTTGTAAATCTTTTATTTGTTTATATTTTCGATAAAATATTTTTTCTCAGAGAAATACTAAATGTAATTCAGATTTTGATTATTTGGAGATAGGCTTGGAGGTATATAAAATTATAGGCCCAAAACTCCTACAGATATTTAATTTATTAGAGCTTAATCGCGGCAAGAGATTTAACGCGTTTAATTACTTTGCGAAATAAACTTAAAATTCATAAATATTTAACTTAATTTTTAAAATCTTAAAATTTAAATTAACCATTTATAATTAATGGCGCTCATCCGATTAACTTTACCACAAAGTTTAGCAACATCACACTTTTATATCATCCTAAACTATTAACCTCTTTATTGCAAATATTTCAAGGAGGTAAAAAATTGGAAAGAAATCAATTTATTACATATACCTATACATATATTTGACAATCGAGCGCTACTCGTAAAAAAATTAAAAAACCTGTATTGACAATTATATTTTAACAAACAAAAATAATTAGAATTAATCATATTTTAAACAGAAATTAAAAATATAAAAACCCCGTCCCTATAAGTTTATTAAAATTGATTATAAACGATTCCAAAAATTCCCAGAGACAGGTTTTTAAAATGTTGAAAACTTTCAATCAATCAATTAGGAAACTTATTTTTATACAAATGTAGAGATAATTTACAAAATCTTATCTCCGTAGCAAGATAGGTACAAGTACGCTCTATGCAATCCGTAAGCAAATATAAATAAATAACAGAAGTAATCTCAATTTGTTGACAATTTACCTGCTGTAAACTTCTGTGTAATCCAAAGTACACAAATTATCTAAATTGTCAATACATTTCAACAAGTATGTGGACCGAGTCTAAACTTGCAAGGAAGTGTTCTCTTTATTTACAAAAACCATTTGTGTAATTATTAAATTGAGTAACGCCTCGTTGGCCGCCGCCGACTACCGCACGTTCAGATAAGATCGACTAAATCGTCGTCGTTGAATCGTGCGCACGCGACTTGCTTAAAAAGGCAAATTGGTCATCACGGCCATGTCGCAAAATGATCGACGACTTTCAACGCAAGAAGTCTGCAAAATGTGTTTTAATTGCTATCAATGCTGGATCGGTCGTTACGATTTAATTTAGTGGCAAATTCGCACTTAAGATAAAATCTGAAAAGGAAGACGGTTTTTAGGTACATATAAAGGAATTCGCTCGTAGTTTTTGAATATTCTGTAGAACGAGTACTTTAATTTACCACTATGATACCATTCTAAATTTTTTGAGCTCGTTGACAAGATCAATTCCCTTAAAGTCACCAATTTTCACATAAAAAACGTATACAACAAAAGTAGTTAGTAGTATAGTTTTTCAAGTTTTTGATAACTTTATTCTGAAGGAGAAGTCTCGATGAATTTTCCAAGAAACACCTGAAGAATTATTTTATGTGGACAATTTTTATATTATCTATTTCAACAATGTCCACTCGGAGTATCCACCAAGTATGCATTCAAAATGAAAACCTTCGCAAGTGCTCCGGAAGATCGTTGATATGATATTATTTTAATAAAACTCACAATTTGAGTTGCATTATACGAATATCTGTGCAATTGTGATTTTTTCAAGGTGAATTAAGTCAAGTACTAAAAAGACGTCATATTTTATAATCAATTACTTCTGCATTTTCACTTACATATTTTAAAGTCAGATCATGTGCGTTCTTCAGGGACTTGTGACTTTTTATCTTTCTGCTATTAATATTTTTATAACACAATTATAAGATTAATAAACAATAAGTCTGTGATATATTCTTTAAGACTAATTTATTTTCGCAAAACTTGTTTGCACAATACTATTACATTAGATGAGGCATTTTCAATTAAATTTCAAAGTTAAGATTACTAGGAATTTAGTTACAAGTACTGGCTTAACTCAAAATATATATTCTCTTTAAGTTTTGCACTCGTTATCTTTAAAATTGATAATAATTATGTGAAGTGAAACAAACAAACAATATTGAATGATAATTTGAAAGGAGTGATGATTTAGAAAAAACACTGCATGCGTTTCATATCCGGTGGGAAGATAAGATTTAGAATTAATTGATGCCAAACCTTTGTGCCTATTATTCTCAAACTGAAAAAATAGTTCATTCTTGGAATAAATCCAAAAGTCTTTTTGGCTAATTACTAATTACTGATGAAATGTTGAAATCCCCTGAGATGTCACTTTTATCATAACGAACCAATCGGCCGCCAAGCATGATCCTCTCAATTAATTACGCGGTGATCTAAGCTGTTCTGGCTGAAGCAAGTGGATTAAAGATGATTGTGGCTGTCATAGATAATTCGTGGCATTTGATAAATTAATGCGGTATTTGGAGTAGATGATTGAATCGTGTAACAACTTTGTAACAACAAGAAAATTAATTAGCTCACGTAAGGTTGGTTTAGGCAAATTCTAATCATGTCAACTGTCATGTGAATGCGTAACATTTTATAGATGCATGTAATATGTTTTGTTAGTTCACGCGCACTTATCAACTACGTAGCAGACGTTACGTAATTAAGTAAGCAAGCATGACTTCAATTTCTCCCACGAGCAATTAAGGCAGGTCAAGTTTGCCGGACATGAAATATTTACATGAAGTTAATCACCCATCGCAAAACACAAACATTGCAAATAGCAACCTGGGAGGAAAACATGGCTAAGTGAGTGGTGGATAAATGTTTGGCTTTTGATGAATTTTAATATGCATAACCAGTTTACTGCGACGTGAGTCAGAATTAGCCTCCATTAATGACAAATGAAAATGTTTACCACTGATGACAGTCGGAGCGGTAATCGAACAAAGTCCACCGCGCAACGCGTGCGAGATTAATAACTTAACATAAAAACTATTTCAAATATAGGAATGACGTATCGCTCTTCTTCGGTTCGATTGATATGCTAATCTATTTGGTTGATAAAGCTGTAAGGCACGATTGTAACTTAATTCAATTTAATTTTATATTTCTTAGTAAAAGCTGCTTGTTATTGCAGTAAGATTATTGAATTCAGATAACTTGTTATATAAATTTATTTTACGTCAACCGCTTCAATGGATTAACAAATAAAAATATTTATATTTATAATAAACCTAAAGAAAATGTATGTAAACACAAAATTGATTCCTTGCCTTTTTTAAATGAAATTTAGAAAACTTTTATTCACAACATTTTTTCCCTAGAAAAACGGCTGATGATTCAATTAGATCAAATAGTGAAATTCTTAAATTTTAATCCTATTTTAAAATTTAGTCATAAATAAAAAATAAATTTAAATTAAAGCTTGTTCCTTCAGATATAATTATAAAATAAAGGCAAATGTTGTGAGAGTTTTTAACTTTTCTTATTTTCTTATAAAAACTGTATCAGCCCTAAAATAAGCCTTTTTTTAGCGCCAAAAATTAAATTTTATTTCGAATATCCGCCATTTTGTAAAAAAACTCAATTTTTTATACATATGTCAGAGAAAAATAGTTTCCTATTAAATCTCGTTGGTATTTTGATTTCACATGATCCAGAGTTCTAAATTTTCTATTTAAAATTTTAACCTTTTTAACTAACTAAAAGGACATTACATAATTCAAAATAGTTCGGAATTAATTAATGAGTATTAAAAATTCCACAAATACAATGCAGCTGCTATCGTACGTTTCAATTACTTTAATGTCTTATGAATTGAAAGCTACTAAATTATTTTAAAAATAAAGTAACCAAAGAAAAGTAGGACAAATTAATAAAATTTCCTTATTCATGCACATGGTTTTCTTATTGTGCAAAGTCAAATACCCGCGTTGCTGCAGCTTTGAGGGTGTGTCGCTTTACTTAAGCTGAGTGCGTACGTGATACTTTTATTAACCGAAGAACAATGCAACGAAAGTAATGTGAGTAATTTTATGTCAGTAACCTAGTTGCTTTACGGTAAAAAGTGATGTAATCCTTAATAAATGAATAAGCATTTTGTGGCCAGGTGATGCCATTATTTACCAAAGACCTTAAATTTCAGTCAACAGTGGCGAATTATTTAAACTTCTGGGAAAATTACGAGATAAGGTCTCGGGTAATTGATTTTATTCTCACCTTATCAAATGCTCCATTGTACTGGTTAAATAAGACATGTTAAGAATGAATTCCAGAAACTGATTGAAACCCCTTCTGACCTCGAAAAGATTGTCCTTCACTTGAAGTGGCGCGATAAGACATGATTCATTTCCAGTACACTAAAATTGTGCAACAAATAATGCTTCTTAAAATTCTTGGGCTTGACATTGAAAGTGAACGCATTTGCTCTTCACATGTTAGTCTGGAACTCTTCCAGTAATTAAAGCCATTCGCGATAAAAATTGAATATAAAAGCAATTTGTGCGCTATGCATTCTAATCTAATCGTTTGCGCTTGGCAAATATTTGCTTGGGTGGAAGTGGGCGCCACACTTGGAGCTTCAGACCCGAAAGTATTTCTTTCAATTTTTTTTTTTTTTAGTAATGATGAAGTGCTATTTTGACGCCCATAAACATTTTTATAGCACGCAAATTCGCTCAATTTTCCTTGATATTTTTTTTTGAAATTTATAAACAGTCACAGTCAATTAAATGTGTTATAAATGTTTATGAAAGTCGTTATAATGTCATGTTTTTTTTTCTATTTTTCTATTTTTTATATATGTAGTCAACAATTTTCTTTCTAATTTAGACCTTTTAAATGAATGAGCAAAAATTATAATAAAAAATAATACTATAGGTACATAGGTATAAAATTGTACGTAACGTAATCAATTGGCAATCATTCTGTTTTGGATTACTTTACTTTACTTCAGATTTGAGCAACCTTTTTTCAGTGAGCATTGAGAAAATGGGAGAAATCATAAATTTAGAAATGCTTTGGAAAAATTAAATTTCCTCAGTTTTGTTAAACATACAGTTTAAAAAATGTATAGTACTTAAATAGGGTTTTATTTTAATATAGTAAATTCAATAACACAAATACGTTAGATTTCTTTTTAGAAAATCAACAAATTCAATCGATTTATTCAATGCCCATCCATTTATCCAACGCGCATTTTTAATAAGGTTTTCCTGAAGTATTCTTATCTTGCTATTGTTCAAAATAACAAATTTCGACAACTTTATTTGCAACAGCTGCTCACGAAAAAATGTTTGGAAACTATTCGCGAAAAATTTCCTCAAATGAAAACGAAGTGTGTGCAATAAAATTTCAATTTTCTTTCTTATCTGAGGCGCCATTCTGCCTGATTTACGACAAGGCATTCACACTGAGTAAATTTAGAAATTTTCTCAATCAATTTCATCCACTTTTGCTTTCTTTTAGAATCATGTGCTGGTCCTCACAGAGGCATGTAAAGAATTTTGCGAAAAAAATGATTTTTGAATAATAATGTAAATAAACATTTTCTCAATCATTCCACAAGTGGTTTAACACTATTCAGTTGGAAATGAGCCAAGCTTTAACCATATTTTTCACTTCACTTGAACTAAATTTTGCTGAAAAAGTAATGACGGCATAGCGCTTATCGCGGCCTAAAATTAGAATTCATTCATAAGCCAAAGATTCACAAAAGCTCTAAAATAGCTAAGATAGTGCGATGCATTTTCTTGGCTTATTATTAAAAGTGTTGATTTACATATAAACTAGTTTTCGTGGAAGGAACTAATGAAGAGCAGCGTTGATTTACTCAGGTCGTTTCTTATGACTCAACACTTTGCTTGCACTCCTTAATGGATGCGTTAAGAAATTGTTTCATTTTCTGCATCAGAAATTAGGACAATCCTCAAAATAAATATAAAATAAGACAAACAAGCAGATAATCAGTGAAGAACATGTATATATTTCAAAAGCAAATTACTACACTCATAAAAAATAAATTGTGTCCCAATTTCTTCGCAAGGTACAGTCGAATTCTGCAGAAATTTAAATTCGAAATTTCGTCAAACATTCAAAGTGTAATTTAACAAAACGGCGAGACAATTTGTCAAAAGCGCCGAAAGTAGTAAAACCGAGGATCAATGTGACAGTCTGCTTGCGACAGTCAATTTGCCATCCGACCCAATTCAGTCGCGCGAGCTCTGCGACTATGTTAAATGGAGCAATTAAAATGATCATGAACTTTTGCATGTGGAGCTACTTTGCATCGATGTCTTTCGGCAGAATCGGCAGCATCACCAAAAAGTGACACTTTAGTTTAAACCTTGAGGCAATCTGATACGAAAGATGATATGACTTGCTAAAGATGCCGGCGCTAGCATTTGTAGTGTCATTAAAAGTTAAGAAGCAATCAGTCTCCATGTGGAATGCAGAACAATTGCAGTAATTAGGAATGTCCACTAACGCAATGACGGATCATTTTTAGAGCTATTTTTAAATGTTTTACGCCCAATCAAGTAATTTTTACTATTTTCAATTTTTTTTATCAGTCAAACATTTCTACGATAAATTAGCCTCTACTGTTTTGAGACTATAATGTATTTAAAATGAACCAAGTTTTGCTTGTTTATTTTGATTATTATATGAAGGTTTATATATTTTCTTAAAACCAGTATAGCAAATAAATTTTTGATTAATACTTCCATGCCATAAGGAAATAAAACCAAGCCAAAACGTTTAAAACCAAAACAGAAACGAAACGAATACAGTTTACTGGACATGCATTTTTCAACTTTGTAGAATTTTCATCAATATAGAACTTAAAAACTTCTAAATTCCAAGTTTGATGGAAGCGAAAAGAGATTTATTTTCCAAAGGCCATAGGTACAAGCAATAGCCAACAAATTGTACCTACTGTCCAAAGGAAGTTTTATATCTCTCATATCAAGCAATCAACCAAAAATATCTATCATATTGTTTTAAACTTATACCTATAATTTGATAGTGAGAATTAATAAAATTTATTTTATATACCTACTTTCTGGACTACTAATGTCTGTTATGTCAATTATGTGTAATATATGCCTAGGAAAACCATCTCTATTAACCCTAACCTTGTCCATTACCTCAACCATGATTTAGTAACGAATGCTGAATTTATTGCTCTTAAAGACACTGTCTGATCAACTCCGCGTAATCGACGAAAGCTAACACACGTCTGGACCCGCAGCGAATTTGTCGCGGCGGTAAACCGATCACGTCCCGGGTGTTATCTGAAGCTGGCAAACGATCTACTCCTTAGCTTCGATCACGTCTAAAGATACACGTTGGTGATTTGTGCGATCAATTAGCAATTAGCAATTAGTCGGTACATTAATTGGATCGTCCAAAGTCATGAGACCACGTCTCCGGCCAGTGGCTATGATTAATAGATAAAATGGACAACGCACGATTACCGCAATTAGTCCAGCAACTATTTGATTTCAGGAAATTTGTTGGACCGATTACGCCATAAGCGTAGGAATTTCATTGATAGATTGATTTATGTTTTTCTGATTTTCCTTATATTGATTTTCTTCAAAATATTTAGGGAATGTTGATCGATAAATCATGGTGCTAATTTGCTTATCTTTTTGCAGGTGTCCATATACATAAATGCACAGAATTGGTGAGTTATCTTGAAATTAATTTGATTAATGAAACTTCTACATTCACTTGAATTAACTTATGTGTTTAATTCTTGAGTTTTTTCTAGAATATTCTACCTAGTAAAAATATTAAATTTATTACTATTTTTACAATAATTTATTGCTTTAAATAAAAATTCCATCAGAAAGTTGATATCTTCTGTCATATACAAATCTTATACATTATACGTCAGATTTAAAAAAAAAATTAGCAATCACCTGATTTACATACGTTCCTAATTTGCATTCATCATTATTCAATTAGTAACTTGAGATAATATTTTGGCTTATTTGTTATCAGATCTTGTCGCTGTATGTCGACTCCATCCTGTAGAAATAAATCAGGTTGCAGACATGCTATAAATTGTTTATGTTTGACTAAAGAAAGATCGATTTGAATTGTATCGGCCTTATAAAAAATTCATGGCCAATGCGATTTTAAATTGAAAAATATTAGCGACGTAGATAAAATTTCAGCACGAAGTGATCTATATGATAATTGTCCCATTGGGAATTTACTTCACAGCTAAATCCTACCACTCCCTTGAAATTTGCTACTCTATGAATGACGTATTCTAACCACATCATCCTATTAAGTAATATTATTAGCGCCACTATGTATTTAATATTCCTAAGTCATTTGGAATTCTCAAAATAACACAAAGCGTTCATTAAATTGAATCTAAATTAATTAAGCCTGCTAAATTATGCTGGAATGTAAATACTAAAAAAGGTTATTTATTAGGAATGAAGTATAGAATTTCATTTCACATCACAGCAAGTAGCCTATAAGCTATCAAAACAACGACAGGTTTTGTTCACTTCCCATTAATATCGAATATTATCCCAAATAAAGCGATCGCATCATTTTCTAATTACTTCATTAAGCTTTTAAATTATATACTGCATGACTTACAAATATTAGTTGATAGTTCAACCGGAACCCATCAATCACTATAAAGGAATCAACAATTTAGGTTATCAATAGCTTTGCTTCCCCATTGATTAAGGCCGATTACTGGCTGTTTATATCATTAGCGCATTCCAGCCTTGGGGCTAACAATTACAGAAAGGTTAGCCAAACATTAGCAGCTCTTTAACCATATCAATCACCACCTCATAAAATTTTCGACAGTTAAAATGATCGAACGACTTAATTAATAAACAATCCTCAGTTATGACTTTCGGCACTTGTGTTCGATTTGGTGCAAAAACAAATTTGCATATTTTTAAATCATAGCGAAGCACTGTTTCAAGTATTTGAGCTGCCGAAAAGTGCTATTCGTCAAGAGCATAAACAGTCGATTTTTACGACTTCACCAAATCCGGGGCACCACCGATAGAAACGATCAGCATAATTCGTGGTATTTCAAGTGTCTAAAAATTGCTTCTTATTTACTTTGACTGCTGAAAGTAAATATTTGCGATTATAATAGACTACTTACCTGTGAAAGGTGATAATCTGTATTTGCTTGCTAATCATTCAAAAATTCCCATGAAAAGTGATAAATGCTTATGGACAGATAATCAGTCAAAAATTTGGATGGAATTTTGCAAATTAAGCAAGTGTTGCGCTTGAATATTAATCATTGCGACATCCGCTTGAGAAAATTGGAAAAAAATTCACTCTTGCAATGTTTAATCTTTTAGTCACCAACATCAGTTGAATTTTGCATTGTTTCATTCATTGTTTAGGATAATTCATTTGTGCTATCATCGATTTAAATGGAAAGACATTTGTTCAAATAAATGAAAATCATTATCATTAGTTATACACATATGTATATGAATTAGTACTTTGAGTGGCTAAGTAGAAATTCTCAGAAGCCTAATCGAACACCCAGGGTTCCTTCCACACCTCAAAAAATAATATTTCCATAAAATTGATAAATTATTATCAAAGCACTTCACTGTGTCGTCTCTCTAATAAGTGCCACATGCAATTTAGGCTAAGCTTTACGGACGTTTTTCGTGATAAGCCTGTATCGATTTTAATATAATATATTTTTAAAAAAATAAAAAATTCTCTAATTTAACAAGTAAAATTGTTCGCAAGTAGGTACCACATTATTAAACTTTTAAAATCTAGATTGTCATGATCTTTGAAGGGAAATAAGTAAGCTTTTAAGGAGTCTATTATTTACCTTTGATAGCATTTTCATTATACAGTTCAACGTAAATTGCACCTACAAAGAAAAGTTGGGAACCCTCAATTTAAAAAAGAAAACCATTTGACCTTGAAACTACTTTGTAACGTTTACCAAGGTCATGACAGTCAACAGTCACCACCGGAGCCATCTGCTCAAACTTAACAACTTTTCTTTAAATTATATTTTGATTCCATTTTTACAATTTTAAAACTTAAATACTTATTAAATAAAATATCATACCCACTATAGTTTAAAAATAAATGATTCAACGAAAACAAGAATCAATTTGAAATCGTTTTAAAGAATCTGAAAAGATATGTATGTCTGAAATGAAAGGAAATTATTTCAATATTTTTAAATGTGTTTTGTAAGAATATAAATTCTCAAATGAGTAGGTAATTTTACCAATTTTAAATGAAGACTTCAAATCACTTAACCTTGTTAATTATGACTTCCCCCATATGGGTCTACTTTCAATGAAATGTACCTGATTACTTGCAACTTTAGCTAGATAAATTATTCAAACTAAGACAGTCCAATTGCTGAGTAATCGCATCGATATAAATCTTCTATTGCACGCAATCAACTAGAACATTAAATCTTTTTGGACTCGAAAAAGGTTGCTTGTCTAATACAACAAATATGTCGTCTAGTGCTCGTGTCTATTAAATTCCCATCTATAACGAGCCATTTATTGAAATTGACGGGGAGACTTTCTAAAATAAATTTTGCCAATTTATCACTTTATTGAAACACTTCGATTTTGAACGTATAAATCTGACAGAAAACCGTAGCCGTATCAATTACGGGGCACATCGATGTAGAACTGCATTAAACGGAAAAACTGGTCGTAGTGCAGTAAAGTTTGTTAGCAACGCTACCAGTGAAATTTATGGCCAAAATCAATTGGCGCTCATCAAAGTCAGCTGGGGCGTTTTTGTCGCATTCTATTAAATCATTAAAATTCATTGCGTAATCGAAATAAGATCGAATGGTCAAGAACATTCCAGTTATGGTTCTTAATGAATTCTTGAAATTTTCTTGTGACGCTAAAAAAACAAGATAATTGTCCCCGATGGCTTTATAGTCAGTTCATCTTTTTTTCTAGACGAAAAGACCAGTTTTTTTGGTCCATGACGGTTGATAAGACGGAGATAATTGCAAAAGCGCTGAGCCGACGATTGAGGTGATTACGATGACGAATCTTACAGAAGCCGAAAATCCAGATCCTGGACATACAAGGGTCTGATTGCTATCAATTGACTTAATTCAGAGGGGCATTTTTCGGTTCATTTTCGATTTATAAAAAAATAATTTAAGAAATTAGATAATTTTAAAGTTCAAGGTTAAGCTAGAAAATGGAAGGGGTCTGATTAACTTGTTAGACATCAATAATTTATTTTTAATGTCGCTTTAAACAAGGCAATAAAAAAATCGTCTCACCTACATAACTCTTTATGTTGAAGGTGAGTTGGATTTTTCAGTTTTACTCTCACTTAGGGGTCATTGGCATTTTTAGTATTGATCGTGATAGAAATCCGGAAGAAGGCTCTTGCCAAAATCGAGTGTGTCCGATAAGCATTTCAAATGAGCAATAGAAGCTATGCATTTTTCGGTTTTTGTGCCGAACCCAGACAAATGTTTTAAATTGTCTTTATTTGAATCGTGATTGACTGTGAAAGTAAGACGAAAGAAAATGGGACTGAAAAGAAATTCGCTCTGATATTGCCAGGTAAAGTCAATGTAAATTTCCGAATAAAAGGAACACACCTATGAATACAACTGAAATTGGCTACTGAACTTAGCCAAACATTCAAAAATTTTTTGTATTCTATTATAATTTTAATAAATATTATACTCATAAAAATAAATGCTTAATTAATTTCTTTCTTGTGTGTGAAGAATCAGAGCATTTTTATATATCCTCATAATTCAATATAAACAAAACAGGTCTTGCATCGTCGCAAATACCATAAAATAATCGATGGCCATAGAAAAAACTTTTATGGCGCATACAAATTTGCAATTTTACACTCAGAAGCATTTGCACTGTATCATGAATATTGAATACTCATTATTTAAAAGTTTAAATCGAACGGTGTACACTCGAAAACAATTGTACTAATATCTCAAATATTGTTTGTATTGGAAAAAAAGATGATTTAAAGCATTGATTAATATTTTATTACCATGCAGTGATAAACATCGCCGATTATTTAAATTAGTGATAATAAATCTTGCACCTTGTCCTACATAAAAATTTAATCATCATAACAGATTAAATTTGAAATCGAATCCGAATGATATATTCAGTACAATAAAATTTAGCGCCAATTATTTAATTAGGTAAAACAAATAATTAAGCTGTATCTAATGGGGACATATACCTACTTAGAAAGAGAGAGTATAACTTTAAAATTGTTTATTAAAGTAAACAAAAGATTTACGATTTGCGAAAAACAAAAAAATTATAAAAATAAATATTTATTATTTAAATATGTATTTACAAATAATAAACGTGACTACGTAATAATTTAAAAAATATTTCTATATATGTTTCGCAAGGTTTTATAAACCGCGTTTCGAGCGACATTTCTGAAAGCCGATTTTTCAAATCAAGTAAATATTAAACTACTATCTTTGACATTCATAGCATTTCATATTTTTGAAGATATGTATAACAAATTAATAAATTACTTGCCAGAGGACCAACATTTTGACTGGCATAAAGATTCTATACGAAAATTTGTAGCTTTTAAGTTCTATTGTATTTGAATTTTGAAACCACCACTTCAGATTCAAAAACTATGTGTGTTATTGACTTCGAATCAGAAAATACATATTTACTGAATTTTTAAAAAATCGTTCATATTGCAAAGTTTAAAATATGAATTAAGCTTTTCTTGCAATGAACTTACATATGTAGTTATTATCATATACATATACGTAAACTTTAATAAATTATAATAAAAACGAAATTTGAGATAAAAATATTAGTTGGAAAGCTAATACTGACAATGGTACCTACTTATGCCATAAAATAAGATGTGTTGTATAAAAGCGATTATCTCCTCCGGCTAGTCTGAACTTCATCATCTTTTATGTCTTCTTTCTGTGCGACTTTACAAATTCATTCATTTGGAAATGAGTCAATTGTTCAAGTGATCTATTTGCAGCCGTTACCTCTTCATAGTACAATTAAGTTAGCCGAATTCACTAAACACTTCGTTAGTCATACTTTCATGAATATTTCATAACGTCTAGATATAGTTCACTTGCAGAATACAAATTACTCTGGAAATTCAAGTGATCACCCAAAACTATTGAGTGCGTGATCTTTAGAAGATTCAAATCGAAATCGCCATTCTACGAACTCTAGTAATAAATCATGCAACTAAAACCGATCTAAATTCTCTCTAATCAATTTAACTGCGAATAAAAGCGATTTGCCAATGAATCGTGACGTCCTCGGATTGTTATCAATCTCTTTTTAAATTCTTGGCATCTTAGCGCTGCGCTGCGTTTAGATTGTGCCGTCACACGATTGCCGCGACTCTCAATTCAAAACAGAGCGCCAACTCGAAGCTTTTTTCGCGAACATTCAATCATTTTTATGACGTCGTAAATAATCCGCGGAATCTTTTCGCATGACTCATAAAACGTCTGGCGAAAGTGTTCGTTGGGAGCTTTAATTGATTCTGGATTCGCCGTTGGTCCGATCCGAGCTTACGACTCAGGTGAAATCCGTGGATGTAATCAGTCCGAGTTGAATCGCGCGCAAGGCAGCACCCAAGAGGAGCGCAAAAGCTCTGTGCAAGAATTTTGGCATAAATAGTTCAATATTTCAAAATCATATTTTATAAACGATCGTGCTCTGTGAATAGTTCTGTGATTGCTCGCAAGAGAGCTCTGTGGCAAACTAGTCAGTTGGTGCCAATCAGTTTTTTATGTTAAAATAAGTTTTAGTAGTAAAAGGTGCGTGCTGGTTTTGAGCGTTACTTTGATTTATGGACATACTTAACCCACTCGTTGCGTATCGGTGATCTGAGGTCAACCGGGCGATTTGATTTGTTTATCTTTTTTGTCTCAGCTATCAGCTGCTTAATTTTGCGCTAATTTTCTCAACGGAATTTTTTTTATCATCATTACCAAAAAACAACAGCTCATACTATCCGTGGGTTGTTTTTGAAAACACAAAGTTTTTGCGTTTTAAGGGTAGACAACTCATCTCCGAAAATATTTTCGAATTACTAATCAGCAATCTCGAATATTGATAATTAGTCAGTACAGACAATGAGTGATCTATTGCATCACACCTTGTGTTTTCAAATACGCCCGTTTTCATGGTGCTTTTCTGCAGTAATTCATTTATTTTTTGTTTTTTTAATTTGGAAAGAGGCACCTACAAAGCTTTCCTTTAAATATGTATAAAATGTTGCAACACTAAATTGAAATTCTTAATTTCTAAGAACTTTTGTAACTTAAGGTTTTCGTGTATGGGAAAAGAGTTTTAAATGCTTTAATCAAGTTTTTATGTAAGTAGTTAAAAATGCAAATTCAGTTCAATTCAATTTCGGCAAGAAAAGCTGCAAGATCAATTTTCCGCAGCAAATAATAAGATTAAAGACTATTAACCGAAAACAAACGATGAGACGTTCAAATTTCAAATAACAGGCGTTAATTTTAGCCTCCTGTACATAAGGTGAAAGTGTTAAAAATTTGTTTGACTATAATTACTGGATGGACTAAAACTTTTTCAAATTTTTATGAAAAATTAATGCATGCTCGTGTCACAGCTGAATTCTATGAATTTATCTTTAAATTAGGTATTTAAAGTTTTTAAATCGTACTTTCAATAGCATGGGACTTGCGATACTTGCAGTCGCTAAATTTTACGCGAAAGTTTTATCTCGTGATTGATTGATTCGAGAAATAGAGTGAAGATAATTGAAATTATTATCATGATTGCAATGTAAAATCTTTAATGTTTGCGAAATATACATATGTATGTATCTAATTTGGATTTTAAAAAACTAATCTTGATTGATTTAACAAGGAAATCTGATGCAACCGTCTTAAAAAATTTAAAAAAAACACAAGAAAAAATATAACTAAAAACTATTAAAATTTTACCATAAGTTGCAGCTTTCATAATTCATTCATGATCCGAAACAAATTAAAACTCAGTCATTCCATAAATAACTGCACACTTTTTGGTTTCTGATGCTTATATTTTTGATATATTTTTTAAAAGTTACGAGCTTTGAGAAAATTACCATAATATTGTTATATACAATATTTGTAACAACTTTTTGGTAAAATAATGTTTTTAATAAAATTCATGCAGTCCTCCATAAAAATAATTTCGTTAACTTTTACTTTTCCTCTTATACTCTATTTGAGATATTTCGTTTTAAAAAGTAACTATTAATTAAAAGTGTACAGTTATTTATGAAATAACCGAGCTACCTAACGAAATAATTGGAATATATCAATTAGATAGCTTCACAAAAAATATTTGACATGTATTTTTTATTTTTTCGATCCCATCTGTTCGCGCGAGATATTCTACCTTTTTTCGAACCTTTTTTTACACAATACACATCCTCCCCCGCACTCCCTGTACCGAATTGGAAAAAATGTTTCAGACAAAAGTTACTTACTTTTCTATGAAGAATCCGAATCTGCAAAAAAAAATGGGTATTCCCATTAAAAAAAAAATTTACCAAGGGTGGGGGTGGGGGTGAGGGTTGGTGGAGTTTAATAGTTTTTTTAAAAATATTTTACCCCTATTTTTTTGTTTTCCGATGCGATGCGTTCTTTTCGAAATATTCAACCGTTCCGGGACTTTTGTCACACCCTGTATGTTTGTTATATGAATATGTATAAATAAATACAGTGGTGCTTTTCTAAATTTCACCATAAACTGTTATAGCGTAATTTGATTGCCTTTAATTGATACTACAACTTGTATCTATTAAAGCAAAATAAGAAACTTAGTTCTTAAAGGATCAGGGAATCGGGCTGAAATCTGAGCACTGTGAAAAATGTAAACACTGAACGCCTACAGGTTCGGATTTATTAAAAACAAACAACAGCTCAAATTTTATTTTAACTGGAAATATTATGTGTGTAAAAACACGAATTCACACAATTTGAAAAGATAAACTATCAAAACAAAATTCTTTTTGAGGGTACGCCGATTTCTATTTCGAAAAGCAGTGAAAATTCAACTGCTCTTTTTAGAATGGTATTACACAATTAAAAATTTGTTTCCACAAGAAGTATGACTTATTAAGGATTTGATTTTATGTTATATCCTTTTTTTCTGATTTTTTTTTTTTAACTACTATTTTGTTAACACTTTCCAATAATAAAATTCAGCCTGTTTCATCGAAGCTTTTACTTATTTCTTTATAATTATTTTCAGAACACAAGACTTAAAATGAATCTCAAAGTACAGAAAAGCCTGCAGAGCAGTCTGTTTTTGTTCTGTTTAGCTCTGACAACAGTTGCAGCCTTTCGTGATTTGCATATAGACTTTCCAGGGCCATATTGTGCATTGAGAGGATCTTGCTGCAATAACAGACAGGATAATTGCTCCGTACCTATTTCAAGTAAATTAGCAATTTTTATTCGAAGTTACGCAATTTTAAACATTTTTGTTTTAATTAGGTACTTTATGCTACTGTGATGAGTTCTGCGACAGAACAAGAGGTGCAGACTGCTGTCCAGATTTCTTAAAATTCTGCCGACACGAACCAGACCCAGTCTACCGATGCTTACACAATGGCAGATATTATAATTTTAGAGAAACATTTAAAGATAATTGTAACACATGCAAATGCGGTATGCGCGGTGAGGTGAGCTGTGAAAGGGACGTTTGTCTTCAAGATCAGGCGATCATCGATAACGTCAATAGCATATCAAACGCAATTGGATGGACTGCCAGAAATTATTCGGAATTTTGGGGAAGGAAATTCCAGGAAGGATTGAAATTACGACTTGGTAAAAAAAATTTTAATAAAATTTAGGTATAAGTTTGATAAATTGATTTTTTTTATATTAGGAACTTTGGAGCCATCATACAAAGTGAAAGCAATGACAAGAATTTCCAACGAAGCTAAGGAGCTGCCAAGATACTTCAATGCAAACGACTACTTCTCAGGACTCATTTCTGAAGTTAGGGATCAAGGTAAACACTATAGCTTATGTCCTCTATACACAAAAATTGAGTCTGAGCTTTTGATCAGTTTTTTTTTTAGAATATACTTATATAAAGTTCAAGATTAATATGATATGATATCGAACAATATAAAATAACGATTCTTAGTACGAGTAGTAAACAATGGATTTTTGTAACTACATAAGTACATACAAACATAGATATAATCTATGATATATCCGTTTTTAAAAGTTTTATTATAGATGTTTTATTTTTAAGGATCTTTCAAAAGTAACCAAATAAACAGGTGTTTTACATTAAAACCCTACTTTCCTTAAGTGAAAGTATTCATACAGAATAAATCAATCACTTCTCCTGTTTTAGAAATAAAAAACAAAGAATTTATGTCGCAACGTTATTCTTTAAGACTTCAACTCATAGTGTTTAACTTTTTAAAGGATGGTGCGGATCTTCGTGGGTAGTGTCAACATCTTCAGTCGCCTCAGATCGGTTCGCTATAATGAGCAAAGGAAAGGAAATAGTTCAACTTGCACCGCAGCAGATTCTTTCTTGCGCAAGGAGACAAAGAGGCTGCAACGGAGGTCATTTGGATGCTGCATGGAGATTCCTTCACAAACAGGGGTGAGTTTTTCAGGACCAATACCAAATAATAGATCACTTCATCTAACCTTAATGCGATCTGTAATTTTAGAGTTGTGGACGAAGATTGCTTCCCTTACAAGGCGAGCGTGACACAGTGTAAATTCCGAAGAATGCATTCCTTGTCAGGAGCCGGCTGCCGTCCACCTTACAAAGTTAAGCGCGATCATTTCTACACCGTCGGGCCGGTTTATCCCTTGGATAAGGAGATGGACATTATGGTTGAAATTATGGACAACGGCCCGGTCCAAGCCACCCTTAGGGTTTATCGCGACTTTTTCTCATACGGCGGAGGAATCTACAGACACTCGAGCGCCAGTCGCAGCGAGGAGTACGGGTTCCACTCAGTTCGCCTCGTAGGCTGGGGTGAGGAGCGAGTGGGGTACCAGACAGAAAAATATTGGGTAATATATTTCAAATTTCAAATAATTACGTGGAATATCTTAAAATTTGCATATTCAGATTGCTGCAAACTCCTGGGGTAACTGGTGGGGCGAGAACGGATACTTTAAGATCCTTCGCGGATCGAACGAGTGCATGATTGAGGACTACGTACTAGCATCACTGCCACATGTGTACGAAGTTAAATCGCAATAGGAGAACTACCACCAGCATCTTTCCTTTACTCCTAATTTATTTTAAGTGCAAAACTTTCATCATTAGTTTCGTTAAGTCTTTATTTTATTTTAACTATTGTTATTAAGTTTCCACTGTGTTTGTTTGCGTAAGTGGCTTATGTGGCTCACCAATTGCCATGTGTGTTGCCTCCAATTGTTGGAATGACTAACTGCCAAACTTTTATCTTTTTTTCATTTTGTTACTGCCGTTATTCCCCCACTCCTGTAATTCACGGATAATTTTAGTCATATGTGTTTACTTATTTTAAATGTGTATTTTTATTTTATATCTATTTTATTCACACGATCTTATTACAATAAATAAAAACGAATTTGTAAGTTTGTATGTAAACATTTCTTTTCCTTGTAAACTTAATTATTTCAGTCAATGTACAAGGAAATAAAATTACACTTGGATACTTTTGGAATATTGTGGGCCGACAATGAATCTAATCTAACAAAGGCATTACAAAATAATTGGATTGGAGGAGCGGTTTAAAAATGCCTTTTAATAATTACAACTATATTGTCCTAAAATATTTTGCTGAGTAAACGATTAACGCCAGTGGACCTAATCCTTATTGATTTTTTTTTCAAAATATGCATCAGCGTGCGTAGCTCAAAATATTCTTTAAATCGTTCTCAAAGTTTTATTTTTATACGATTTAATTTACATAGTTCAAATTCTGACCATTAAAATTCTTTCACGAGTCTTCCAGGTTTCTCGTCTTTTTTTCGTTGATTATATTATTTCGATTTTGTTTTGTTAAGCTGATATCAATGTTCAAATCCAACAATTAAATAACTCCATTTTAACTCCAAATGAATACAAAAATGTTGATTTCGTTTTTTAACATTTATTTGCAAATTGATACAATAACTACTTTATACCTTGTAAAATAAAAGCATTTACAACTCAAGTGGAGATCACGGCAGAGAATGAATTATTATCTAATTCAGTGTAATTCCTGCAAACGATACTTCTAGTCCAGCATCGCTGGAGTCCATTCGGCTTTTTATGTGGGCCAAAGTATTTTTGTAATGCATTTCAATTTGTTTCGTTTCCTCACTGGGCTCTAGTTTCGGAAGTTCGTCATTTACTTTTGCGATTAGCTGTAAATTAAAATATAATTAAACTTTGTTTCTCGGATAAAAACTTTCGCGTTTTACATTTACTGAATTGCACGTAAAATTTTTTCTTACCTGATTCAACATAGCTACTGTAATTAAAGAATTCCCCCGTTCAAAGTAGAAAAGGTAGTGATTGAGAAGTTCAACATAAAGCTGTACCTGGACGCCTTGATCTAAGCATTGAGCAGTAATTCGCACCCCTTTTTTCAGGCATTCTAAAGTTCGCTTTTCGTCACGCATTTCTTCTCCATTTTTCCTTTACAAAAGTTAAGAGCAGAGAAGTTGAGTTTTAATTGCATTCATATTATATGTTGAATAACATTTAAATTCTCGTAAATTATTTTACTTATTGCATTAATGAATGGTATTAATTTTTAATCTATAAAGATACTTACTTGCCGCTCCAAAATAAGCTAGCACAAGTAATAACAGCGCGGCACTGGTCGGGTTTTTTAAGCAAATTAGATGCAGCCAGAGCACAATTTGTCCTCAGAGGTTCTGCATTTTCTTCACTGAAACAGCTCATTTGCTCAAAAGTTGACATAATTAAAGTAATTGCAGCAAGTTGTGATTTCGAGTCAGAAATTTCATCTTCATAGAGCGAGAAGGCTCGTGTCATGAAATCGTAAGCCAGTGTCTCATGATTCGCAAATCCAAGCTGCCCTATAACTAAAGCCCCTTGCAGATACAGCCTTAGGGCCAATTTAGGAAGATCACTTGTCGTAAGAGCGTAGATAATTTCCTTGCAGTACTGTAGGATGGCTTGGCAAATTTTTCCCCATTTGTTTTCTTCCTCAAAAATTGCTTTGACCTTGTGGGTCAGTTGGTACGCCATGAATACAAGAGGAGGCAGAACATTTTTCTTTTGCTCCCGGGTACCATTCATAAGGTCTTTAGCTTTCAGCAGAATAGAATATTGCATTCTTGGATCGTCTGACCTTAACATATGAAGTAATCTGAGAAGCGAAAATCATCAGTTATGAAAGTTTAAATTAGTAAAATCAGTTAAAAACCTTGCAAGAATCCTCTGTTCCTCAGCATAATCTTCTGAGAAGACGTCAATCTCATTAGCTGTACAAAGATGATCGTTTATTAAAGGTGATATCAATGTAAAAACTTTCTCTGTCTCTTGTGGAGTGGGTATCAGCGTGTCGTTTTCCAAGATATTCATGATGATGTACAAGGCCAAAGATCTCTTGGACATGTTATCGAATTTTTCAAGCAAAGGACAAAAATATTCCAATTGAATTATAACCAAAACGTTGTTGTAAAAATCTACACAAATGCGCAACAGTCGAGAGAGTTCTTGGTTCGCAACCAAAAACTGGGAAACACTGAAAAGTTTATTGGTATAATATAAATTGAAAAATAAAAAATAAAAAAAAAAATTGCGATTACTTTTTCATATTTAGTCTTTCTAAGATTTGCGATGTGGTCTCGAGAACTTTATCTACGTAATCCACACGATCTGGGTAAACTTTTTGGGCCAGACTGACTAATGCTACTTGCAGCGAAATTGTGTCTTCTAAAGGCATAGTAGTTCTGGCCTAAATATCAGCGACGTAAAAACTTGATTGTAAGAAAAATATTGAAGCAATACAACTTACTTGAACAATGTTTGCAATTTGGATGCTAAACACCTCGAACAACTGGACTTCTGGTGGTATTACAGACGTGACTTCATCCCCAGCTGCCTAGAAAATGCAAAACGTAGGTAAATTTACTTCTTGCGTTATAGGTTTCAAATAAGCTGTAAGAAATAAATTTGCAGACATGGACATGTTTCTGTTTTAAATGAAACAGGGGTACCTTTTAAAGAAAAATTATGAGGATAAAACTTAACTGATGAAATAAAATCATAAATTTGATATGTATATTTTGTTATTAATTTATATCCCCTTCAAATCAACAGAATAAATTGGGTAATTGAATTACAGGAATATTTACCTTACCACTCCGCTGATTGTAAGCCGCGAGCCGATCTATTAGGGAGATAATAATATTTTTAACATTGACTCCCTTGTGGAGTTGAGCGCAGGACTTAAGGAACGGGTCCAAAGTCTGTAAATGGAACTCGTCCGGGAATACCTAAAACCGAAAGTTTTTTATACTGCTCTTTAAGAATGAAAATAAGCTTACCTGAATAATGCACTCCATCAAATATTCCTGAGCTATCGCATCGTGACAACTAACGACCTGTTCCAATATTCCTGGCAAAATTAGCTTCTGGTAAGTCTCTAGCGAAGCGGATTCAAGCTGAGACAGGCGCACCAAATTCGTGCCAACAAGGATCTTCAGTTCCTCGCGCTCCTTCTCCCGCCGGGACTTTTCGCTAGAATGCCCCTGATGCTGCATTCGAACCCAGAGCTTGTTCATTTCAGCGAAGTTCATTAGGACGAAATCAATTGCATCAAATACGTTTCCCTCCTTCTCGTCCGCGGCAGTGACAACGTCTGGGAGTATGTTGCGGGTGCACTGCAGGAGGTAGTTCCTGAGGAAGAGCCCTCGCAGGGGGTGCTGCACGCCGCGGCACATCTCCACCAGGTCCTTCAAGATGCTGCGCTTGAGGGCGGCGTTCGTCTTAATGTAGACGATGCCCACTGTGATCAGCAGGTACAACCGAGGCACAATGTTCCCCGCGTACTGCACCATCTCGTACAAGTCAGCGACCTTGCGGCCCTTCTCGAACTCCTCCCGAAGGTAGAGCTCCAGGTGGCAGAGTTCGTCCGTGATGGCCATGTCTGGAAAGGAGGATTTTGCAGTCAACCTTCCTTGGAACTAAGAGGAGCACCTACACAACTCGTAGTAGCTCTTCGGCGACAGGAGGGAGGTCCTCAGCTCACTCAGCATAGCGCTGGCACACTTAAGCGCATCCATGAGCCGACTCTTGTCCAGGAACCGCTTCATCTGAAAGGTCTGGTTCCGGACGACTTCCATGCAATCGCTGAGCAGTTTTTCCTGCTCATCGATACCATTTCCAGGGGACTGCAAAGGCAAACATTTTGGCGGTTAGCTAAGCGAGGGGGAGGGCTTTTGAAGCGGTGCGAGAAGCGATAAAAGCTAGGAAACATCACAGACACAAAGATAACCCGAGCTGGCCACCCACAAGCGATAAAATTCGTGAAATTTACCCTTTTATCGCCGACCAGAAGAGAACTATTGTACATCGCCGAACTCCACGGGTACATGATTGACAAGACAGGCGACTTCCGTCTCTAGGAGGCACTTACCATTTTCTGTGGCAAAACAAATTTGCAAATTGGCGTATCAGTTTTAAACCTGCAGCGACTTTTCCACCTCTTCCCTTAACTTGACGGTGACAGCAGCGATGACACCTGTCGTCTCCGATTCTGATTGGTCCGATTACCAGGAATGATTGGAAATAGAACGGCCAACAAAACCGGAACATTTAACTTTCCGCTTTCGTCGTTTGCTTTTAATCCGGTAGATGGCGATCAGAAAAATGGGAACGGTTACAGTGAAAAGATTTAAATTTTAGAAAATTGTTTGAACTATTCGGAAAATGGTTTTTTCAAATTCTACTTGTTGGAAAAAACAATTCAGAAATTGAGAATGTAAGAAAACGAAAATATCTTGGAGCTGTCTTGGTGTGGCATGGCACTAAAATTACTGATTTTTACTCTAGAGTTGTGCTCTTGAGTAGTAAGTACTGAACTTCGTGTTTAAGTGAAAGAGCCTGTGCATTTTTTTATAGCCTGGGTATTTTTTTTAATATGTAAAAGCGCTTATCCAGAGATGATAAAATCAGCTGGAAACAATATAAGTAATTGGTTCTGGTTCTAGTTTTAAGGTCGCAATTAAAGGACATAGACTAATAAATTTATTCCTAATCGTCACTTACATATATCACAGGTAAGAAGATATCTTATATGTGCATATAGGTATGGTCAACAACGTTGACTAATTTTATTCCAAAGTCTGAGCTTCATTTATTGATAGTTCGTCTGCACTTCCGTAGTTTTAAAAGTCTATCATTCTCAGATTGCTTGCTCTTGCTATGCAAATCTTTACAATGTTTAAGATCTATAGAAATTAGACTGGGGTTTACTTTGAGTGAGTGAGTGCAATATTACCCAAACAGCACATACTATAATAGCACAGCTCACAAAAATATGAATGAATTTGAATACATAAAAAGTATATAAGCGAATATCTAAACATATAAACTGCAACAAATGTAGAGAAATAAGCTAAGTAGGTATGTTAAGGTGTAATTAATAAAAATCCATTAAATGCAAAAATTTTTATTTTCCGTCACCATAATAAACTTCGGTATAACATGGACTTATAAATAAATTATTAACATTGCTCAAGTAATGTCAAAAAACTGGTATAATTTTCAAATGTATACGGTCAAAATATGAATCGTTCGACCAAAACATAAGAGTATTACATCAACAGGTAAATTTTCCTTAATATAAAAAACTTGAAAACTTTTAAAGATAGCACATATCACTAAACATACTTAAAAAAGTGGAAAACTTTCTTCTGCTCATTGCACAATGCTAAGAGCAATCCGAATCAAAAAATTGGCATTGGTTTTTTATACAATGACGATAATTTTTCAACGTGTGTGCAACTAACGGATTAGTGTGGTTGTGTGTGCTGCATCGTTAGATGCTCCAAACAATTAACAATTTCCATTTAAAACGATATTTACATTCAAATATATCAAAGTCCATAAATTACGTTTACATAAAAAGACACTGAATTTGGATGAAAACTGCACAAATTACAAACTTTTGAATGTTGCGATGTTGAAACGCTTAATTATTGCAATAACACTGAGATGATGGAAAAATACGACACTCAGAGCGGAGGGAGCTGCGATGTAATCCTCCCTCCAGTTCGAAATATACAAGCAATTAATTAATTAATTAAATCGTCGTAAATGGATGCTTACTGATTGGTTTCAGCAGCAAATATATTTCGCCTTGTTTCCAATATATGCAAAATTTTCTTTTTATCTATTAGCTATTTACCCGAATCATCCGAACATTTTCTTTTATGGGCAATGTAATTGTACCCGCTTTTAATTTTCTTAAAGTTTTCGGTGAAACTAAGCCCCTTTGAAACGGTAGTCTGCTTTGAAGATATCTTCTTAAATAAAAATTAAAGATTTTAATATGAAAAATAAATATAATTATATAAATCAACAAAGAAAAAATGAAGAGAGTTGAGTTCACAGGATAGCGCAATATCAAAATTATTATAAGGAAGGACTACGTTTCGACTACTGGCATTTATCTGGGCAGATTAAAGAAATCCTTTTTCTGTCTAAAAGGTCAAAAGTAGTAGTATATCAAGTGTTTTTCATCTAATAATCTTCTAAACAGAAAATTGTTAGTTAAAAACCAAAGTAAGGAATAATTATTAAAGCCATTTTGATAATAACTTACGCTATCCTGTATTTGAAAAAAACTGAGGGAAAGTCACAAGGAGAAAAATCATGGAAGTTAATTCGTAAAGAAGAAATAGTTTTAGAGGATATTCCATTTACAAAGCCTATTTTTCAGAATATATGTATATAATTGTGATAATATTTACAAAAGGATTTTAGGATAGAATAATTAAAGAGTAAAAAATAAATCCAATATAAATTGACTCAAAAGTTCTCATGTACTTTAAAATCATAGAAATAAAAAAGTAATTGTTGTTGATAAACAATACCATCAAAATTAAGGTCTTTTTAAATTGAATCATGCAAATTTTGTGAATATACTCGTAATTTTCGGTTTTTTTCGAATACGTGTAGCAATGTCTTACATATCCGTCTACAAAAAATACCATCTACCTCTACTCTACGGAATGTTTTCACTTTCACTTTTGTCGTTCAAAAATACTCCACTGTTAATTCAAATATATTGCATTTGTATTTACAAATTCTATACTTTGAAAATGGCAACATCTTGTAATATGTCAACTATAGTTGTTAAAAATGTTTGATTTTTTTCCATCATGATTCATAAGTTTTGGAACAATTTTTTTATAATTAACACCTAGTAATTATCCAAAATGTAGTATATATTTGTCAAAATTCACATAATTGCAGATCTTCAAATTGAGTGTTCTTGCTTGTTCAAGTATTTCTTAATAAAACAATTATACTTGCGTAAGGGCTTCTTTAAAGCTACAAATGTACAATTTCATTATCTACTGTCGTATATAAAATTCTACGATTTTAAAAATAATCGACTGGACCCAGTGTGCATAATTCAAGCTAAATGCTTTGTTTTTAGTGTATATGAATAGTTTTCCAAATATCGAGCTCATTAGATTAAATGTTTTACGTCTGCATTGTTCCTTTACAGCTGCGCGCTTCAATTACATAACTAATTTTGTTTTTATTTCCTTGTCCAGTCCCATTAATCGGATCATATATCTATTTCAGAGCGGCTCTACTCAATACGAAGCCTCTAAAATTAGCTATGGAACTGAGATCTCAAAATATTTTAATTATTCTAATTTTTATTTTATATTCTGTTTTCTTATCAAGTGGTTTAAAGTCCAAATACCAGCTATGATTATTACAGAGCCAGAGGCTAAAATATCTTTTCGAATTCTAGTTCTTCACTTCCATTTTAATTTGTGTACAATTGTTACATTCTCATAACTATCTAACTACATAATATAATTACTTCCACGCTTCCGATATATGTGTGTGTTTAATGAGCATAGCAATTTTGACTCTGAATTTAATGTTTTATGCGCTCAAAATTTATTCTCACTCTTTACCAAAATATTGTTTAGGTTTTTTTGTGACCACAATCTAAATATCTAACTTTATTGTCGAATGCTTTAATAAAAACAGACTGCGTATTCTTCAATAAATTATTATGATATGACTTTTTTAGACAGTTTTAAAATATATAAATTATAAAACAAGTAGGTGTTATGATTTCAAATTGATATCTCAATATTTATGCGAAAATTTCAAAATTGTTTTCCAGTAAATAGTTTTAAACAAAAAATTAAACAATGAACATAACGTAAGCATAATTTGGAATTTTAACACTAACCTTCATGTTTTAACATTAAAATTAATTAAAACCCCAGTATACTTTCGTGGTAAACGTAAAATTAAGATGACTAAAACACAATCTGTTTTGACAGTTTTTTTATCAAGCTCTTATGAAAACTTTAGAAAGTACGTATGTATATAAGATTTGCGAACTGATATTTAAAATCTTCATAAATGACCACTCGGAAATGCATGTTTAAAGCAAAATCTTTAAATCATAATTTTATTTTACAAAAATGTCAGTTATAATACATCAATATAAATTCTATTTTGCTAGCGAAGAATAAGCAGTCCATTTTTAAATAAAATTGGATATAAGAGGTTTTCCAACATTTATCCTGAAATTTAGACCTAATGGTCACTTTTTTCATGTTTCTTTTTCTTGCGTAAAAAAAAAAACATATATACATATGTATATTTATTCTATAGGAAAAATAGTTAGATAAGGACGATTTCCACAGTTTATAAGTCCGAAATAAAACTCATTCAGAATTGTACAAAAAACTTTTGTTTGCGATATAAAAGGATAAACAATCTTATAAACTAAACTGAGTAATCGTTTTCCCTAGTTACAAAAAATCTTATGTTAACTTAAATAATATACAAAAAAACGTACGTACATATGTATTTAACTCTCATCCCATCTGAATGAATAAAAAGTATGAAATATTTAAAAAAATAGTATGGATCGTGATGGAATACTGAAAAGTATAACTGATGGATGATCGGATGAACTGGTAAATGCAGCTCAGGTGGCATTCTTATAAAACATGTAAATTCTCGCAGCTCTTCGATTTTGAATCCCTAGCCCAGACTCGTCCCAAGAGGCCTTTGACTTTGAGGCTGGCTGAGGTGCGTGAACCGCGGTATTTTCTTGGACTGTAGAAAATCAAGAAAATTTATAATTATTTTAAATATTTTTAATAGACAAAATTAGTACCTGCTATGTACACTTCCAGGTGGTGTGTTGAAATCTGTAATTAAATTTGGCGGTGGTCCAATTGGCGAACTGGGATTCGTTCCGCTACTCCCTGTTAAGCAAGCTGTAGCTGCTCCTCCAAGTGGGGAACAAGCCCTTCGTTTTGCTTTCCGGGACGATCTTTTCCGAAATAAATCCCTAAATTAAAAAAATACATTATTTCCATAAGAAAAGCGATTTTTGAAGAAAATTCACCTTGATTTTTCCGGATTTTCTAGCTTAAGACGAATTTGTGATAGAAGACCAACTAGAAGCTCATCAACATTATGGTTAATGCCAACTGAAGTTTCGATAAATTTACAATCGTAGGCAGTTGCCATTGCTTTGCCCTCTGTAAAGGAAAATGAATAATTAAAATTTTGAAATATTTTTGGAGACAATAAAATCTGTTTAGGTAAAGAGATTCACAAGAATTGCTTTTCTTAATTTAAGAAAGGAAAATACGTATGCAGGTACTTCAAATATATTTAAGAAAATGAGAATTTTCTCTCTAGACATATGTTTTCATTCGTTTCGTATGCATTATGCTTAAATAGACCAATTTTTTCTATTTTATACAACCGCAGGGATATAGTAAAAACAAAAAGCCATAATTTAAAATATTTCGCTAAAAAGTGAATAAATATGTAGGTAAATCAGTTAAATTTATACTATATGAATTTACCTCAGTATTTTGCCATTTACGCATAATTCTATTATCGAAGCAATCAAGATTTGAACTTAAAAAACCATATAAAGTAAATACTTTCCAGAAAACTAATCTTCTCCAACTTTTCTAACTTTTTGTTCACCCTCGGAATGTAACTCTCTTTCTTGCCATTTTTATAGTGAAAGTCGTTGGCAAGAAACCCATTCATAAGGTGGTCATAAATCTGCCCTGGAAAACGTGACTTACAGTCAAATGTCATACAGGGAAACATACATGGAATTGAATAAAAACTTGAATAATTCCCGAACACTGTATTCTTGCAGTACATGAAAAAGGTGTTCAAACTAAAATTCCTGTGGGGACGAGGTCTTATAAACTGAAAAAAAGCTAGCAGAGTGCAGTGGTTCCAAATTGCAGCGTACTTTCCTGAAACCTCTTTTTAATGAAAAAGAAATTCTAGCCATCAGATCCACTTGACTTAGAATTTTTTTCTTTTCTTACAGTACTATGCAACAACACTATGGCCATTATTTGCGCAATGTCTTTTAATCAGATAAATGGTGAAGGGATATTGTGGCTTATTTGCACTGATTCTACTTCGGTAGTTTAATTGATCACATACAGAAAAAAGCCGCAAAGGCGGTTTGTGATTGGATTGTCGATTAATTTTTCTTTTTTTCGTGTAAATTCGTCTTAAGCGCCTTTAAAGGGCAATTTCCATTTGCACAGCCCAAAAGTGTGAGCAGAACAAGACGGATGAATGTTCAGAGGATTCGAACGTTTGGACCTTAGTTCAGGATTAATGGATGAGGTGAAAGGGGATATTTCGTAGTTACTAAATGAAACAAAAGGACTTTTCTCAGCCCAAACAAGCTTGTCAGCTGTCTTTGTAATATTGGAGGAAATATTCTTCTTTTTCCACGAATATACTGAATAATATTTGTTCACGTTCTGTTGGGAGAATTGATTAATCAATTTGCCGCGATAAATTATATTTACCTTGCACGTGACACATTTTTCCTGTGAAAGTGACCATTTGAATGACTTAACTTTTCCCAGGCAAAATTAGGTAGAAATATAGATTATACCTATATAAGTACCTACATACATATGTATGTATATATATTTGTGAGTTTATCGTATTCACCTTTTGTAGGACATGAATTAAATTGGGAAAGAGTATCAAAAAATCTCAACATGTTGGATCATATAAATTAAAATAGAATTGGTCTATTACGCATAATATGTACATATGTATGTACAATATACATATGTAGATGTTTTACTTATTGAAAATTAGACGCTTTAATATATATGTTAAATCCAAATATACTCGTAAATATCAATTAACATCTCCGTTTTGCTTAGATCCATAATTAAAATTACAGAAACCCAAAAAATTGATCCAAAAATTAGTTGTTATTAACTCTAAGTATTTTACTCTTAGAACATACATATGCATTCGGTCCAAGATTGTACAATCAATTTTCAAAGGGAAATACTTAACGCGAGGTTGGATACACCGTATCTATGAATAAATTATATGATAATTTTGATAATTTCTTAATGCGGCACTTCTAGATTTAATTACATACCACAAATTCAAAAATAATATTGTACTTATAATTTTGGAACTAGAAAGTTTTATATCAGACTTCCATGACGGTTCGTAGTAGCTACCTACATATTCAGACGTGCGAAATAATTAACAGCGGAACCTTTCAATCAAGCCCGTTCATATAAATTTGCATAAAAGCTTTTAGTAGGTAGATGAAATTTTGCAAATTGTATTCGGATAAACTAAATTAAGGAAGTTGGGCAATGTTAATTTAATGCTGCCATAACCGAAAGTGTTTGTATAGGTCAAGTCTGCAAGGTTTTAATCATTCATCCATGTGAATGCATAACATAATTATAAATATGCAAGCACAAACCCGGCGTCGGTGAACAATACAGGTTAAAATGAATAAAAGAATGTACTAGAAAAAGTTCTAAATAAATTAAAGGCTTTTAGCAGAATTCTAGATAAATCCCTTCGGACAAGAAGTTTTACGCTTCTGCACAGAATTTCAACGTTGCATGGAGGCTTTTGTAGCTTAAATCGTGGCGGGAGTTTGTTTCCATTTTCCCTGAGTTTGAGTACACATAATTTCATTTGGATATCCCCGGTAAGACCAGGAAGAAGAAATTTAATTGAGTTTGTTTGTGTATGTCTCCTTTATGTCCTTTGGATTCTATTCTGATTGATTTTTAAAGCGCTTTTCCGAACGGATTTTGTTGATTAACATTCTGTTAAAGGCGGGTAAATTTCCATAGCAACGATAACGAAAATCCTACATGAAATTCTGTAAAAGGGCTTCTTTTCACTTGTTTGTAAAACTGCCTGGCTGTCGTATCCCATTTCCTCTTGACCTAATAACTTTCGGCACTTGTCTGAAGTCCTTTTTCAAATTCCCATGTCACACCTCAACTCCGTTTTTATTCATATTTTTTTCAGGTTTTTCTAGAGGTGTCTCAGTAAAACGTTTTAGCTAAATTAGCTTTATGAAATATTCAAAGTTAAAGGACTTTAGGTAAGATAATTAGGCTTAAAAAATTATAAGACTCTAATTGAGGTAGATATATCACAAATAATATCTTTTGTGGGTGTTTTTACCTTGTGTAGGTACATTAAATATTAGGTTTATTATGTAATATGCCTCTTTATAAAACTCTGCCCTTTAAAACACTTTCTTATATTTATAATAGTAATAAAAAATGACTTACCATCGGAAGTGACTACTCTGCTCCTTGCGAGATCAGCTTTATTACCAACTAAAATAACAGCCTTTTGTGCAATATTTTCTGTAGTCCAAAGGGCCTGGAGCACCCTTTCAGCCACTGCAAAGCTGCATCGGTCTGCAGAGGAATAAATTACACAGTACCCGTGTGGATCATAGCTTGATAAGCAGTTTTCAGGCTAATGGAAAAATGTCAAGAATGTTTTATTTCAAAATGCTCCAGCTTCACTTTAACTTTGAATTGCGGATACTTACAGTCATCTCTGAATAAGCGTGGTCTATGAAAACAAGTTCGGACTCCTCGCCACTTAAAAGCACTGACACCGATTTTTCACCCGATTCGTCATCTTTTTAGGTGTGAGAAAATGAGAATTTGTGAATAGACTTTTTTAATGTAGATATAACATTGTATTGAAATTCACGAATAGATTAATTAATAATATTATTAATTTTGTAAGCAGGCATTTGTTGCGATGTGTTGCATTATGCAAGTAATCTATTTCGAGTGGTTTAAACTTAATTATTTCGGAAGAACTAAAAATTACAAAGTTTAATGATTAAACTACTAAACTAACATTTTAGTTTCACTACAATTCAAGAAGTGTTATTATGGTATTATATTTACAATGTAGAGAATTGAAGTGTTTTACGAAGAAGTAACTTAAAGTTTTTAAGTACATATTTGCTTTTTAAATTCTTTTGACTAATTTTTTATTTGTTAAATAATACGAATGACTAGAATAATGAAAAGGAACTATTAAAATTTAAAAATTTAAAGTATTAAAATTAAACAAAATTGATAAACAATAAAAATAAAGCATTATTTACCAATGAAAAAGAAAAAGCTCTTCAAAAAAACTTATATAGTATGTATATAGTTTATAATTATGGTAAAGAGTATATAAATAATACAAAATTCTTCTATATTGGTAAAGATGTTGTCAAAAATGTAACCTTTAATAACCAATTGTTTTATCGTTAAAATTTTTAAATAATATTTATAACAATCATTGATGAAATGCAATGGAGTTATTAAAAATCTAACGCAATTTGTCGAAAACAGTTTTCTACATATTTTCCACTATATTTAATACTGAATCGTACAATATAAATAGTGATGTAATGTACATACATAAATGACGATTCTATAATTTTCTAGCGATTTCAATTTTCAAATTATGACTCCTCCTTTTGTTGATAATTCAAGCCTTATTTTGATTTGTCATAATTGCGATAAAAAAAATATAAACAAGCCAAAAATTTCAGTAAAGACTAAAGAATACTCCCGATAATTTTACATATTTAATAATGAATTAAAGAAAAATGACGCACAAATATTGCTTTGGCCAATGTATAAAGAATAAATTTTACTGCATTTTATAACTGGTTTATTAGAGGATTTTACTCTATTACTACAAACTATCATATCACCTATTTAATCCTTCATTGTTTAAAAGCATGCCAAAGGTTTCTTTTATTTTCTATTTAGTTGAACTTTATACTTTTTTGTTTTGTATTTACATGTTTCAAAGTGCTACTATATTTTAGTCTATTCTTAGCATCTACATGTTGTTACCACCTGCTTTATCCACGACTATTTGAAGAATATTTTCCTCTACAGCAAACAAAAGTTAAACAAAAAGTAATTGAAGCATATTGTTAATTTCCCTAAGAAATTTAATGTGTTGTAGGAAAGTAATATTTTCTAATATAAGCGGAAATTAGTAGAGTTTTAATGATATTAATTAAAACGATATTAAGGAAGAATATCTATTTACCTATGCTTGTATCATACGCGTGGAGATATTCTGATGTCATGAACTGTGATACTAAAGAACTTTTTCCGACTGCTGAACTTCCCAACATAAGAACTCTGCAGAAAGATTATTAATATAATTAGTCACAATTAAAGGACACTCAAACAGATGATGGGATATTATTATATCTGACCAGAAGGTGAATACTTAGAAAGATATTTTTTCACGTTAAAGGCAATGGAGGCTTATAGGTCCTTTCAACTAACAATAATTGGCTCATTCACTTTATTGTCGTGTCTGCTGTTGCTAAATTAATTACCTGTAAGGACCACCGCCAGGATTTGATGTGCTGCTTTCTCTGCTCGATGCCAAACTGCAAGTGGCTGATGTTCTTGCCGACCCTACAGCAGGTGCTTGATTTGCAGTCAAATGTTCTGTGCTGTAAAATATAATTTTTATTTAATATATTAAATTTATAGAAAAATTTTTGAGGTATTAAGCATTAATTTATCTTCTGCTAGAGTTATATTTATTGCTTTAAGTTACTGCTATTTTACTTAATTTGTTACCTTGAATTAGAACTGGCTACACTATTGTTTGAACGGCTTCGACGACTTTTAAGGGAGTCTCCCCTATTAACAACACCTTTGCCTGTGATGGAAAAGTGTCTCAGTCTGTAATACTCTTCTTCAACACCTGTGTTTGGCATTGATGCCACTCTACACAAAAACATTTAATTAATATTAATAATTTTAAAATTATGTCAGCAACATACCGTGATCTTTGTTGAGGTAAGCTAAGCTGATTGGGACGGCCTGAAGCTCGGCTTCCTGGAGTTTTGACTGACTGCGATCGACTGTGATGTGGAGATCCATATCTATAAAAAGCAATTTGTTTTATATATGGTCAACGAATAGCATTGCGACATTTATTTCTTAATACTAAATACATATTCATTAAATTTATCAGGCGTCATCTCTTCAGAAAATATTGTTAATATTCGTAGAATGTGACTTTATTAAACAAATAGTAATTCATATCTACGGGACATTTCCGAAATCTGTTTTATAATTTCATTTAATTGTTTAATACTTTTCGGAATAATTCTTAACGTGTTTTTTTATTTTGCAGAAACTTTATATAATAGGTAGGTGAGAGTCATAATAGTACTATGGCAAATTGTTTTTATAGAAATCAGATTAATTATATATTTCTAGATTAAGATTCAATTGAGTCAGTTTCAGGAAAAAAAAAAATTAGATAATGCTGAAGACAAATTCAAAATCGAAAATTATTTATGTATTTTAAGGTATTCCACTATTGAAGAAAGTCACTGACCACATAAATACTTTCTTTCAAAAAAAATTGTTGGTAACTTCTCTATGATGATACGACGTTACGTTTATGTTTGGAATTAGTAAACCGAACTGAGTGAAATTTTACTTTGAAATGAACTACTTTGACTAAGTAGATATCAGTGCATAAAAATAAATAAAATTTTCTGCAAAATAATTCATTATTTTCTATAGAAAAAGACGCTTTAAAACGCTTTCTAGAAGGCGTTTCTTCTCCAATTTATATCTAAATGGCCATCTAAGCAATTTTATCCCCTAGTGAAAGGGCAGTAATAATTCTGTGGGGTGCCGTACACCGAGGAGGGAGTACATTTAAATTCAATTAAGGGCCAGTGTATCTCGTTTCGATCACCTTAAGATCGAAACATATAATTTGGGACATGCAACGCCATGAGCGTGATTCTGGGCATTTTGTAGTTCGATAGATGGGCCACATTAAGGAGTTTATCAGCTCAGCGTATCAAAGCTCCAGCAGATACGGGGGGCGAAGGAGTTCACAGCTGCTAGATTGAAATTTCACACGCAATCCTAAAGGATTTTATTCAGGGAATGCTCCTTCAGCCCAGACGAGGACGGCTGGTTGCACGCGGAGTTTTCTAATTTTAAAACTTTGTGGTGCACCGGGTTTTACGAGCAACGCCTGCAGTGAACGTCTTGCAAGCGAGCGTGCTGCTGAGCTCCTTTTTCAGATTTATCACTCGTTGGATTCCCTTGGACTGGATATAACTTTATTGGAGGAAACATTACAAACTAACTCTTTGAAGCGAAACTGATGCATGATTCTGGGTGCAAGTCGAAATGTCTGCATGGCACGCCTTTGTCCAATAGCTGTCCAATTAGTTGAAGGTGGAGTTTCAGATTGTATTGTCTACTTTGTGCAGTATGCTATAAAACAAAGTATTTTCGGAAACTTCTATGGATGGAAGTTTTTATGGTGAAGATATGCTTTTTTTAAATAAGGATAAAAAAAAACTGAACTTTAGTGCCATTCGACTAAGTAACGATTATCTGTTTCTATATCGTTATATTTAACGACAGAAATCGTAACCGTTTCAAAATATTTAGTTTAAATTGTTTATTTTGTTAATTTTTTATTATTATTGAGAACTATAGTTGGACCAAATGGCTGTTCAGAACAAGTATTTTTTCAAAGAAGAATTTTCACAATTTTTGCAACTTATCTCTTGAGTTCGAAGAGTTCGGGGCATTCAGTAATAAAGCCCAAAAAACAGAAGTTGTTTTGTATAATAAAGAATTTTTTTATTTGGGCAATAAGAGCAGATAATTTTGAATTTATTTTTATTGAATTTCCCGACTCTAAAATATATTTCAAAATTACCATGAAATTAGTCGAAACTTTATCATGGCATAAACCAGGCTTCAAATTTTATAAAAATTACTCTAGAAATAAATAAACATTGGACACGGAACTCATTCTTCAGAAATGAACGCTATTTCTAATTATATCAAGTTCCTTTTTGTTTTCGAGTTACGTTTAGAGTACTTTAAAAGTGGCCAAATTCATCACGTACTGAACTATTCCAAGTATCAAGAAAATAACAAAAACTGTTTTCAATGTCAGTCTTGAAACACCAGACAAGGATTTTTGAAAAACATTGACCTATCAACGGATCATTAAATAAAATTAGCAGTTTAATAAAAATTGTTTGGGCTTACCCAAACTTTTTACATGCGATTGACCGCAACACATGTTTTCACTTGAAATGATTTTGTTTATAAAACGTAAGCGCCAAAATCCTCTGATGTGGTTAAATCACAAGCATTGAATTTTGATGTGGTAAATTTAGATGAAAACATATTCAATCAATCAAATTGCCAAATGTGAAATAATTCATGCTGCCAGCACATGTGGAGGCATTTAACATTTCATCATTGAATTTGATTTTTTTTATACCGATGCAACCGCAAAGTACATACAAATATTTCTCTCTGGGATTCAAATTTCCTGAAAATTGATCGTTCCGTTATTGCTCATTTCTTGAAATAGTCGATAAAAGTTTAAATCGCTTTTCGGGTACCCAAAATTAAAATTAGGCCCTTTTGCAGTACTTATTGAAATCCTGAAAAGATTCCCCGTAAAATGTCCCTTGCTGGGATGCTAATGAAAGGAGCAACTCACCTCATTTCGAAATCTCGCAACTCCTCAAAAGTAAGTGTGTTCGTAACGTCAAGTAATTGCCTCATGTTTTCTTCGCGCTGTTGCTTCTTTTTCCGGGACTCCTTGGCTTGCTCGACGCTCACGAAATCGCCCTCGTTCTTCAGGAGCAGCGTCTCGACGGTGTTATCCAGGCTCAGCGACGGCTACAACAGAGGAACAATAAAAATAATAAATTAACGTTTGTGTTTACACTCCGCCTCCAGGGGAACAATAAGCGCTGGTGGGCACTAATCGCGCTAGATAATTTGTTTGCTGAAATTATTTCAAAATTAACGAATTCTTACAGGGCCTAATGTTTTTGTATTCAGTGGTTGAAAATAGGGGGCCGAGGTGCCCCAAGTGGTGGCTACAGAGCGCTGAGCTGATTCCATCTCTTAGTGCGAAATAATCTAGAAATTTTGATAATTTCTTGGCAATGATGCGCGTCTGAGGAATTGGTAATGGTGGCTCATTTAAATAATCTTATTTCACGGGCTGTTAGAGCACCCACTCGTAATTGAGTAATCCACAAAAGCTATTGCTCGTAATTACAAATTAACTAATAATTAAGGCATTGCGGCAATCATTCAACGGCCTGGTGTTTGTAATAACATTTTAATGTTATTTGAATGCTAAATGCATGTTAACCAATTATTATAATATTAGGCACATTACACACTTCAGAATGATGTGATGTTTGAATGTTAAAGACCTATTGTATTTTATTTTCCAAATATGCTCCCATAAAATGCCTACTAATAATTTTAATAGGGTTATTTAAAGAACCTACGAACGTTTGCGATCACCATTACTTATGACCAAATAAACATAATTGAAACATAAAAGAAAAAAGGGATAAAAAACAATTATTTTTAAGCGAAATGATGAAGTTATGCATTTAGCTGTTACAATTAAATTTATTAATAATTTAATGCAATCAAATAACCCTGCAACCAAAAAGATCTCAACATTCCGTTTCGTATCTAAATAATTCGAGCAAAATATAAAAAAAAAAACATTTTTGTACCTACAAAGTTTGGCACAAGATGAACCCTTTTGGAAAGTGTGTGCAACATACACTTCTTAAACTTAGAGCATACAATTATCCTAATAAATGAGTACCTAGTAAAAACAACTCAAAAATAAATTAAAATAGGCACAAAATTATACCCGAAAAACACTAATTCAAAAAATTCTGTGTTATTCAACTGCCAAATTAATAAATCTATCTATTATTTTTTAAACATTAATAGGTATTTATTAAAGAATACCCGCTTCAATTTTATATCACAGTCAAACTAAAATCCAACTGGTTCAAGAATATATAAATTATCTTACTAATTGGAAAGAGCAGTCCATAGCTGAATAATTTTCAAAATGCATCGTAAATACAGTGCTCGATTGCCAAAATTTAGTTAATTACCTCGGTATAATTTACTCTCTAGTGCTGCAAAGCATTTTGATTATCCTCTCGGGGGAAGGAATTAGTATGCAAATTTAATGAAATCACGTGTTCCTGGATATGCCCGTGTTTATTATAACTGGAGCCTCACGCTTGCTTCGAAATCAATTTCTAAACCACGATATTTGTTCAAAACATCTATATTAATATATTTATGGAATTTTAATTATTGGTACCTTTGTGTGTGCGAAGCAAATAAATTACTTTCCGGGGGTGTTAATTCATAAACTTTAACGATTTAATTTTATTATAATTCTACGTCAGGTAGTTAGGATTTTACAAATTGGAAAATTATTAATTAAAATTTAATCCAACGTTGAAAATTGCTTTCAGGGAAAGCTTAAACAATTTTATCTCGGAAAAACAATTTTGTGGGAAAAATAGCAACGCTTATGTTTTCTTTTTCCCAATATTTCCATTTATTGAAACATTTACTACAAATTAGACCTCGAATAAGCTGTAAACAGTTTTATTTACGTTCCGATTTGATTCTAATTTTCCAAACAACACAGCGAATCGCATGTGATGATTTCGGGCGATTAACAAACCTGAAAATTTCTAAATATTTTAAATTCCGGAAAAATAGGTCACGCCAAGTGCAAATATTGGAGAAATTTCGCGACCCTGAGGTCAAATCAATCCGCCGGCACACGTGAACGGTGGCCCCGCCGAGCTCTGTACGTGCCACAAATCGCGTAACATTGCCACGAATTTCAAATTTATTCGAAAGTACACCGCCAGCCGCACGCAAAGAACTTTTTAATAGGCAAAATGTGATTTGTTTTGCCAATCTATTTTTGGAGCACTTGTGAATTAATTTAGACAAAGATCAAAAATAGCGGCTAGAGCTGGCACACGTCCTGCCTCCAGACATCTGGAGGGAATAAAAATTCTCGAAATTGCCTTCAGAACGTTATCGCCACTATAAACTCTGGGAAAAGTAAAATAAACGCGGGCGGAGTTTAAAGACACATAAAAAATTGAAACGGATCTCCGGAAAGGTTTGACTCTTGAAAACGTCTGACAAGTCTTTGATTTGTTGGCTACAAATTGTGTTTAAATTATTAACGAAAAATCTCTGGATTTTTTGCCGAAATGAGAGCATTTCAGAAGTTAGTGTGAGGAAATTGCAAGAATTCCTGACCTAGAAACTTGAAATCATTATTCAGGTAGGCAAACAGTGATTTTGTTGCTACTGCAAAAATTTAACCAGAATTTTCGGGTTAAAAAAATTTAAACTTTTGGTTCATGAACCCTTTTGATTCAAAATATTCAATGCTTTATAAAGGCATTTTATAAAAATTTGTACAAAATTTTAACATTTATCTTATTTTTGTCTGATTTCACTTCTTCTAGCTCACTTAGTGATTAGGATCATTTGAAGGCTGTGAAGAATCACGAAATTGTAAAATTTTGCTGCGCAATGAACGATAATAATTTTCCAGAGAAAAAAAAATATATTGCGTATAATTAATGAAAAGCTAACAAAAAATTATAGTTGTTTATTGTGCAACAACAATGCGAAATTTCAATATTTTTTTATAATTAAGAACCAACGTTTAAACAGTCAAGTGAAAAAATAAATAAATAAAAATATTCATCTTAATCGATATGATCCCAAAATTTATATAGGTACGTTAAAGAATCCCAGACATAGTGAAGTAACTTTAAAATATTGTAAGAGATAAATTACTATGCTTTAAGCTCTATTATCAAAGCGTATTAAATTTAATTAAAATTATGACTTCTTTCTCACAGCATGCAATTAATCCACATCATTCACCTCAAGTCGAAATTAGAATTTTTAATAGCAATTTTATGGGAAATTTGATGAGAAATTCTAGTAGGTGTACACTTTAAATTTATCCAAGCAAATGGGGTAAGTTGATTTGGCTTAGTTTTTTCCTATTTGAAGCCCCATTTAATCGTGAATTCACGAATCTAGAATATCTAGAAAATTCACTAATTAAAATGACTAAAAATAGCATGACTATTGACTGCACATACCCATTATTATATTAAGAGGTTTTAAAATTCCCTGCTAGAGCCAAACACCCACTTCAAAAACAAGTGGTTCCTCTTCAGCTGCTTGGGCTTGAACTGAACGAATTTAATAAACGTACCGAACTACGAATGAAGAGATATAAATTTCCACACAGATATATGCTCCAAAACCATAAATAATATTACTTTCCCTCCTGTGTCCTGGAGACGGGTATGTTTCAGTAATTATGTTGCGACTACACGGGACAGAACAGCACCCGGACGTCTTTTTGCCGGGTAAATGAATTTTCCCGAACCTATTGCCACACATTAAAAAGCCATTAGCAACGAAGGGGAAAGTGTCAAGATTGCCGAGCGTTAAAAAACTAATTTCCTTAAATTAATGATGGGATGGGAACACCGGTGGCGGCATTCCCTTCGAAACTTCGCAAGAAGCTGGAGAGATCTTATGCGAGGTAGTTGCAAAATTTGAAAATTTCTCAAGGATAATAGACCTGGAGGGATGTTTTCGCTTAGTCATTTAATCTTCTGTAGATAATTAACAGGTAATGTATCTTGTACATTTTGTCATGGCCTCTGACCACAGGAAAGTTTTGCTTAAATCCTACTCTACAATGCTTCCATTATAACTTCAAAGGAAAAATTGAGATAAAAGGACGATGAAAGTAAACTAATTTATTGACTGAAAATGAGTTCTAAAGAAATTAAATACTGATTTACTTTACTTTTACTGATTATCATTAATTTTTAATGTGAATTCAAATTGAATCTTTCTTTCATTACTTTTTGGGAAAAAATTGTTAAAAAGTTTTAATTTGGAATTAATTGGTTTTTTTTTCGAAGTGCTATTTCGACTGATCCCTTCCATATTTTCGCTTTTAATACCGACTTTTAGAATAAAGACACAAAAAAATTACACTAAACATTTTTCCCCGAACATTAGATAGATTAATCTTATAGGTAGCACACGAAATATTCCATCACATTATTTTCGAGAGATGTAATACTATTAAAATTCTTCAACATTTCTTTATTCTTTAATATAGGTAGGTATTCCAAAAATTACAAAAAAAACGAATTGTTTTTTCGATTTTCAACAGCATGTCTCTCAGAAATATGTAAAAATATGTAAAAGAAAATTTAATTTCCGAAATCGAACTCTGCGATAAAATTTGCTTCCTTCAACGTATGTAAAATTTTCTTGCAATATTAAATTTTTTACATTTCAAATTTTATTACGATCCTTCCATCTTATAATCCAATAGTATTTGAGTCCCTAAAGTGTCATAATCTTAAGATCATTTTCAGGATTCATTCAATAAGCAAAATTGCAAACGTATTTATTGACATAACAACTTTGGAATTAATAGTCTATATTATAAGTAGCCTACTATCTAAAAGTTCTTTAAAAAATAGTAAATATAGTTTCACATAAAACTAATCAGTTGTTACGATAACTGAAAATGTATATCATAAATTTGCGTTTATTAGTTACTATAAAAAAAATCAATCATAACACGTTTTCAGTTATTCCACCTTGCGATTGTTTGGATATTTTCTTCAGCCTCTAAAAGTATTGAAAGATCAAAATGTACTTTTTGTTTTGATTGCAAATAACTCTATCAAAAACGAATCATTCCAAATCAAAAACAAATAAATGTAATTTGTATCAAAATTCCACATTTGCTCAATTTCAAAGTTAAAATAATAAACTTAGAAAATTTCTCTTCAGTTGTTCTTCAAACGTTAATCGGAGATTGTAAAAGAAAACAAATAAGTTATTCAATTTTTCTTTCATTCGCTCAGTTTTATCCTAAGATAGGTAGGTAGGTACAGTCGTTCTAAAATTATTAAAAAAAATTTTGGAACTTTACTTTTAAGCCAGTTTGAAATAAATATAAATCAAAGGATTTTTATCTTTCACTTTAATCCCAGTTTGATCTATTTAGCTCTGAATGTGCTAGTTTTAACTCAACTAATCAAAATTGTAGGTCAATATTCCTATAAAGATAAAAGTGCGAGAATTCATCAATTTACCGGGAGTTTTGCTTACGCAGAATTTATTTCGAGCCATCCCCGTTGACTGTGATTCATTTAGTGGAAATATCGCGACGACGCACGACGCCCATAATTCGAGAACATAAAACTAAAAGTGAATTTCTATTTACCTTGGTGTACCTCCTCAGGCTCTTGTAAAGTTTCTTGCACAATGCACTCATTCGGGTAAATTGCCAAAATCTATGAGAGCTGCCCACAAAGGTCAGACTCGTAGTTAAAAATTTCAAATGTCGTCTATAACACAAAGGATGCAACTATCTCGAACATGTCAAGATGAAAAATAAAGACATGATTTATTAACGTCCACTAAATCTCCTTAATTTGATGCCAAAAAGCGCACTTTGTTTTGATTTTTTGAACTCAGACACAAGGACGACACTCGTCCGGGGGGATGCACTCGCCAGATGCTCGGCGGGAGCTTCTCTTCTTTTAACGATCGAAAAATAAAAATAATAGAAGAGATTTTAAAGACGACACGGTGGATTTATTAAGACGCGGGGGGATTCTAGACGAGAGACTCAAAGACGCTAAGTTGTGGATTACTAAACGTACTTGCTGAACGACTATAGTTGCTCGCGGTTGCGTACAAACTGCAGCCTCCATTGGGTTCGCGGTTACATTTATAGCCCCGGCGGCGTTTTGTGGTGCTTTCTGGCACTCGTCCAGGACGTCGCGGTGCGGATGCTTTTGTTCCTCAGGTAGTTGGCGATGCATCATCGATTCCGCGAAGAAGTCAACTCGGAAGTCTGGCAGTGGGGGCGTGCCACGCGACCCTGCAGCACTAATCCCTTGGGAAGAACTAGGATTATTGGACAGATTTGAATTGGACCTTTGGAAATGGTGGTAATCGTGCAATTTCGGAGGAATTTGGTCAAATTTTGATGCGATCTGATCGAATTTGTGCAATTCATTGACCCCTTTGGGGGCGTTATCGATTGGCTTTGGATTTGGGACAAACGCGTCCGATTTCGCAATATGATCGTATTTTGTGTGGATTAAGTCGGGACGGCTGCGCTTCGAGAATCGCTTCTCGTAGGAGTGGTACGTCTCCTGCTGGGACAGTAAAGTGTATTGTTGGAAGATGTCGTTCTTAGACAATTTCGCCGGGGAGGTGTACGTCTTTCGCTCGTACATTGACCCGTCGTTCTCGTCTGAGTCCGTGCTAGACTCGGACTCCTCGTAAGGAAGTTTCGGGAGCTCCTCGACAACAAAACACTCCTTCTTAATCCTTTCGTAGTCTATCGCTTCCCTGTCGAAAGGGAACATGGTGAGGTCCTTTTTCTCGTACATCGCAGCCAGTTTCTTAGCGCTGAAGAATTTCTCATTAGTCGTCACTGCTGGGGCTGAATTAATTTTGTTGTTACAGTGGCCAAACTTTTCCTTCTTGGGACTCTTGAGTGCTTTTATGTGCCGATTGCCCTTTGTCTTGAGTTCGACGCCATTCTTCGGCTTTTTACCGTCATCAAAGTCCACTTTGGAGTCGGACATGGTTTTTGGATACCCGCCATCGTCCGTGCTGAAGGATAACTTTGAAGCCGAATCCTTGCGTTTCTTATTCTCCTTGTTATCATCGTCGGCTTCCTTCCAACAAAACTTCTTTTCCCGCAAATTTTGCGAGGGAAACTCAAAATGTTGAGATTGTATTGAGTCCCGCTTACTCATGCTGTCTTTTCGAATCTTATGTTGTTCCAAGAAAATTGCCGCTTCCTTGAATGTAAATAAACTTTGAGT